>OZ034819.1:44938065-45538065 GCA_964030455.1 Linum trigynum
ATAGCCACCACTCTTCATTGTACAACCAAATTTTTATCTCAAGAGACATATGTTTCAACCAAAAATTCAATTTCGAATCCTCCTTCTGCAACTCCATTATTGATTAAACTCTTTTACTTGCCCAACTTAAATCCCCAACAATAAAACCGCGTGCCAAGAGATACCGAATGATCGATTTTCAAAGGTCGCCTTGTACTGGGAAGTGAAAGGGGCGCAAACTATTGTACGATGGAGGAAATTTTCGAGGAAGTTAGAAAGAGATAAAAACAAAGATAAAAACCACAAAATTTAAATTGAAAAATGCAAAGACACAACACATAGTGACAAAATTAGTTTTTTCCATGTTAGCCAATTACCAATTTACCTTTAGCAAAAATTAAGGAGAGAGAAAGAATTTTAAAATTGAGAAAATTACATGAAACTCTACTATGAAAATTGAAGTATCAATCACCATAAGAAAACATACGCTATACTTAGTGGGCTTGCTAATCATGATGGAAAGTCCTGCGATTTTCAGAGAGTTGAACTTCGTTTATATTTTGTATTCAAAATGACACAATAAATTTGTTCAGTGTAAATGGTTGTGATTGTTGTCTTTGTTTGAAGAGACCCGGGTTCAAATCTTGATGTTGATATTTAATGTGAGATAAATAATTAATTGTAAAGACAAAAATGTCCTTCCTACTTTCACTCTCGTTGCAGGAAATTTAAAATAGAGAAAAATACACAAAAGTGTACTATATATTATTGGGGGATAGAGACTTATATTCGGATTTATGATTTTTTTTTTTAGCTTTGATCTCTTTCTTTGATCTATTACACTAGACACTATTACTAATAGTGGTGATACTTGGTTGCCTGTTATGTTTGTAAAACATCATCTACGACAGAATCCACGGTAAGCAAGGGCTTCATCATGTTGTAGCTTCTGAAAACTTAGAAACTGGATTGATCGAGATTTTCACTATGGGGTTGTTTGGATGGATCAATTCAAAAAATGAGACAATTTGGTAATTGTCTCATTTTAAAAACCGAGTCGATTTGAATTGTCTGCCCCCACCGCAGACAATTGTAATTCCCCAGGCAAAATTGTTTCATCTAAATTTTGTGCTACCAAACGGATCAATTTGGTGAGATTGACTCAAAATGAAACAATTTGGCCAAATTGATTCGTTAGAATTCCTCATCCAAACGACTCCTATGATTTATATATTATGGACTCCCAAACATCAAACCCATTGGATTATTGTTATTGTTTTGTTGTTGACGACCATCGTTGTTGGTGTTGTTATGAACTTGCCCACCATCGCCACTGGATGTGGCATTGTATGTGCCAAAAGGAATGCCATGAGATCCCTGTGTTTGTGATAGTGTCAACATAACTGGAGCTGAAGCAGAAGGCGGATTACAACTGTACTTATACAATGAGAATGAAGAGTTGCTAGGTTATGTCAAGAACGAATTGATCTCAATAACTCGAGTTTTTGGGAGAAGGTTATGCTGGTTCTTATACCACTCTCTAACACGCCCCCTCAAACGAAAGCCAACTCACGGGCTTGAAGTTTGCATAGGCCCACCATACCTTGTGCTTTAATAAACTGTTAACATTGGGGGTTGCGGAATTGAAAATAACACGGGACGACGAGTTTTACGTGGTATCCTCGATCGATTAATTGATCGAGACTAATCCACGGTGAGCTCGAAAGAGCTCACGAGACGATTTTATTAAGGACTACATTGTGACGGCTTGCTTACGACAATCTCGTAGCTAAGCTTATATATAGATAGACTTACGGGTAAAACCCTAATGACAACCAAGTTCCTTCTTTTACCGGGACAAGGAAACAAAAGACTTGGAGGACAAGGAATTAATTACTTTTTGACTAAGTAATTAGTATCCTCAACCCCCCCCCCCCCCCTAGCGAAGACATGAATGACAAGAATGTCGAATTTGAAACTGAACAACACTCAAACAACCTCTTGCTGGCAATGACGATCCATTAGGCTGTGACTTTGTTCGCTTGCATGAGAGGTAGACAAATGATGAAACTACTCCATGTTTGACCCAGTTCTTTGGACAATGAACTCAACATGGTGAAATTCCTTGATGTCTTGGATGGGCTTCGGATAGCATAACAACACCATAAGTGTTGTTAGTATAACAACAGGGGTATAAGGGTCAATTGCACACATATTAATTAATAAGTTATTTTCTTTTACCTGGTATTAAATTTGAAATTCGAAATTAATGATAAAAATTCATTGAAGCGCGCAATTTGCCATTTCCGTTTTCCCCTTTCCCCTCTGCTCACGAACTGCTCTCCGACTTCTCCTTCGGTTGCTCTCTCCCTGTTCTCGCGATTCCGTTTCCTCCGTCGGCGATTCCGTCTGCGGCTTGTGGATTTCGTTCGCGCGATTGTGTTTCCTCCTTTGGCGAAGTTAATTTCGAGGTATTCCGCCGGTGATTTCCTCCGCTAAACTGTCTTCTCCTCTGTCGTCAGTTTTGGCCTTCGAAGTCGCCGTTGTCGTTGTGGCGTCGCCGGAGTTCCACTTGTATGGTGTTAGTTTGGCGTCGCCGTTGTCGTTTTCGTTAGCATTGTCGTTGCTTGCTGCTGCTATTGAATTTATAACTGTCGTTTTCAGGTTTGCTCTCTGTTACTTTCGTTTTCCACTTTTCTGCGATGTTTTGACGCATGCAGTCTAGATTTGTTGTATGAGACGAGGAAATTTCATAATTGTGCGTTGTGGTTAGGTTTGTGTGTTCTGATTAGGTTTTGTTGAATGTTTTAGGGTTTCTGTGGTGTGCTTTGCATGTTTTAGGGTTTCTGGTTTCTCATGAGTCGTTTGTGGTGGTGTTCAGTAGTGCTGTTGTTTTGTTCTTATTTTTGGTGGTTTGCTTTGTGTTTGGTGACGGTTAGGATGTTTGTGGGTTTGATTGGGACCTTTCTGGAGGTTTTTAATGAAACTATTGTGTATTTCCAGGCTGCTGTTGGTGGTTCTTTTAAAAGGTTTTGTGGTTAGTGTTTCGGATTTCACAGTTTCGTTTAGGAGATTTACTGGTGTGCATTTGCAGAAGTTGTTTGTCTCTTTTACATCTGATTATTGAGTTGTTTGTGGTGGTGTTCAGTAGTTCTGTTGTTTTGTTTTTTATTTTGGTGGTGCGTTTTGTGTTTGGTGACATTTAGGGTGTTTGTGGGTTCGATTGGGGCCTTTCTGTATGTTTTTAATACAACTATGGTGTATTTCCAGGGTGATGTTGGTGGTTTATTTGCAGTTGTTTGTCTCCTTTAAATTTGATTAATGGATTGTTTTCATGGTTTTACAGTTTGCATTAGGCCCTTGATGGTTTGCATTTTATATGTTCTGGTATTAGATTGCTTATGTTGGTTTGTGTTTTGGTTGCTTTGTAGGCAATGGCACCTGCTAAGAAACGTGCAGTAAAAGGGAAAGAAAAGGAAAAAGTATCGACACCTAAGAAAGATGGTGTTTCTCCTGTGGCTGGAAAGCCGGATAAGAGGCATCGCAGTAATACTAATCGTATTCTTGCCATCATGGAAGCTGACAGTACAACTGAAGAAAAACTGCAGATGCTTGATCCTCTGGGTTTTAGGGGTGTGTCGAGGGTTAAGCTTACGAGACTCCCGGATAATTTTACTGAATGGATTTTCAAAAGTTTTGATGTCAGTTCAAGGTCTTTCCCGCTGCTTCGGTCAGGGAAGTTTAGAATTGGAGAGGCAGATGTGGAGAGAGTTTATGGTTTGCCGCGTGGACCGTATGCTGGATATGTTTAGTGCATCCCAGAGGCACAAGTGGGGAATTGAGTTAGGGCTTTGCAATACTAGGAAAGGAAAGGCGACATTGGCGAATGTTAAACTGGCATTGGAAGAGGAGAGGGACAATAAGAAGTGGAGGGATCTTTTTGTGCTGTATGCAATGGAGGCAGTTCTGTGCCCCAGTGGAAATTTGAAGATTGACCTCTCCTATGCTGGGTTTTTGCAAGATGAAATGGTCGATGACTTCAACCAATATAATTGGTGTAAGCATGTGGCTGACCATTTCAATGAAAGTATGGTTGAAGTGGTTCAATCAAAATCAAAGTTCCCTGGTGACGTTCATCTTCTTTTTGTAAGTAGAAAAATATATCTCTTTTCGAAGTTTGGTTTACTGTTTCATTTATGGTTTGTTTATTGACGAATGTGGTGTGGTTGAAGTTGTTTATGGTTTGTTTAATAATATTTATGGTTTGCTTTTTGCCCCCCTTTGTTATAATGTTTCTGGTATAGTTTATCATTTATGGTTTGTTTATTGACGAATGTGGTGTGGTTAAAGATGTTTGTGGTTTGTTTAAAGCTATTTATGGTTTGGGTTCCCCCCTGTTATAATGTTTCTGCAGTTTGTCATTTATTGTTTGTTTATTGACGATTGTGGTGTGGTTGAAGATGTTTATGGTTTGTTTAAGAGTATTTATGGTTTGGTTTTGCCCCCTGTTCATTTTATGTGGTGTGTATTATAATCTTTCTGGCACAGTTTGTTTGTGGTTGCTTGACTTCTGTCTGTTTGTCTGTGGCAGATTTCGATTCTTGATCGTTTGAAGAACCCTCCTGAGTTGCCCATACCAACCTGTAGGCACAGGTCGTACAAAGTCGCAAGTGCTTCTTTTCAAGTACTGATGGAAGAAGGTCATCTCTCTATTGGTCATCGAGATGTAGTGGCGGAAGAACAAGCAACCACCAGTCAACCAATGGGACGAGGACGTGTGAAGGGTACAAAGAGGAAAAGGTCGGTAGATGATCTTGATATGGTGAGGGAAGGGGATCTTCCGAAGCTTCCCTATCTTGACATCAACTTGGATGGTATTCATTCGGTTGAAGATGTGAGTATTTTTTGCTGTTTTATTTGTTTTATGGCTTTCTTTAGCATACTTTCAGTGTGCTTTAAAAGGATAGTGGTTTGCATTAGTTTGTTTACGGAATACTTTATTTAATTCATGTGTTGGTTAGTTGTGTTTTCTGTTGTTTGTTCTTTGGGTTGCTTTAGTGTACTTGTGGTTTCTGTTAAAAGAATAGTGGTTTGCATTACTTCGTTAAAGGAATGCTTTATGGTACTCAACGTTTGGTAGGTGTTTTTTTGTGAGAATTCAAACATATGTGGTTTGTATACGTGTGTCTTAGGTGTTCATTAAAAGGAATTTGAGATTCTTTAGAAGGTTTATGGTTTGCTTTTGGGCTGTTTTCGTGTTTTTGTAGGCATATCAATTGAAGAGTGACATGGAAAGTTATAAGAGGGCTTTATTGAGGATGGCTACTCATTACAGTTCGAGCATTGAACAAGTTGATGAGCATATAAAGATGCTGGAGGGGCAGCAACCAGAGGATAGTCCTGAAGATAATGTCGATTTCACTGATACTGTTGAGGATCTTGCTGTTGGTAAGGGAACCAATGATGTCGGTCGCAATGCAGATGCTGCCAATGCTGATGATGAGACTGGTGTTAAGAGAGTATCAGATCCAAAGTCCCCGGGTCTTGATGATTTATCAATGGAGATGGATAAGAATGGTGCGCCGCCAGATGTTGGTCACAATGATCCTGCTGGCATTGCTGATGATGATACCTCTGCTAAGGGAGTATCAGATTCGAAGGGGCTTGATGATCATCTTGATAATCTGACAATGGAGATGACACAAAAAAGTGTTGATTCTGAGAATGCTAAGAAGGTGGAGATGGACAGCTGTGAGGGAAAGGGAGAAGGTGATGATGGAGATGACAATGTTGATGATGTTGACGCTGCTAAGTTGGATAACTTGGTTGAGAAGGTCGTAAAGGTATTTTTACTGTTTTGTGTTTGAATATTTGTGGTGTGGATTATACTGTTTTTGGTTTGTTTTTCATGTCTTTTGTAGTAGGTTATTTTGCATTTGTTAGTAGTGTGGTTTTCATATATCTGGTTTTGTTAAAAACTTTTGTGGTGTGGTTTCTGTAGTCTACTATGGGGGATGTTCGTGAAGATGTGGTGGTTGATGAGAAAAGGAAAGAAGCTGATGCCGGTGAGGTGCTTGAGGGTGGTGATGACAGTGCAGATTTACCATTGAGTCAGCTATTTGAGAATAGGAAGGGAAAGGTAATTTTGTTGTACAATGTTTCAGTTTTGGTTTGTTTTTGTAGTGTGGTTTATCGCATTTGTGGTTTGTGTTAGTTGTCTTTTGTACTGTTTTATCTAATTTGTGGGTTGCTTTAAAAATCAGAAAAAATTGAAAGTGAAGAATGCAGGAGGCTCATCAGGTGTTGATGATGATGTGTTGAAGGGTGCTGTGTTGCGATATGCAAGGGTTTCAACTAACTTGTAAGTTAATGTGTATATATTTCATACATATGTGGTTGTTTGTGTATATATATATTTATATATAGTGCTTATTGGTACTTTTCTAATGCCCGACTGTTTTGTTTGTTATGGAATTATGAAAAATAGGAAGGAAATCCTTTTCAGTCGTGTTGATGGATACGATTGCTTGTATAGAAAGGATACAGAGACTTTGGCACATGGTCAATATGTGAGTGTGGATGTTGTTGACTGCTATGCTGCCTATCTGAATCGGGAGCAAGTGAGAAGCGGGCGACTGAAAAGATGGGTGTTCTATTCAGGGCTGGCGATGAGTTACATTTTCTGCTAGTTCTGGTTTGTTTTAGTGTTTTTGTGGTGTGCATTATAATACGTCTGGTTTGGTTTAAGGTTTTTGTGTTGTGCATTATAATACGTCTGGTTTGTTTTTGGGTTTTTGTGGTGTGTATTATAATACTTCTGGTTTGTTTTATGGTTTTTGTGGTGTGCATTATAATACGTCTGGTTTGTTTTAGGATTTTTGTGGTGTGTATTATAATACTTCTGGTTTGTTTTATGGTTTTTGTTGTGTGCATTATAATACGTCTGGTTTGGTTTAAGGTTTTTGTGTTGTGCATTATAATACGTCTGGTTTGTTTTAGGGTTTTTGTGGTGTGTATTATAATACTTCTGGTTTGTTTTATGGTTTTTGTGGTGTGCATTATAATACGTCTGGTTTGTTTTACTGTGTTCTACCTTGTAGCAAAGAGTGCACACGATAGTGAAAGAGTCTGGACCACTGCCTAATTTTTTTGAAGAGACTGACGAAATCATTACAAGTTGCAAGTGGATACCAGATAATGTGGACTTCTCAGAATGTGATTATGTATGTATTTTTTTTAGTCACATTTGCTACATTGTTTCATGTGTTTTTCTTCTTCATTGTGCTTTTGAAGTACTGACTTGTTTTTGTTTTGTACTATGCAATGGATATTCCCCCACTGTTCTGATGAACACTACAGGATGTATGTAGTGAATCTGAAGAAAAAACGGTATGATTATCTTGACAGCCTTTACCCTGATGACCTTAATACCAAGTTTCGTGCTGTTGCGGATATGGTGGTCCGCTATGCCACAGAATACATTCCTGCCTGTAGACAAGAGTCCTTCAAGTTTGAAGAATTCAAGTGGCTTAGAATGCGAGGGTTAAGACAACGTGGTGGGGTTGACTGTGGTGTTTTTGCTATGAATTTTGCTGAGTTTTGGGAAGGCAAACTGATGCCAGGTATGAGGAATTGGCAAAAAGATATCAATCAGAGGCGGGATGAGATCACATTAACATTGCTGCTGAATGAGGAGAACAGTGTACTTGAAGAGGTGAAGAAGAAGAGTTTGGATTTTGATCGCAAGGTGGACTAGCTGATTTTAGGATGCATTTGCAAGAACAGTTTCAGATTTCAGTGTGTTAATATGTGTTTTAGTGTGTTAGTGTTCTGTATCTGAAGTGTTGTGGGTTGATTAAGAAGATTTCTGGTGTTCTTCGTGTATGGTGTGTATTATAAGACAAGTGGATTGTTTAACGTGTATTGTAGTGTGGTTCATAAGGTTTATAGTTCGTTTCTGTTTCCCTGGGTTATTCAATGTATGGTTTGTTTTAGTACATATGTGGTTTGCTTAATGAGTGTTCTGGAAAGTTTCCATATGTTTGTGGTTTGGTTTTGTTAAGAGGTTTCTTAGTTTGTTTTCTTCCTGTATGGTGTGTATTATAAGACAAGTGGTTTGTTTAACGTGTATTGTAGTGTGGTTCATAAGGTTTATAGTTTGTTTCTGTTTCCATGGGTTATACAATGTACTGTTTGTTTTAGTACATATGTGGTTTGTTTTGATGTATCTGTGTTATTGTTTGTCTCAAAACCTTCAACTGTTTATATTTGTCTCATAGTTGTCATTGAAATCTAAAAGTCTATGACAGATAAAAAAACACGGATAACAACAGGGAGACTAATCATCACTCATTTTTGCTTTTGTAACGCTTGTTGGCAGCCTGTTCATTAATTCTTTGCTTTCTAGCCCTCTCTAGCGCTACCTCAAGTCCACCTTTTGGCCTCTTCTTTGATTTCCATGGGTCTTGTCGAGCCTTGAATCCCTTCACATTGGCATACTTGTCATTTGTAGCTGAAGCAGCAGCGCTTTGCGAGGGTGATGTACTGGTGGTTCCAACTGTTGAAAAAGCAATATGCAAGATACTAGTGAACATAAGTAGGGATTAAGCAATTAGTGGATTGGATTAAGATGTTTATGGTTTGCGTTAGCTCATTAGTGGCTTGGATTAAGCAATTACTGGTGAATATAAAAAGAGATGCTAACAAGATGTATGAAATTACCAGGTGCTGTTTGCTGAGTTTCTTGAGTCTGAAGGCTTTGGAAAGCAAGTTTAGTGAGCTCTGCAATCTTTTCCTTAACCATTGAGAAGACCTTGTCATTCATTGAGACTTTTGTTGCTAGGATAACCATGCTAGCACACAGTTCTTGATACCTCCCTGCATAAGTATCTGTTGCAGCACATTCTGTTGTGTTTATTGTGAACTTCTCTCCAGATTTGGCATCTCTCGTCCATCGTGGCAGAATGTATTCCTTAGGGATAGTCAATTGCTCAATATCATCACCATTGAATCCAACCATCTCTATCTGCCTGATTATATGTCTGCACAACCAGCCTGAACTTTCAAACAAACGACATGAGCACTTGTATTTCTTCTCCTCTTTGTTCACTAACACGACTCTTTTGTCGAATCCTCCTAGTTTCTTCACTTCATAAGCTGTCATTCCATCTCTATCCATAGATTCATTCCGGAACACAAAAAAAGCAAGGCTTTCTGAATACTCCTCAAGGAAAGAACTGTAGATCTTAGTTGTGTATAATTTTGCGACTTGCTGAACAAGTGGACTTCTGTCATACCTGTTGGAAGATGACATACAACATACAATCATTCATAAGCATCTTGTCTACATTAATGATTTTATGGTATGTATTGTACTGTTTGTGGTGCGGATTGTGGGATTTATGGGTTGTTTTACGTCGTGTGTGGTGTGGATTGTGTAGTTCATGGGTTGTATTAGGTGGTCTGTGTTGTGGATTGTAGGGTTTTTGGGTTGGTTTAGGTGGTATCTGGGTTGTATTCAACTGTTCTGTGGATGCATTCTACAGTATAAAAAGTTCAAATAAAGGAAGTAATGCGTACATGGTGTTTGGGACTGTGTTTGCCATTTGATAATCCATGTCCATTTCGTCTGATCTTTTCCGTTCGACAAACTTGTTGAAGGATGTGAAGAACTCAACTAGGTTGTCATCTGATTGAAGGTAGTTTCGGAGGTTGCTGTTACAAGACTCACTCAGCTGTGAGCTTCGCATACCAGCTGTGAAGTGGTCCTTAATCCATGATGAAGACCACTGTTTCCTCACCTTGTAAATTGAATCCCACCAGTTCCTTGGATTGGTTCCTTCTTCTGGATAATGTGTGTCTAGCAACCTTGACCAATTGTACTCAAATTCTTCCTCATTTTCTACCCCAAAAGTGACATATTGCAGATCTTCTAGAATGTTTGTGTTTGTGGTGTCGAGATGCTTCATTGCATTCTGCTTGATATGAAAAGTACATAAGCCATGGAATGCTTCAGGAATGACGGATCTAATCCCAGCGGCGATTGCAGCAGCTTGGTCGGTGAATATTGATGTTGGTCGGGTGCCTGACATACATTTCAAGAATGCATCGAACAACCACTTGAATGTAGCGGTTGTTTCATCATAAAGGAGAGCAGCCCCGAAGATGCAGAGTGCTCGATGGTGGTTGAAGCCAACAAACAAAGCTGTAATTTAAAAATAAAAAAAAGAACATAGAATTAAACATTGAAACAAACAAAGACTGTCTTTTATGATATATATGGTGTGTTTCAGGACGTGTTTAGTATGGTTTATAAGGTTTCTGGTTAGGATTCTCAAAATGAATGTTTCATGTTTTTTTGTCGTTTGTTTTAAGAGTGTTTGGGGTGGTTTTATGTTACTTATGGTATGCATTGGGTAATGTTTGGTATGCATTCAACTTCGAAAAATCAAGAAAATTAAGCAAGGAATACCTCTTAATGCAAACCACAAACCTTTTAATGCATACCACAAATCTTATAAAACAAACCACAAACCCCACAAAGCAAACCACAACATTTGCGGAAGCAGAGACCATAAACCTCTTAATACAAACCACAAACTTCACAAAAAAAACCAGAAACCTCACAAAGCAAACCAGAACATTTGCAAAAGCACACCAGAAACCTCCTCATGCATTGTGTAATGTTTGGTATGCATTCAACTTCGAAATCTCAAGAAAATTAAATAGTGCAAGGAATACTGACCTAGTGGACGATAATTCTGGTTTGTCCTGTATGTTGTGTCGAAGCTGATCGTATCTCCAAAGCAACTGTAGTCAAACCGCATTCTTGCATCAGCCCAGAATATACTTGCAATATCTTCGTTACTATCTACCTCAATTTCATAGAAGAATGATGGATTCCTGTAAGCTTCGTGGCGAAAATATTCAAGAAGTATAGTTGCTTCGCCTGGTTTCATTGATTTCTGCCTTGTCCCTGTGATATAGTTCTTCAGATCATGAGGGGTAAAAGGTACATTCTCCCTCCCCCCTGAAGTTGTGGTGAACAACTCATACGATTTCCGTAGTGAAACTCCACAATCTGCATGCACTTGTGCGACCATTGCATGCATTTCTGAGATCCCCTTGTTGGACCTCAATAGATGTTTGAATTTTGCAGGGAGGAGATCATGGTTGTGTTCTGTTATCCACTTGTCCAGCAGCCATTCATCCTTCTCGATATCATATCTAAATTTGATTATAGCTGGGCAGCCAACTCTAGTTTCTGCTACAGCACGTTGATAAGCCTTGACATCGATTGTTCCTTTATTCTTGGGATTTAACTTGCTTGTGGTCTTGTATCCTTCTTTGCTGCAGCAATACCTAGCATATCGTGCTGTTTTGGTTGGCTGTCTTTTTGTAGAACGTTTGACAGCTCCCATGTCCCTCACGCTGAAGCCAAGATCGTGAGCATAGTTCTTGTAGAATTGTTTTGTTTCCTCAATGGTTTTGAATGCCAACCCCAAACAAGTGTAGTCTGACTCGGTCCTGTTTGATGTCACACCTGTAAGCAATGATGAAAGAAATGAGCACTTGATCATTTCATCTTGCGATAATATTTACAAGAAAAGTGAAATGTGGTTTGCATTGTAGTTATTCATGATGCTTTTATGACATTTATGGTGTGCATTACAGTGTATGATTTTTTTTACAAACAGATTGTGGAATGTAACGATTTACGTTTTAATGGTGTGTATTGCAGGTGTTTTGGTGCGTTTAAGAAGTTTTATGGTTTGGTTTTTAAGTGTTTTGGTTGATTGTCTCTTTTTTTCCTGTGGTTTGTTTTGGGAAACATGTGGTGTGTTTGGCGATGCTTTTGGTATCGTTTGTGGGATTTTTGTGGGCGGTTTGATCATTTCATCTTGCGATGATATTTGCTAGAAAAGTGAAAAGTGGTTTGCATTGTAGTTATTCATGATGTTTTTATGACATTTATGGTTTGCATTACAGTGTGATTTTTTTTTTACAAACAGATTGCAAAAAGTTTTTTTGCAAACAGATTTAGGTTTTAATGGTGTGGATTGGAGGTGTTTTGGTGCGTTTAAGAAGTTTTGTGGTTTGGTTTTTAAGTGTTTTGGTTGATTGTCTCTTTTTTTTCTTGTGGTTTGTTTTGGGAAGAATGTGGTGTGTTTGGCGATGCTTTTGGTATCGTTTGTGGGATTTTTGTGGGCGGTTTGATTGGAAGTGTTTATGATATGGTAAATGGCTTGTATAAGCGTGATTATGGTGCTCATTGTAAGAAAACAGGAAAGGATTGAGTTGAGCGTACCTTCTTCTTGTTCATTGTTGCCACTGTTGGTGGAAATAGAGGTTTCCAGCTGATATCCGCCTTCTGTTGCTTCAGAAGATGTTGCAATTTGCACGAGTTGTTGAGCATCTACAGAACCAACAGAAACTTCATCTACACGATTCTCGTCCATCGTCAATGTCTTAGCTGCGATCAGGAGCTTGCTCCGCCATCGCCGCCGTTGCGATAGCTGGTGCGATCAGATCTCGTCGCCACCGTTGTGATCAGATCTCGTCGCCGTCGTTGAGATAGCTGGTGCGATCAGATCTCGTCGCCACCGTTGTGATAGCTGCTGCGATGACGATCTCGTCCCCGTTGCGGTAGTTGCTGCGTCAGGATCTCGTCGCCGCGCGTTGCAATAGCTGCTGCGCGGGATTTCGTCGCCGCCGTTGCAGTAGCTGCCGCGATGACGATCTCGTCGCCGTTGTGGTATCTGCTCCGTCAGGATCTCGTCGCCGCGCGTTGCGGTAGCTGCTCCGTCACGATCTCGTCGCCGCCGTTGCAGTAGCTGCTGCGATGAGGATTTCGTCGCCCGTCGTTCAGCCTCGGCGCTGCGCGATTGGAGAGAGAATGGTGAGAAACGAGCTGCACTTTTTCGGACAAAAGGAGCTGCAACTTTTCGGTAGGACAAAAATACCCTTCCTTTGTTTTTTACCCTAGTCAACGCATGAATTTCAAAAGTATGCAGAATGGTGGGTTCCTATTGGTCCACCTATGTTGTTGTTACAATAACAACAAATATAGTGTTGTTACAATATCCGGTCCCTCTTGGATGAGACTGATCCGACTCCATGCTTGACCTAGTTCAACAATAGTGAACTCCACATGGCGGAATTACCTTGACGTCTTAGAAGAGACTTGAGACAGATGACTGTGTTGCTGGATTTGGAGACTTCTAACTGCACTTCTGACTGTGCTTCCCCGAGCAACATGATTGATAGATACACGCGGTCGACTTGATGAATGAACTAGTCGACCTACATGTGTTGATTCCCTATTCTCCCCCTCAAGCTGAAGCAAGAACGACGTGAATGCCCAACTTGAAAGTTAAAATAGTGAAGACTGAAAATTACCTGCTTCTGAATGTCGAGGGGACGATCTCTCCTTGCATCGTGACTACCTCGTTGTACGACATGATAAGATTTTGTTAACGAAATCTTTTCCATCTCCCCAACACTAGCTATTTGAGGAGATGACCGATGCCTGTCATGATTGCCTTCAACGCCATGACTGTGATGTTGGTGAAGATTGACTTACTGTGCAACAGTCTAGACTGAATGGAATAAGCAGCAGCTGAGAGTGGCCTTGATGAAGATGACCCCGGCTGCAACGTTGAGAAGACTTCTTGACAAAACACAACGACCTTTGCTGCCTTTGAATGAACCGATTTGACTTCTTGACAAAACACATCTTGTGTTTTAATTAACCCAAAAGGCAGCACAGGACCAAGAAATTGTTTCTTCTTCTAGAGACTCGGACGAGCAACCAAGCCTTCTCCTCCTTTAATCTTCCACCAATGCATCAAGGTTTAGCTCTGCGACACATGAGGAATATACATTTGGACTATAATAAAAAACTCTTGATGAAGAGGAGGGGCAACTAGCGAGGAGCCAAAATTGGCAGAGATTGTGGAGTTTGACTTCGAGCGGCCCGATTTGTGGCAGGTGGGACCAGTTTGCTAGAGAACGAGCTTGATGCGGACCGGGTTGATGACAGACTGATGTGAGCTCTTTGACGAGGACGATGGAGATCAACAGCTTTGATCAGAACAACACGGACAACTGCTGAACAACGATCTGTGCAGACAACCGCTAATGACTCTTGCTAGCTGCTGCTGCGGGACCGATGAAGGAAACAGAGGATATTTTGGACTGAGGATGGCGATGATGCCACGGAGAGGCAACGAAGGATGAGTGCAGAAGCTCAAAACCCTAGACAAGGATCGAGTTTCGCTCTGATACCATGTTATAAACCAGTTGGTCCCAATAATTCGAGTTGTTGGAAGAAGGTTATGTTGGATCTTATACAGGCTCATGTATGGTACTTAACCACTTCCTTACACGCCCCTCAAACGAAAGCCGACTCATGGGCTTGAAGTTTGCACAGGCCCACCATTCCATGTGCTTAAAAGACAACGATTAATATTGGGGGTCGTAAGGACTTGAACACGTGACCTCATAGACAAAGCAGCTCTGGTACCATGTTAAAAACCAATTGATCCCAATGACTCGAGTTATTGGGAGAAGGTTATACTGGTTCTTATACCACTCGGTAACAGGTTAAGCAACTTGGAGAAGAAAGGATAATTGGAGGGGAAAAACTCAAAGAGCATCTTGCTCTCTGTATTTTATTTATACCAGCAGAAATTTGCCAATAGTGAAAATGAAAAAGGAAGTTAAACTTTAATTTAAAACCTATTTATTATGTCTAACACGTGGCACTCCAATTTTCATCATTGACTAACGGCTATGGTATAGAGATGTTAATGGATCGGGTTGGGTCAGGTTTTGCCATTCCAAACCCAAACCCATGGTTTTATCCTTGAAAAAAATTCGGGGTAAAACTCACTTGATTTGAAAAACTCAAACCCAACCCAACCCGTTGGGTATCCGCGGGTTCATGGGTACCCACCGGTTTTTGTTGTAAAAAATTTACAATAACAAGTTCCTATCAAAATTAAAGTCAAATATCAATCTCCCAATACAAATTATCCATATATAAAACACAATTCTAGAAAATTCAAGCAAATCACAAATTAACTATACAAATTGTTCAACACCAATCTAGAAAACTCAAGAAAATTGAAGCAAATCACAAATTATCCATAAATAATATGATTAATTCAAAGCTTCTTCCTTTCAATTAAGTTTCTTCACTCTCCACTCGATAACATCAACTTCATTCTACACAATTAGAAAGAAAAAATTAGACAAGTCTCCACAAACATAAATAAAACTAGTTGTTTAGAATATTAAATATACCGAGAAAATTAATTATACGAGTGTGGACAGGTAACCATGTGGCGGGTTTACCTAAACTCAAACCCAACCCAACCCGGTGAATAGTGAATGGGTTAAAATCCAAACCCGGCCCAAAACCCATCAACACGGATTTTACACGCGTTGACCGAGTTGGGTCGGGTGGGTACCCATGGGTTCGGGTGGGTACCCATGGGTTCGGGTTTTGTTGCCATCCCTACTAGGGTATAGTGAACCATAGACTCTTTCTTTTCAGCCGGGTTAGATTCCCTTATGCTACTCATTTCTCAACTTCTATTGCATTGCACTTCATCTCTGTCAGCTCACCCTCACATAGTGGCAGAGGGAGAGGGTAAGATGGTGGGTCCTGGGACCCACCCTGGTTTGGGGGGAAATGGTTAAATTAGGTATAATAGTTAATTGATATCGAAAACTAGCTCGCGTTTAATTGATAATAGTTGGTCGAAAAGTTTTGTGTTTGAATCTTGTTGACCTCATTTTTTAAGCATACGGTATACAGATTTGTGCAAACATCAATTTCGTATAAGTTGACTTTCTTAGTTTCTTATAAGGGAGCATGGTAGTAAATGGTATAATATATTATTGAAATCTTCCAACGACTCGATTTATTGATACTAAATATTTTTTTAAGAACATCATTCGAAAGAGAACGACTAGGTAAATCATGAATTATTGGTTGGTATAAGATTTATTATTAAACCTCTATCAACAACTCGAGGTATTGATACTAACGGTTCTTAACAAAGAACACCATTTGAAACACTACGACTAACTAAATCAATGATTGTTTGGTATATATGCAGAGTGATATTCTTGATATTTTCGACTGCTAATGCATTTTAATTTATCAAAAGTTTTTCATGTAAGATTATATTTAAACGAAATTCTGGCTAGGCCACTGCTCTCACTCTCATATGTTTGCTCTTATAAGAGTTGTGATGGTTGCAACAGGAGATGTTGGTGCGGCCGAGGCAGAGGAGAACGGATGGGAGAGTTCGATAAAGGAGACTGGAGTCGAGATTGTGTAAAGGGGGAGGGTTGTTTTGGTGGTGTACTGATTTTGATTTTTTTTTTTTGTAGAAAATTAATTGAAAGATAAGATAATTTATGTATTCAAGTCAGGATGACACGTCGACGACATTTAGCGATGCAGATTTCTTCTGACATTTTTTGAAATGGGAATTGACCCAAACAATACTCAAAACTCAAAACTTCAATTTACCGCATTCTCTCGTCAAAAAAAAAAAAAAAAAAAAAAAAAATTTACCGCATTCTTTCTAAGATATTCAATAAAATTGTAACGATACAGAAAAGCTCAATCAACCACGCACTGCAAGCCCCCAACTAGAATCAAGAAACACGGGCCCGTTTGTTCCCACGGACCACATGGCCCAGCCCAGAACCCGAGTCCCGGTTCATCATCACGGCGGTCAAAGCTCTCCTCAGAATCCTGACGTCTTCCTCCTCCCAACCGCCGCCATTGTCCCCTGCCTCCGCCTCCACCGTCACCACGCTTTTCGTCCGACCACCCACCGTCACCATCTCCGCCCGAACCGCCCTCGCCCGGACTGACCGAATCGCCTGGCTCAAATCTCCGTTCAGCCCCGGCCGATCGTCGCAGCACACGCTCAATCTCATCATCTTCTTCTTCCCATCTCCGCCGCCGCAACAGCTCACCGTCGCCTCGTCCGATTCCCCCGGGATCAGACACCACGGTTCAGCTCCGTTCAGCCCTGCTTGCTTCTTCAGCTGCCTCAAGTGGTCCACCGCCTCCGCCAGCAGCGACGCCTTGTCCGGCTGCTCATCACCAAAACACCCCCAATCGCGTCAATCAATTGGAATTAGCTGGTTTAGTGTGCAAAGAGTTTCGTCAAAGAAGAAGAAGAAGTGCAACTGATTAATTGATTAACCTTGACGCGCTTGGGGAGGAGAGAGCGGAGGGTGGAGAGGTGGGCGTTGATACGGTGGCGGCGGCGGCGCTCCGACTCTTTATGGCTCTTGCTGGCGGCGGAGGAAGAGGAGGTGAGGGCGGAATCTCTGCAGCCGTAGCGTTTGGCAGAGAATGCATCCATCACAGAATTAAACGACGGCGACGTTGTGTTCTCCCGGAGTGAGAAAATAATGGAAGCGGAGTTCCGTCCGGCGGCTACTCTTCAATTTCAATGGCGGGGTGCTTTTCCTATATATACTAGTACTAGTATAGCACTAGTGGCCAGTGGGCAGTGGCTAGTGGTGGCTGTGTAAGTTTTGTAAAGCCAAGTTACTTGCAAAAGTTTAACAAATTTTTTTTTATAATGAAAGATTAACAATTTTAGATATATATTATATACATTACATTTTGACTTTAACATAACTACAAGATTAAAAATGATGGTTTCCATTTGAAACTTGTGTTTTCCTTGTAGGATTCCACAACATATAGTTTTGGTTAATCAAAGATCTGGATTATTAGAATCAGGGATTGGCCGCTAATATTACTGGTATTGAATAGGAAGATTTCAAGTTCGAATCTCTTAACTAGCACCTAACTAAAATTCAAATCTATAGCACCCTTATATAAAATAAAATAAAAATTATGAACTATGAAACTTCTCCTATGAAATTTACGATTTTTCTATGACTGTGTTAGTGCCATGGTTGTCATACCGGTGGAATTCCGACCGGTTGAATCTAATCTTAATGATACCGTTATGAAATCAGCATGAATATAACCGATATGAATGACTTGATAAAAAAAAAAATTTGGCCTATAAACAAAATAACTTCGTTTTACACTTTTACTGAATTTAGTTAATTAAAAATTAGTTTGTGATGTATTTCGTGAATTTAAAAGTTAAATGTTGATGTTATTTGTTTGATTTAAGTATAAAGTTTGGGGTGTTGATGTTAAATGTTGTATTTAAATATGAGTATTTGTTATTTTGTTTGAAATATTGCAATCTATTTAAATATGAATATAAATAGTAAGCTATTGTATTCAAATATGTTTTATAGATGCATAAATTCTTAATCTTTTTTATATTTATTTAATGTATTTTATTAAATCGCATAACCCGACGTAAACCGATTGTAGCACTGGTCGAATTTTGTTTGAAACCTTCCTTAGTGCACTCCTTGTATGGTACACGCATTTTGGGGGGAAATGGGGAATCCTCCTGAACTAACTTTTATTATATAAATCCCAACTTTTACTTAACTTGCTCCTCTCTCTCAAACAACAGAATATGGTACACTGACTGACTGGCTCTCTGCTTCCTTCCTTCCTTCCTGCTGCTGCTCCTGCAATTGCCCTGCTGCCTGCCAGCTCATGATTGTGTTCTCTACAGGGGAAACATGTCCTTTCTCACCCTTTCCAGTTTCCACACCTATTTTTTCACCTCCGCCATTTTCTTTTGTTGTACATATTTTGAACAAAACTCACATTGATCAACTTTCACACCGGCAGATCTCTAGCCTGGGGGAGATTCCCGCCTTGTTTAGCCAGTTTGAGCAATCCCTTGCCAGTATCGTCTTTGTGCATTCACACCTTGATTATCTACAAGATCATATTATTTTCAAAATCATGTACGATCGAGTAACTAAAAGTACGCAGCAATATCTGCATAGAAACGGTTCAACAGTGTCAACATGCTAATTTTTGCGCTTAATTAGCATAACTGGAGGATATCAGTGTATATAGCTGTCAGCTAATTGCATCTCTCAATTTCGTGAAATTATGGACAAAATAATAATAATAATAATAATACACATTACATTTGGTATAAAACGGAAGGAAATAAAAGAAGAGACAAAAAAAAAAAAAATTGAAGGACGCAGCGACATGGGAGGCAGTTGGAATTGTTTTGTAGCAGTAAAAACAAATCTGTTATCATATTATTACTTTACTGATATGCTAGCTAGGCATAGGATGGTCCCTTTAGGAATTGTTTTGTTGTACTCAATACTGCTGGCTGTTGCACTGCTCTGTTCTCTGCTGCACTGCACATAATAAGAACCCTTGTTTCTACTTTCACTTTTACCCTACAATTTTCACCTTCTTATCATTTTCATCTTCTAAAACTAGTCTTCTTGTTAAGAAAGTGCAATTTGTGGTTAAGCATTTGTAAGATGAGGATATACTTTCATTTCAAGTTTATCAAAATGATAATGGTCTCTAATGCATGAATATGCAGTATGTTACGTGCCCTTTCTGCACGAATACGGTTTAGGGAGAAATATCATAATATGACGAAGAAAAATGGAAGAAAAATAGATAGATTGGAAGAAGAGAAGTGTTCTCCTTAATGGCGAGAACGGAACCTCTAACCTTTTTCGAGAAAAGCCAACCTAACAAATTAACAAGTAGGTGTGTAAACCCATTTTTCGATTATACTCAATTCATAATCTTTCCTCTATCATCTGCTATCTTAAATAATGAAGAAACAACTAATACCCCTAAGTCCCTAACCAACGAAAAACACTTTCCTTAATCCTAGCTAACCCACTAATCACGTCATAATCCCCACCCATTACAACTCCTAATTAAATAACTAGAATAATTAAATAAATTCACATAACATTCCATCCCTTTGAAACGATTCTTGACCACAAGAATCAGCCACGAACGTCGCTCGTCTTCTTCAACCGGGATCTCCATAGAGCATGAGCCACCACCACTAGGACCTTCTGCCAAACTTTTCTTTCTTGCAACCAAACCAAGGACCCTTTTCTTCCAATATTGATAATGGTGGGCCTTTGAGCACTTGGCAACGACCCCAAAGAGAAGCCTTCAAGGGAAAATGATTCGGTGTGGTGTTTACTCGCCTTTGATAATCATTAAGCTTCCCAATAGCCTTTTGTCCATCTGCCTCTTTTATTTTTTAGACAATGAGCTCGCAAGCAGCGCCTTTGTTACTGGTTTCATGTTCTTGGGGTAGTTCCTCTTGGCTTTCGTGAGATTGAGAACGAATCACCGTAGAATGACCATTGCAATTGGCAGTTGAAATCTTACCCTCGGAAGTTGCGGCTTCACAAACCATAGGGTAACAACCCATTCATTCATGGTAATTGTTGGGATGAATAGGTTTGAAAAGCTATAAATAAAATTCCTAATTAATTATCCAGTATTTTCCCATAATACAAAATTAAGATGGATAATTAATAAAAGGAATATTATGGAGATAATTAGGATTAATTATTTTAATAGATTATATTTTAATTATGGGAGTAATTATCTCCCTAATTAAAATATGACTTATTCTCAAAGAAAGAGAGAATATTCTAGGTTTTCTGCTCCTATAAATAGCAGTCCCCTAGACCCTCTAAATACACCTCAGAAGAGAAAAAACACGAGAGAGAGTGAGATTCAAAGAGCTCTGGTTTTATGCACAAAACCGCTGAGCAAATCAAAAGAGTGGTTGTTTTATCCTGGAGGCGACCGGCTGATAGTATGTTGTGCGAATAACTAGGCAGTGCCGCGAACGTCTTAAAGAGAGCGACCTAGTCCGCGACTCAGCCAGATTGGTAACCCTAAATTTTCTTTTCGATTTCTAACAATTTTAAGACGTTCGGTTGTTGTGATTTGTATCAAACAGGATGCCGATTTTGGCTCGAACGATTCAATTGCTTATTGTTCACGACGAAGCAATTGCAATATCTCGACGACGGTCATAATTCGAGAACGAAACAGTCGATCCGAGACAACCCCATTGAAAGGGGATTTGAGACCTCTCTCTGCTTGTCGATTATTCTCGGGAAGGGAATTTTATTCTTTAGGCAAGGAGTCGGAGAAGCAACAGGAGATTATCAAATAATTATGCGGACCGGGACAAGTGCTCTGGGAAATCAGTTGTCGGATTCCTTTTAGGCAATTAATTGAAGTCCATAGAGGGGTAAAAAATGGAACTGTGGGGAAGCCTTTGCTACTTAGGTTCTTCTGGCGGCTGTGGAGGAGCTAATAGCTTCTCTCACAAACCCTCCGCGGCCCTTTCCCCAAGCCCTACAAGCAGATTCCCATCCTTTTTGGGGAATGGTTCAATGTGAATCCTGAGTCTGTCATTGCTCAAGCTCTTCAGACCGGTGGCGGTCCAAATGTGTCCGACGCTTACACCATCAACGGCCTCCCTGGCCCTCTCTACACTTGCTCTTCTGCTTCAGATACATTCAAGCTGAAAGTGAAGCCGGGAAAGTCCTGGGAGCCTACTACTTCACAGCCTGCCGTCATGAGTGTTGGACCCTTTGGGGAACCATATTGATTCGCAGGAATCATATATATAAAATTGAAAAAGGGGGTTTTCTTCCTTATTTGGTTGTGATGTATATTTGATAATTGATGGGTTATCAAATCTTGAACAAATTGCTGATGATTTTTTCAATTGTGTTTTGTTGAGTGGCTTGAGGATTATAGGTTGAACACAAAGTAGGAAAAGGATGAGGAGAAATTGGTCTCCAAATGGACTGTGGTCAATGACGTCACGTCTGATTCCAACAAAGCGTTGTGCAAGCGTTGAAGGCGCTATACTGCAAATTCTGAAGACAACGTCTTCATGAAAAGAGGTAAGATTTTGAATAGAATTTATTCAATAGAATTTTGAGCATACAATTGAGGAACTTGGTGAATGCTAGAAAAGAATCTAGAACCGATGCATGATTATGTTGACATTGAGATGTGGTTTCTTAATGATTTGAGTACAATTTTATGTACATGTTGTAAAGTAGAGTAATTTTGATTACATAAATGCATACTCCGCAGTATATATATGAATGTGTATTATATAATCCTATGCTATGGGAATGGGTTGTATGCCCATATTTATTTTGAAGAAGTACTATATGTCAGTACTAAGTGAACCAGATCCATACCAATTAGAATGGTGCCCTTCGTGGTAACCAAAATATAGTCGGTCAATCCTCTAAGAATGACATTTTATTTCTCTGCTACAATTGTGAGAAATTAGGTCATATGACACGGAAGTGTAGGAACAAGTATAATACTGGTTCTAGTGTTATACTTGATTAAAGAGGAAGATTGGTAGTTGTGATGATTGCGAAAAGAGTAGAGATTAACCTTGATGGTTACTCTAAACAATGGTGGATGGAGACTGGTACCGCGAAGCATATTGAGGCATCTGTTTTTAAGAAAGTGTTGTTGAGTACTGCTCACTCCACTATTTATAATGGTCATGAGAGTATGCATATGATGATAAAGCTAAAGTGTTGAATTCTTTTGTATCTGGCATGCACGTCTTTGACGTATATCGTGAAGAATTGAAAGATAGAGTCACATTTTCATAATTGTTTGTGATAAATATATGATTTCCATAAACAAACTAAAAGATCCATAAGTATATGACTAGAGAATCAGAATCCTTGTATTTGATTCATTTTGAAATGGGTGAATGAGAATACTGTGAAATGCTTTATCACATTATTATTGATTGCACTAATTAAAGATGTGATGCTTTTGACATGCTTTTGACGTAAAAGGTTATTTATGAAATGATTTTTCATATGGAAAAGAGTTTGAGAATCAGTGCAATATAGGATGAGCATGAGAGTGTTTATTGATTGTGCTATCAATAAACATGTACGCTTATGAAATGAAATACTCATTGTCGTGTAGAATCTATTAATGTCATTCCATTTAAATCGAGAAATAGTGGGGTGATATCTTGCCTGCTATTAGAAATAATAGAACTAGTGGGGGTAATGAATTTGAGTATGAGCTCATAAGAGACAAATGAACCATAAATCACTAAAGGATTTTGGTTATGAATTTGTTATTTACACCCTAAGAAAGATCCCACAAGTCTGCTTGAAGTTTGAACTTCCATATATATGCAGATTCGTGGGAGAATCCTTTATTAACGAAATGGAATTTATGGAGTGTAGTAAGACTTAGAATCTTGCAGAGTTGTCTCTTGGTTGTAAAGCCTTGGGTAATATATTGGTAGAAGAAATACAAGCAGTATGCATGCATAAATGGTTGATGATGCTAGTGTAAATATTAAAGAACACTGGAAATAGTGTGAGAAACTGAGAAAGTTAGAATATACTAGCATCGACAGTCTGCGTGAGGCAGCTGGTAAACATGAGACCCGATTTAGTGGGGGTACTTGACAGGCTTACTGATTGTCCTAGTATGAAGCATTGAAATGCTATTGAAAGGGGTCATGAGACACCTTAAGAGAACAGTAGACCTTGATATAAGTTATCAACGGTTTCGTACTGTATTGGTAGGGTATATTGATGCGGACGATAATACTCTATAGAAGACTCCAAGGCATCCAGTTGTCATGTTTTAAACATCACTGGAAGAGTTGTGTCTTGGAACTCTAAGAAGTAAACGATCCTGGCTCAATCAACTAAGAAATCAGAAATTATAGAGCTAGCAATGGCTAGTAAAGAGAAAAGTTGATTGAGAGGATTATTACTAGAGATTCCCTTATGGGAAAGACCGATCCCTCCGGTAGTTGATTCATTGTGATAGCACTGCAGCTATTACTAAAGAAGGGAACCGGTTCTAGAACGAAAAGAGACGACAAATTTGTCGTAAGCACAGTACTGTAAGAGAACTCCTAACAATAGGAGCAATGAGGGTGAATCATGTAAGATCCTAACAAAATCTAGCTGATCCTTTGACGAAAGGATTATCTAGAGAGAAAAGTCCAAAATACCACGAAGGTATGAGACTTATGCCTACCGAACCATGGATTACAAGTGATGGTAACCCGACCCGATAGACTGGAGATCCCAAGAAACAGGTTCAATGGGTAATAACAAGTCATGAGTAATATTGAGAAAAGTTCATGCACAGTGAAGCATGAATCCCAAAGCCTTGGAGGTTGAGTTAAACTCTTAATGAGAACTATACTCTTTGTGGAGTGAAGTACTTTAGGGGTACTTCTGACAGACTCACCTATGTGAATGTGGGAGTGGGACCGCTCCCTATGGAACTTTGGAGGCACAAAGTTGCTAGAGCGTTCACTAAACCGGGATAACGTGCATGACCATAAACGCACGGCCTATGAGAGAATATCACTCAATGAAAAGATCTGGTGTGCTACATTGTCTGAGATAGGGTTCAAGACGACGAGTCACCCTTATGAAATTGGAAGTGTAACCACTACGCTAAGGTTCAGATCTTCGCGATACCTTAGCTTATGCCCGATCTTATGGAACTATTGATGCTCAGAGATAGTTTCAAAACTATTCAAGTGGGGGATTGTTGGGATGAATAGCTTTGAAAAGCTATAAATAAAATTCCTAATTAATTATCCAGTATTTTCCCATAATACGAAATTAAGATGGATAATTAATAAAAGAAATATTATGGAGATAATTAGGATTAATTATCTTAATAGATTATATTTTAATTATGGGAGTAATTATCTCCCTAATTAAAATACGACTTATTCCCAAAGAAAGAGAGAATATTCTAGGTTTTCTACTCCTATAAATAGCTTATGCCCGATCTTATGGAACTGTTGATGCTCAGAGATAGTTTCAAAACTATTCAAGTGGGGGATTGTTGGGATGAATAGCTTTGAAAAGCTATAAATAAAATTCCTAATTAATTATCCAGTATTTTCCCATAATACGAAATTAAGATGGATAATTAATAAAAGAAATATTATGGAGATAATTAGGATTAATTATCTTAATAGATTATATTTTAATTATGGGAGTAATTATTTCCCTAATTAAAATATGACTTATTCCCAAAGAAAGAGAGAATATTCTAGGTTTTCATCTTCTATAAATAGCAGTCCACTAGACCCTCTAAATACACCTCAGAATAGTAAAAACACGAGAGAGAGTGAGATTCAAAGAGCTCCTGTTTTACGCACAAAACCGCTGAGCAAATCAAAAGAGTGGTTGTTTTATCCTGGAGCCGACCGGCTGATAGTCTGCTGTGCGAATAATGAGGCAGTGCCGCGAACGTCATAAAGAGAGCGGCCTAGTCCGCGACTCAGCCAGATCGGTAACGCTAAATTTTTTGTTCGGTTTCTAATAGTAATCACATTTAACATACCAAATTAATACACGAGAAAAAATTAAGGGGCGGACTGGTAATTTTGCACCTCAAACTTTTTTAACTGACAATTTTATACGGATCCAGAGAAGAGAATAGACACTTTTTCTAGTCTCATATTTTCTAAATCAAATCTTATCTCAATCGTTTTAACTCGGAATTTCAAAATTTGCATAGAAAGAACTCATTAATTATGATCTATACAATGATATCTATTTTTCTATAGGAGAAATTTTACTATGCTATATAGTATTGGTGCTATAGGGTTTTGCCTTTATGGTACAGCTTAAAATTGTACATTTACGTTATGGTACAACTTCAGATTGTACCTATACTTTTTGTACAAATTCTTTTATGGTACAACTTGAACTTGTACCTTTATGTGATGGTACAATTTCAAGTGGTAAAGTTGTACCATAACATAATGGTACAAATTGCTTTATGGTACAACCTAAACTTATACATTTAATGTTATGGTACAACTTTAAGTTGTACATTAAAGCACCAATACTATATAGCGTAGTAGAAGTGCTCTTTTCTATATATTGAACAAAGAAAAAATTAACTTTTCAAAATTTATGTTGATTGTAGTATCATCACTTACATATCTATCACTTCATAGTAATCACATCTAATGGACCAAATTAATACACGAGAAAAAACTAAGGGGCGACCTGGTAATACACGAGAAAAATTAACTCAACATAAAAAATTTGTTTAGAAAGAACGCATTAATTAAGTTATATACAATGATATCCGTTTTATTATGTTTTGTCAAATATAAGATGTCATACTAATATAACATCATATCACTATAGTGATATTACCACTCTCGTGATATAACAAGTTATATGTTGACAAAAAATTATTTTTTCAATCATAAGATCTCATATTAACATCATATGATTATCATATACCAATATCTTATCAATATCAAATCATATTTTTATCATACCAATGTCTTATCAATATCAAACCATTGTTAGTGGAAATATCATGATATGACAGTGAGACAATGGTATGAAAGTTTTTTGTTCAAAAAAATATTAAAATGAATATCATCTTGTAGAGCGCAAAAATATGATATTTCTATGCAGAGGTATTTGGGATTTTTAATTCGATGTAAAATGAATGAGCTATAATCCGTTTAATTTTCATAGGAGATTAGAAAAGTGCTTTAACGGCAGACCTAAAAATTTGCGTCAACACCCCAAAAATTCGGCCAGATCCCCCTAAATTCCTTATTTCATTCCTTACCCTTTTATGATATGTACCATTAGATCTTCTCTTTCCAAACTACGATTATTAGATAGGGTTTTGCCGTACTACAAATATTAAAAGTTATGTACTATAATTTATTCCGTAAAATAGTGAACCATTTACAATATCCAATCGGTTCATGTGTTTTGTCGGTAAGTTAGGTTGGTTGTTTGTGGTTGGATACTAAACGTCCAAAATTGCTCTGATCTAAGTGATTTAGTAGTTCAATGTTTTTGTCCAGAAATATTTAAAAACAGAAACAATATTATGTGAGGCAAAAATGTGAACGTTAATGAATTGTCATAATATTTTTCTTACTTCCTCTTCGTTCCATTTTGAAGTTGCTCTTCATCCTCCTTCTTTATTTCACTTTGTCATCCAATCTAATAAGTATATAGTTTAGGGTGTGCCTACGGTGACATGTATGTCACGATGACTTGCACTTTCCGGTCGACTTCATTTACAATTCGGTCGACCTAATCTGTTGTTTCATTGTAAAAACAGTTCATGGTGCCTACTTTGGATATTTATATCATACAATTGGCTAGATGAAAATTGAAGACTAATGACTTGTTTTGAAGCTGGAGTGTTTCTCTACATATTGAAGTGGAAGAGAGCTCGATAGGAAGTTCAGAAGACCATTTTTGAACCTCATCAAAAGGCTATGCCAAAACTGGAAAACTGCCTAGAAATGGTTAAGTCTGGAAATGTGTTTGTGAAGCCTATTTTGGAGCTCAATTCGAGAAGCATGCATGCGAGTCGAGTCCAGGAGCCTCTACCACGTTAAATTAGGTATGTTGTTATACAAATTCAAGGCATTGGATGAAAGATTGGATATCTGTAAGGCTTCAAACAAAAGGGTCGAAGTTACTACGAAGGCTGTTTTTCTGGCAGACTTCGAGCACAAGCAAGCTGCCAGAAAAACAGCCTTCGTAGCAACTTCGACCCTTTTGTTTGAATCCTTAAAGATATTCAATCTTTCATCCAATGCCTTGCCTTTGTATAATAAAATATGTAATTTAACGCGGTAGAGGCTCCTGGAATTGACTCGCATCCATGCTTCTCAAATTGAGCTCCAAAGTAGACTTGACAAACACGTTGCCAGACTTAGCCATTTTCAGGCAGTTTCCCAATTTTGGCATAGCCTTTTGGTCAGGTTCAAAAATGGTCTTCTGGACTTTCTATTGAGCTTCCAAGTACTTTAATGTGTAGAGGGACACTTCAGCTTCAAAACAAGCCTTTAGTCTCCAATTTCCATCTAGCAAATTGTAAGATATGAATCTCCAAAGTAGGCACCATGAAACTGATTTTACACTGAAACAACAGATTAGGTCGACCTAATCCTATATGAGGTCGACCGAAAAGTGCATGTCACCGTGACATGCATGTCACCGTAGCAAAGTCCTATAGTTTATATGTATTCTATACGAGCCCTTCCACTATACAAGCACATATAAATTATATACAAATTGGTCTACAATAATCAATAACTGAAACGTGACCATTAATTTTTCTGATTCAATATCCATTCCAATTCGAAGTAGAAGTTTGGACAATGATTTAAAATTGAAAAATTTTGGACCAGACAAAAATATTAAACCTAGAACTTTTAAGAGTTACATGAAATTACATGTTATATACAATACACATATCAAATAAAGAATCATCAATAAAAACTATCATCACATATATACCACCACAAAAAATCAAATCTCAACATACAACCACAATAACACAACAATTGACCAATCCGTGGCAAAGCACGGTTCCGGCATAGTAATACCTTTAAATGAAATGAGCTTTGGTCTTTTTGGACAATGATGACCTGCATTATTTAAAAAAAATCTCCAAATACTCAAATTATTAACATGAGCTTGACTGTCAATGTCAATGCTTTAATAGTTAACTAGTCACAGGCCCGACCAGTTGGTTGGATTCAGTCGCAATAACGTAAACAACAAAAGTAAATTGTATGCGAGTTACACATTTTTTGGTAGTATAATAAAACATGAATTATTCAAATGCTCGAAACTGTCAGAACAGAAGCGTGGCAATCGATAATCCAAACCAACACGAACGAACACAAATTTAACGTGGTTCACTAACACAATATGTGCTAGCTAATCCACGGGCAGGGGGGGGACAAATTTCACTAATTTGAGGAGAGTACAGGTTACAAACCAAATTCCAAACGGACAAACCAAACAAACTAACCTGACTGACCTTACTACATGCTAGGGTGATGAAGAGTATTTATAGAACTCTTCTCCTAATCCTAAATAGAAAACCAAACACCTTTTCCCAAACAAACAAGTAAAAGGTCAAACAAAGCCCAAACACAAACCCAAACAAAATAGGCCCAAAACACAAAACAAACCCAAATCAAATTCAAGTCATATTCTAACAATCTCCACCTTGACTTGAATTCTCTCTCAAATACCAAATGTACCAGACGCAACCAAAGTTGCCAGATGTACCCAAACTCAAACGCGATGCAAATCGCCAAACTTAGGCGCAATCAGAAAATTGAAAACGTAGTAAATCCTCCAAATCAGTTGTACTATAATATCCCCTGCCTGCAAATGCCCCTAAGGGCGGTCAACAACTCAAATCATTCGACAAGTCCAATCCATATTGAGACTTGCCATTCAGAACCAACTTGCTGCACTTATCACCAACAAAACATGTCAAAACAGAACCTTGTAGACTATACAAGGCACCCCGCTTGACACCTTTCAAAATCACCTTAGAACCCTTGTAGACATATATCACTCCACCTTCACATTTGAAACTGAAACCTTTGACGTCGAGTAGACTCAAAGATATCAGATTCTTAGTCATCTCTGGAATATGCCTAACATTGTTCAAGGTGCGAACATAACCATCATGTGTCCTCATCCTGACGGAGCCTCTTCCAACAATCTTACAGATAGCACCATTGGCCATAGAAACATGTCCTCCATCTATCTGCTCATAAGTTGAAAAATACTCCTTGCTTGGACACATATGATAATCAGCTGCAGTATCTAAATACCACACATCCTGATGATGTACATGTTCATTCACTGCTAAGGCTAAACTATCTTCAGAATCAGAGTTAGTTTCTTTCGCCACAGCAGTAGATGATTCCTTCTTCTCCTGATATTTCTTCAGTTTAGGACAATCAAATTTCCAATGTCCTTTCTCCTTGCAGTAATAACAGATATCATCCTTCAAACCAGCAGAATTCAAATTGTATTCGCCGTCCTATTACCAGATTGTTGTCTCCTACTACTAGTAGAAGCCAACCCAGATGCCTGATTTTCCGAACCTGAACCAGATGCCTTATGTCGAACCTCTCTAGTATGTAGAGCAGATCTGACATCTTCCAAAGACAAACTATCTTTCCCAACAATAAAAGAATCCACAAAATTCTCATATGACTGTGGCAAAGATACTAACAGAATTAAGGCAACATCCTCATCATCTATTTTAACATCAATATTCCGCAGATCTAGCAAGATAGTATTAAGTTGATCTAGATGATTCCTGAGAGATGTATCTTCCTCCACACGCAAACTGAACAAACGTTGCTTCATATGCAACTTGTTGGTTAAAGACTTTGTCATGTATAGACTTTCAAGCTTCAACCACAAGCCCGCAGCAGTCTTCTCAGTAGCAACCTCAGTGATGATGTGATCAGCCAAACAAAGCAAGATTGTAGAGTGAGCTTTCTCCTCCAAAGTAATCCACTCTTCTTCATCTATACTTTCCTTCTTCGATTTCTCAGACAACGGAGCCCACAAACCCTGTTGTTTTAACAGTGCTTGCATCTTAATCTGCCACAAACTGAAACTGTTTCTTCCGGTAAACTTCTCAATCTTCATACTGATAGCAGCCATTCTTACTATCAAACAAACTCCAACCAAACTCTACAAAGCAAAAATTCAGTCTAGCGCCAAATTCCCAAAACCGCAACCAAAGACTCTGATACCACTTGTCAGAATAGAAGCGTGGCAATCGATAATCCAAACCAACACGAACGAACACAAATTTAACGTGGTTCACTAACACAATGTGTGCTAGCTAATCCACGGGCAGGGGGGACAAATTTCACTGATTTGAGGAGAGTACAGGTTACAAACCAAATTCCAAACGGACAAACCAAACAAACTAACCTGACTGACCTTACTACATACTAGGGTGATGAAGAGTATTTATAGAACTCTTCTCCTAATCCCAAACAGAAAACCAAACACCTTTTCCCAAACATACAAGGAAAAGGTCAAACAAAGCCCAAACACAAACCCAAACAAAATATGCCCAAAACACAAAACAAACCCAAATCAAATTCAAGTCATATTCTAACAGAAACATTCAAATTGATTAGTATAATAAGAGAATCAAAATTATTAAATACTTAAACAATCCAAAAGGGTCACCATCACACTATTCTCCGACATATTACGATGGCATAGTTATTTGCATTATCAATTGTCTTCATTTCCATTAGTGATACATATATTTACATTATCAATTGTCTCTTCATTCTTCTCTTGCATTTTAATACTGTGCGCAGAATATTTCTTCAATATAAAGCATAAAATCACAGTCACTCCAATTATGTTTTTATGTAAAATCAAATTATCTTCTTACCTTACTACTTCAATCTCTAAAATAGTTAATTTTGTCGCAACATCCTACTATTTAATATTCTTAGTCGACAATCAATCAATGATTTTGATTATTGTCATATACAACATATATTTCTACATTAAAATGTTTAATCACTAAATATATAACTGTTGATATGTCTCCCATAGGCCTATATAGAATATTTAAGATCCCTTAGTATATCAACATTGACTCCTTCCTACTGTGGATGTTTTAACGATTATATCTCAATTTTTCAACTATTGTATTCAAATTTATTATCTTATATAGTATACGTTAGCTTACTATTCTAAAAAAAAAGGAATAACTCTTAACCCATGCTTATTGACCCCTTAGTATATCATTGAATTTCCATAGTAAAGATGATATTTTATCCAAATTCAAGGCAATTGGTACATCATAAAGGTTCTATCCTTGTCATGATATTTTAGTTAATGATTCCTTACTTATAGCACATGATCTGGAAATTTGCACATTCTTATTAAATATTTTAAAGTTAATATTTCCTAATTAATATAAGTAATGATTCAATGTGTCTATAACGCATCGCGAGCATATGGTTTCAATCAAGGTTGTCAAACCAGTTTAATTCGTTGAGTCGAGCAAGCAAATGATTTGAAATTTAATGGTCAGATCATGGTCCAACCTATTTAAGTCATTTTATCCCTATTATAAATATGTATGAGTATATATGGTAGTATTTAATATTTCAATAATTTGAATCTAATTTGACATATATCATAAAATAAGAACAATTAAAATATTATTGACTCTAAAAGCGGCATATATGTGCTTCATTTTTATAATAGAGCTTGGAAGAGAGTCAAAACACATCGTATAAAAGTCAGAAACCGGTCAATGCATTTTTTTCTTTCGTGCCTGTTATGATTGTTGCTGCTCTTTTTTTCTACTCACCACCCGATTGCAATTGCCTTGGTACTACATAAGATAATAGCCACTGATAGTTTATTCTTTATACTGGTATATGAGAATTGGTACTTATCGTTTTTATATTTTTATTAGTATATATAATCATAATAATTGTATGAATCGTATGGCACTATTTGCTCCTCACTGTCAAGATTTACATCAAATATCATTTGAATTTGTTGTGTTCGCTCCTCGATTTAAAGCAACATCATCTTCAGTCTTCACCAATTACAATGCTTTCATCTTCCTAAATAAAAACTGTATCTTCATAATAGGCTCTTCCTTCTTTTTTTGCAATTTGAAAGTCAATCTTTATTAGTAAAATGTTTGAAAATACTAAACATTACACGCAGAATAATTTACATCATTCGAGTTAAGAACATTTTATGAGATTGGTTATTTTTCCTAACATTGATAAACAACCCATCGACCAACACAAAACTCGATAATTTATAGATTGGAAACTTAATGATAACTCGTAGTATTGTTGACTATTCTCACGTTTCTTTTTCTTATGTATTAAGATATTTGATAATTTATAGATTGAAAATTGGATGATAACCCGTAGGAGTGTTGACTTTCTCCCGAAGATACTCTTTTTTTTTCTTATATATTTGTTGTCTTCTTGCCCACTTTGTAAAAATGACTTTGGAAAGTTTAGCGGTTGAGGAAGAGAACAACTGAATGTCATCTTCAATCTTTGGTGGTTTTTATTTTTAGTTTTGTAAATAATGAATTAAGTGGGGAGTTCATGATCATCAAGATTGACTAACGAATAATTGACGGTGGTGGCACGGTTAGGAACTACCACATAGATCGGGTAATACTATAGTAGAATTGATAGTTCATGAATGTTATTTGAGATGCTATAGGATGCTTGACTAACATATTTGTTTTATTCTAAAATGTCTAAATGGATATATCATTTTAAGAGTGTGATTAATTTGATTTTTATTTAAATTTTTTGTCATTTAAATTAGAACAAATGAAATATAATTAACTAAAAAAGTAATAAGGGAGTGGATCCGGTTTAAAGGTTATATTTTCTTTATACATGATTTATATATTTGGGAAATTGGGATGACTATTCAAATTTCCAACTCCTTTCAGTAATTTGTTTCGGTGCGTTCCAATGACTAGCTGGAAAAAAGCAGAGGAAAAAAGTTGTCTATATTTAATAGTCTTCTAATACATTTCGCCTATATTTAATAGAGTTTAGTTTATAGCAAAAAAACCGGCGAGGCAAAAGGACCGGCGGGTCCTTCCGAACTATGCGCACAACACTAGAAAAATGGGAAGGGGAGAATCTCTTTATATGTTTGGTAGGATGCTCAAATTAGTACATGTAATATGTGACGGACATGGTTGTCAAACCGGTTTCATGTTGGCCAGTTCAACCGGGTTCAAACGGTACCGGTCAGCAAACCGGCTGGAAAGGGGTCGGTATTTAACTGTGGTCAAATCCGGTCAAATCCGGAAATTCAGGCCGGTTAGACCAAAAATTTAAATTTAATGTTACACATTATATCCAAAAATAAACATCCTCCATAGTATTTGAACCAAGTACCTCATGTTCATTTTAGTTTAACTTACACACCACTAGGCTACAAGTAATTTTGTTCTCTATATTAACCTTATATGTTATATATCTAATACTAAATTTTACACAAATCATTATAAACATTAATAAAATTCATTTAATTAAATTTTCTTTTTAAGCATATAATTGTTTAGTATTAGTTACCAATTCTTAGCAATAAATTATTTTGTGTGAAATAATTCTTCTAATTGCTTTTTCATGACTAATTTCTTTGGAATTGAGGATTTCCATTTTCCTCATGTATTTTATTAAAACAGACACAACCGGCATGAATACTGGTTGTACCACGGTCAGACCATTTCACTTACAAAACCGGCACACCGGCATAAACCGGTTTGACAGCCTTGGTGACGGACAAATGGATACCTCACTTTTTTTACGGAAAATGGATACCTCACAGAAACTGCAAAATGTATATAAAACGAAACCTCGGCCCACCAAGGTGCTTCATTTGTGGTGCAAATCTGTGTTACCAAACAATTGTTGGTGGTTCTGCATGCACTTGGCGATAGGAATGGCTGCTCTGTTTTTGCTATCAGCAAGGATGATCTATCCTTCGGCTTCTCTGGATTGGGCGCGTGTTGTGTACCCGTTTGTATCCTTTGTTGCATTTCTTAGGATACTGACAGAGCTTCCCATTTAGTGGCTAAAAAGGCTCTTTTATCAGCGGATTGATTAGCTATCGACCGCCGCATTTGATTATTTCATTTTTTACATATTTGTAAGCATGTTGCATTGTACACCTACTTATGTCTTTCTACACCTATCTATGGCAAAAAAAAAAAAAACGAAACCTCTTCACAACCACCAATTGAAAGAAACACAAACAATCCGGATCTATGGTTTTGAGCTTCGCTATTGTTCTGTTAATTTGTTTACAGCATTCTTTTGAGATTTGAAGGTTGTAAGTGTGAGAGGCGCTCTTATATTTTTAGGGGTATATCGGAGCTTAAAGAAATTTTTGATACTATAAAAATTAGGAATGACCAAACAAGGCAAAGTGGTTACTGGCGAGCGTTGTTATAAAATTTTGGCTAAAAAGCCCCATCCTCTCCCAACTCCGCTATGTCGTGGTGAGTGGGAGCAAGGACATCGCCGTAGTGCGACAAGTTGTAACCGGCTTCTCGGCTATCGTGTGTCGCTGGAACCGGCCTTCGGTTCAATGGGGCTTTTAAAGCATCCACCGTGGGTAGGCTCTCCCTGGCCAACGAATCCCAATTCTCCCATTCCTTTCTCTTGGATTTACAGAATTGAGTCATCGTGCTATCCAACCCTAATCGCCATGGCTGCCGGCAATGTGGTGATTTTTGGTGATGATGATGTCACTCCTGGGGCTGAGCGAAACGACCTCTCTTTGCTGGGGGGGAAGTCATCGATCCCTCTCCCCCAATTCGGCAAATGCAAACAACTTTGGGGGGATTATGGAACTGCGATGGGCCAATCTCTATACTTCCGGCGGATGACGACCTTCTCCAGTTCGTCTTCGCCAATGAGGTGGGCATGACCCAGGTCCTGAGGATGGCACCATGGTTTTTGCCAAAGTATTTGGCGAACTTGGCTCCTTGGGTGGTAGTTTCTCCGGAAGTTGTCGAAAAAATGTGGCGTGTACCTCACTTTCTGCAATTCTTGGGAGTCCCCACTGTTTGCTGCTCGAAGATGATGGGAACGTTACTTTGCGGTTACCTGGGGAAGACGGATCAGGGCTTGGTACATTGTGCGACTGGGACGGCGGAAATTTACCTACGGGCCCGTGTCTGGCTAGACTCTTGCCTCCCTCTTCTCGTCTCAATTCCGGCATCACATGAAAAGTCAGGTAAAGGTGAGTTCACTACTGCTGTGAAATTTAAAAAGCTCTCATAATTTTGCTACTTGTGTGGAGTTCTTGGTCATATTGGACAACAATGCCCCCGACGGGAAAAAATCGCTGGCAAAAGTACTCCCTATAACAGATATTTGATATCCAAGAAGTCGGGCCCCAAGATCCTGCTTGGCCGTTGGAACCTCATCTGCGTGCGTCAGGAGAGAGAGACGTCACATCCACAGCAACAGAAAGGTGATCACAAGCTGCTCCAGGCATCGGGACTGGCCTCGACCTCTGTTGACCCCATAGCAGCGACAACTGTAGGAGGATCTGCACCACCAAGCCTGGCTCGTGGTAGGCCTGCTATGACTGACCTGCTGCTCGAGAGCCCTGAGAGTAAGAAGCAGAAGCTGGTGGAGAACCATCCTCTGCAGGATCAAAACAATGAAGTTGTGGTGGCGGCAACCAGCCCTGATTGGTCCCAACTTGACAGATGAGCATTCTTGTCTGGAATTTTCGGGGACTTGGCTCTCCCTTGACAATTCCCTCTCTTTGGAGCCATTTGTCGCTTCTCTCCGTCTATTATCTGTTTAAGTGAGACAAAGCGTGATGACGATTATGTAAATAAGAATTTAAGTCGATTAGGCTATGTCGTGGTAGTTGTGTGTCCTCAGTTGGGACGGTTGGCGGCCTTGCGCTTGCTTGTGCCTCTAATGTTCATTGTCGTGTGTTAGAAGAAGATGCTTTCTTCATATTTATAAAGATTCAGCACCTAGTCTGGGGTAGTCTTGTTATTTTCTTTGTTCACCTAAATTATGATGTAAATACTCGTAGTGCTCAATTCAATGAACTTCTAAGTTTGATTTCGTCGTGTACTCTTCTCTTCCTTGTTCTAGGAGATTTTACTTGCATTCTCTTTGCATCTGAAAAACAAGGTGGTCGACCACCATCATTCACTATTTTGGATCAATTCCATTCCTTCATTGACTCTGCATGTTTACTGGATTTGGGTTTCAAAGGCCCACCTTTCACTTGGTCAAATCGCTAAGGCCTCTCTACCCATATCCTTGAACGCCTGGATCGTGGTAGGCTCTGATATAATCATTCATTATTGGCCGAATGTGTAGGTTTCTCACTTACTGACCTTGGATCTGATCACAGGATGATACTCTTGCAGCTGGTCCATGGTTCAGGTAAAGGCAAGCCCTAATTTCAGTTTGATAAGCGTTGGTGTCCGAACAATAAGGCAATGAGCATTTTCCTCAATTCATGGCAAAATGGGTTTGCTGGGACGCCTCAGTTCCAACTCTTCTCCACTCTGAAATCTGCTCGTCATCAATTTGTTGCTTGGGCGAGACAGGGGACTACTAACTCAGCACGGAGGATAAGAGAACTCAGACTAGCAATTAAGGTCGAACGGGACCGCTCACCCATTGACTGGACCATCATACAGGGTCTGGAATCTCAACTAATTGTGGCTTACCAACAGGAGGAAGTGTATTGGAAGCAAAAATCAAGAAATAGCTGGCTACAAGAAGGAGATGCGAATACTAATTACTTCCACATCAAGACGACTCAACGAAGAAGGAAAAACCAAATCGAACTATTCCTGAATGACTCTGGTGGGTTCACGTCGAAGAACCAGCCAAAGGTAATGTGTTTGTTTCCTTTTTCCAACATCTCTTTTCCACTAGTGGAAACCCATTTAACTTGTTAGTGACAGTCCTTGGCCTACTTCGGAAGGTCAGTTATGCACACAACACCTATCTCACAACTCCGGTTTCCAGAGAAGAGATTAAGCAAGAATCCTTCAGTATCGCTCCTTCCCAATCCCTAGGGTCGGATGGTTTCACTGCTGTGTTCTACCAAGCTTATTGGGATATCATTGGAAACTCTGTTGGCTGCTATGTCATTCTTTATATCATGTAGGTTGTTACACAATTTTAACCACACATTGCTAATGTTGATCCCAAAGGTTTCCAATGCATAATCGATGAAACAGATAAGACCAATAGGCCTTTGTCGGGTCTTTTATAAGATCATCTCCAACGTTTTATCTTCTCGCTTGAGTCAGGTTCTTCCAATTGTGGTTAGCATTTCCTCAAAACGAAAACACAAGGTAGAGATAAATGGATGGCCCTAAAGTTCGACATGGAAAAAGCTTATAATCGAATGGAGTGGGGCTTTCTCTTTGCTGTTATGGATTCGTTGGGATTCGATTCCACATGGATCAAACTAATCAAGGCTTGCATCACAAACCGTCACCTTCTATGTGCTCCTGAATGGCAACACACATGGCTACTTTCATCCGGAATGGGGTATCCGCCAAGGTGATCCGCTTTCACCGCTTCTCTTTGTCATTTATACAGAAGCATTTTGCACACTGATTTCTAATGCTCTTACATCTCATCAACTGCATGGCCTAAAAATTAATCAATTTGCTCCAACTACTTCACATCTATTGTTTGCTGACGATACTTATTTGTTTTTTTAGAGCTTCTTCCATGGAATGCTCCCAACTTATACAATTACTTAACATGTATCAGTCAGCTAGTGGGGAAAAAATTAATCTGCAGAAATCAAAAGTATGCTTCAGCTGTAATGTTACAGCTCAGGAAGCATCGGATTTGGCGGCAGTCTTGGGAGTGGAGTACATTGGTGAATTGGACAAGTACTTTAGTTTACATGCTTAGATTCAAATATCCAAAGTTCAGACCTTCCGATTTATAGAAGACGCACTACCTAAGCGCATTCGCACTGGAAATCCAAGTAGCTCTCGTTGGCAGCAAAAGAGGTGGTGATCAAAGTTGTAAGCTCTGCGACTCCGCTATATGCGATGTTGTCATTTCGCTTACCTGCCACTTCCTATCGTCGTATGAATGGACAGCTCTCACGATTCTGGTGGGCGAGTCAAGACAAAGAGAAAGGGATACATTGGATCTCCTGGCCAACAGTGTGTGTGAGTAAATTCCATGGTGGCCTGGGATTTTGGGACTTCGATATTTTCAACGTACCAATGCTAGCCAAACAGGCTTCGAAATCCTTATGCCCCCAATTCAACTCTAGCTCGGATGTACAAGGCCCGCTATCATCCTTAATGTGATTTTCTCCATGCTTTGACGGGAACTCGACCGTCATGGGGGTGGAAAGGTGTCCTAGAAGGCCGTAAACTGATGCAAAAAGGACTTAGATGGCAAGTGGGGTGTGGTACAGCCATCTGAATTCTTGATGACCCATGGTTACCTACCTCCCCTCCCTCTTCCCCATTTATTCTACCTGGAGTTCAGCTTGGCAATCAGTTTGTGGCATCGCTGATTCATCTGTTGACTCGCTCTTGAAATTTGGATCTCCTCCGATCCTACTTTACCACTAATCGTATTAGGTGGATTTTTTCTATTCCTATCCCATCATCGCATCACCATGATAGATATATTTGGTATTACTCTGATACATGCCAGTATACAGTGAAGACGAGATACCATCTCCTCTCAGATGAGCGATCAGAGATATTAAATACCCTTCCCTTCCCTCGCATATGGATTCTTGGTTCTGGAAAATGCTTTGGAGTCTGCCTGTTCCTCCTAAGCTGAGGTTCTTTTTGTGGAGAGTTATTAAAATATTTCTGCCTTGTTTGGAAATTCTCCACGTCAAGACTTTAAGTGATTTGAATTTGTGTCATGTTTGCTCATCAGATGTTGAATCTATCTCTCACTATCTATTTGATTGCAGGGTAGCCCGAGGGATTTAGCGCCTGGCTGGGAAAGATCACATTCGGGTGATTATAGCGGGTATGCCTCCTGATTTGGCCCGGTCTCATGTGTTCCTTGCACTGCAAATAAACAAATTGGAGATGGCGGAGTTGGTGTTCATCATATAGCGAATTTGAAAAGCCCGTTGCTGGTCTTGTTATGACCACATTCAATAATTGCCCGACCCTGTTCTTCGGCAATACCTACAACAAAGGGATGAATGGATTGCAACAACTTCTTCCGTCTCCCATAGGGGGAATCTTTCTGGCCGCCCTCCATCGGTTGCTCCACCACCTTCTTGTCCTCCAGGGGGACTGCTGATACATTTCGATGGTGCCACTCGACGAGAGGTGGGGGGGGGGGGGGAGTATAGGCTTTGTTGGGTTCTCGACATCAGCTTCGGTCCTGTGCACGTATGGTAAGTATTATCACGGGTTATCTGACCCATTTATAATGGAGCTTTTAGCGTTGAAAGATGCGATGGATTGGTGCTTAGCTCGGGGTATTTCCTCTGTTTGTTTCTGTGGCGATTCACAAATGGTGATCCGGCGAGTGACGGAGGATGAAGTCTAGTATAATCACGACGGTGCGATCCTTGAAGAAGTACGGTTGATGAAAGCCTCATTCGCGTTTATTCGTTTTGTTTTCTCGCCTCGTAAAACTAACAGGGTTTCCTATTGCGTGGCGAAAACGACTCTTGCATCGGTGGATCCGTTTGGCCGATTATCGCTATTTACTTTTCACATCTTTTTTATTTCGTATTTATTAACTATCTAACTCAGTAAAAAAAACAAGGCAAAGTGGTTTCTCGGCAAAGAAGATGATCTTTTAGTCCTAGTGGTGGGTTTAGCATGTATAAAAAGAAGTATATCTCTCACTTCAACTGCATAAATTATTGAACTTTTTTTTATTACTTTGATAATGAGGAATATAGAGTTAGAGTCAACACCATTAAGACTGGTTACAGGGTGGCGACAAAAATACAAGTCATTTTCACAGGAAGGCCTCGGCGAGAAGGAAACGCAACTCCATTAAGAAGCTTCAGGACGAGGCATGGCGGTGGTACTCGGGAAAGGAGCAATTGTTTGAATGCCTAACCTCTTACTATTTGGTGCTTTTTCAGGCGGGTACTGTTCTGGAGACGACCCAGGTGCTAAACACCATTACCCATAAGGTTTCGGCACAAGATAATGAGATGCTGTTGCAGCCGATAAATGGAGAGGAGGTGTGCGCGGCCCTGAAACAGATGGGGCCTCGCAAAGCTCCCTTGGCGGATGGGATCTCGGCGTATTTCTTTCAGAAATATTGGTTGATCGTGGGACAGGAAGTAACGGAGACGGTGGCGGGCATCCTTAGCTCCGGGCAGCTGCCAAGCGAGATGAACCATACTTTAATGGTGTTGATTCCAAAGATCAAAGCTACTAGAACACCTAAAGACTTTCGCCCTATTAGCTTATGCAATGTCATTTATAAGATCTTTTCGAAAGTGATGGCGAACAGGCTGAAGCGGATTCTAGGGAAGATTATATCGCCGGAGCAAAGTGCTTTTATTCCGGGGAGGTTTACAGCAGATAACATTATCACTGCATTCGAATGTTTTCATTCCATGAAGAAGCATTCGAAGACTAGCCCCGACTATTTTGCTGCGAAGGTGGACTTGGCCAAGGCGTATGACCGCGTAGAATGGCATTTTTTGGAGGAAGTGATGAGGCGCCTTGGGGTTCGAAGAACGGTGGGTACAAATGATGATGATGTGTGTCTCGACAGTGACTTTCTCGGTCCTGGTTAATTGTTATCAATCTCCAAGGTTCTCCCCAGAACGAGGGCTACGTCAAGGCGGCCCACTGTCACCGTATTTGTTTATGTTTTGCGCAGAAGGACTCTTGTCATACACCCAGACTGCGGCAGTAGAATGAAGGATCCATGGTTTCCAAGTAGTGTGAGGAGCCCCGACGGTGTCCCGCCTATTTTTTGCTAACGATAGTTTCTTTTTTGGCAGGGTGACAGTTCAGGAATGTACTGAATTGAAAAAGATCTTTAGGGACTATGAAGCAGAGTCGGGCCAAATGGTGAGTTTTGCTAAATCAGAGGTCTCTTTCAGCAAAAATGTCAAACCTCATAGAAGACTCGAAGTTGGTTCGATACTGGGAATGCAAATCATAGAGAAGCATGACAAGTATTTGGGTTTGGCTACTGAAGCTGGGAGATCAAAAAAGGAGATGTTTGTGGCCATCCAGGAGCGAGTTAAGAACAAGTTGAAAAGCTGGAAAGAGAGTCATGTCTATAGCGGCAAGGGAAGTTCTGATTAATTCGGTGGCGCAAGCTCAGCTCACTTATGCGATGTCGGTGTTCCAAATCCCTCAAGGCACGGTTGATGAAGTTCACAAGATTATAAATAAATTTTGGTGGGGACAGAAAGGGACCGAGACCAAGGTGCACTGGATACGACGGGAAGCGCTGGTAACACCGAAAAATGAAGGAGGCAAGGGATTTTGGGATTTAGGCGGTTTTAACATTGCACTATTGCCCCAACAACTCTGGAGCCTTTATCAAAGGCCGGAGTCTTTAGCAGCTCGGGTGCTGCGAGCTAAGTACCATAAATCGTCATCTACTTTGGAAGGGCAATTGGGATACCGTCCAAGTTATATTTGGCGTAGTCTCATGGAGTTCAAAAGTTTTTAGTGAGCGGTCTCAGATGGAGAATTGGGAATGGGACTTCGGTCCGGATTTGGGGCGATCGCTGGATCCCTGGAGTGGAAAATAATTTCGTTACTTTAGAGCCAAGAGAGTTACAGGTTGACTCCGCGGTACGGGAGTTGATCTATCCCGAAACCGAACAGTGGGATTGCACAATCATCAACAGCTGCTTCACGTCAGATTTAGTAAAAGCCATCTTGTGCATTCCGCTGCGAGGGGAAGGGGAACCTGATTGATTAATCTGGAGTGACAGCAAGACAGGCGCGTACACTGTTCGAGATAGGTATAGATTTTGGCTCAAAGGTTTCAAGCTGCGAGAATGTCGAACAAGTGGGAGAAGCCATTTTATGGAATAAGCTCTGGTCGATGAATATCCCGCCGAAAGTTCGTCATTTCATGTGGCGATTCACCCGCGATATTCTGGCCACCGGCGATCACCTTAGCGAGAAGAGTGAGAAGAGAGGAGATGGATGTTCCTTCTGTGGGCAACAGGAAACTCTAATTCACCTGTTCAGTGAGTGTGGATGGACGAGCAAGCTGTGGAGGCAAACAGATTTAGTTGGTTGCTTTGAGAGGGCGCAGGGAAGAAGTAGGCTGGAATGGGTGAAGGAGGTCTTTCATAATATGGATGAGGCAGTCTGTGAGGAGTGGTGCATGTTGCTGTGGTATTTCTGGAAAGAGAGGAACGCACAATGCTTCAATGGCATTAAAGGTGAAGAAGCAATGATTGTGTCTAATGCACGGCGGCTGCTCCAGGATTACCAACAGTACCAAGGTCGGGACGAGACACCACAAATGTGAAGTGAGTTGCAACGATGGGAACGACCGAGTGCAGGTATGGTTAAAATTAACACAGATGCGGGCATTCTACAAGGAGGTGGAGCAAGTTTGGGAGCTGTGATTCGCAATGAGCAAGGAGACTTCCTCGTCGCAGCAGCTAAGAAGATAAAGGGAAGCTTGGATGTAGAGATGGCAGAGGCTTTGGCGGATGAGTTTGGACTCTGATTAGCGAGACAGTTTCAATATGAGAATCTTGTTCTTGAGGTGGATTGTCTCAGCTTGATTCAGAAGCTGAACGAGGCAAACACAGTGCAAACGGAGATTGGGAATATCTGTCGAAGTATTAGGCGATTGCTGGCAAGCTCGGAAACTGGAGTTTGGCAACATGTGAGGTGTCAGCAGAATGCAGCAGCACACATGATGGCGCATAGCGAGACGAACTAGGACTCCGCAGTGGTTTGAGTAGATAGACCTCCGATTTTCATGATGGATCAGCCCCGGCTGGATAATGTAATCAACCCTCCTCATTAATATAAGTTAAGCAGATTCCCGTCAAAAAAAAAATAGTTATTCAAACACATGGATACGCTCACATATATTCATAAAATATATTATACAAAGAAATGAAAATATTATCTGTCAAGACAGCGTGTCAGCTTAGATTTAATAAATGAGAGTTATGACATGAACTATCATCTTTTCAATTTGAATGCATGTGTTGAATTCTTGGTAGCATACTAGCATGTATATAATAGTCAAGTTCACTAAAAGAGAGGCCATTTGGCACACGAAAGAATGGTCTCTGCGATCTTCAGTTACAGTTTCTTTCCCCAAATGTATGAGAAAGAAAGGAACTCTTCACAATTTCAGTTGAGTGAGTCTCAAAATGTAGGCACAGAACAAGTGCTGTTAAAAAGTGTTAATGACAAACATCGTTTGAGTTTGACTGAATTCTGTCATAAGCTATGGACGCCATTGCCAGGGCGCACCTATGATTAGCTAAACAAACATTTTATCCCCAGGTAAGTTAACGAATGAAGACTTTGACAGCACACTTTACTACTAGCAAAAGATTAATTGGGTCTCGAAAGGTTATTGCCACCAAAATCCAACCAGAAAGCTTCAGAATGGAGACCCAAAAGGCCGAACCAGACCAAGCGTTTGCATGACTTTTACTCGCCGTGCTGTCTGTTCTTCAGATTCTCCGCCAAGATTTCCACCCTGAGATCAATTTATATCCGCGATTACCAACTTCGGATTACCAACTTCGGATATTCGTGAAAGAAAAACATGCATATAAATCATATGCAGATACTCATGGAAAATGAAGCTCTATCTACCAGGCCACACCTGATGGTGCATAGGCGTTTTGTTTCCAGCATCATCTGGCTTCAGTTTCTTTTGTTTCCCATCTTTCTTGGAATTCCTCGGAGAAACCGCCACCTGTGCATGGCAATAATGCTCATACAGTCATGCAACAGCAACAACAGACGATGTGCTACTATTGTTTATTTATTCACCAGAGGAATGCAAAAACAGTTGAACGAAGGAAGAACCCACGAAATCAGAACCTACTTACTTCATTGTTTGAGGTAGTTGTCTCCTTAAGTTTAGGGCCATCAACTTGCCCGTTTCCTGCTCCTGTGTGTAAAGTTGTTTATCAATACAGTGATACGGTAGACAAAACAAAAGAAAAGCATGTTGTATAATAACTAGATTCTCTTTAAACATTCATGAACTATGAAAATCCAACTCCTTTTCTACAGGTCTTCTGGCTTCACCAACTCTCTTGAACAGTTAGGTCATGTCGTTGCATTTAGTAAGCCAGTCGTCATTTTTATGCTTTGATGGACAAAGTAAGCCATATGTGGAGAATGCAGTGAAAAAGGAATGTGTACAGAAATGGCTGACCTTCAGCACCATTAGATTCCAGATCGGGAAGCTCCTAAGACCATATTCAAGAGTTAGATAGGTGATAAAATATTAATCGCAGTGTACATTAATGGAAAAAAGAAATAGTTAAACTAAACTACCTTTTTCAGAGATTCCCAGAATATATCATGATAGCAGCCTTTATTCCGTTCAAGTATCTGAAAGGGATTAAGTGAGGGAGAAGATACATACAAAACATTAAAGAAAATGTTAAATGAACCAACAAGACAAACTTACATTACCAAACTCAGAACGATATTTCATAGGATCAACATAAACCCTGACAGAAGCAAAAAGAAGTAAACGTTATGCTGGAATCTAAAATTGTAAGCATGGAGTGCTGCTGTTGATAATTTGGACAGAAATGATACTGGATACAGACAGCAGAGAAGTGATGAACATGGAAGCTACATACTGTTTAGAACTTCCATACAGTCTAACAAGAACATCTCTTTCTGATCGCTTTCCACGTTTGTTCCGTCTACCCACCGCATCTTCATCAAGAACCTATTGGACAAACATATCATGAAACTAAGTTCCAGGAGGAAACTGAAACCAAGTGCGTGCGCTAGTAATGTCCAAGTACTTTCTGGCATCCAAAAAACATTAAATTTCTAGTGCTTACTCATCTCCTTCCCTTAGGAGCATCCGACTAATGCCCTATTCAATAATGTCCTCCAAAGCAGAGAATATGCACTCACAGCACAAATTTGCCTCAATAGGGAAAAAACCAAGCCATAATGTGTTTGATGTTCTCGCATACCAGTCCAGGCCACCATGTACGACCAGAAAGCTTGGTCCAAATCACATCCCCGGGCTTTCCTTCCGAGAGCTTGGCAACATCTCCTTCCACACTTCCATGATCTTCTTTCTCTTGTCTTCTGCTTGTTTCCTGGTGTTTACCAGTCTTCATGTCACCCACGTCCTAATTTGAATAACCTAGTTTCCCAAACCAAGCGGATTCACAAATCAGCATCAAAATTCTTACCATTAATAACACTCAATGAAATCTAATGTTAGATTCCTGTAATAAGACCGACTAACGAGTGGAGACTACATGTTGACTTGGCCATGGTCAATCAAAAGTCTTAAGAGTATACAGCAACACAAATACCATTGCCCTCTTAAACCTCAGCATCGTTCCGACGGTTAATATAAGTATATAACCCAAATCCCAGCCTTGACTTTTCCTGTCTCCGCTAAAGATTAAAGAAAGGGGAAGGAAGAAGGATAGATAGGAAAGGCTAATCACATTAAATTTGCCTTTTCCTGATGTTAATTCAAAACAGTCACAGACTCAAAACAAGGAGAATATACAGATCAGCTAGCTTCCCGTTTCATCACCAGTAATTTCATTCCCCCCATGTATTGAAAAAGGTCTCTCCTCTAGTCTCCTTTTCTTTTTTCTTTTACACTTCTCCAAACAGACTACAAATGCAGCCAAAAGACACAAGCTTCATTTGCAAAACTAAGAAAACTAGACAAAAGGAAATTCAAAGCAGGGAATGAAGAATGAGAAGGAAAAGATAAGTCCAACTTTTCACAGCAGTAGAATTTCTAGAAGTAGTAAAGGCTTTCATACATGCAAAAGCAAAACAATCACTTTGAAGCAAAGTCGACGAGCAAGATTCGTAGGAGTCTCCCTTTTCAAGCAGTAGCTCAACATTGCCCCAAAAATCAAAATGAAACCCAGATAAGGAGGGGAAGGGAGACGGCCACCGAGAGACAGGTTGCGACCCAAAGCGAAATCTATACCAAAAGAGACAACAGTCAAATGGGCACTCACCGGTTGGTAAGAGAGAAACTGGGGGGGGGGGGGGGGGGGGGGGGCGCCCGCTACGGTAGACGGCGGTGATGAAAAGAGATCCGCCGGTGGAGTGGAGCTGCGGCGGTGAAGGCTCATTCAGAGAACAGCGGGAGGAGGCTAAACTCAGGAATGGTCGGTTTTGACGGGGACAGATGGAAAATGAGCAAGAAAAAGGAGAGAAAAAAACAAACAAAATTAAACTGAAAAAGTGAAATAGAGTTCGAGACGGAGGCTAAGCCGCTCACCAGTCACCGCCACTACATAGAGAATTTAAGCCTACGAAGCGAAGGTTGTGTTAAAAGGATATTTATCTAACTACATGAAACCGTATCGGAGATCGTATCGGAAAAGTCAGCGGTAGAGTATTTTATGGTAAAATTGTGGTTTAACAATAGTTCGATATTTGTATTTTGTGGTTGAACCACCGGTACGGTACGGTTTGACTCGCACGAAACTACACCACAATAAAATCATAATTAGAGCCCAAGTTTTTAAATTCTAATCGGGTGCAGTATAGGGCAAGTATTTAGATATCGCTTAGAAAGCGGAAGGAAAATCAACTCGATTGAGTCTCCCTTGAAAGGGGGATTTTCCTCTCTAAACTAGGCTAAGGTGGCAAATTAGATTACTAGCACCTAAATGCACAAACTTAGGGGTGCTAAGCACAATTATACACAATCCCTAGGTTGCTAAGCACCTAAATGCACAAACCTAAGGATGCTAAGCACAAAACATGCACAATCCCTAAGTTGCTAAGCACAAGAATACACAATCATAGTGAATAATGCCTCAATCATTGAATTGAACAATACCCAATGACAATCATCCAAAACACATACAAGAAAACTACATGGTAGAGTTAGGGTTTCACTACACCCAAGTGAAAGGAGGTCTACTCCATGCTAGAAGTGGGAAGAACTAAAGGGGAAAAGGTGGAAACCATCTTGAGGATGCTCCCTCCTCTTCTTGACCCTTGAGTTGAGTTTTCCTTGGGGGAAATCTCCCCAAAATCTGCCTTGAAGCCAAACCCTAACCTTCTTCTTCCCTTTGGTTATGTTTCACTCACTAGAATGCTGAAGAAGGTGTTTCACACAACAGTGGGCTCTCTCCTCTCTCCTCCTTTCAGCTCATCTTTTAACCCCGAGAAGAGCTGAGTTCACGGCCTGAGTTCATGGCCTGAGTTCTCGGCCGTGAACCATCAAACGCATCCGTGAACTCAAGGTGTGCGCCAAAACGCTCTGCATCGCTCACGTCTGTTCACGGTCAACGGTTTGTGTTCACGGTCTTAGTGACCGTGAACTCACCTTGCGTTAGTAACCTTCACATTGGCTCTGGACGCCTCGCGATTCATGGTTAACTCCTCTTCTTCATGGTCTTGCATAACCGTGAACTCCCTCAATTAGCCGTGAACTGGCTCTTTTTCACCTCTCCTCCCGGTTTTCGGTCCTTTCGCAATCTTTCGACTCCGAGGCGGGTTTCCGCTGTTAAATCCTGAAACACACTCAAACACGAAGAACCTAGCGTAAAACCAACCTTTAAGGAACGAATTTGGCACAAACATCTAAGTAAAATGGCGGCCAAACATGTGCAATTAGGCCCAAATCAGGTTTCATGGAAACTGGAATTATCATAAACGGGCACGCTTAGTATAAAATGGTCATAATCTTTAATTTGCAAAGATAGAGCACAAAAGTTTAATTTTGTAAAAAATATTCACTTTTGTTATTCGTCATACAAATTTCGGTTAGATATATATGGTCAGCATTCCACCTCATCAAAACAATTAATAAATAAATTGAATTTAATATCTAAAACCAATCTAGACTAAAACCGACCTAAAATTGATAACAAATTGGTCCATCAGCAATTCCGGAACATCTTTTTAGAACCCCGTCGGTATTTATCCGGTCGCCTCCCTTCCAAAAACCGAAAACCCTAATCGATAGTCTATTTGCCTTCCCATGCGATAATAAGGCTTATCTGCACCCCAATTCGCTTTTTTCAGTGTCCATGAAACTGTATCGTACCGGCGGTTCAATCACGAAATACCAGTATTGGAGGCTAAACTGATAGGCGGTATTTACCGGCATAACGGTTGAACTACGGCTAAACCACGGTTTTACCATAAAATACCCTACCGTTGACTTTCCCGGTACGGTCTCCGGTACGGTTTCATGAACCATGCTTTTTTCACCTCAACAAATTTAATCCAAGCGCATGTGCCCCCAATTCATATTAATAAACCACAAATTGGGAAATAATTTTCATAGTACTGCATTAAATTGATAAGTTGTTATAGAAAATATAATATTTTCGTAAAAAGACCCTCGACAATCACATCATTCATTTTTTGTCACTAACTGTTAAATAAGTTGATCGTTAGTGTTTATTGTTAACTTAATAACTAGGCTAAAGTTGTCGTAATGTGGAAACTTAGAGTCGTTTTTATTATTATTATTGAACATTGGGCGCTAAGGGAGAGGTTAGGGTTCTAACTTCATAGGAGTTAGCACCGTAATAAATGCTCTAATCACTGTCCATTTTTTAAGTTGAATCTGACGATGATAAGTGATGAAGGGTTTGTTCGGTATTTCACAAAATTAGAAATAATTAATACATTAAAATATATTTTCTCTCTCATTTGTGTGTTAGTAATTTTTTATCGAAAAAGATTATGGGGGTTGATAGTAGTGTTTTTTAATTTAATTTTTATCTGTAGTATTTTATGAATTTTTTAGTAGCAATTTAATTGCCATTAGTAGTGATTTGGGACTTTCCCGTATCAATTTAATTGTCATTAGTAGTAATTTCGGACTTTTCTTGTAGCAATTTAATTGTCATTAGTAGTAATTTAGGAATTTACTTGTATTGTTTTATATTTCCTACGTAGCAATTTATAGTGATTAAAATAGGTGGTTACCAAAAAACCACTGCTATACCATAAAATCTCAATCAGATATGTAAAATTACTACTAATTAAACAAGAAAACGTTACTACAAATATGGAAAATCACTACTGCATATAACAATTCTCATTATCACGATATATAGAGATCCGCCAACGTAGAGAGATGTTGGGGGGAGAGGAGATCGATGCTGCTGCGTGATGGCGGCGTTCTCACGGCTGGAAGAGACCCGTCAACGTTGCAAAGATCCTTCAATTTTGACGGCTAAAAGAGATGAGACGGCGGTGTTGCTGGGATAGATCTAGTAATCGACATTGATGCCGCATGACGGCGACGCTACGACGATCTTGCTTGAGACAGATATGAGATTAGTTGAGGGCGGTGAGGGAGGATGTCATTGACGACGGGGTTCCTGATCAGTAGTTCAGGATGGCAACCCAACGACAGGACAAAGGTGAGCCTGACGCGGGCGATGGCGAGGCTGGCGGGAGCGATGGCGTCACGGTGGAGACGGAAGAGGCAGGGAAAATACGGTTTCCTGGCGAAGAAGAAGATGGTTTCTGGGGGAGAGGGAGGGAAAAAGACATGGGCGGCCGAATGAGGGGTGGGACGTGAAAATGTATATTTATATTAGGGTTTAATAATATATTGACTAAACTGCCTTCTATTTCATTCTGGCTCTTGGATTGATATTTTTAATCTAACGATAATTACTTTAGTTAGTATGATACCAACTTCTAAGGGGTTAGCAACTAAACTCATCCCTGGGGGCAAATTATCTATTTGTACAAAGTTAAAGCGATATTACAACATTAAGGCTAATTTAAACATCTAACTATCCATAATAGGTTATAGTGCCAACATTATAGTAGTGGTCATTGTGCAAATCAAGGGCAAACTATTTTAAAAAAATATCTATTAATTATATTTGGATTAGTTACATTGTATTAGTTACATTTTAAAAGGAAGTTTTTAAAAACTAAACTCTTCTCTCTATCTCTTCCCTCTCTATACTTCTGCATCATCATTTTCCTCCTATCTCATTTCTCGATTGTTGTCATCTATACTTTATCCGACTGTCTAAAAAAATCACTACCATTACAAGAAAATGAGTACCAATGCAAGAAAATTAATACAAAATATCACAAATAAAAATTTAACCAATACTAGTTACAGTACATATAAAAAAATACCCGTACATATTAAACCAATACCAGTACATATTACCAAATACAAATTCAAGAAGATCAATACAAATACGATGAAATCAATACAAAAAAGTGTTATCGTTACACGGAAATCAATACCAATACGAAAAAACTAATACCAATACAAAATAATTAATACCAAAATATTACTAATAACAAAACAATCAATACCAAACCCAAACTCACATCATCAACCAGATCTCGTCGCGTGACTGAGATTGAGTGTCAGAGGTGGAGAGGCTAGGATTCGTCGGAGGATAAGAAGGTTTTAATGGAGAAGGGAGTTTGAAGAAAGGGGTTGTTTTGTGTAGGGGTGTTAAAACTGTGTGGTTACCATGGTAACCGTTTTAACCGGTAGTATTTGGCTAATTTAGTTTGGTTAATTTGGATAATTGGTTTGGTTTGGTTAAAAAATTTAGTTTGTTTGGTTTCGGTGGTTTGGTTTCAGACACTGCTAACCAATCAAATCAAATTAACCAATTAAGTAATTATCCATATATCTAATATATTACATACACATGCTTAATACTTAGAATAACAACTCAAGAGCCAAACATGCATTCCTTTTAGGCTCATCAACAATAAAGTTCAATATTGTACCTGTTGGGCCAAGTATTGAGATACGTGGGCCTGAGTCCCATGGTTACAAAGCCCACAGAAAAATAGACCAAGTCGTAGCGGTCTACCTAACACAGCTCGAGGAGACTGCCCGACACTGACGTACATACATACCAACAAACCGCCCGACATAGTGGACTGACGCCCCTCTGAATAGAGAGAGTCAGACATTTGTACCGGCATAGCATTTAATGAGTCCAAAAGCGCCCTAGACCGCCTGACATAACATTAAGTTAGTATAAATAGCCCCGAAGGGGCAGCATTTATGGTAACTTCGACCTACTCAATTCTCTCTCTTATTCACTATACATCTACTTCTCTCTCTAACTTAGGCATCGGAGGAGTTCCCAGGATTCCCCTGAGGACCTTTCTTGCAGGGTTTCAGAGGTCGCGTCCCGTTCACTGAAAGCCGCACGAGGCCCGTGGAGTCTCAGAAAACCGCCTGGGACAATCCAGGCACAAACATTTTGGTGCCCACTGATGCTCTAAAACACAACACCTAACAATGGCCAAGTGTAACCAATGAAAGGGACTGCAGTATAGTGGCACAAGTAATAAATATCGAATCCACGGGTCTCTAGAGTTACTATTACTCAGCTTCAGTTCATTATCTAGCAAACTAGATTAAGGATTGATTAACTAAACTACTCTACTAACTAAACTAAGTAAAACTACTAATTACAGTTTGGGAACTCACTTAGGTATGATTCCCCCTAGCTCCTCAATTAGGTCCAAGTTGTAATTCCTTTTGGTTGATTTACTGTTGATTAAACTGCGGAAGATCCGACAGTAGCTTGGAGTCTCTTAAGCTGACCAAGCCCTCTCAGTCTAACTATCCGGCAGACGACTAGTCTTCACCGGGATAGAAAGCTGAAGCAATAAGCACAGAACTCCACTACTGGAATTGGATTCCAGTACAAAGCAGTAAACTGGCTAACTCTCGTATAGCCAATCTCCTACTACCGAATGATGAGACTCTAGCAACCTAATCAGATTCTATCTATCTCAGATTGCAGCAGGAATCAGGAAAAGTTGATCAGACTTCAATTGACTCAATAAACATGCATCATTCGATTATAATCAAACAATATAGCATCCAAAACTTCATACAAGAAAGATCCTAACTCATGGAACTAAGGTTCCTCAAAACCTAAGTGAAGGGAAGTTACTCCATAGAGAAGAGAGAGACTGCAGAAATCTGATCTAGATCTTCAATCTCCATCTCCAAGCTTGATTCCCGAGCTCCAATGGCGAAGAAATCCTCCAAAATAGCTCCAAGAATGTTCCCAAGTCGCTCTCTCTCTCTCTCTAGGGTTCGTCCCTTGGGTGTTTGGGATCCAAAACCCAGCTCTCCCCCTTTCCTTTTGCTGAAAATCGGGTTTTAAACAGCAATTCCCGACTCACACGGCTAGGCCACACGGCCGTGTGGCTTTCCCAGCTGCCCGTGTGAAGGCTCGGTGATTTCCACACGGCCACATGGCCAGGTCACACGGCCACATGGCCAGGTCACACGGCCGTGTGGGTTGTGCCCGTGTGGCTTGCTCAGCCTCTGTTTAATGCTTCGTTTCTCCCTCGTCCGGACTCCGAATCAGTCGCCGTTTGATCCCAGACGCTCGTAGTCTCGTCCTCTTTCTTTTCATGAAAAGCTTTCATGATTCTTTTTCCATAAAGTGAGGTAGAAATCCATTCTTCTTCAGGTCATACCCGAGTTTCTTCTCCCGAATCGTCAATTGATCTCTGATTGACTTGAAACTTGCGCCTATGCTTCACTTTATGTGCTAGGACCTGAAATGTGACAAAGGAACACAACCTAGCGTAAAATAGGCCAAAGACACGATAATTCAAGCTCAAACAATCAAGAAACAAATGGGAAAACATGTGCAAATACCGAGTCATCAAATCCCCCCACACTTAACTATTTGCTTGTCCCCAAGCAAACCTAACTCAAACCAATGCAGCTCTCCAGAGCTCTATAGCAACATACAACCCCGATCGTCGGTAGAGGATTTCCTAGATCATATAGCAGCTTACGAGGTCAACTGGTCTTCTAAGACGTTCCCTATCTCTTTCAATGCGAGTACTAGACTCAAGCCAGGATCATGAGAAAAAGTAGAAGTAAGACAGTCAGTTCATGGATAAAGGGACTCACACCATTCACAACCAAGGATTCGTTGTACCGGGGTGCTCTTTCACTTCATTTCACCGTTGGAACCCCTTTTTCTCACTTTCATTTACATTTTTTTCTTTCATTTGGTGGGGTTCCAACTGCAGTCTTTTGCACGGTCGACCCTTATTAGTCGAGCAAGAGCAATTTCTGTACATCTGGAGCTCGCCAGAGTACTTCTTTTAACTTCTTTTCCTCAACTCGTGTGGAGGGTCAATGAAATTAAGGGGGGTCGGAAGCTCTATCTGTGCCCTTAAAAACACATCCTCAAGTAGGCAAACCGTTCAACGGGTGGAAGTTTTACTTGTACTAGAGACAACTTAGCTTCACCTTGTAGGAGTACCCCACTAAGGATCACTAAAATCTCTTCCAAAACCCGATTTTGTGCAATGAACGGTGCCGCACACGTTGGGCTTACCCCATGTTTAAGATTTAATGATTTTGACATGGAGGACCAACTGCTTCCCATTTTCCATATGAGCACCCTGTTCGATACACGAGTCCATAACATAATCCAAACAGAGTAACCATTACCACATGAATTCAACGGTCTTAGCTCCACTAATTCACAAAATCAACTGGCACAACAGAGAGCTAGATAGGAAAAATCTTATACTTCAACATCCTCCATAGTGCTACACTACCTCCCTAGGTTGCACATTACTATAGAGACTGTCAATTCAAAGCATACTGAGCAGGCAATTTGCAAGGAAACACATACTTGGAGCCCTCAAATTTAAAAATTTGGACAGTGAACTAGGCTCCAAGCACACAAACAGCCAAACATTCACCCGCATACATAATCGAACACCCCCCCACACTTAAGCACGACATTGTCCTCAATGGAGGAAAGATAAGGAGGGTAGAACGAAGTTACCAGATCAAGGGTGAATGATGATGTACGGGTCAGGCAGTGCATTCCAGGAAGAGAGAGTAATCAGAACACAAACACCACACAAAATCTCACAAAGGTTGAGTTATTGACTCTAAAATCAAATAACAAAACTGACTCAACCGAGGAGAAATAGAGAAAGAAATGCAAACCGACTGGTTGGGTTGCCTCCCAACAAGCGCTTCTTTCACGTCGTGAGCCGGACGATGGCTCCTAAGTTTCGGTCCATGCTATAACCTCCTTGAAGTTGAGGTTCTCGTCGATGAGGTGGAGTCTCAAGTCACGAGCATGTGGTGTGGCAGGTGATGAAGGCTCATGTACTTGATGCAGATGAAGTCTCCACCCTCGAGACCTCTTCTTCTCTTCTCTCGTCTCATTGCCCCAAACCAGATATGACAGCATCGACCGACCACCATCGCGTCCACCAAGAGGGACCGATGTCGATGTGGCCTTGGTCTGGCAAAGAGACACTGCAAATGGGTCCTTGCCAAGCAGTTCCTCAAAGTTTGGTGGGGATATTACTTGCAACTCATGGCCGGTGCATGCCTCTTCCACCTCAACTTCATCCTCAGCCTGGACGCCAATTGCTTCCTCAACCCCCCTTCCTTCTTCAAAATGTGGTCTCTCCCCTAGGAAAAGATCAAGAACCACCTCTTCTTTTCTTTCTTCCTCATCATCCACAACTTCCTTCCTCATCCTTGCTCGCTCTTCTTCTTCTAGAACAGATTGGAGAGCAAGTCGCCAAGCAATTTCTTCAATGGGATCATCTTGCATCTCCTCGCACGGGCCCAGCATGTTAGAGCATAAATGAGGAAAGGTGTGGTCTGCAACCAAAGGACTTTCCTGATCATGGTTATCATGGGAGTTCTCTGTGATAACTTCTGTATGCTCCTCAACGCTCCCATAGCCTTTGTCATCCTCCACCTCTTCTAGCGTGGCAGTAGAAAGGTGATCTTGAGCAAGATGTGAGCAAACTTTCTTCACCCACTCTGTTTGCTTCGTTGAGCGCTGAACAGTCTCCTCCATATCATGGAGAAATGAGGGATCGGAAGTGGCAAGGGCTTTGATTTGAATATCCATCTTGGAGCATGATTTCTCAGTGTCTCGAGCAAACTGCTCCACGAGAAGCCTTAATTGTTCGTTCGGATCCTCCAGTGAAGTGTAGCATGGCTCTGCAGAGTGGCCCGTGAAGGCCGCCATGGGTAACTCCAGCTCCGATGGCCCTTCTGGTTGTGGGAGAAAGTCTTCTTGGTAATGAGGTTGTTCTTGATATGCCCAGGGGTCTGATTGTTCTCCGTAGTAAGGGAGTTGGTACTGGAACCCGAATCCATAGTCTTCTCCTCCTTGATTGCTGTAGGGAGTCGCGGGGTAATACCACCCGGATGGTGGTGGATACCCCCAATGATTGGAGAAGCCATTAGGATCCATGATTCAGATCTGCACCAACAAAAACAAAAACACCCAAGTGAAAAGCAAGGGTGGAAAAGAAAAGAAAAGAAAAACGCTAAAGTAACAAACTTCTGCCTTTCCTAATACTCTAGAAAGTCCCCGGCAACGGCGCCAAAAACTTGATGCTCTAAAACACAACACCTAACAATGGCCAAGTGTAACCAATGAAAGGGACTGCAGTATAGTGGCACAAGTAATAAATATCGAATCCACGGGTCTCTAGAGTTACTATTACTCAGCTTCAGTTCATTATCTAGCAAACTAGATTAAGGATTGATTAACTAAACTACTCTACTAACTAAACTAAGTAAAACTACTAATTACAGTTTGGGAACTCACTTAGGTATGATTCCCCCTAGCTCCTCAATTAGGTCCAAGTTGTAATTCCTTTTGGTTGATTAAACTGCGGAAGATCCGACAGTAGCTTGGAATCTCTTAAGCTGACCAAGCCCTCTCAGTCTAACTATCCGGCAGACGACTAGTCTTCACCGGGATAGAAAGCTGAAGCAATAAGCACAGAACTCCACTACTGGAATTGGATTCCAGTACAAAGCAGTAAACTGGCTAACTCTCGTATAGCCAATCTCCTACTACCGAATGATGAGACTCTAGCAATCTAATCAGATTCTATCTATCTCAGATTGCAGCAGGAATCAGGAAAAGTTGATCAGACTTCAATTGACTCAATAAACATGCATCATTCGATTATAATCAAACAATATAGCATCCAAAACTTCATACAAGAAAGATCCTAACTCATGGAACTAAGGTTCCTCAAAACCTAAGTGAAGGGAAGTTACTCCATAGAGAAGAGAGAGACTGCAGAAATCTGATCTTCAATCTCCATCTCCAAGCTTGATTCCCGAGCTCCAATGGCGAAGAAATCCTCCAAAATAGCTCCAAGAATGTTCCCAAGTCGCTCTCTCTCTCTAGGGTTCGTCCTTTGGGTGTTTGGGATCCAAAACCCAGCTCTCCCCCTTTCCTTTTGCTGAAAATCGGGTTTTAAACAGCAATTCCCGACTCACACGGCCAGGCCACACGGCAGTGTGGCTTTCCCAGATGCCCGTGTGAAAGCTCGGTGATTTCCACACGGCCACATGGCCAGGTCACACGGCCGTGTGGGTTGTGCCCGTGTGGCTTGCTCAGCCTCTGTTTAATGCTTCGTTTCTCCCTCGTCCGGACTCCGAATCAGTCGCCGTTTGATCCCAGACGCTCGTAGTCTCGTCCTCTTTCTTTTCATGAAAAGCTTGCATGATTCTTTGTCCATAAAGTGAGGTATAAATCCATTCTTCTTCAGGTCATACCCGAGTTTCTTCTCCCGAATCGTCAATTGATCTCTGATTGACTTGAAACTTGCGCCTATGCTTCACTTTATGTGCTAGGACCTGAAATGTGACAAAGGAACACAACCTAGCGTAAAATAGGCCAAAGACACGATAATTCAAGCTCAAACAATCAAGAAACAAATGGGAAAACATGTGCAAATACCGAGTCATCACCCACCGTGGGGCACCACGACTTCGTTGCGAAAAAGATGGGAGACGATTTCGAGACCCATCTCCATGGGATGATCGAGAACAATACCCTCCGAGGTCTATCGTCAAGAGTCGAAGATGAAAGTGAACTTGAGGAGGTAGTCAAAAATCAAGCTGTGCAAATCGCAAGCATGCAAGACAGTTTCCCCAGTCAGTGAGAGACCATGTTAAACTTGTCGCCGAAGGCATCCAGCTACGCGTGTTCCCTAGCAGGTCGGGGAGTGCGTACCAGCTTGTGCGCAATTTTTATGGTTAGTAGCATATTTCCTTATCTGTTTTGCTTGCACTTTCTCATGTGAGTTTACTTATGCTTTCTTCTTCCAGGTTTGAGAGCTTTGGCGGATGCGGTTAGGCCAAAGAAGAAGAAGGTGGTGGTGAAGGTGAGTGATTGGTGGGGCGCTGGCTCCTCTTCTGCGGCTGCGGTGACCGCAGTGCATATTTCTCAGCCTGCACAAGGTGCGGCTCCGTCTGGTGCGGCTACCCGTGGGGCGGGTAAAAGGCTAATAGAGCATAGTGGTCCCGCTGGAACGACCAAGCGGTCGAAGGCTAACTCCCCGCGTTCCAAGGTAGCGGAGGGTCGGGGTTAGGGCGTTGCTTCTTCAGTCAAGGTGACTCAGATTGACCTCCCCCCAGGCGGCTACCGATGGTGAAGCGGCTGAGCTCGCTTTCCACACCATCAGCGACCAGCTTTCCATGCCATCCGAGTATACTGCCTCGTACGGTGGCAATAGCAGGCGCCTTGCTGGGACCGCTACTTAATTCTTCTTCGCGATACGTATACTTAGATTTAAATTTTGGGCTTTCCCAAGCGTGTCTGCTGACTTACTTGTTATGGCACGTGTAGGCTCAGGTGGGGTTTTCTCAGATTCTGATGAACAATGACTACCTGTCGAAGACCGTTGATGATCAGGTCGTAGAGATCGTCAAGCCGAAGAAGAGCTTGAGCGAAGGGCGGGAAACGCTGATGGAGGAAGTTCGTCCACTGTTGGAACGAGACTTTGAGGAGAGGTTGATTTTGAAGGATCAAGAGCTGAGTGCGGAGAGAGAAGCGGTCAAGATGGATCGCGAAGAGCGGGATCTGTTGCAGGAGCGGGTGAGGAAGTCAAGGGAGATGGAGAAGTTGTTGTTGGAAGAACAGGAGTCGCTTCGCAAGGAGCTGGAGTCCTTGAAGCTGGAGAAAAAGGAGCTTGATACCGCTCTCGCTGAAGCTGGTCTGGCTTACTTAAAGTCAAACGAATTTCAGGCTCTGGATAATGAGAAGTATAAAACCATTGTTGGCAATGCGGTCGCCGCCATCCGACATTGGTTTCGTATGGAGCAGCTTGAGGCGGTTTGGAGCATTGATGAGATCTGGGACGCCATTGGCTCGTGGGCTGACTCAGATGTGAACTCCGAAAATGATGAAGAAGAGGAGGGTGAAGCGGCCTCGCAAGATGGTGGTGAAGGCAATGGTGGTTCTCGTGACCCGTGAGCGGTTGCTCGTGTTGACTTGTAATTTTGATGTTAAAACAATGGTTAATTGGGATTGTTAGGCATCCCTTCCATTTGAATGACTACTTTTTCACCAGTTGAGCTGGTTTCTGTGATGGTTTGAAAACCCTATTTTAATCTTTAGCTGTGCAGCTCGCCTTGTTTATTTGGCGGTTGATAAACCGTTAATTGCATATGTTTTTACCCCTATTCTTGAGCCGTTTGAGATGTTGATTCTCGTGTTTTAGGCCGATTTCATGCTAGGTTGTGCTTGTTTGTGATATTTCAGGTCCTAGTACGTGAATGAAGGTTTGGGAGCGAGTTCGGGGTCGATTGGACGAAGATCGGACGTGTAGCGAGTTGCTGAGGGAGCCACACGGGCACCCATAAAACCCACACGGCCGTGTAGGAAATCAATGTGGCCGTGTGGAATTCTGCGAGGCTTCACACGAGCAGACTGGGTGAGCCACACGGCCGTGTGTCCCTGGCCATGTAGGTAGCCTAAAGTGCAATTATTGGAAATGCGGCGTTTTGTATCTCACACGGGCATCTGGGTATGCCACACGGCCATGTGGCCTGCCCGTGTGAGTCAGGAATTCTGGTTTTTACCCAATTTCGGGCCACAAGTGAGGGAATGGACTTTTGAGAACAAAAACAGAGCCCTAGAGAGAGAAAGTGCGAAGAACACATCCTAGAAGCAATCTTGGAGCTGGGTTTCATCAAATTGAGCTTGGAGATCGTCATAGGAGTGGAAATCATCATCCCACAGCAGATTCTTCCCATTGTTATGAGTATGACTGCTTGGTATTCTGTTTTCCTCTCTCTCTCTCTCTATGGAGTAGAACCCTTCTCTCACTTGGGTATGAAGAACCCTAGTTCCAAGTGTTAGGGATTTGATTGTAATGACTTGGGATGATTATACTGTTTGGTTTTAATCGAATGATGCATGTTTTATTGATTGATTGAAGTCTGGTCAGCTTTCCTTGATTTCTGTTGCAACCTGAGATAGATAGAATCTGATTAGGTTGTTAGAGCCTCTTCATTCGGTAGTAGGAGATTGGCTATACGAGAGTTAGCCAGTTTACTGCTTTATACTGGAATCCAATTCCAGTGGTGGAGTTCTATGCTTATTGCTTCAACTTTCTATCCTGGTGAAGACTAGTCGTCTGCCGGGTAGTTAGACTGAGAGGGCTTGGTCAGCTTAAGAGATTCCAAGCTACTGTCGGATCTTCCGCAGTCTAATCAACAGTAAATCAACTCAGGGTAATTACAATTGAGACCTAACTAAGGAGCTAGGGGGACTCATTCCTGAGTGACTCTTCTTTGCTTGAGAAAACCGAACCAATTCCTGCTTTCTTTCTGCTTTTGCTTAAAACAACAATCACTTGACTTAGTTGGCTAGATAATAGATAATCACGGAGTAGGCAGTAGATCTAGACCCCGGGTTGATAATAGAACTTGCCACTTTACTGCATTCCCGGACTGCGATTACACTTGGTCGCAGTTTGGTGTTGTGTTTTGGCGTGTCAAGTTTTTGGCGCCGTTGCCGGGGGAACCTCTAGGTTATTGGGGAAACGTGAAAATTTGTTACTCTAGCTTTTTCTTTATTGCATTTTATCTCTTCCACCTGTGTGCCTTCACGGGTTGCTTCTGCTGATTGTGTGCAGGTAGTGCATGACCCGTAGCCAGTCGGGAGATCTACTACCATTAGACCAGGAGCTTGAACGAACCTGCAGGAACTTCAAGCGGGCTCTAAAGGCGCGACTGGCTGCGGAGGAGGAGCTAGCACAGCTGCAGATCGGTGAAGAAGAATAGATGGGGGATCCACAGGACCATGATGTGGTCCTTCTCGAGGAGCAGACCATGGGATACTACTGGACCCCCAGGGCTGCAGACATGAGGTCACCCATTCAACACCCTCATGTGCCAGCAAATAATTTTGAGGTGAGCACCTCTGTCATCACAATGCTGCGTGGTTCGGTAGTGTTTCGAGGCAAAGAGGGGGAGTGCCCCCGATCACATCTCAGGCGATTCCACGAGCTCATCGATGGAATCAAGATTAATGGGGTCCCAGCAGATGCCATCCAACTGAGGTACTTCCCATTCACCTTGGAGGGGCAGGCCAAGGAGTGGCTAGACACTCGACCTCCAGGCTCTATCACCACGTTCGCCAACCTGGCGGACAAGTTCCTCACCCGCTACCATCCTCCATCCAAGACGGCGGACCTGCAGAAGCAAATTACCCATTTTGCTCAGGATGAGGATGAGACCATCAGGGATGCTTGGGAGAGATACACCAGTCTCTTCCTCAAGTGTCCCAACCATGGTTTTATTGATGCCTTCAAGGTGGGAACCTTCTACCATGCCCTCTTCGCGGAGGACAAGCAGCTGATTGATTCGGTATGTGGCGGGAATATGCTCACCAAAACACCGCCCCAGCTGAATCAACTTTTTGAGGAGATGGCAGAGCAGGGCTATGACTAGGGAACTGCAAGGAGATCGAGACGAGCACCAGGACGGGGTGTGCATGTTGTATCCACCCAGTCATCTGATCTGGTGCAGGTGATATCGAAGCTGGTTTCAGCTATCGATCGTTCCGGGATGATTGTAGGTACCGAACAGCAGCAGGCGATGCTCTGCCAGTGGTGTGAGAGTTCTCATCACACCGTGGAGGATTGCCAGGCGATGAGGGAGTCTTCTACTCCCCAGGAGCAGCTGGACTTCATCAGCAATGCCAGGCGCTTCGACCGCTACAGCAACACTTACAACGAGGGGTGGCGCCAGCATCCCAACTTCTCCTGGGGTGGGGAAAATTCCAGACCACCAGTCCCCCAGGGACCACCTGGCTTCCAGAGGCCTCCTTACCAGCCCCGATAAGGGCAATTTCAGCAGCCACAACAACCACTCTACCCGCCCAGACAGGGGCCAGTTCCACCTCAGTCACAGGTGCGGCCATTTCAGCAGACAGGGGCAGCACCTGCAGCTCCAGCGCAGAGTGACCCGATGGCGGAAATGCGAGATCTGGTGGGTTCTTTGGCCACCTCTAGTGAAAACAAGTTCAATAACATCGAGCAGTTCATGGAGAAAGCTTCAGGAAAATTCATGGAGCTAGAAGCTGGTCAGAGAAACACGCAGGTTGTGCTTCGCAATATCCAGACCCAGCTTGGGAATGTTGCCCAGGCTGTAGCTAAGAGGCCTCCTGGTACTCTACCCGGTCAGACCATTCCTCATCCGCAGAACCCGAATGAGCACTGCGGGGCCATTACCACCAGGAGTGGCAAGGTGACTGCCGATCCACCTGTTCGGGCAGAAGAGAGAGAGAGACCCCTACTTCAGCACTTCCAGCTAATGAAGAGGAAATGGAGAATGAGGTTGAGGTGCCTGCTCCTAAACTGCAACCAGTGGTGAACGAGTATGTACCCCAGCTCCCCTTTCCTACTCGGTTGCACAAGGACCGACCGGAGACTGAGTTTGCCAAGTTCATGGCAATGCTGAAGCAGGTGAATATAAGCATGCCCTTCGTGGAGGCATTATCAAAGATGCCCAAGTATGCCAAGTTCATGAAAGATCTCCTCACCAACAAGAGGAAGCTTGGGGAGCTGTCAATGGTGATGCTCAACGAGGAGTGTTCTGCCATCCTGCAGAACAAACTACCAGAGAAGCGAAAGGACCTAGGGAGTTTCACTATCCCTTGCATGATTGGTAGTTTGCATATAGGGAAGTCCTTGGCGAATTTAGGCGCTAGCATAAATGTCATGCCATATAAACTGTTTAAAAAGCTAGGCCTATGTGAACCCAGTGATACTAGGATGAGCATTCAACTTGCTGATAGATCCATTGTGCATCCTAGGGGCATTGCAGAGGACTTGATAGTCGCAGTAGGGCCATTCTCTTATCCTGTTGATTTTGTGATTTTGGACATAAATGAGGATGTGGATGTGCCATTGATATTGGGTAGACCTTTTCTCGCCACCGCCAAGGCGCTCATTGATGTGAATGATGGAAAACTGATTTTGCGAGCTGGGGGTGAACAAATCACCTTCTCTGTTTCTGATAATATGAAACACCCCCAGCTCCATGATGATCTAGATTACTGTGATGTTTTTGCTGATTTTGAGACTGCACTCGCCATCACGAGTGCGGGTACTGATGATTTCCTTGAGCGTTGTCTTTTGCTTGGGGAACAGGCATCACAGGACGTGCAGCTGGAGGAGCAGCTCGCGGAGCTAGAAGATGCCGCAATCGAGGGGCGAGAGATACCATTCAAGCCGATCCCTATATCGCCCCGGATCGCTACATCATTGGAGGATCCACCAGAGCTGGAGCTTAAGACCCTCCCCTCTCACATGGAGTATGCATTTCTCCGGGAGGGGAATAAGCTCCCGGTCCTTATCAGCTCGGATCTGACACCCGACCAGAAGAGCAGGCTGGTGGCTCTGCTGCAGAAGTATGCCCGAGCCATGGCATGGAAGATCACAGATATCAGAGGCATTAGCCCATCCTTCTGCTCCCACAAAATTCTGATGGAGGATGAGGTTAAGCCAGTCAGGCAGCCGCGGAGGAGATTGTCTCCTAACTTGGAGGCAGTGGTCCGGGCAGAGATCGTGAAGCTCATGGATGCAGGGATCATCTTTGCTATATCTGATAGCAAGTGGGTCCTACTCAGGTGGTCCCGAAGAAAGGCGGAATGACTGTGCTCCCGAATGAGAAGAAAAAGTTGATCCCGATGCGGACCGTGACCGGCTGGAGAGTCTGCATCGATTACCGGCGCCTGAACGACGCCACCAGGAAAGATCATTTTCCCCTACCTTTCATTGATCATATGCTGGAGAGGTTGGCTGGTCATGAGTTTTATTGCTTCCTGGATGGCATGTTTGGTTATTTCCAGATTCCTATTGCACCAGAGGATCAGGCGAAGACCACATTCACTTGCCCCTTCGTCACTTTTGCTTACCGAAGGATTCCATTCGGGCTGTGTAATGCACCGGCGACCTTCCAGAGACGCATGATGGCGATCTTCAACCGACTGGTCGGGGAGATCATGGAAGTATTCATGGATGACTTCTCGGTTTATGGAGACTCCTTCACTCATTGTCTCCATAACCTGGAACTCGTTCTGAAGAGGTGTGAAGAGACTAATCTAGCACTCAGCTGGGAGAAGTGCCATTTTATGGTCCGTGAGGGGATTGTGCTTGGGCACAAGATCTCCAAGCAGGGGATTGAGGTGGATCGCGCGAAGATTGAAATGATTAGTAAGCTACCTCCTCCCGTTTCTGTGAAGGGGATTCACAGCTTTCTGGGTCATGCAGGCTTCTACCGGCGTTCATTAAAGATTTCTCGAAGATTGCCCTGCCTTTGACCAAGCTGCTGGAGAAGGATGCACCATTCCAGTTCACTCCTAAGTGCACAGCTGCATTTGAGACTCTGAAGGAGAAGCTTACCCATGCACCTATCATGGTGACTCCTAACTGGTCTCTCCCTTTTGAGCTGATGTGCGATGCGAGTGACTATGCAGTCGGAGCAGTTCTGGGTCAGAGACGCGAGAAGCACTTCCAGCCCATCTACTACGCGTCCAAGACCTTGAACGATGCACAGGAGAACTACACCACCACTGAGAAGGAGCTCCTCGCCGTGGTGTATGCGTTTGATAAGTTCCGGCCCTATCTGGTGCTCTCCCATGTGGTGGTCTACACTGACCACTCGGCGATTCGCTACCTGATGAGCAAGGCTGATGCAAAGCCTAGGCTCATCAGCTGGATCCTGCTCCTACAGGAATTTGATATCGAAATCCGGGACAAGAAGGGAGCCGAGAATGTTGCTGCAAATCATCTTTCACGGTTGGAAGCCCCTCCGTTGGACAACTTCGTGGAAGAGATCAATGACTCCTTCCCGGGTGAGAGATTGCTGGCGATGACACTGTTGGAAAGCGTGGTCCCTTGGTATTCTGACTTTGCCAATTATCTGGTGGGCAAGCAGCTACCTAAGGGGATGGCCACTCATGCAAAGCGCAAGTTCTTCTCCGACCTGAAGCATTACTTCTGGGAGGATCCTTACCTCTTCAGCATCGGAGCAGATGGCGTGATACGGCGCTGTGTCATGGAGCACGAGATGGGAGACATCCTGTCTCAATGCCACGAGGGGCCTACTGGAGGTCACCATGGAGGAAATCGCACGGCGCGGAAGGTACTACAGTCGGGCTTCTATTGGCCCTCACTCTTCAAGGATGCAGACACCTTCGTACGACAGTGCGACCGCTGCCAAAGGTCAGGTAACGTTTCTGCCCGGGATGAGATGCCCCAACATATTTCTGTCATTTGTGAAATTTTTGATGTTTGGGGTATCGATTTCATGGGACCATTCCCTCCTTCTTTTGGCAATCTATACATTCTGGTTGCAGTGGACTATGTCTCGAGGTGGGCAGAAGCTCAAGCCATGCCCACCAATGATGCAAGACGGGTCTGCTCATTTCTGAAGCAGCTGTTCTCCCGGTTCAGGACACCCTGCGCCATCATTAGTGATAGAGGAACCCATTTTCAAGGGAAATTCACTAAACTCCTCTCTCGCTATTTAAGCATCAGGTGTCGGTGGCTTACCACCCCCAGTCAATGGGCAAGCCGAGCTGACGAACCGGGAGATTAAACGGATAATTGAAAATACGGTGGATCAGTCCCGCAAGGATTGGTCCACCAAGCTCGATGATGCTCTTTGGGAATATAGGACGACCTATAAGAACTCGATTGGCACTTCTCCCTATAGGCTTGTCTATGGGAAGGCGTGTCATCTGCCGGTAGAGCTAGAGCACAAGGCCTTCTGGGCCATTAAGCTGCTAAACCTGGATTTGAGTGTTGCAGGTACTGAACGTAAGTTGCAGCTGCTGGAGTTGGAGGAATGGCGTTACCACGTTCCACATTTCTTCCCATTTGGTCTTTGAAGAGCGCATTCACCATTCGTTGGTAAGTTGCACCCGTATTTTTTAACCCGAAAGGCATAACCACGTAGTAGAAGTTGCCCATGGGTGCCATGAAAGCGGTCAGTTCTTGGTCGCCTTCGGCCATTTGGATTTGATGATATTCGGAAAACATGTCCAGAAATCTGTGCGCCTCATGATTGGCTGTTCCATCGATTAGTTGGTCGATGCGGGGGAGAGGATACACATCTTTGGGGCAGGCAACATTGAGGCTGGTGAAGTTGATGCACATCCTCCAGGTGCCTCCTGCCTTGCGAACGAAGATTGGATTTGAGAGCCAGGTAGGATATTTCACCTCTCTAATGAAGCCGGCCTTGAGTAGTCGTCGCACTTCTTCCTCGATAGCCATTTGCTTCTCAACGGACAGGTGTCTTCTTCATTGTTGTATGGGTCGCACTCTCGGCTTGACTGAAAGGTGGTGCTCCGATACTTGGTGGGGAACGCCAGGCATGTCTTCTAGTCCCCAAGCGAAGAGGCCCTGGAACTCTCTGAGGAGTGCAAGTAGATTTTGAGCTTCTTCTACGGCTAGGTGGGCTGAAATGCGTACCGTCCTGTCTGATCGCTCTTCGTTTAGAGCGACCGCTACATCGCCCTCAACGGCTTCGGGACGTGGGACGTCTCCTCTGGCATCCACAAGGTCAACCTCGAGATGTTCGAAGGTAGCTTGGTAGCACTCTTTGGCTTCCTTTGGGTTCCCTCGGACGCGTCGCATTTGTCCTCCACTAGGGAACTTTAACATCTGATGGCATGTGGACGCGACTGCCTCGAAGGAGGCAAGGAAACCGCTTCCTAGAATGGTATTATATGCCGACGGGCAATCTGCTACGTGGAACTCCACTTGCCTGGTCTTGGTGATACCGCCCTTGCCTATGGTGATTTTGAGTGTGATTGACCCAAGGACGTGGACCTTAGTTCCTGAAAACCCCACCAAGCTGGTGTTGGATGGGTTGAGGTCTTGGATGCTCTTCTTCATTCCTTTGAGTGCTGAGTAGAAAAGGATGTCTGCGGAGCTTCCGTGTCCGTGAGAGCCCGTGTGATCTTGAATGTGGCAGTTCGGAATGAAATAACCAAGGGATCCTCCGTGTTTTCCTCTCTGGCCAATTCGGACGGCAAGAAGGTGACGTTGGTTGTCATTCGTCGTTGGACATTGGGCTATGAGGTCTCCTTCAAACCGAGGCCGCTTTCGTCCTCTTGCGATGGTGATGACCTACATTCCTTCATCGTCATTGCGATGGGGTCTGTAGGCGGGAGAATGCCTTTGAGAAGAGGCAACCTTGTTTATGGTCAGGGATCTTGACCTCTCCTTCCTCGTTCTTCTTTTTTTCTCTATATAGGCTATGGGATCCCTCTCGCGTCTCCTGAGAATGGTTGCGGTGCGAGCGTCTCGTCTCCAGACAACTTCACAAGTCGCCCGGGGCCAAATATCTCAGGCTGGCTTTGAATTCCCGACACTCGGTGGTATCATGAGTGGTGATTTGGTGCCAATCAAACCACTTCTTTACGTCTTGGGGTTCCTGCCTGGAGGACACATCATGTTTCCTTCCCCCTCTCCGTCTTTCTCTTCCTCTTTCGCGGTTTGTGGAGAACACTTCCTTCTTGCCATCACGGTCGATATATCGGTTGCGATATGACCTCCGTTCTGGAGAGCGTCTTCCCTGCCTGGTGTCTCCCCGTTCCTAATGGTCTCCTCGGGGGTGACCTTGCTGGGAACAGTCGTCAGTTGCCAATGCTTCCTCGAGCAAGATTGCTCAACGCACCAGCTGATCTAGATCGGACCACAATGTCAAGGTGGCTTCAATTTTTATCAACGTTCTTTTGAGCTCTATACTGGTCATGGATATTCTGAGGTTTTCGGCAGTTACGACTGAGGAGATGCCGTCCACCTCACACGCGATCGCGTTCTAGCGGTCATAGAATTCCGCGAGTGATTCTTCCTTCTTCTGTCGACAGTTTATGAGGGTTGAGACGGTGAGCTTGCGACGCCTTTGGGATGCGAACTTCGTAGAGAAGAACATCGCGAATTGATCAAAATTCTCAATGATCCCTTATGGAAGTGAGGTGTACCACGTCCGATACTGATCACTGAAGGTGACGGGGAACACCCTGCATAAGTCCGAGTCGGACGTGTTAATGAGTTGCATTTTCAACATGAAAGCGCAAAGGTGGTCCGCGGGATCTGAGGTCCCGCTGTATGTGGGCAACCCTAGCGAGGAGATGTTAGGCGGGAGCGGAGTTTTGAACAGCTCCCTTGATAGCGGATTTTGCAGGACGTTCGAGCTTTTGTGCTTTCCATAAGTTGACCGCAGGTGTTCCTCGAGGAAGCTGAGGTCCACCTCTTCTGAGTCCAGTCCCCCGCCTTTTGTCCGGGCAGGGTTGTCGAGGATGTGTGACGGCCTTTTGTTTTTCTTCGCACGCCTTTCCCTTTGAGCCCTCTGCTTGTTCTTCCCTTGTCTTCAGAGTTGGAGCCCTCTGAAGAACACCAAGAATCTCTAGACCCAACCGCATATCCGGTGGGGGGAGTGGTCACACCAAAATACCACTGACCAGACGGGCGTGCAAAGAAGTACTCCCTATACCAAGACGAGTCCAACTTAGGCGCCCCTGATATAAAGCCAATGGCGTTCTCCCATCTCCCAATCGACCAGTAGTTGGTCGAGTCTCGGATCTTGTAAATCAGCCGGAACGCATCAAAGGAAGGTGTCTCCTTTACAAGGCTGCACGCATAATGATACATCACAGAGTGAAAGATGATGGTGGGCGACAGGCGTCCAAGGGTGCATTGCAACCAGTTCAGGGTCTGTGTGAGAATAGGCTCCAGCGGGAACTGCAGCCCCAGCTTCACGTGCTCCACGTGAATGGGGATCCAACCTTTAGGGCAAGACCCTGATCTGCTTTCCTCCGACGGAGCCGTATATTCCCACTCAAGCGGTAAGCCTAGTACGTTCAGACGATGAAGTACTTGTGAAGGCTTCAAGGCCGCCTCGTACTCAGGACCGTACTGGAGCACCTCAGGGGGCACCGTCTGGTCGTCCCACATGGCTTCATGACGAAGGATTGTATACGCTCAATCCTCAATCACCAACCGCGACACTCCTTCCCCCTCTGACTCCGCTACCTCCAAAGAGGATGAGGTACTAGGAACTGCCTCCGAGCGCACCCTGTCACTACTAACCGCATCTTCCTCACCTAAGGATTCGCTATCTAATTCTATAGCCCCAAATTCACCTAGGTTATCCTCAACCGCAGAAGATGTTGCCACAACCCCAACTGGTACAGGGCGCGTGTTAGCAAAAAAGTTATCTAACCCTAAAGAGTCCCCAAAAAAACAATCGTCTAATTCCGAACCGCTCCCGAAGTACAAGTCAAGACCATATAGGTCAAACACGCACTCGAAAACGCTTCGAGCGGGAGAACGAATCATACCTTGCGTAGCAGGGGCCCAATTTCCCGCGGTCGCTGCCGCTTTCCTCCCAATCGCGACAGAGGATGACGGTGCGGCAGAAGCCAAAGAGCCTTTCCCGGTAGCAGGGGAAGTCAAGGGCGCAGTGCCCGAAGCCACTGTGGAGATGGGGTCCACCGTTGGAGTAGCCTCACCGACTGGAGCTCCGTCCACAGCGGCCGTCGCCCGTCTCACCTTGCCGATCGGCGATCCTCGCTCGTCCTTAGACATCTGCACTCACAGCTGAAGTTCCATAAAGCCCGACGCGCAAAAGTAAGGCGGCGACTCAATAACGAAAAAAGGAGAAGCGAAACGAGGGAGAAGAGGGGTCGCACCCCATAAACCAAACGCGAAATAAAAAGACTTACCGGTGATCCGATCGGATTTTATAATGCCACGCGCCGGAAGAGAAAACCTCTGGATCGCGCCAAGGAAGAAGAAAGAAGAAGAGGCCAAAAGTTTCTCACAAATGGAAGCAAAATTGGCGGACAAAAGTGCTCCAAAGGCCACTTATAGCAAAATTCAAAACCCAAGGTGACAGAGATGACGTTCTGTCTGACTCAGACAAGGCGCCACGACCGAGACACGCCACATGGCATCGCTGACATAAAGGGGCAGGACGCCTCGCAGCTTGACCGCCCCATAGTCGTTCCCCGCGTCAGGCCGCCACGGCCAGGGGAAGATAGGTAACCATGGACCGCATAACGTACAGCCGCACAAGAGCAGTACGTGGGGTAGCCGCGACAACCTAACGCTTCTCACGACTAAGGGGAAAATGTTGGGCCAAGTATTGAGATACGTGGGGCTGAGGCCCATGGTTACAAAGCCCACAGAAAAATAGACCAAGCCGTAGCGGTCTACCTAACACAGGTCGAGGAGACCGGCCGACACTGACGTACATACATACCAACAAACCGCCCGACATAGTGGACTGAAGCCCCTCTGAATAGAAAGAGTCCGACATTCGTAGTGGCATAGCATTTAATGAGTCCAGAAGCGCCCTAGACCGCCTGACATAACATTAAGTTAGTATAAGTAGCCGCGAAGGGACAACATTTATGGTAACTTCGTCCTACTCAATTCTATCTCTTATTCACTATACATCTACTTCTCTCTCTAACTTAGGCATTAGAGGAGGTCCTAGGATTCCCCTGAGGACCTTTCTTGCAGGGTTTCAGAGGCCGCGTCCCGTTCACTGAAAGCTGCATGAGGCCCGTGGAGTCTCACAAAACCGCCTGGGACAATCCAGGCACAAACAGTACCTATACTTTATATTTGTATATGTAGAGTGTAGACCATGATATATGAACACCTAAGTTAGATAAAAACTCATACAATATATTAGATGAAAACTTGAAAGAAAGGCCTTTTCGACATATGGTAATTGCTAAGAGACTAATTCAATTCACACAATTATAATAGTTAATTAACTCCATACTATTGACATATATATTTATTAGGTGAATACTTCTATTGACTGTATGATAATGTATTAGTTGCATGTATTTCTGTAAGGGTTAACTATAACTTTGTGTTCATTGTAATGTTTTATTCATCATATAAATTGTGAATTGATGCATTAACCGAAAATTTTCTCACTTAATGATAATGTGATGTTATATTGGTTAATCAAATCAAATCGATTAAACTTTAGTTTGGTTAATTTGGATGTTGTATTAGTTTGGACAGTTTGGTTATTATATTGTAAACCATGGTTAATAAAATTTTGGCTTGTTTGGTTTGGTAATTACCATGGTATTGGTAAACTTTTGAGCACTCCTAGCTTTGAGAGATGAGTGTCAGCTCCATCCCTTGTTGGAGGAGTAGAAGGGACAAAGAGAACGAAAGACAGGAAGAAGATTATTAGAGTCACATGTGGCTATTTTCCTGTTTCCAAAGCAATAGGTTGTCATCGTAACCAGTCCCAACTATTCAAATCATTTGAAATAAACCGGATTGGTACTCTGGTAGATAGTGGTGTACAACTGGTTGGTTCGTACTGGATTGTATCAAATCAAATCGACATTTGGATATAACCATATCAAATCGAATATAACGTGATCTGGTTTTAGATCACATGAATTTTAATATTTTATAAATACTGAATAAAATGGATGGAAGTGACATTTGAAGAGGATTAAAGTCAGCCGTACAATATTGGTCCGGTCCTAACCGAACTATTGCACACTCCTCCGGTGGGCAAGATGAAGGGCATTGATAAAAGGAAGAGAGAACCCGCAGCCGTTGGATCAATAATCAATCCGATTGGCCGCTAAATCGTAAATATTGTGCTACCGCCGTACTGCCGGCAGCGGACTTTCCGATTTCCCTCCGCCGTGCCGTCTAAAAACCCCTTTCACTCCTTCGCTCTCCCCCGCCCTAAAAACCCCTCAAGCAGCCAGCTTCTTCTTCTTTTACCTCTGCCAGCTCCGACTTTCCGCTCAACAGCTCAGGTCAGAATCAATCGCCTCCATCTCTCTTTCTTTCACGAACTCTTCCCCACTCAATGTAGGGTTTGGATTCGTTTAATCCATGCGAAATTCTAATCGTATGAGTAATGCATTTTTTTTTTGCCGGAATTTCCTGTTTACCGTATGTTGATTTGATGAGTAAGTAGTACGCCGATGGTAGATTTTGAGGGAGTAGTACTACTGAAAGGTGCATTTTGCCAGTTTCATCAACCCCTCCCTGAATTGGATAATCTGTTTACTCATCCAAAACCCTAGTTTCTCACTCTACTGCTTGGAAGAACAGCTGAAGGAACGGATGAGATTGGTTGATTGATTAGTGTTGACTTGTTTGTTTCGGCGGTAACAGGCATGGTGGACCCGTGGTGGTCGTTGCTAGGAGCAGCGATTCCAGCCGTGATCGCAGGCCAGGCTTTCAGGGTGAAGAAGAAGAGAGCAGAGGAGCAGAGGCTGAAGAGCGCGAGGGGCAGGGAGAAGAGCTCCGACGAGATCTTTGTCTGCGAGAGGGTGTGCACTTCCAAGCGGATGTTGAAGAAGATGGGCTCGCTGTCGAAAGACCCGATCGTCGATACCTGCGTCACCGTCTGTGGCGTCTCCGAGATCGATGCCTGTGCGGATGCCTGTGCTCGAACAGTGTGTGTGAACCAGCATCAGGTTCCAAACTGGAACGATGTTTGCCTGAGGAGGTGCCAGAGCGAGTGCCTGAGGCTCTCTAATATCCCTGCTGCTTCTTGATACTTGGTAGTAAGAGGTTTTTTTTCTTCCACCTTTGTTCCTCTAGGTATATGATCATGTTTGAGTCTTATCCATCCTTTTTCTCGACGATGCTATCGATCGAGCCATGACACCAGTTTATCTGTGGCTTCTTTCATCTTGTATGTTCTGGTTAGCTTGGTAAATGTTCATATGGTTCTTTCACCACCCCCCATAATTTCTTTCCATGTTAGTTCAATCAGCCAATGACTCCCTATATCTCCAAGAACAACCAGAACGCTCACCACGCAGGGCTTGTCTTCTGATTTATGGAAGGCTGGCTATTCGGGTAAATGTTCCATTTCCCCAGTCGCGATCTTTAGGTGCCGGCTAAGGGGAGAGGTTTTGGGACGATGAGTAAGTGAGAACCATATTGTGGGGGTTAATGTCCCCAAAAAAGGGCCATTTTGGGAGGGTTTGGAACGATGGCTATTGGGGGTTTGCATCTATTGATGAAGAGAAATGCCTCTGTCGTCTTAAGATCATGATCTCGTTACTTCACTTAGGATGACAACAGGCATATAGTACGTATACATTACCTTACAGAAAGTGTAGGATTTTATTCATACTCGGTACATGAATCAAGTAGAAAATCAAAGTTAAGTCAATATCCAATTATATTTTGGATGTTTATGTTTATACATGAGTAGTAATTTTTCTTAATAACTTTTACAAACATGTCAGCAAGTAGTGCAACAATAAATCACTTTCATGGGAATATTATATATATGTACAGAAAATATCAAATATTATGAGAGAAGTAAAGATCATTTCTAGATAAAATATGTGAATGCATAATCGAATGGATTTAGTTTGGATAGTGAGAAAATGATTCAAGTCAAGTTATACACATTTATACCTTTCTTTTTTTGTCTTTTGGCTTGTGTTTCATCGTTCTTGCAGCCATTTTCGCTAGGTTTTGCACGTTTGAGTGAATTTCAAGTTATAACAAGTGCACATGGCAAAAAAAAAAAAAAAACGAAATTCGGACAAAAAAGAGTCAAGATGGGACAAAATGGTGAAAAGTGTCAAAACTCACTGTTTAGGGCATTTTCTCATGGCCACGACGTGACTTATACATCAACCCCATTAGGATTGCATGGATCCCGGGAGGAAGAAGACGTCTCGCGGGCATGTGCAAATGTCACGGTTGGCAGACCTTGATATCAACACTAAAAGCGTGAGGTCTGCAGAGTCCCAAGAAGCAGAAGTCATCTCGCGGGTAGTTGCTAATCTCACGGCTTTAGGTCGTGAGAATTTCACCCTGATTTGAAGATTGTTAGTGAAATGATGCGCATCCACTCGATCTCACGATTTAGTTGCAAACCTCACGGTCATGACAGGCAACCGTGAACTTTGCACTTTCTGGCTATATAAAGTTGCAAAAATAAGATTTCAAAGGGAGGAGCTTAGAGTGAGAAAGTGCATCTACTAGGTAAAGAGAGAGTGACGAACCTAGAGAACTCCGAGGAGATTTGGAGCTTTCCACTACCATTGAAGGTTTCATTTCACCACCAAGAGTAGCCAAGGAGCAAGATCTTCTTCCTATGATATTGTCTTCTCCATTTTGGTTGTATTTCTCTTCCTACCTATGCAGTAGTTCTCATGTCACTAGGGTGTTGACGAACCCTAGTCATTATGTCGTAATTGATTATTTGTGAACCTCACCTTAATTTGCATCTTGATTATATATTGACTTGAGTATTACTCATGAAATTGATGGTTCTTGATCACTTCTCTCAATTTGAGACTAATTGACTTAGGAGAGGGAATATTTTCCTAGGGTTGATTAAGAGCATTGACAATTCAACACTCGGTGTCTTTGAACGAGTGTGATTAGATCCTCTATCGATTTTTACCCAATTGTGGGAGTAGTTGGGGTTGCCTCAATTACCTAGGTTGGTTGTAGGTCCGCCTCTCCGAGTAGTGTGATTGATCAGGATTAGATAGCCCGAATTGGGTGGTATGTGCTAGAGTGAATCGAATTAGGGTTCTAGAACAATTGGGTGGTATGTGCTAGAGTGAATCGAATTAGGGTGATGTTCTAGAACGTCGATACAACATAGACTAGGGGAAAACACATCTAGATGAACTTTTCTCAATTGAAACCAATTTCATTTACTTTCATAGACTAGGGGAAAGGATGTGGACTGTTGTTACTTTATACAAAGATGCATTCTAGAGTCTCAGTCAGATGCATGACTCTCAAATAAACCAAACAAAAGAAAGGCGTTTTATGGAGAATGCAAAGGATTCCTCATACTGCTTATTGCTGCTATCCTGCGGTAAGCAGTCATTTCCAAAAGCTCGTTCCGTTCCAGTTGTGACCAACGTTAACTGCACTTGACTGCTGCTGTTCTATCAAAGCTATCATCAATCACAATTGAGACAAGGCCTACCCCAGTCTAATAAGGAAGCCATCACGGTCGATAACTTCATCACTGACCAAGGCATTTATGCCAAACACCTGCATACAATCTCAACTTCACAAATCTCAAACAGCTTCAAGATAAAAATATGGATAAAGGTTAAAGAGCAGAGCATATCCAATTCATATTAATGTAGCGCTGCGATACATCCATCTCCAAGTAAACATAAGATTGTCACGCAGGCACATACCGGGGACAAAATATGCAAACACTTGATAGACGCAGAACAAACCATTAATCATTCAAGGATGTAAAACTAGTTCAACCCAAAAAAATATAACATTTTCTTGCATCCAGACAAGGAACACCTTCGCCTAAATGACATTGCTGCATGTTTGCAAATGTTAAACATAATTCATTATGAACAATGAAGCAGTCAGTCATCACAAAGGCTACCATACATCTAAGAAAACCCTAAACCACATAAAGCTGAGAGAGCCAGGAGATGGGAAAACAAATTGCGACTACAACAGCACCTTCTATGCCTTCATTCTCCCATACTGAGAGAGAGCAGCAGGCTGCTCCTACAAACAGCTACCACTTCATAATCCTTCTGCATTAGTCTTTAGTAAAGATCATGCACAGGGGGGGAAACATAGTTTCTTAGCCCCGTTCGATTAAGTTTGCCCCGGTAACGGGTTTTTTCTTGGCCTGCCTCTTTTCCTTGCTACCACTCCAGACGAACTCCCTTGCACTGGAATGGATGGTGGCACTGTCGACTGTGGCACAGCAGGCGTTACTACTGAAAATGGGGTAGCAGCAGCTGGTGGTGGTGGAGGAGCACCATTTCTATCACCAACTTGCTGCTGCCTCGCTCCGCCGAACATCGGTGGCATCCAATTCACAAAGGCAGAGCCAGAAGCAGCAGCAGCAGAATTACCACCACCATCTGAAGCAGAACTTTTGTCTCCATTTCCAAGCACAAATCCAAGCGGGAAAAAACCCCATGAGCAGTAATACGATTCTTTCCCTGGCACCATAGGCGGCAGGGATTGAATCGAAGCAGCATGGAAAGCCCTCTCACATTTCTCGCATCTCAAGCAGCAATCCTCATAAACCCTAGGGTACTCGTACATTATGTAACAGTAGGGGCAAAGCGTCCAAAACGAGGCAATCCTCGCCGACCTCCGATTGTTACTAGTATGATTCACATCGCCGGAGCTACTATTACTATTGAAATTGACGGTAGTTCGAGGGCTATTGTTATCATCATTGTCACCTGCATGACGCTGGCTTCTGCGGACGGGCAATTTGTTGCCGGCGTTGGACAAATCGACCTTGGTGTACAAGTTGAAGTCGCGGTCGAAGGGGGATTTCTTGGAGGAATCGGAGAGGACGGCCCACGCGTCGGCGACGAGCTTGAAGGCGTGATCGGCGAAGGGGAATTTGTTCTTGTCCGGGTGGAGGAGGAGGGCGAGGCGGCGGTACTGCTTCTTGATGAGGTCGGCGTCGTCGGTACCGGCGGGATCGAGCTGGAGAATCGAGTACCAGTCGTGGTGGTCTTCGTTGATCTTCTTGTCGGAAGAGAGGATGACGTCGGCGATGGCCAAGATCTGATCGGAGCCGTCGAGGAGGGGATCGGTCTCTTGAGCTAGGACGGCGAAATCCTTGCTTCCGGTGAAATCCCGCGACAGAAGGAGCTTCTCGGCGACTCCAAGCAGGCGTTCCGCCTCGGCTCTGTTCGGAGCTCCGCCGTTGGAATTATCGTTCATTGCCTTTTCTTTTTCGTCTTCCTTTTTGGCCCCTCTGAGTTCAGGGTCGTGTTTGGGGTAGTTTCCGGTTTCGGTATTATTGGCTTGATGGGGTGGAAATGGAATGGAAGAATGGTGGTAGGGAAATGTGCAAAGATAAAAGTTAAACGAAGCCCGACAAGAATTATAAAAATAATAACCAATTAATTAATAGATTGGTGTACTCAATCTACAAATATATTATAACAGAGTTGAAGTCAGTTTTTCATCATTCCAATTTTTCTATAATGAGAGCGAAAGTAGAAAGGGTAATTGTGTCTTCACTATCAGTATTTATTTTTCATACATAAGAAAAAAAACATCAATCTCGAGATTCAAACCATGATCTTTTCAAACGAAGACAACAATATTACCAGTTACACTAAATATATGTTTTGTATTTTTTTAAGGCAAAATGCACTTGTATAGCCAAAATTTCGCGTTTGTGCCAATAATGTCCAAATTTGGAGAAATACCACTTATAGGCAGACTTTGTAATTGTTGTATGACAAATCTCGTCATTTTCTTTAAATACTTTAACGGTGTTAGTAACACCGTCAGCTTCTTTGAGATTCACTGACTAGGTTCCCACTCAGCGCACACGTCAGCGCCAAATAAGATGAAAATGCTGACGTGGCATCTAATATTGCTTATGTGTAATTCTTTTATATTACTTAATACTGAATAAAAAATAAACATCAATATACAAAAAATGACGTTATAGTATTTAAAGAAAATGACGAGATTTGTCATACAACAATTACAAAGTCTGCCTATAAGTGGTATTTCTCCAAATTTGGACATTAATGGCACAAACGCCAAAATTTTGACTATAGAAATGTATTTTCCCTTTTTTAAGTACAAAATCTGAAAACCTAAAATCTAAAATTTGTATGACTTTTCCACTATTGTTAGCTTGCCAACTAACTCTCACGAAAGTACTTTATTTGTTATTTGATATTTTAATTTTTATATTTTGATTATTTTAATTTGAGTTTAATAGTAAATTTAATTTATGTCCTCTTATAAATGGAGACTAATTATAATATTGCAACTCAAATATCATTGATTTGAATATTGCATATTGAATTGCAGTATTGAATGTGTAGATGTGATGTAGAATTGGTATTCATTTTTAGAACTATTAATGCAATGATATTGTTATGCAAACTGTCAAAAGTGACCAGTTTTTTGAAATTTTTTGTTTGGTTAATCGTTAAATCCTAAATTTCATGATAATATGGCATGATTGGAAAAATGGGTGAGTTTAAAAGAACACAATTTATGAAAACCAATTTTTATAGATGATTTCAATAGGGTAATTGACTAGATGTATCATTCATAGTTATTTAATTTAATATGAAATAACGTAGTACAAGACAAATGATGAAAGTCGGGCTGGAGTTTTCATGGATGCGTTGATGGGGTCATGTGGATTAGCAAGGTAGGTACCACAAGATATGTTTTTTTTGTTTGAGTGAATAAGATTGTCCGTAAACTAAATTTAGAGTATCTTGGTTGATAATTAATTTTTTCATTGCATAGAGTATGGATGAAAAATGTTATTTTCTTACTAATTTTGTTATTGTATTGTGCAGAATACTTTAAGGTTTAGATATTGCTATATATGTATTGTTTCTCAAGCAAAAGAAATAAATATTGGCTAAAGGTTATCATCATGAGTTTCCTATTTATGCTACGCTTTTTTAGACAAACTCTTTTTTAGTTATGTCAATTTTCTTTTCAACCATAGGAAACTAAGTAACTACATCATTAAATAGACAAGTTATGAATAGTTATTCAAAAGTGTTATAACCAAGGTTGTGACACTTGTACCAGGCGACTGGTTGGACTAGGTCCGATCAAAGTCGTGCTCCAAAACAGACTCTACAAAATCAAGGGTCTAATCGTTAGAGAGGGAGAAGCAGAAAGAGGCAAGGGGGGGGGGGGGAGGCAAGGGGATGGTGGATGAATATTGAGATAGATATGTTTTTTTTATGAAATTTGACTATTTGAGTTTTTAATAGATATATATTTTCTCTCTATTTTTTCTTATATAGCCATGATTGGCTTTTACTTATTAATTAATATATATGATATTTATTTAAGATAACAAGGAGTGACAAACGTCACTGCTCTCCATCGCCTCTGGCAACAACTAATGCGCCAAAGGTGTACACCCACTGCCAAGTCCATGGATTAAAACATGCAAGCCATCCATATACCACATGCCTCTTTTCCTCCATGGAACATGATTCTCCATACATTAATTTTGAATCTTCTAGCTTACCAGTGGGTGGTATATGATCAGCATGTCTAGCCTTGGTGGCCTTACATGGGGTCCCATGCTCTTGTGCTTTGGCCACCTTACTTGACATGTCAAGACAACCATGAGTTTTCCTCTGCCTTGGATGCCTCTCGATTGAGACATGCTTACTCTCCTCATGTTGTGGGAGAAGATGTCCAGTCTTGACAAGTCGGCGACCACCCATGTGGCCCACTTGACTTCGTCTTTCAACATCCAAACCTTGTTGGCCCCTACACTTTTGTCCAAGAATCCACATGAAGTCCAAGCCACACATGCTTGTGATAAACATACTAATATGGCTAAGTCTGGACATGACGGCATGCACCAACCACAGAAAGTGGACATGGAGGCGTATCCAATAAGACACGATGTGATAAAGCCACAAAAATTTATTGTAGATGTGAAAATTTAGCTAAGAAAACTCTGCGTCGAATTGAGATGGATTGAACCTTTGACTTCTATGGACAACGATTTCTAAGACACGGCTCAAACCTCTTCAAACAAAGTTCGAACGAGGGTGTTTGATTGATGGTTTTTTGGGAACGATATCTAAATTAAATTACTTCTACTCCTATGGAGGTTCGGCGAGAGCTCCAAACTACGAACTACATCTATGGCTACATGATAGAGAAAAGGTAAAGGATAAACTTGACATGTGTGTCAGAGTGTTGGTTTTGGAACCCCTGTCTCTGTCGACCCCTCCTCTTATTTATAGCCCCGAGGAGGTAACCGCCATAGAAAACCGCTTGTTGGATAACTGCTACAAAGAACCGCTCCTCCTTCTTCGGTGGAAACCGCCTCTTGGATAACTCCCAAAAAGAACTGCTCCCTGCTTCCTCGGAGTGGTGATTACTCCTTCAACCGCCTAGGTGCCTCTCTTGGAACGGTCGTGGGTTTTGGAGTATAGCTTGCCTCGCCTGGTCTTGTTCTGAATCTCGTGCCATGCTAGTCTTTTGACGATCATGTAGTGTCTCGCAAAGGGGGTCATGGTTCTCTTGTCTCATGGCCATGGACTTCTTACCCATGTCCATGGCCCACTTGGGACTTAGTCATTACTGATATAGTGCTCCACCACCACGCCCTTCTCATTCGTGTCCATGGCCACTCTTGTGAAGTGGCATGGACTTCTCAATCATGCACAAGGCCCCTCTCATGAGGTGACATGGCCTTTCCATACTTAGTATTTTCAATCATATCTAATGCTTCTTGCTTCGCGTCCATGGCCATCACATGACACAGCCATGGACCTCTTAATCATGCACATGACCCTTATCGTGAGGCAGCATGACCTTCTCAGACTTAGTATATTTTGGATTATGAGGCGACATGGCCTCCTCATTCGCGGCCATGGACTTCTCATACATGTTTGTGGCCCTTCTCGTGACACAGCATGGCCCTCTCATACTTAGTATCTTTTCTTGAGTCCATGCCCCTTCTCGTGAAGTGGCATGAACGTGTCATCTTGTCTCGCGTCCATGCCCCTTCTCATGAAGCGGCATGGACCTCTCGTTGAAGTGGCACATGCTTCTCCTTCAAGCGGCATGTACCTTTTCCAGACTTAGTTTATTTTTCAGTCATTCGGTATTGGTCGCGGGGCGGCATGTGCTCCTCAATTTCTAGATGGACATGGCCCTCTTCGTTGAGGCGGCATGTCCTCTTCATTCATGGCCATGGACTTCTCATACTTAGAAATTTTCATGCCATCTCGTGGCATGGCATGGCCTCTTACGAGAGGCCCATGTCCCTTATTGAATCATGTCCATGCTCATTAATGAGCTAGTGACTTGGGTTTAAAATCAATATCCATAAGGCCCAATTTAAACAACATTAATTGTTAAATGGGTGTGGCCTTATAAACTCCTTGATTATCTTGTAACTCACCAATGTGGTACAAGACAAAATTTATGGTGTAAACAATATACGTTAGTATATTCTATTTCAATCACTAAATTTCTATCTAATATGTAAATTTTTAGAAAAGGTGTAAAATGGCTCAAACAGGTTGGACCTCAATCAAACCATTAAACTTCAAACCACTTGTTTGACCAACTCAACGACTTAAACCGGTTTGACAACTTGGTTATAACCATTAAGATTACAATATTCACCATTGATGAAAAGTTATACGAATTTCGGAAATGGAAAAATAATTTCGATGTCACCTTGATGTCATACGAAATACAGCATTTCAATGTATTTAAAAAATTTAAACACACATCATAAATACATTGTGTTCAAATGACATTTCGAACCAACAGGTCGGACAACAAGCTAGTCTAAGGAGTGGTTTGGTTTTGGTGATATTTACAATGTATGCAATATCTACAATGCATTGTTTTTATGAATTTTCTACACAAACAATACATGCATTGTTTGATTGATGTGACACAAACGATCACTCATTAAATCTCAACTTTTCTGTGAGATTGTTTGATTGACATTGTTGTGTTTTTTCTTCTTCCAACTATGTATCTACCTTTTCATGTCTGTTGCTTTTTTATATTAAAACCAAATGGTAAAAGTGATATTTCACCCAAAAAGTAATATAATTTATTTAAATACTATAATAACTATCACAACAACCAAACGGTGTAAACTATACACCAATTTTCTTATAAACATGTATATTATTATGCAAGCATTGATGACAATGCATCAATTTAACTATTACCAAAATCAAACGACCCCTAAGATTGAGCTAACTCAAGAAGAAGATGGTCAGCGGTTGGCCTGGAAAGTAAAGTAAAGAAGACATCTACAAATGATGGAAAGAAAATAGTAGGTGTATGTTGGTCACAAATGATGGACTTCAAAATTTATGATCAATTTCCACCTAAAGTGATGAGATTTTCAAATCCATGGGCATGGATCTAGACTCTCAAACTCCGTGTGTCTCCGTATATTTGTTTAATGTAAGTACATGAAGCAAACAATGGAGTTTGGACAAATTCCATAATGAATGACCAAATCCATCAAGCATTCAACCTGATAGGGTGCTAAAACCTATATGTTAGCACCATACTAATAATTATTAGTAAGGATATTTTGGAAATTGTCATTGACTCGCTATTACTAACACTCTAATTACTAATTAGTGGCCAATTGTAACCACAAATCAAGGAGTAGTATAGTGGAATTAAGTCTTGATTGTCAACCCAGGGCCCTAGATGTATTACTTGGTGAACTGTCTATTATCTAGTAACCACGTTGTAATATTGTTTACTAAAGCCAAAGTAACAAAGCAAAGAAAGTTGATTTGAATTCATATGCAAGAAAGATCACTCAGTTATGTGTCCCCCTAGATCGTAGTTAGGTCAAAGTCGTAATTCTCCTTAGTTCGGTTCGTTGATAAGTATACTAAGGAAGGTCCGGTGTTAGCTTGAAATCTCGACTAAAGCAGGCCAAGCCCTCTTAAACAAATTAGTCGGCATGAGATTATCCTCAACCGAACGAAAATGCCAAGGCACTGCAAATAGACCTCCTCTACTAGAATAGATTCTAATATAGAGTAATGAATCGATTCACTATTCGTGGAATCGATTCAATATTTCCAATTAAGGATGCTCTATTAACACGCTAATATTTTCTCTCTCATAGGTTAAAACAATAATAAAAAGAATGTGATCAAGAATATACCAATCATGAATAATACATCAATTGAATATAAAAAATCAATTCAACAATCCAAGTTTCATACAATCATTATCCTAACACATGGAACTAGGGTTCTTCATACCCAAAGTGAGAAGGATGATTACTCCATAGAGAGAGGAAAACCATTCTAGAAGTAGTCATACTCATAAAGATGTTGATATTTTGCTCCGGGATGTCAATCTGCGCTCTAAGAGACGAAATCCGCCAATGGAGGATTGAAGCTCAAATAAACTCCAATGTATGTTTTTTCATCACTTTCTCTCTCTAGAACTTTGTTTCTGCTGTCAAAAGTCAGATCCCTGTAAAGAATCGTGAAAGTGGCACTTAACCTCGCAGCTGGCTTAAATACGGTTGTGTTCCTTGCCCGTGTTTTAGCTCCAGCCTGTGTTTTGTCAAAGCTCATCATTTCACTTAAATTCCTTCTGAGGGAAACACGAGATCTTCATGACAGAACACGATCAAGCCTGTGTTTGGCCTCAACTGAGTAAAACACGACCGTATTTCATTTCTTGCTTAGCCCGTTTTCTCCTCGACACATGAAACACCGCCAGTGTTTTGGCCAAAATTTGGTTGTGCTTCTTCAGCTGGAATACAGTTGCTTTCCTCATAAACACGACCGTGTTTTACACTGGACAACCTGTGTTTCTTCCTCTGATCCACGTTGAGTCGCCAAACGATCTTTGATTGTCCCGAAACTTGTGCCTATGCCTCTCTTTACCTGCTAGGACTTGAAATATGATAAAAGAACACAACCTAGCATAAAATAACAAAAGAATACTAGCTCAAATGATCAAGAAATGGGGGAACAAATATGTGTAATTATGGCGTTATCAGTCATTCATCCCTTACCTCCCCCACAAATCTGGATACTCGACTCCTTCACCCTAAACCTACTCCCCTACCATGTCCTTCATTTCTTGACAACAATCGCCATTTTCTTTGCCGCATCATGGTATTTCAGCTACGATGAGATGGCAGAGTTCATGGACTCATTGATGGGACTGGGCAACTTCGATTCATAGGTCCTCTTAAAATTCCTCGTTCGATGTTTGTCTTCTAGGTCCATGGAATCCCGCAACATGTTTTTCTTTGGCATATTCTTGTGGGTCGCCACTAGTGGACCCCCACCACCTACTGTCGGAAGGAAGCTTGCCATGGGGTGTCGTCGCGCTCATCGTGTTGTTGTATGATATGATCCCAAATTGCTTGCAATTGAAGCTTCCATGGATTGATAAGGAAGCTTGCTCAAGTGGGAAGAAAGACTTGGAAATTTGACTAAGTGTTCTCTTTGTTTCAGGTGACCTACTTCACAGGCTTGGTCGTCCCAAATGGCTCGAAGGAAATTGAAGGAGAGAGTTTGGAACTGAATTACCAATGTTTCTATATGCAATGGAAAGCTTGGATTAGTCAGGAGAAGCCATTATGTCGATTTACAAGGTTTCCAAAATGCTACCTAGAAACTGGAAATCTACCTAGAATTGGTTAAGTCTGGAGCTATGTTCGAGAGGGCTCCTTTGGAGTTCAATTCCAGACAGATAGTAGGGAATCAAGCTCAAGGACGAGCACCACACAAAAGTACATATTCCCATCTACAACCTAAGGGAATCGGCTGAGGAGTTGAAGTTCATTTGGTCCATAAAAAAACAAGACGTTCAAAGTAGCTAGAAAAACTGTTTGATTTCGTGTAATGCAAGACAAAATATCCTTGTGTCACAAGGATTAGGTCAAAGTACTTTTCCTAGTTGATTTAGGTGTAGTTTTAGTTCGTTTTAGAGTAGGTTAAGGTTTGTATATTGCCTATAAAAGGCTTGAGTCGTGTATTGTAAGAGGCAGAATGCAATTGAGTAAATTTTAACCCAATTCCCAAGCTTGAGAGCTTGTGAGTTTGTTTGGTTTTGGTTGCGATCAAAACTTGTTGAAAAACCCAGCTTATCAATCGAGAAACACACTCGATTGCATCGAAAGCTTCCTCAAAACAAGTGTGCATCCTTCCATGTGTAAGGATCCCTGTTTGTTCCATCAAATTCGAGTTCAACAAGCTTATCCGAGCTTCCTCATGAACTTTGTTTTGTGTTTAGTGGCTGCGCAACTTTGAAACCTAATTGAGACCCGAGTTTGGGGCTCATCATTGTAGTACTAGTATGTTTTCCTTGATGAATGATTCTTCTAATTGGATTTTTTTAACTTCCTGATTTGCTTAATAGTAGTGGTGATTAAATTAAGTATAATGGATTTGGATCTTATATGAGATTTGGTTGAGATCGAGTAAATTTTTGCAAGTGCCAACAGTTGGGTGTGAGGTTTTCGGTTGGTTTCTCATTTTTCTGGTTTGTTTCATGAGAGTTAAGTTGTGATTTTAAATATTTATGGTTTATTGTATGATATTTTTGGTTAGTTTATGTGTTTTTCTATATGCTTTAGGAAACTTGTGGTTCGTTTTGTGGTGTGCTTTCTACATTTTCTGGTATGTTTATGAGATTTCTCATATGATTTTTTGACACATGCTTTGTGAAGAGTTTATGATATGCTTAATGAGAGTTATAGTAAGTTTATGAGCTTTCTGGTATGCTTCAGCAGACTTGTGATGTCAACTTTGAGCTTTTTGGTCAGGTTTATGGGATTTGTGGGGTGGTGGCTTCTCGTTTGCTTTCATGAACCTTCTGGCCTATTTTATGTTTTTGTGGTGTGGTTAGTCGTGTTTTTGGCATGGGTTTTCTAGTTTTCTTTATAATGCTTGTGGTCCACATACGTATCTGATTCGCACGAAACTACACCACAAGTTAATCCCGATTAGAGCCCAAGTTTTTAAACTCTAGCAGGGTGCAGTATAGAGCAAGTATTTAAATTGTCAACCCGGGCCGATCCATGTACCCCTACTTCAATCGCTTAGGTTGTTATCTAGCAAACAACTTTTGGGTTTATAACTAATGGAACTACAAACTAAACTAGCAAGGAAAAGTAAATAAAGGAAAAGTATAACTAAGGGAGCTTCACCCAGGAGTTGCTTCCCCCTAACTAGCTACCAAGACTCGGTAGATTGGAACGATTGTTATGGGCAAGGTAACCGCAAAAGAAGAGTTCTCACATTATTCATGAACCCACACACAACATGCCTTGACGACTCACCAATCACAGTTACTCATGCATGAAGATCACATAATAGGAACAAAAGATGTGCATATTCACGCTCAATCCTAACGTCCCTTTACCATGACGATAGCCTCTAAATGTTAGAGCTCACAAGATGGGTGCGTTGCTAGCTTGTCTGGAGGTCTTATTAGACACAGGTTCAAATGACTGGATAGGGACTAGGACATCGGGAAAAAGCTTTCTGGGTGGTGGCAAACATAGCACAAGGTTCCACATTTCCATCCTAAAACCACAAAAAGTTATAAGGTTTCGATTAAAACCCTTTCCTATACTCAATGGCCACTAGCATCGACCAAAAACCACACTTCCCTCGATTCCAAACCACAACCAATCACCAAACCATTCGCAACAATCTTTCTTGCTACCTTTGATATTCAATTTCAATCACAAGCGTGTGGTAGGCAAACAACATGTAAGTGTTCCTAAAGCTTGCATGCTAAGCAACACTTCTAAGAGCATGTTCAACATTTATTATATTTTTGGTGGCCAATCTCTTTTTTTCTTTGCCGTCTTATTGATCTCTTTTTTTTCCTTCTTTTCTCTTTCCTTTGAGGGCTATAGAGAGCTAGAAACATGCCACATTTTTTAACTTACGGAACAATGCTCACTTCTAAAAACTACCTCCACACTCACTTCTCCTCTTAGCAAAACCATACACAAATAACTCATGTGGAACCTCGTTCAAGCTCAAACGATATGAATGGAGCTTCCAAACACAAGGGTGACTCGATAATGGTGTAGACATGAAGAAAGTAGGGTCGTTCTATCTAAATCAGTCAAGCTCAAGTAGCGTGAGCTACCTAACACGAGAACGAGCCTTAGACACACGACTCAAAGGGGTTGACTAAGGGATGATATGATCGGGTCGTCAACATTTGGGTCGTGGACTAAACCTATGCCTCCATCTTCCGCGCTAGCAACAACGTGAATGCTACGCATCATGTAAAGGGGGATCTATCACACAAGAATGAAACAAATGACACAAGTCTCACATGGCTACCTAGGTGCTCAATCATTCGTTCTAAACCCCTAAACTCGATGCATATGCAAATGTGAAAAGCAAGTAACCGATTCAAAACATCTATCGGTTCACAAACACATGAGAAATGAACCTATGCACAAACCTAATACATGTCTTAGTCATCATCCTAGGTTGCAACAAGCAAATCATCCATAGACCATGCTAATAACCACGAGATTCAAAACAAATCACCACAAGATGCCACTATGATTATGCAAATGCAGAAGTTGTTATGCTTGGAGCCCTCAAATTTTGAAAATTTGGGCATACAACTAGGCTCCAAGCATTCAAAATCACACCAAACCATTCACACACACATGCATAATAGACTACCCCCCCCCCCAACACACACACACACACACACACTCTAGCTCGACATTGCCCTCAATGGCGTAAAATAAGGGGTAGAACAATGTTATCGGATACAATGTGAATGTTGGTGGTCAGGATCGAAGGTCGGGTGAGATCTGGAAGTGCAAGGGGACAGAAAAACACCACCAAAATCTCTTCATTGGTCGTCTTGTTGAAAGGAAAAGAGATGCAAACCATTGATGGTTGGGTTGCCTCCCACCAAGCGCTTCTTTAATGTCGTGAGTCGGACGGTTTCTCTTCAAATTTCGGTCCACCCAAGAACCTCCTTGAAGTTGAGGTTCTCGCCAGTGAGGTGATGCCTCAAGTCACGAGCATTGGACGAATCCATGATTGAGGGCTCGTGAACTTGAGTGGCTTTGAGGCTCCACCCACGAGACCTCTCCTTCTTTACTTCTTCCTTCTTCTCTTTGCCCCACACCATGTAATGCATCATCGATTTACCACCATCACATCCACCAAGAGGGATCGCCGATGGTTTGGCCTTGGCTTGGCAAAGAGCCGCAAATGGGTCCTTCTCCAAAAGTGCATCGAGGTCGGGTGGAAAGCTTTGGTCGCACTTGTAACTTGTTGAAGCTTCATCCACCAAAACCTCGTCTTCATCTTGGACCTCACTTGCTCCTTTTACTTCATCTTCAACCTCCCTTCCTTCTTCTTCAATTTCCTCCCCTTGGGAACACTCGAGATCTTCCCCCTCTTCAATGCTCGCTTCCTTCTCTTCAACCTCTTCTTTATCCATCCCATTCATGTCTCCAAGATGAATTTGAAGGCAAGATGCAATACAAGGTCATAGTAGGGATTCTCTTGCTCCTCCACACTCATGTCTTGGTCTTCAATGTTGCTTTCGGGAAGGGAAAGATGATGGGAGTTGTCAAGGCAACCTTCTTGTTCATCCTCACCACGGGAGCTCTCCGGGATGAGTTACTCTTTCTCCATACGGTTGTCATTGATCGCTCCTTCAACCTCCTCTTTCTTCTCCAATAGTGAGAGGCGATAGCTTTCACAAGCTCGTGCCACTTTCTCCTCTAGTGTCAAACCGGGAGGAGGGAGGGGTTGGAAATCCGTGTTGGAGCTTTTTCTTGTAAAATTCTACACGGCAAGCTCCAACTTGGACTTCGCTTTGGGTTGTGGGAGATCCAAGTTCGAGTACCCTTCATCGGTGCCTTGAACAAACTGCTCCACCATGAGCTCCAATTGGCTCTTTGAATCCGGATGTGGAGTGACACATGGTCTTGAAGATTTTCCCATGAAAGCTTCCATTGCCAACTCCAACTTGGATTTCTCCTCGACTTGAGGAGGGAAGTTTTCTTCATATGGGGGAGCTTCTTGAAGTCCCCAATGGTATGCTTGTTCTTCTTGGAAGGGAGGTTGATAATAGAACCCGGATCCTTGGCTTCCCCCTTCTTGGTTACTCCATGAAGCTCTAGGGTACCCCCATTCGGGTGGTTGTGGATACCCCCACATGTTGTAGAATCCATTGTGATTCAACCTACATAAACAAAATCACAAAAACAAAATCAAACAAACACAAACCACCCTTCAAGACGAAGAGTGGGTAAACAAAACACAACACGAAACATAAAACACGAACAAAAAAGGCAAGATAGAAAATGCTAGAGTAACACTAAGCGACCTTTTCAAAATAATGGACCGCGGTTCCCCGGCAACGACGCCAAAAACTTGACTCGCACGAATCTACACCACAAATTAATCTCGACTAGATCCCAAGTTCTTAAACTCTAGCCGGGTGCAGTATAGAGCAAGTATTTAAATTGTCAACCCGGGTCAATCCATGTACCCCTACTTCAATCGCTTAGGTTGTTTTTTTTTATCCAAGATAAGCCCCCAGGGCATGGCCGGACAACAAAAATATAAGACAGATAATAATAAAGAACGGTAGTCCGTATGCAACCGGACTCCCGATGAAAGAGCCTGTTATGCCAAGAGTTGAGCAGCTCTATGAAAGCTCCGAAGAGCAAAATGACACAAAACTGACTCAGATAGAGAGGAGAGGGAGAAAACTTCCCCATGAAAACTCGTAAGGGTGAAATAAGGCGTCTTGATTGCGTCTAAATACGACAGGAAAGGAAACATCCCCTGCAAAACAAGACAAATGAACTAGCATATACAAGAAAAAAATATATCCCACTTAAATAAAAGAGGACTCTATCAGAATTACCAAGCACGACAACAATAAAAGTTGTAGAAAAAATATAGGTAGCAATCAATTTCCAAAGGCCGAAAATTTAAATAAAACAAAAACCATTTGAAAATTTTGACTCTACTAAGAAAGTCAAACAAACCAAAAGAAGTAGAATTACGGAAAGTAAGAATTGAAAATAATAAAAATAAATTCAAAATAAATTAACAACCCCTTAAAAACGGAAACTATGAGAAAAGCATTACCAAAATAATAGAAACCGAAGACGAAAAAAACGATCACAAAAGAAATACTAATCTGAAGAAATAATTATAATAACAATAAAAAGGCAAGAGTTACGGGGTACAACAAGACTAAAAAATAATAATAGAGAGCAAAGAAGAAACAGAAACGCAAAAGGAGAAAAAAAAGGATAAGAAAAGGAAAAACAGCTGAAAAGGGAGAGAAATAAATAACAAAAACAATAAAAAAGGTAAATAGTAAATGAAATTTAAAACTGGGGCCTCAATTAAATTACATTACCTAAAGCCCACACGTAGTTGTGGGAAACGGCCTAATCACTGCCCCCATTAAGAAATATGAAAACATAAATGGAAATAAACCACAGAGAGTATTGAATAGGTAGCAGAAAAGGAAATCTATCAATTTACAATAAATTACGATCCAGATTACCCTCGGGAAAACGGTTAATATTTTGGCCAGTAAAGATTAGTAAAGAGACCATATTTACAGCAACAGTTACGCTGATAGTTATTATTAACCAACTCACTTATGAGAAATTCAAAAAGCAGAGGTAGATATAAATGCAGTGGCCGAGACAGTTTCCGGTCACCGGAAAAAGTCTCAGGAGAACACCGACGTTGAGAAAGGTAGAAAATGCAACAAGATCATCAGAGAGGATAGGGAGTTTTGAAGTATATGTAACCAATAACAATGGCTCGAGTTGGTTGGGGTTCTTCGAATCCCAAGCTAGAGGGTAAACCACCTCGACCATTGAATAGCAATCCGACTGGATTGGATAGGCATAATGCGTCGCCACTAGGACGAGATGAATAGCAAGCCAATCAATTTGCATATCGATTTATCAACAAGATTAGAAACAATTTGAATATCAATTTATCAACAAGATTAGAATCCTGCCCCCACAATTCGTTTGACTCCTATTCTGTTGCAGACTTTAGACAATTTGCTGGGAGATATTTGCCAAAATGGTCTAAAACATCTCCAGATGCAAGCAAGCAGTTCGGCAGATGCACATTCATTTTGTCGAACACATGGTGTGCACTAGAAACAAAATGATAGAAAAGAAAGGAATGAGAGAAATTTTGTTTACCTGATTCAGGATCATAGAACCGCTCGAATGAGTTCCCTTTGAGTTCGAATGACTTCCCTTTGAGCAAAGAGCAAAGTAAACTCTGCATCTAAAGAGTAGAACTGCTCGGTGGAGGGACGTTCACAGTTTCTGCCTGGCCTTCACACATCCATCACGAAAGACTGAGAAATCACCAGATAAGCCGGCGGCGGTGGAGATTGGAATCACCTCAGCAAGTCTTCACCAGTCTGAAGACAGCTACTTCGATTTGGATTCCGATTTCTCGACTGGAGGTTTAAGGTCAGGACGCCCACATGCAACCATAAGAGAGGCCTCAAGGAGGTGCCTGGACATCAGAACCTGGTCGGTAGGATTGGGAGCACCAGCCTGCAAAACGGTCGCAGAAGAGAGGAATGGGCCGGAGAAAGGATAGCGAGCAGGTAGCAGGTCACAAAGCGCCAAGCAAAGCGTAAAGAGAAACGCTCAGATCTCAAATGGAAGGAGAAGGATAGAGAATTTGAGAGGAGTAAGAGCAAAGCTATCCGATCACTCAAATGTATCCTAATCGCTTAGGTTGTTATCTAGCAAGAAACTTTTGGGTTTATAATTAATGGAACTACAAACTAAACTATCAAGGAAAAGTAAATAAAGGAAAAGTCTTACTAAGGAAGCTTCACCCAGGAGTTGCTTCCCCCTAACTAGCTACCAAGACTCGGTAGATTGGAAGGATTGTTATGGGCAAGGTAACCGCGAACCACAGAGTAATGCATTTATGGTCGGAGACCACAATCTCAATTGCTAAACCGAGGTGAACAATATAGGTCGTGTCACTCGACCCTCTTAGTTTAGGCAATAGGTAGTTGACTTACTCCCTCACTCAACTCAAAGGTCAGGCGGCTTAATCACGATTGACCGATTTGCTTAATTCAACAATGAGGGTTGCCCTAAATTAACCTAGTTAGGTGGCTTAAAAAGCTGAAGGAAAACCAACTCGATTGAGTCTCCCTTGGAAGGGGGATTTTCCTCTCCAAGCAAGGTTAAGGTGGCTAGTTAGATTGCTAGCACCAACATGCACAAACCTAAGGGTGCTAAGCACAATTATGCACAATCCTTAGGTTGCTAAGCACCAAAATGCACAAACCTAAGGATGCTAAGCACAAAACATGCATAACCCTTAGATTGCTAAGCACAAGCATGCACAATCAACATGAATAATACCTCAATCATTAAATTAAACAATACCCAATGACAATCATTCAATCTAAACAAGTAATTACAAAGTATTAGTTAGGGATCTACAACACCCAAGAGAAAAGAGTGAGTTTCTAGAGAGAGAGAGAGAGAGAGAGAGAGAGGGGTTACAAATTTGAGCTGAAGATCTTCTTCTTCTAGGCTTGAATCTCCACCCAAGCCTCCAATGATGCTCCAAGATCACTCTAGCACTCTCTCTCTCTCTCTCTCTCTCTCACTAGAACTCCCCTTTGGTGTTTTTGGGAAAACCCTAGAGAGAGAAACCAATTCTTCTCCAAAAACCAGCTCCCCCTTCTCCTTCAGCTCCCCTCTCCTTTTATACCCAAATCAGGCTCAGTTCAAGGTCTTAGAGCTAAGTTCAAGGACGCGTTGATCAGTTCACGGTCTTAGTTCAAGGACGCGTTGAGCAGTTTACGGATTAGTTCAAGGAAGCGTTGAGCAGTTCACGGGCTTAGTTCAAGGACATGTTGAGTAGTTCATGGTCTTAGACCTCAGTTCACGGCCGTGAACATTGAAACGCGTCTGTGAACTCAATGTTGAGACCAAAACGCTCCGCTTCACATCCACAGTTCATGATTTGTGCTTAGAGTTCACAGTCTTAGCAACCGTGAACTCACTCGGCGTCAGTAACCTTCGGATTCTCCCGGACGCTTCGCGGTTCACGGATTTTGGCTCCAGTTCACGATCCTGTAAGACCTTGAACTCCAATGGCAGACTTTGAACACAAGTTATTTCCTCCTTTTTGCTCATTTTCTTCCAACTTTCGACTCCGGGGTTGGTTTCACCTGTTGGATCCTGAAACACGCTAAAACACAAGAAACCTAGTGTAAAACCACCCCCCTTTTTGGAGCTCAATTGCAACAAACGTCAAAGAGAAACGGGGATAAAAGTGTACAATTAGGCCCGAATCAGTATCCCCTCTATAATTTTTAAAATTTCCATTAACAACCAACATTAATTGTGGTTGACCTCCTCAACACAAAAAGTCAGCCAAAGGAAATACTTGTAAGGTATAGCTAGTGATGGCAATTTCTGACCTGACCCACGCGACCCGACTAGACTCGGCCTATTTGGGCGGGTAATACTCTACCAGCAAGTAGCATGGGACGGAGCTTGGGTATTGCTTCTGACCTACCCCGCCGATGGCCTTTTCTAGTGCCAATACTTAGGCAAGTGTAACTGCAGTAGAAGAAATACAGTGACAAGTAAGATCATATCCCATAGAGACTATGAACTACCAGTCATTACATACTATTTGACCAATCATTTAGAAATTCTTTTAATTAATTAAACTAACTAACAAAGCAGTGAAAATTTAGCAATGACTAAATGCATAACACTAAGGCAAATTCAAGTAGAGAAGATGTTTGCTCATGTTTTGAATTTCCTACCTAACATAAATCATCAATCAAATATCATATTGAGTCAATGTCATCTTTCCTTAATTGTAGGAATTCTCAAACTGGTGCTAACCCGATTCCCTCGCGTATTAACACCGTATCAAACAATTAACTCTGATTATGATATCCCCTTTGACATAGAACTGATCAATTGAACCTTTAAGTCGTTTTTTGAATTCACCTATTAAGTTTTACACTAATATTGAGGTCCTTTGTCCTCCAAATCCTGGCATTTTTAATTATCTTTCATCTTTAAGGGTTCCATCATGCATATGGGGATACCTTTCTCGTCATACACACGAACCAAACAAACATGCAACAGGCGTAAAACTATTAGACACTCTAATAATAAATCAAATATGAATCAAAGGTTAATAAACATCAAATTCCATAAACATTCAATCAATTAAGAGCACCATAGCTATGGTTTATCTAATACAAACAACAAGGAAGGATTTGTTCATGAAGGATGAGGAAACAAATAGAGGAAAAGAGGAAAAACTGATCTTCATGGTGGAAGTCTTGATCTATTTCTCCAAGATGACTCTTTGGGGTAGAGCTGCTGAAAATTCCTCTTTTCTATCCTCTAACTCGTATTTGATGTTATAGGTTAAGTCTATCCGAACCCCCCATAAAAAGAGGCTAAAATCAACTTATGTAGTGAAGGCAGGGAGTAGCTCACGGCATGGGCGAAGGCAGGGAGTCGCCCACAGTATGGGCGACGACCACAGCCTACCTGTGAAAAGTATTCGAACCCGATCCTGAATAGGAAAAACCAATTAACCGTAAAGGAGCTCCAAAGACAATCATTTCATAAGAAAAAGATGTGGATGTCGTTAACACTCAACCTAATCATCTTTCTACCACGAATCTAACTCCTAAGCATTTGCAATTCAATCGAGTCTCCACAAAGTGGGTCACCGTTAACTTATCCGGAGGTCTTTTACAATAGGGTTGTAACGTGTTTAGGGTCTAGGACACGTGAAAAAGGTTTTTAGGGGTAGAAGAATTCATTGTTCAAGGTTTCTCAAATACCAAACAGATACCACATAAAAAAGAAGGAAGATTTTCTACTTTTGAACTCGAGTTGCACAAGAGAAAAGGAGGAAGGTTTTCAAATCTCAAGAGTTTACTTAGCATTTGGGTATGAAGTACAACTATTTTTTAGTGCATAATAGGTGCGACATCTCTCTTATTTTTTTTCTTTAGATAAACCAATAAAACAATAATGAAGTATGCAAACAATATGATATAAGTATACAAACTAAATCATAAAATTATACAAATTAATATTATAAAATATAAAAATGATAAAAGTATAAAAATTATGGTTTTATATTCGGTGCACTCACTTTATTATGTGCATTCAATGCACTCACTTTATAATCTTCATTCCTTTGATTCCTCCACTTCGTCGCTGAAGTCTCGACTCCCGAAAGGAACCCTAAGCCTCGTCTTTCTTGATCAATTGGGTTATGGCGCCCAAGATTCTTATCAAAAGCTCCTCGTGTGGAGCCGGCTCTGCCAACATCGTTATCTGGGAAGAGATTTAGGGCGAGATCGAACATGTCGACCATCTGGGTAAAAAGACGAGGCAGAGGGAGCAGAAGAGGAAAAGTTGCCCAATGGGTCTTTCTGGGTTGGAGAGAATTACTTCTGGATAGAGGGTTTTTGCCTTGAAACCTCCATTTTCCGTAGGAAAGCTACGATCTTTGGAAGCAGAATGATCGCTTGTTCAAATCGTCTCCCTGAGTTGCGATTCATCCAGTATGGTGGAGGAGAGCGTTGGTGCAAAGAGGTGCAACGACGGATTCGACAGGGTCTCGAGGAATAAGGTTACGACAGGGTCACGCCCGTCTCATGCGAATTTGAGGTAGGGGACTAGGCTGGGATGGAGATGGTGGATTCGAGAGGCCGGCGACTTGAGGGAGTTGGAGAGGGATGGAATTAAAAGAAGACAGAATGATTAGATGGGGTTTTGGGTAGACGGTGAATGTTTCGAGGAGAGGAGGAGCAGGGTTCGTTGATCTGCCATCGCCGGCCAGATTAGGGGGCAAGGAGTAAGGGTCATAAATCTGCCATCGTTGGCCAGATTGTCACCATCGTTGCTGCTGGCGTCATCGCACGAGAAGTGAGTGATAGGAGAGGAGAGAGGATAAGAACATAATTTATGATTTTTTATTTATTTTTAAATTAAAATATTACATGACATTCATGCGGTAAGTGTTGTTGAGTTGTCGATAATGTGTCTGGTGAGTTGGCAGCCATGTAAGCATTCTGTTAATTTGACTAACGGTGTTACCGACGCCCTCTAATTATGTAACGATAATTGGTATACAAATAATCAAACTTTCAAAATTCTATTTATTATTATTATTATTATTTAATAAAAAATGTCTATTATTGTCACAAGCGTAAAAATTTGGCTATTGAATTTTGCCAAATAAAAAATTACTTCCGTACAGTCGGAACTTCTCTCAATTTTGGCATTTTCCCTCTGATTCCACGTCGCCCTTTCTCCCTTTCCCCTCGCACGAAACACTCCCAGGAGACGGGGCCAGATCTTTAGTAGCTTCCGAGTTGACTCGGGTTCTGCTGGCCTCAACTCAGTCTCTGTCCGATCATGAAGAGTGGCTTCGAAGTTTTCGAGTTTGGCGAAGAAGACGAACTGACGGAGCGCGCGGATGCCAAATTCCTGAGCAAGTTCAAAAACCCTAACCCACCCGACAATTCAACCTGCCAATTCGCCAAATGCGGTTCGTTCTCTGGAACTTTCACCTGATTTTGATGCTGGATTTCATTTCTCTTTCAGATTTCATTTTCTCTGCGTTCATTTTATGGGGAAACAGCTAACTGGAGACTTGAGTTATCTGATATGGAGCTGCATATTGTTTTGCACAGCTGTAATGTTGAAGATTCTAAGTTTCCTTTTGAAAGTACTATGCCATTGCAGCTTCTGTCTGCCTCTCTGGTGTAGCTTTTAGTTCGCTAGCAGAATGAATTAGTTCCATGTACTAGTTGCGACAATTTCTTTCGTCCCTTCGGGGGTAGTTCTCAATTCTCATTTTAGCCAGGGTATAGCGAAGGGGACGAGGGAAGTTTTAGCGCTTTATTTTAGGTTGCAAGCCATCTCCGTGGAGCCCTCCTAGTCCTAGTTAAGGTTTCATGGCTGCCGCATCAGGTTTGAAGGGGTTATGACTTGATCAGTAAATGGTCAAGAATTTGAATTTCAGATCTTCCATGAAGGTTCTGCTACAGGTTGTCTATGTGTGTATGATTTGTATGGTAAGGAGTGGTTTATTAAGTCATCAACGTTCAAATAGTATACTCTTTAAGACTAGAAAATTGGTGTTCTCCTTTGAAGGACTAGTATGGTGGTGGTTTTTGTTGCATTCAGTCATGCAATTGGGGCAACTTATTTGGTAGGAAAGCAATGAAAATGGTCTTAAAATTTTTTAGTCATTGATTCATCGAATATTTAATGGAGCTTCTGGTTGGAATTCTTATGGGAGTTACTGGGGCAAGCTTTTGCCCTTCGAATGAGATTGAAGTTTTTCGGATATGAACCAGGTGGTGAGATTTGAAGCATACCACAATTCTTCAATTTTCATTTCTAGGATTTGAAGCATGCCATATTGTGAATATATACTTAACTCCGAGTGTTTGCTGGAGGCCATTATTCTGAAAGCATCTTTTGAACTTATACAGTATCATTATTATTTTGGTTAAAAGACTGTCTTTGCCCCTCTAGACTTTTTTAAACCAAAGTAAGAAACAGTATTTTGCACATTTATGCACTCCGCTCTAAACCACCTTTCTTGGTACCTCATCTGGCAATGATTACAAAATCCATCCGTTCTCGTGTATACAAAATTTGCACATTCATGTATTCTTACAATCTATATGTTCTTACAATCTAAAAGCCATGTGACATACAACCTTGTAGTACTTTAGGTCAGGGGATCTTCCTTTTATTATGAAAATGGTTGTTGACCAAGCGTTTTGAGTTCATATTACTCTTATGGATTAGGACGTACTATTTAATTTGGCAACTCCAGAGCATTGCATGCACCTCTACATCATAGATATTCCTAGCTAGTAAGTAAACTAACTATTCTTGTCATGGGGTTCTTCATGTAACATTTGCTGCTTGTAGTCTTCAGATTTTGTTGTCTCTCTGAATATCACTGTTGGTAGAGTTGTAATGGCGCAGTCATGACTTGTAGTCGTTGTTTTATTTGTTGTCAACAGTTGCTCGTACATCTGACGGTCCAAGTGAAAAGGTTGATAGATTAGCCTTTGTAGATGTAGATGCCCCTGAACATGATCAGCAGGTTGGCAACCACATTACAGCAGCTTCTCAGATGGTTGAGAAGGATGTAGCTGCCAAAGAAAGGAAGCCTTGCCAAGATGCTGCTTCTCTAAGTTCCCTAATTATTCATCATGACTTCCATTCAGAGATTGATTGCTGTCAAACTGCAAATTCTTCTATTGAGCAGGAGGAGAGAATTACATTCCTTAAGGTATCTTCACCTGGGAAAGTCCAATCCAATGTTTCTTTCGAGCTTCTCTGTCCAATATGTGCTTGCTTTACATCTTATTCATCTTATAGCTTACACTTTTAGCTGAAGAGCATGTTTACCTTGTCGACACAGAGTGAGTCTAAGAGTATTGTCCCTGTTGCTGACGACAACTTTGCTGAAAGTGATCCATCAAGACTGTCTCCTGCGATTGCTAGAGATTGTGGTACTTCTGTTTGATAAATTTACTGCATAACTTTACCAATCCGAACTCTAAAAATTGGTACCTTATGATGATTACCGCTGCTGAATTTCAGCTTTTTTAAATGGCGTTCCTTCGACAAATTGTTTTGACAGCCTGCAAACGGTATGTCATTTCACTTTTATGCATTCTTAAGTTAATCTGCTGCTGCAATTTGGCTGGATACCTTTGGAATTTTTATCTGTAGTTTGCTGTATGATTTGATGCTGCATCTTAAGTTCTTAACTGTCTGTTTGGAGCACTCTTTAGTTCATTGTTATAGGACTTATGTCCTTGTTGATGGGTCTGGTTAATTGACTTCGCTTTTGTTTGGGTTTCTACATGGCATTGTTAGATGCCATCCTGATATCGCAATACTCTATTCCTAGATTCATTTAGCGTGTTGCTACCTGCTGTTGTCTATTGTCAGTTCTCATTGGTTAAAATTGGAAAAAATAAAATAAATTAAAAATTGTCCTATAGTTTCTTAGTCGAACCATTCAACATCTTGTAAGAATCTGATGTTCTGTTGGCTACTTGTATCTAATCTTGTAAATTCTTTTATGATCTAGGGACTAACCATTTCTTATTTACCGATTTGCAGGCTGAAGCAGAAATATGTATTCCAGTTGACTATGTCGTCTATCAAAAGAACTTCTTACCAGGATGCTCAGTGTTCTTCTCTCATGACAACATCAAAATCAGCGGTCTAACTACACCTGAACAAGACCAAGAAATCCATAGCCTTGAAAAGGGTATTGATGACATCGTCCATATCCAATGTGAACAGCTCCAAAGGGTTTGTACAATTGCACTTGGTGATAACCTCTAATATTTTGAGGAAGTTGGTTTTCCGAACTTTACATTGCATTGTCTACATGTTCTCCAGTTTGAAAGTGTCTCTGTTAAGCTCCATGTACTGTCAAAGGATGCAGGACAAGTTCATGGAACCTCAGGTTTGGTCTTACTTTTTAGTTTTTGCATTGTTGATTATTGCTATATTTTGTGCTCTTAACACATGTAAGTTTGGGTACTTTACCTGAGAGTGGTGGTTCTCTTACTTCAAGAACTGGAATGTTTAGTGCTCTATTTATCTGTCAGGGTTTACCACAGCATTCTCGTGCCCATCTTTTAGTAATTAAGCAAAAGAGGACTTCCTGTGTAGCATGCTGGATTTATGATAAACAACGGTTGTGTCAACTCAGGAATTGGATAACTTTACACATGTATTCCATCCTTTTAACTTGGAAGTATATTACTTTTACTGATAAGTTTGACTTGAACCAAATGGAGCAAGTACTTTGCCTATCCCACTTGCACAGGAAGTAACAAACCGTTTGGCACTTTGTTAAGTGGTTAATCTGGGCTGTGGGGTAGGAAGCCAACCTGAGAGGGGGCTACTTAATTTCAGACTACAGCTGGAAGTTTCTGCATAGCATGTTTTTAACACAGTTTTCATCCTTCATGCCTTCTGTGATGTTGTTATGAGTGCAATGGATAGATGATGAAGAAATATATAGCAATGGCTTTTCCACAATTTATGAACAAATATCTAATACTCAAAGACAATACAAGTTGATTTTTGGAGATATGTGGAATGTTGTGTTTAGTTTCCAGTTGTCATTTCTATTCAATTAATGCTTTGAAATGCTAAATGTTTTACAATAACGATTCTGATTTTGCTTTCCCTAGGTGTAGAGGAGTTGGAGTTTGTAGTTAGTGACCCAGATTGGTCAGGAAGGTGGCAACAGATCACATCTTTGAATGTGAAATACATGAGTCTTTGGAGAGCTGTTCACGAGTAAGTTCTTTTTATTCTATACAGTAATGATCGTTCATACAATTGGCCTGGATAGTTGCTCCCAGCAGCACATTATACTGATTCTGTACATGTTATATTCAGCCTGTTGCAACTGTGACGTTCTGGAAGAAAGCCCTTCTACTCATTAACATCTTCATGGGAAATGAATATCTCTTTTGAGTTTCTTTCAAAGCCTTGGATATACAGTTAAAAGTGTTAAACTGATTACTTTACTTAACTCTGCTTGATGCTGGAACATAATAAATAGTATATAAACTGGAAGGATGTTAGCTGGCTAGCTGCTGTTTCCTTCTCTCGATTTGATGTTGTCGCCTTTACGTGGGTGTGCAGTTCTCCCTATGTCCTTTCTTTTTGGCTCTTCATAATTTCCCCCACCTTTTGATTCCTTCCTTGTAGTAATGAAGATGGAAGAGTTGACCCACTTCCAAGAAAGCCGCATTTCCCAAAGTAAGTAGTAGATATTGCTTATATTCACTATTGGCTCAACTGTCACTATCCGTTGGAGTTGGTGACCGTAACCTCATTAAACTTTCATGCATTTCCTCCATCTTTGTTAGCATTACTGCTCATCTTTAATTTGCTGTACAAGTTGACTTCATGTAGAGAGTGGTTTTATTGGTTTCAATTTTGGTATTTATTGGTTTCAATTTTGGGATGAAATATACGGAGCACACTTCTCCGTTGAAGCGTTTGCTGGGTTTCGTTTCTCTACTCTAGTGAGCTATGCTGGCTGTTATAGCGGAATCTATTAGTTCACAGTTTTTAGTCTTTCTTCCTTATTGAAAGCTGGAAATTGTGCAGTTTTGAGAGGGTTTTTGAAGATGTTATCTATCCAGAAGGGGATTGTGATGCAGTTTCTATCAGCAAGAGAGATGTTGATCTTCTGGAGCCAGAAACTTTCATTAATGATACAATTATTGACTTTTACATCCAGTGAGTTCCTTCCAATGCAAATTTAACTTCTTATGGCTTAATATTAACACAGAACTGATGGATCTTCTTTGTTCAAACGTTTGCTTTTCATTCTCCAACAGCTGAACTCTAATGCCTAGGTTATATTGTCTATGTTCTGCTTTAATTCCTTTGGAGAGAGTATTGCTTTAGTTATGTCTTCTCTCTAAACTCAACAAGTTATCAAGTTCTTATTTGTATTACTGATTTATAGGTACCTGAAGAACCAAATTCCTTCTGAAGAGAAGCACAAATTCCATTTTTTCAATAGTTTTTTCTTTCGGAAGCTTGCTGATCTGGACAAAGATCCCTCTAGTGCTCTCGATGGTCGAGCTGCCTTCTTACGTGTTCATAAGTGGACAAGGAAGGTGGATCTATTTGGCAAAGACTATGTTTTCATTCCTGTCAATTTTGGGTAAGAACAGTCAGAAACGTTTTGTTTAATCCACCGAGGGGAAAAGAACTCTAAGATGACTTTGTTTGACCGTGCTGATGCATTTTTTCTTTTCATTAAATGGCTAGTCTTCACTGGAGTTTGCTAGTAATATGCCATCCTGGTGAAGTGGCAAGCTTCAAAGGTTAGTTGTTCTTGAAATTTCTGAGATCTACATGCACTTGAACCAGATTCTTAATCCTTTCTGTCTTACATTTCAGAGGAAGACCCTGAGAAGTCCCTCAGACTACCTTGTATTTTGCATATGGATTCCATCAAAGGGACTCATGCGGGTCTAAAAAATCTTGTTCAAAGGTATCATAGATTCTTAAGGCTTTTTTGTTGCTTTTGATTTGAAGCTTATCGTTCATTGATGGATGCATCAAATTTTTTTCCCCTAAATTACAGTTATTTGTGGGAAGAGTTTAAACAGAGACAGAAAGAGGCATCAGAAGATTTATTTTCCAAGTTTATGAATTTGCGGTTTGTCCCTCTTGAGGTACTGCCTGCTCTTAGCTGTAGGTACCAAAAAGTCACTTCTGTTGAATTCCACAGATAACTGTATGCTTATGCATTCTCCTAAGATGTTGAATTCAATAATGTACTCTCCTGCCAACTCCTTTTTCAAGTTCAGCATAACTCATGAGAAATGCAGTCATTATATGAACATTCTGAAGCATTTCCTGTGTACACTAGTGGACCCCAAAGTCACCCTTGTTGTTTTTAAGGACAATGACCATGAGGATGTTTTCATTAGAAAAGAAAAGGAACTTTCTAACTCGGGTGTTCTTCGATACTGTGTTTAGCTTTACAGAGTGATGTGGATACTATCTTTTCTTTCTGCTCTCCATGCCACTGTGGTGAAAGGGCCAATCATATTTGAACAGAAAATTTGAGCAGACAGTACATTATTGTTTCTCATATTAAGTGTGCCTTCTTGCAGCTGCCTCAGCAGGAAAATTCATTTGATTGTGGACTTTTCCTGCTTCACTACTTGGAGCTGTTTCTATCGGAAGCCCCTGTGGAATTCAACCTCTTTAACATAAACAAGTTCTCCAAATTTGTAAGTGAATTTATTTTCTGTATGGCTTAAAGTTATAGATGTTGTTTCCATATGGTTGAGCCTCCTCCTAAATAGATCTACGCGTCTCAATTAGATTGGGGGTCTGCGATCAGTAAGACAGTAACTAGGTCTGCTTTTCCATTTATTTATGATGATAAAGGCGAATCATGGTGTTGGCAACTTGACAGTGTCGCTTTTGAGAAAGCTGGCACATAGCTTTGTCTATATTTCAATTGTACATGTAAAGGAAGGAATGACACTGATCTCTCTTTTCCGTTGTCTTTGAAAAGAACATTGATCTACCTTGTTTGCCTGTAAGATACTCTGATTTCTACTTAAGGCAATATCTTTCTGATGGCCAGTCAATGATGTGCAACTTCTTTTCCTCTTCTATTGATGTGCAACAGCTGAGTGGAGATTGGTTTCACCCTGCTGAGGCGTCACTCAAACGCTCTTTAATTCAGAAACTGGTTGCGGAACTATTGGAAAATCGTGACAAGGAAGGTATTTCTTCTGGTGATGTTGCTGGTAAAGCACAATCTGATTTTCCAGATGGCGGGAAAGAATCAGGAGTTGAGTTTGTGGCAAGGAAATTCACTCCTACAGAAGGCAGCCAGGGGATTGAGATGACCATGTTAGAAACATCATCTTCTATGAGAAACTCTGAACGTATTGTTGGTGAGCCAAATTTGGTGCTGAGGGATCTTTTTCATCCGGGAGTTTCAGCAGGATCATTGCATGCTAAGTGTTCATCCTTTGAACCATCGTCATCTTATTATCATCTCAATGGTGATGTGGCACCTATGGAGGTATTCCCATTTACATCCGTTACTGTAAGGTGATTTATATGTGGTGGGTAATCATGCATGAAACTGTTATTTCACTTGAATGCATTGGAAAGTTGCTTCTCATATCGTTTTCAGCTCATGTGATGGTCTTTGTTTTATTCTTTTTCCGGGCCAAGTAAAGGAGATTCATAGAATTATAAAAGAGCTGCTCTTGACTTCTCTTTTTACCATAGTGTATTATATGTCGTAACTGAGTATTGACTTGCCAATATCGATCGCTTAATTAATGGTTTGGTCTATTAGCAGGCTGATCTAGATGGTGAGTTTATGGAGTTCCCATCCAGTGAAGAAGCTGTTTTCTCCAACTCTTTCTCATTCCAAGGATTAACTGCTGGTGCTTCCTCCTGGAAACCTAAATTTTCCATGAGGGAAGATGCAGAAGATTCATCATCTGAAACCTCAAGTTCAGACTGTGAATCTGATGATTCTACTTCAGAATCAGATATTGGGATCACTGAAAATTTTGCCTTGACCACCAATGGCTATGATGCATGTAAGGAGGAGAACATCAACACGCAAACATCTTCTGCTTGTTTGTTGGATGATTATAACAACGAGTGTCTGACAGATAGCCATGCTTCAATGTCTCCTGACATCATGTTGGAAACTTGCGCCACGGAAGGTGCAGACTGTACAACAACCAATATGGCTTGCGATTCCAAGAAGAATCATGGAGATAATAGGAGCATAAGTATGACAACACAACTGCAACACGAGCATAATGCCACAAGCAGAGAGTTGTTGGATCAGAAGGAAGAGGCTATCGGCGATGGTGTGACCTCAGCACTCAACGGCAATGATGCATGTTTAGAATCAGCCTCGAATAGGGATCTGCCCGAAATCGACATTCCAGAAATGAAGCCAGTGGAGGAAGAGCCTGGAATGGTGGACGAGAGAGCTCAAAAAGGGAATGTAGAATTGGCCTCAAATGGCGATTTGCCAGAAACTGAGGTTGCACAATTTGAGGCAGAAGAGCCGGGAATAGTGGATGAGAAAGCTGCAGAAGGGGATTCAGCATCAAACTTGAAAAGGAATGTGACAGATATCGAGGGAGCCGAAGCAGACTCGGGATTAGCACAGGAGAATCCTTCGAAAAGGCTCCGGCTGTTGGAAGATGAGCCTGTTGACGGGGCACCACAAGAGGGTACGTTTCTCGAAGGGGTGGTTTGATTCATAGAAATCTTAAGGGTTGCAATTCTTATAGGTTGGGAGCTAATGTATAGGGACGAAATAAGGTTGAATAGAGATGTCAGTTACTGTGAATAGAACTAAAATCGGGTTAGTGGGCAACGTTAATTTTAGTGGGATTAAGGCGCTGTTGATTAGGAGTGTGCAATGGTCCGGTCTGTATCAGATCAAATTGAAATTTGGACCGAACCATACCTAACATAATATTGTCCAGTTTTTGGTCCACATGAATTTTATAATTACTACGATGGATCGAACTGATATTTGGATAACCGAGCCAAATGGACCAAATGCTATGTTGATTCGATACTTAGTTTTAAGATATCTTCATCAATGGATCGCAATTCTCATGAGTTTGGTTCGATCCGAACTGGGCCAACCTGTTGCACACCTTAATGTTGATTCTAAGATTGACAGACAGAGAAGTTGATACCATAGAGTAGAATTGTTTCTAGGAACTTGCCAAGAAATAGTGTAGCTATAGCCTATAAGTTTGTTGCTTTCATCCCGCCTGGCCGAAGGAAGTAGAGATGACAATTACTTACTCATTTTTTTTTTAATCAAAATGTACGCATTTACTATAGGTAGGGTATGAATTTATTTTATATAGATTTAAGTAATAGTTGGGTAGATAGAGTTGGATTTGGATTTTGTTTGCAAAGTGAAATTGGATATAGGTTGGATTTGGGTACTCATCAATTTGAACTTACTTTAAATGCTTATTTTCGACATTAAAATGAATACCAAAAGTTTAAGGTATCAAAATATAAAATTTATTGTGCTAATGTTCCACATTTTTATAATTGTTCATAATATTCATGTAATAAGTTGTAATTTTTTATAACCAGGAACCCTATTACTTGTAGAGGTGGAAATCGGTACGGTATCGGTATCTCAATACCAAATATCGAAATCCCGAATACCAAATTATACCCGAAAATCAATCTCAATCTCAATCCCTAAATAATTTCGGTATCCCAATCCCAATCCCTAAATATTCCGATATCCCAATCAGTACTTCGGTATCTCAATCGGTATTATCGAATACGAAATAAATTACATTTGAAATAAATAATTAAATATATAAATTAGATTTGATTGTTTAATTTAGGGCAAAGGACTAAGAAAGAGTAGTTTGCCTAGAGCTAGGATATGGATAAGGAGAATGAAGGAGAGGTGACATCTCAAGTTCTTGTTATTGGTAATCTTTAATTTGACGAATTGAAGGCTGAGAGACTACTAATACTAGTGTTTGCTTTTTGGTGTTATGAAAATAACAAGTTATTAGGTGAGAGATGAGAGTGACTTAAATTGGAAAGTCAAAATTGAGTTGGATGGGGACTTTTGAATTGTGAAACAAAGATGAAATGATCTATGTATAATTAAATGACACTCTTGGTGGTTGAGGGTCGTGTAGTACTGAATGAGAGAGTCTAGTTGAGAGGATAAAATACACACTAGCTTATATTTCGGTATTGATCGGTATTTCGGTATATACCGATCCCAATCCCGTAATCCCTAATACCGAATTACAATTGAAATTCAATCCCAATCCCAATCCCAAAAAAGAATACATGTATTCGGTAATACCAAATATAGACAAATTCGGTACGGTATTCGGTATATCCCAAATACCAATACCAAACTTCCAGTCCTAATTACTTGTACGGATGGCAAAAATATCCGTAATCGTAGATATCCGCCCGACCAACCTAATCGGGTAGGGTAAAACCCGAACCCGAAGAACTTTTAGTGGGTACGGGTAAAACCCGAACCCGAATATTGCGGGTAATGGGTGGGCATGATTTTCTCACTATCCAACCCGAACTCGCCCGATGATACACATGCATATGTATTTTGTCTAGAAATAATCAATATTTTTCTCTAACATATTTTGTGTTTAGCATATAAATAGGGTTAATTGCATGGTTGGTCACTGAGATTACAAAAAACGTTCAAGTTGGGTCACTCGAAATATTTAAATCCATTGGTGGTACTTCAGTTTACTAAAACCGTTCACGTTTGGTCACTCTCCGTCCAACTCCGTTAAGTTTGGCTGATGTGACAGTCAACTCTCAAAGTTGACCGTTAACTTAGTGACGTGACAATTAAAAAATAATAAATAAAATAAAATTTAATCTATTTTAATGTCAAACTCAATTTTACCATAAAATAAATAAAAAGTAATTTACTCTCAACATTAAAGCTTGGTAAAAGCTCTTTATGTCGGAGTGAGAGAAACTTAAATAGGTGTTTCGAATCCGGCCGCCACCGCCGGTGAAGTTGGGATCTCGACGGCGATCTGAGGAAATCATCGGTCGTCCGCGTATTTAAGTTAAAGGCCCTCAAAGCCCAGCCCTTCGTTTTGTTCATCGTCGTCGCCATAGCACCACCAGGTCAGCAACACCCAAACCACCCACCTCCTTTCTCTCGCTCTTCCGTCGTCATAGAAAGATAGATAGAGTGATGGAGCTCAGGAGCACTACGTCTGAAGCACACCAGGACAGGAACCTTCATGTCCGGGAGCCGGTTTGGGGACGAAACCGTGGAAGATGCCTGCAGAAGCCCGAAACCCGAACGAGTATGGGCACGATTTGGATTTTTTACCCGTTTCTTATGTGGTTATGGGTATGGGTATGGGTAAAACCCGAACTACTTTGAGTAGGGTAATAGATATGCACTATCCGTCCCCGACCCGACCCATTGCCATCCCTAATTACTTGTCGTCACTTCTATTCGTTGTTCTGGTCTTTTTCCTTTGTCCAAAGTTGGCTGTTTTGCAACCATATCTTCATTTTGCAAATGAAGTTGGTCATAGTGATTGTATCCTTATCTTACTTTAATTGTTAGTGTATTCTGTATTATCAGTTTATTGTACGCTTAGACTATTTAGAGTTGTCAATATTGTAGCTTAAAAGGCTCTTGAATTGGTAGTCCAGTTATTAGTCACTATTGATGTTGGGGTTGTGATACTGACTCCCACCACTTTTTGTAAAAGATCTGTTAGGCGATATTCTTCGATGCTCTAGTTAGTATTGAGTGGTGAGTTGAGGGGAAGAATGAAACTAAAGATTTAGTGTAGGAGAAGATGGTTCAGGCTAGCGGTAGTACCAACTACTAATAGTAGCAAGCTCTCTAAATGGGCTCGCTCAGACCTTTTTATGTTTACCTTTGCCGGAAGATGACAGAAGCCTTTCATAGCGATCGTCTAGGGGGGCAATAGAGGATGTGCGGCGGTGTCGAAGGATGTGTCGTCGCCTCAAGCGTCCACTCGCAAGTGTGATGTGCCCCCGTGCCACGTCTAGGCGCTCGTACCTCGTGGTAGGGCATAATGTAACGAGGGTACCACGTAAGGGAGGAGGTATGAGCGTAGGCAATGAACCGGTACATCGTGGGTAGTGAGTGCCGCGGGTGGTGAGGGTTGTGGACCGGAAGCAAAGTGGGTCCGAGCCCCTTTAGGACTTTGAATAGGGACTAATCGGGGACTGCGATGCACTGATTCACGTGAGGGAATATTCCCTCCTTGATTTTTTGCCTCAACCTTCAGTTTGCTTATATATATAAGGCTCCATCCCTTACTTATTGATTTCATCCTACAATACACTCCCTCTTTTTAGTTTTTTGGGAAGCTCTCAAGTGGTGGGCAGCAGTGAGGAGGGAGTTACTTAGGTGGTGTCGTGAAGCTAAATGTTAGATTTCACCAGGTATGTCGTTCTACCCCCTCTCTCCAGTGTCATTAGAGTACCTTAGCTAAATTGTACGCAAGGGGTAGGATGACTTAGTTCCCCTTTTATTCTTCGCTGAATGTCAATGTTAATTGATGGCTTGTCGGCAGACAACTTCGAGATGGGGGTCTTCGAGGGGAGGGATGATGCCTTCAGAGGAGGCTAAGGTGAAATCACAGGATGAGATGATTGCATTGGCTCAGGTGGTGCCCTCGTCGAGATGAGAGTGGTCGGCATCCTCACCTAAGGTGGATGTGACTGGGTGGATGTCGTTGCCGACCGAACCAACGATCTCCTATGCGGGGGCTATCCCACCCTCGGAGGATGATGCTCATCTGTGGGTGCAGGCTTTATAAATTACACCATGATATGTCCAGAGTAGCATTCTTCTTTCCCTTTAGGGGCGCCAAACCCATTCGTGACATATGTTATGAAGGGATGGCAACAAAACCCGAACCCATGAGTACCCTACCCGACCCAAACCGGTCAACGCGTGTAAAACCCGTGTTGATGGGTTTTGGTCCGGGTTTGGGTTTAAACATGTTCACTATTTAGTATTTACCGCATTGGGTTGGGTTTGGGTTTAGGTAAAGCCGCCCCATGGGTACCCGTCCACACCCATATAATTAATTTTCCCGGTATATTTAATATTCTAAACAATTAATCTTCTTTATGTTTGTGGAGACATGTCTAATTTTTTCTTGAGATTTTTCCAGAAATAGCACTGTTAATTTTTTTTTTCCAAAAATATCACCCAACTTGGAAAAATTCCAAAAATAGCACCCAACCCGGAAAATTTCCAAAAATAGCACCATTTCCAAAAACCGCCACCCGACCAGCGGTTTAGGCAAAAACCACCACCAGGGGGAGCGTTTTTTGATGAAAACCACACAGGTAGAGTGCGGTTTTGCAAATCGCATGGCCCCGGGGCGGTTTGGTTGCAAACCGCACCCCCACTGCCTCCAAAATTTCATGTCGTTTGGATTTTGGAGCACAAAGTTATGGTTCTCCAAAGTTTGATGAAATCGGAAAAAAGCTCGTTCGGGGTAGCAAACGAAATTTTTTCGGGACAAAGGCGAGACCAAACCGCCTTCGCCGATTTGCGGCTTGCAAGATCTCGAAAAGTTATGCGGAATAAAAAAAAATCACCACGATCGGATATCCGAACACAAAGATACGTACATTTGAAGTTTCCACCTAGGTTAGGATTTTCCAGTAAAAAAAGACCAAAATTGCATGGTGGGGTGCGGTTTGCAACCAAACCGCCACGACCCCATGCGGTTTGCAAAACCGCCCCCTACCCGTGCGGTTTTCATCGAAAAACGTGCCCGGGTGGCGGTTTTCGCCTAAACCACTGGTTCGGGTGGCGATTTTTGGGAAAGGGGGCTATTTTTGGAATTTTTCCGAGTTGGGTGCTATTTTTGGAATTTTTTTTAAACAATGCTATTTCTGGAAAAAAATCCATTTTTTCTTTCTAATTGTCTAGAATGAAGTTGATATTATCAAGTGGAGAGTGAAGAAGCTTAAATGACAAGGAGGAAGAAGCTTTCAATTAACCATGTTGTTTATGGATAATTTGTAATTTGTTTCAATTTTATTGAGTTTTCTAGATTGCTGTTGAACAATTTGTATGGTTAATTTGTGATTTGCTTGAAGTTTCTAAAATGGTGTTTTATATATGGATAATTTGTATTGAGATATTGATATTTGATTTTATTTTGATAGGAACTTGTTATTGTAAATTTTTTTACGACAAAAACCTATGGGTACCCATGAACCCGCGTATACCCGACGGGTTGGGTTTGAGTTTTTCAAACCTAGTGGATTTTACCCCGGGTTTTTTTCACGGATAAACCCATGGGTTTGGGTTTGACAAAACCCGACCCAACCCGACCCATTGCCATCCCTAATGTTATTTTATCTTCGTCCTCCGGGTCGGGAAAGAGGTGGAGCCAGGTTTGACGGAGAGCGAACGAGTCCACCGAACAATAGAGGTGGAGGCCATAAGCAACAAATGGTAGACATGTGTCCCGAAGGCAGCCCATGGCGGATGCTAGAGCTACATCAGGGGCGGGTGTCGAACGAGGTATCGGGTGCGCACCTTATGCCATAACTTCTCCCTAGATGACGTGGTGGGTGATCTTTATCGCAACATGGAGCTGGATGTTGATTTGTTGGCGGGGAATAGGGATGGCAATGGGTCGGGTCGGGGACGGATAGTGCATATCCATTACCCTACCCAAAGTAGTTCGGGTTTTACCCATACCCACATGTGAAACGGGTAGAAAATTAAAACCATGTCCATATCCGCTCGGGTTTCGGGTATCCACAGTTATCCATGGGTAAGGATTTCTCTTCATAACTCCAACCAATATGTTAACAATCACACGTATTCTCACATTACGTAAGAGGAAAAGTATGACGATAATTCACTAGAATGAAGAAAATTAATTAAAACAACACAATTTCATGAAAATATTATATTTATATGTTAAATATAAAATATGTTAGAGAAAAATAATGATTATTTCTAGACAAAATACATATGTATGTGAATAATCGGGCGGGTTCGGGTTGGATAGTGAGAAATCCATGCCCACCCATTACCCGCAATATTCGGGTTTGGGTTTTACCCGTACCCACTAAATGTCCTTCGGGTTCGGGTTTTACCCTACCCGATTAGGCCGGGTTCGGGCGGATATCCACGGTTACAGATATTTTTGCCATCCCTAGCGGGGAATGGGGATAATCGCTCTTCGATCCATGTTGGCTCCTTACGGGATGCCTGAGCAATGTGAGTTTGCACCCATGGGGTCAATCGCAAATGTCAATTCGGCGGAGTCTTGGTGGCACTGCATCTACTATGAGTTCCTTGTCTTTGGATTTCGTGCTCCCTGCCCCGATGGTTGAATACGGTGATGGTGGATGAGAATATGACTTTCTGGGCGTATGTGGAGTCCTTCATTTCTCGATGCAAATTGGTCATTATAGACCCCACCGAAGATCTTCTCTGTGATTGCTTCACTGCTCGGAAGGATCGCTCAAGAAGTGGCTCGTGGGGTCTGGAGCGGCGATCTTATGGGTCATCATCTAAGAGCTGCTCACCCTTTGGGCTGGTGACAAGGATTGTACATAAGGTTTTATGGCAACACACTACCAGATGAGATTGGCTTAGAGAATTCAGAAAAGTTTCAAGGACCGGTGGAAGCTCCTCTTGATTTTTGGCGACTATTAGACGAACCTCCAACTGATCTCAATACGAAGGGACTGGCGTGACTATATGCGCAGCTACACCACCCAGGCGCGCGAAGAAAGAGCATCATTCAAGCAATTAAGGCATAAAGCGCCCAGAAGAAGTTCTTGCGGAACAAGACTGGCAAACGATGTCGTGGTGCCCTGACACATGGTCACTACTCTAGCATAGGCTTGATCAGAGCCCATACCCCAGTCTTGTTTAAATGTCACATCACATTTTAAGCCCACCTACTGGAGTGAAGCTATAAATAAGACATTTACTCTAGTAGTGGGTAAGGGATAAAGTGTTTTTTGGTTCTTCTCACTAGACATTAGACTTTCTCTCTCTAAACTCTTTCTGAACCCTCTTGTAAGTAGGCGTGAAAATCGGTACGGTATCGGTATACCAATACCAAATACTGAAATACTGAATACCAAATTGTGTAATAAACTCAATCCCAATTCCAAAATTGATTCGGTATGACCAAATATCGATAAATTCGTCACGGTATTCGGTATATCCCACATACCGGTACCAAACTTCCAGCCCTATTGCTATAAAATTTCTCTTGACCCACCATCTTGTGTCTCACTCCTACTCTCAGTTTGGCACAAACAGAATGTATAAGGACTATAGTCGTCCATGCTTACGGGGAGCGTAGGAGATGGTTATATATATGTGGAGTGTTCGCTCGCCTTTAGATTTTTTCCTTAACTGTTTTTTTAATCTGTTTCCTTCTTTACAGTTCCTATGGATGTCGAGTGGTGGCTAAGGGGGATCAGGTCCATCCAGGATGAAGGAGTTCCAGAGGCAGTGGTGATTCGAGAGGCACCTTCCCATCATTCTGGCAGAACTAACATCATGTGTGGTCATGGCTCTCACAAGAAGTGGATTGTGGCTGATCTTCCAGTGGTCGGTCGGTTTATTGAGGGCTCGAAGGGCGACCCAAGGGAGAGCGCTGGCCAAAGATCTTCTAGGAGCATCGGTTCTAGGGCGAGTAGTGTATCCAGGCAAGGCCCCGCTGTCCCACGACTAGTGGGCGGCTCTAGAGACGGATCTATTCTAGAAAGGCCTTCACTGGAGCCGGTGCAGTGGGCGCCTCCTACCATTGGTCCCGCGAGAGCAACACATAGGCACTCAACGCTGGGGAGACTAAGGCCTTCGGTCTCGACTTCCACAATGCCTGCGCCAACTGGAAGTTCCCAAGTTCAGCAGCTTGTAGATGCCCTCGGGATCGACCATTGTGGTGACTCGGAGATGAACAAGTCATTTTACCTGGTGAGCTATTTGATATTTGGTGAGTGCCTTGTTGGGTTATTTCACCCCTAATCATTAATTATTAATGATGCAGATGGTGAAATGGTTGGTGTCCTCTCAAGTGCTCCTGGTGGACGCGAAAAAGAGGGCAGGGGAGGCGGAGAGATGGATAGCTGAGGAGCAAAAACGGTTTGCGGGTTGTGAGATACATATCCGCCGTTTGGAGGGCCAGCTCCGGAGAGCTGCTCGGGAACTGGAGGAGGCACGGATCACAAATGACCGCACTTAGAAGGAGCTTATTCAGGATAAGGCAAGGGTATAGCGTGAGAGCGAGCGGGGGGAGCGAGAAAGTCAAAGGGCAGAATTGGAGCGAACCCGAGCCGAAGAGGAAAAAGTTACGCTTGCCCACGTGAGGAAAGCCTTGTTGGCAGAGCAAGAAATTCCCTAGAGGGTGAGGTCTCAGTTGAGAAAACTTGGAGCACTGTGAAGAATGCATTTTCCAAAATGTGTTGCTTTTATAGGGATGTGGTAGGTGAGATGCACCATGGGATTCCTCTCAACGAAGAAGATTTCCAAAGCAAGATGGCTCGTCGGGGCGAAGGCGGAGAGGGAGGCTGGATACTCTGTGGATGCCCCTGAATATGTGGGTGGCGAGGACACTCGACCCGAAAGCTCATACGCTTCCTTGGGGGTGAGGGACGAGTTTGACGCCGATGAGCTAGAGGAAATTGTGGCGAATTACATGCCTAAGTACCACATGTTAGGGTTCATGTTCTTCTCGGAGACCTTTCCCAGCCTTGGCTCGACCACAGGTCCCACCCATGTTGCTGGTCCCAACTCTATCCCAGGCCAAAACTCGGCTTCTGATGCTGAAGCTGTGGTAGTCTGATTATTCTGGTTATTATTTTGAGGGTTATTTTTTGTTTGATTGTTGTCGTTTGTTTTTCGTTTCTTGGTTGTGCTATTCCACTCGCGAGCTACAAGCTATGTACCCATTTATTATTAAGAACCCGTGTAATACACTTGTTTAAGTTTGCATGTTTATATTACATTAATGTGAAATATCTACGCAGGTGCATAGGATTCCAAGTCTTGGACATGTCGCTGCTTTCAGCATTGTTGAGCTTCACAGTATTAGGATTGATAACATCCCTTACTTGATACATGCCCTCTGATTTGGGTGTAAACTTACCGAACCCACTCTCCGAGTGGGAGTTCCTTCGAAGCACCCAATCCCCAACGTGGAGGGCGTTGCCTTAGTTTGGAGTTGTAATAGCAGGCGACTCGCTTATGGGTGGCAACAAGGCATAGCCCGACGTCTGCCCTTCACTTTTCAACGAGATCCAGATTATGGACGAGCTCAACATTGTTAGCATCGGGGCAAAAATTTTCAATTCGGTATGATGGCATCTCCATTTCTACATGTAGCATGACATCGATGCTGCCAACGATGAATGCAACTGGATGGAGTGATGAAGGTACATAAAAACTCGATTGGCCATCCGACGAGGGCATGTTCTTCAATTAGTAGTAAAATCTATCCCTTTGTTTTGCTTTGATCCATTTGAAATTTGTTCGAAAATACTAACGATGTTTTCCATCCAATGACTTTTAGTCATCCCCTACAAGCATGTTCACTACTATCTTACTTTTAATCAATGAGTCTAAGAAATTTCATTAAATCTAGGGAGGATAGTGTAGTGACTATGGAGGATGTGATAATCAATGAAATATAATAACCATTTGGTGTGTATGGATGTTATATTGTTTGTTTCATTCATATATTTCTGATTATGCAAAGAGTGTCCCATTTTAAAAGTTTTTCAAAGGGTGAATTGTTTCTTCTATAAAATGCAAAGTCAACCTATCAAGATATGTTTGAATCATTCGAAATTTGCCATGTTGTATGTTAAGAAACAAAGTTTCGGGTAAGTCTAACGTGTGAGGTATCTTTTCATTGCACTAACATCTTGTTTTGGAAGAGACACTAGTTGAGTTGTAGTGGGATTTTGGCTATACATACAGAATCAAGTCTCTTGTCACGTTAGGTGACAAAAACATCTAATTCACGCATTTTTTCAATTATTCACGTCATATTGGCGTTATTCACTGTATATTGGCGTTATTCACGTAAGAGTGTTGCTTATTCACGTAATCAATATTGTTTAGTCATGCAACCTGGTATTTATTCACACATATTGCTATTTATTCACACCATTGCATAATTAAATTTTAAACTTTGAAATATATCAAAATGGATGTCATTGAGTAGATTCTGATCAATGCAACATATTTTTACAAATTAATTGAGAATCCAAATTTAATTCCATAAAATATAGCCATTACAAATTATTAGGGGAAAAAAGTCTGATTTTTCATTTACGTGAATAACTTACACTCTTACGTGAATAAGCATAGTATTACGTGAGTACGCACCAAATGGCGTGAATGAGCACAAAAGTACGTGAATAAACCGGCATTAGGTGTTTTTGTCACCTAACGTGACAAGAGAACTTTTCCATACATATAAAGCAAGATTGCTAGGTAGTACATGTAAAATAAATTTTATTTTAGTCATTAAATTGTTAAATTATTTTCTTATGCGTCTTTACTTATGATATTATTGTTTATAAGGTACCGATTTTCTAACAGTTTTTAACGACCCAATACTAGTTGGATCACTAAAGTGGGAGTTGTTCAACATTACAGGGTCGTGCTCCGGTTCGGTTATGATAACATTGGACTTAATGAATTAGAAGGAGGACAAGAATACAAAGTCATGGGCACAAACAAATATGGCTTTGGACATCGAATGCTCACTTTATGGCCAAAACAAGCAAATTTAGTAGTGCAGTAGGCCCTACTTTGACCAAGGCCGATGAGTGGTTTTCCTACTAGTTAAAGCTAGGGGTGTTAAATTGGTTTTGGTTTTAACCAAACCCGAACCGGTAAGATTTCATTTCGGATTTTTGGTTTAGGTTTTGTTTTGGGTTAAGATTTTCGGTTTTCGGGCTTCATTTTCGGTTTCAGGTTTAGCTAAAAATTTGAAGCCATGTCAACGCGTCATATTCTAGTGGATTTTGGTTTCAGGTTTTAGTTTTGCCTAACCCGAAACCAAAAAATATTTATCGGTTTCGGGTTTGGGTTTCAAAGGATATCAGTTTCGGGTTTGACCAAGGCAGACGGGATATTTTACTACTAGTCAAAGCTAGGGGTTTCAATTTGGACTCAATCTTTCGGTTTTAACCGAACCTAAACTGGTAATATATCATTTTGGGTTTTCGAATTCGGATTTGTTTCGGGTTTGGATTTTTTATTTTGGGTTTCATTTTTTGTTTTTCGGTTTCGGGTTAAGCTAAAAATTTGAAGCCATGTCTACGTGTCATATTCCATAGTGTGTTTTGGTTTTCGGGTTTTGGTTTTGCCTTACCTGAAACCGAAAAGCTCTTATCGGTTTCAGGTTCGGTTTTCAAAGGATATCAATTTCAGGTTTTTCAGGTATTTTGGGTATTGGTTTGGTTACCCGAACCAAACCGGCAACCCTAGTCAAAGCTCTACAAATTAGAGGAGGAGTTACTTGGCCCAAAAGCAATCCATTGCAGGAAGAAAATTAGTTGCGGCCCAACATTACTACCCATTGGCGCTAGTTCTAAGACCTCTAGAAAACTTTCTGAAGAAGTTACTTCATCCACAAGTCGAAAGAAACCAAGTTCAAGTCAGATAAGGAAGGATTTGGTCAACTTTAGGAGGAAAAAGAATAGAAAACCCCATTTTGTAACTAGTTTAAATAGGAGGCTAGACTATAGCTTTTGTACAACACCTTTACCAGCACTCTGCCCCACTGGGCACGAGTAGCAATCCATAGAGAAGAGGCAAATTGCTACTGAAACTGCACCAAACCTCACACGTTGTGGTTCACCACACCCACAATTTTTGGGTAGTGGGTTGAGTGTGGTTAGCAAACTCCTAACTTGTGTGGTTAACCACTAACCACAGCGGTTAATCCACAAAATCCACTATACCCACATCAATATAACAAACTTTTCTTTTAGTTTAAGTCCATCATTCTTATTATTAATAATTTATGATATAAGGAGTAATGACTAGTTTCATAAAAGGCTAAAATAACTCAATGTCTAGGGTGTATCATGTAAGATTAATTTACATTTTGTAAACAAAAAACAATAGTCTGTTTCTCTCTCCGACGCAAAGGTAGAATACGAAATCAAAAAGACAAAATCCTCACATTGAGTAAGATATATAAAATTGCATCTCCATGAAAACACAAAAGTATATCACTATAGTCATGTCGTGAACCAAGGATTCGTTGATGGTGGCCACAACTCCATGTTGCAAAGATGAATTTTTGCGGATAACCACATCCAACCTGCACCAAAATGCAGTGGATAGTGGTTACTATGGTGTGGATTGTGGATAGAATAACTATGATTTTGTGGATGTAGTAACCACGTAACGTGGAGTGGGTAACCCAACCCGCCTAATTTCCACCTCTAATCATCAATGTCTATGTCTTTAGATGCTTTATTGTATTTACGATGCTTTAATAATCTCTTGTGTACGATCAACGATGATTCATTCCATATTATGCTTTAATCATTCTATGCGTGTGAATCTATAATGAATGTTACTATTTGCATTGTTTATACTACTGTCATGGAGACAAGGAAACTAATATCGTGTAGTAGGCATCCTCTTGAGGCGTGTATAGGAGGCCAACTACCCTTCTATGCATGACTAAGGATGATGCATGATTCTTAGATAATCGATTGACCATCAATTATGGTTCATAGAAGCCCACAATTAATCATTTACTATTTTAACTTCCTTGTTCTTCATTGATTAGGTGATGGCATGAAGCAAAAGCACGCATTAGCTAGTCAAATCTCCATTGCAAGAGGCGCATGCATGCATGCATGCGAAGAGAGTTGTCTTAGAGGAACCATAATAGATGACACATAGAAGCATCTCATTGATGAGTAAGCATGCACGACCATCTAGAAAACACTACCTAAACCTTCATTTACTTGCTTGCATTCTTGTTTGCTTTGTTCACTTGCATTAGCATATTAGCAATTCGACATCTTTGGGTACCTCAACCCACTTCATTTACTTTCTTGCATTGCATATTTGAAGACATCTAGGTTAGGTTTGACTAGTTACTATTAAAAGACCCTATGGAATACGACCCTAGGATCTCCTAGGATAGTTATCACTCGATACTACATCACATATTTGTCACTTGTCAGATTCAGTGGAAGTGTGGAACTAATGAGTCATTTGTAATAATCGATATTTGGCGTCAAATATCATGTTTAGATGGGAATAAAATGAATGTGGCATTTGGGGTATATACTTTGAGAGCACCAAAAATGTGTTGTTGAAGATATAATATGGGAGTTAGTATTCTACAAATGTCGGGTTATTGTATTTTTGTTCAAACTCTGTTCTTAGTATTTTATTGTAGATCAGAAAATAAACTTTGTTTTTTTATCATACATTTTCCACTTTACCTTTGAGTTTCATACTTCTATGCACAATCTCCATTCCTCTCTTATTCATCAAACACAATCACACCTCACATCTTCACGAAATATAAAGAAGCTCCAAAGAGAAGTAAGATAGTTTATTCGGAAGGAGTGGGCATCGACATAGGATAGAGTGGTTAATGGCGGAACTCCATCAATTTATAGGTATATGGTCTCCTCTCGATCCCAATTAGGGATGGCAACAAAACCCGAACCCATGGGTACCCTACCCGACCCAACCCGGTTAACGCGGGTAAAATCCATATTGACGGGTTTTGGACCGGGTTTGGGTTAAAACCCGTTACATTTTCACCGGGTTAGGTTGGGTTTGGGTTTAGGTATACCCAACCCATGGATACCCGCTCACACTTATTTCGTCGCCTACTCTCTCCAAACCCTACCTTAATTCTAATTTCCCCCAATCTAATTTACAATTTGTATGAATAATTTGTGATTTGTTTGAATTTTCTAGACTCGTGTTTTATGTATGGATAGTTTGTATGGAGAAATTGATGTTGGACTTTTATTTTGATATGAACTTGTCATTTAAAATTTTTTTACCACAAAAACCTATGGGTACTAGGGGTGGGCAACGGGAAACGGGTATTTGGGTATACCCGTACCCGTCCCGTTTTTTAAGGGTTACGGGTACCCATATTACCCGTAATATTATAAACGGATGGGACTTGGGATTGTACATTCCTAATATGGGTACCCGCGGGTTACCCGCAAATACCCGTTTGGGTAATGTGGGTACCCGTTTTACCCATTTGCGAACTCTAATCCATAGAAAGGGAATGTCCACTTCGCCACAATTGCAAGCAATTGGGGATATCTAGCTCTCCAGTTAGCAGACAAGGAAATTTTGCCTTTTACCTATCAGTCCTATGCTGAAGAGCTTCAGATACGGCTATTTGTGCAGAACCATGGTACATCCCTGGTAACTAACTGGCCATCATGAGAAAACTTAGTATCTATGTCTTTAATCCATGTATAACAGAGAAATGCAAAGGAGTTGGAAGATCAGATATCAAATCAGATAACAGTTACTCCCTTTTGTTAAATGAAACTTCTTATTTGATAATTTGGTGCTTAGAATGATTTATTCTGATGCGTTGTGATTGTTCATGATTTGTGTTGAATGAAACTTCTTATTTGATAATTTGGTGCTTAGAATGATTTATTTCTATGCGTTGTGATTGTTCATGATTTGTGTCTTGTGATTGTTAAGCAAGTACAAGTTAAGTTTAAAGTTTTGTTAAAATTTGAGTGGTTTAAACTTTGGGTATTTATGGGTAGTATGGGTACCCGTTATCCGTCCCGTACGGGTAATGGGTACCCGTTTCCCATATGAGTTTGGGATATGGGATGGACTTTGGCCTCCAAATGGGACTGGGTACCCGTTTAAAACGGGACGGGTATCCCGTCCCGTCCCGTTGCCCACCCTAATGGGTACCCATGAACCCGCAGATATCCAACGGGTTGGGTTGGGCTTGAGTTTTCCAAACCCATTGGGTTTTACCCTGGGTTTTTTTTTTATGGATAAACCCATGGGTTTGGGCTTGGCAAAACCTGACCCAACCTGACCCATTGTCATCCCTAATCCCAATAGCTGATTTGGGGGCTCGATTATGTATGAAATTTTTAAAGTTTGCTTCTATTTAAATGAGAAGAACTATATCCTTATCTTTTGCTATTTATTGTTACAATATGAGAATTTCCTTTGGAGTTAGAGAATGGTTGGTTCTAGCTTGAGGGGGCTGGATGTTTTTCTTTGCAAAATTGGATGGACAGATTTGGAATCTGTTCATGCATTGGCTGAACTCTTTCTTTCTGTATATGGTCACTTTGATGTAACAAAGAACGCCCCCAAAACTTTTAATAAAAAGACTTATATGATTGAATTGTTGGATGTAAGTATGTATTTGCATGATGTTCTGTGCTTGCTAGAAATATTAGTAGAGAAAAAACCAATTTTATGGGGGAATCTTGAATAGGGAGAGGCATTGGACGAAAATCACTATCACTTGATTAGTAACTACCATTGGACTGAAAAATAACTACCACTCGACTATACACAAAAACAAGCCAAATTTGGAAACAAAAAAAAAAAATCAAAGATCTGGAAAAAAAAAAACAAAGGCATGAAGACATGGGAGGTGGGGGAGGCAGGGACCTCGCGTAGGCAACCACGTGGCGGTGTTAGTGGGAAGCGGAGGAAAGGGGAGGTGGAGGGCACAGAACGGGGCGGAGGGAGGCGATTCGGCAGGGAGGGATGCAAGGGCATCGACAAGAGGAGGCATTGGCGGGAAGAAGTCGGAGATGGGAGAGAAGAGGCATCAGAGAGGCAGTAGCGGAGCTACCTTATGCTTAGGGGAGGCTATAACCCCCCCCTTAATTCACAAAATCATGTAAATTTGGTAATAAATTTGAGAAATATAGTAGTTTGCTAGACTTTAGCCCCCCTCGCTAGTTCGAATTCTCCAAACGTAGATTTTTAGTCCCTCCCACTTGTTTAAATTTATGGCTTTACCACTATGGAGGAAAGGGGTAGAGGAGAGAGGAAGAGAGGAGAGAGAAAGAGTTGGTGGTGGCCGGGATGGTGGTGGTGTCACGAAGAGGAAAGGGAGACGGTTGTTAGTGTTAGAGTGAGAGGAATTTTTTGTATTAGTGGAGAGTTACGAGGGGTTAGTAATTCTACAGGGTAAACAATAGGGTGGGCCACGGGAAACGGGTATTTGGGTATATCCATACCCGTCCCGTTTTTTAGGGTTATGGATATTCAAATACCCGTAATTTTTTGACATTATGAGATTTAGGATCAAGACAGTTTACAATGGTTACCCACGGGTTACCCGTTTGGGTATTACGGATACCCATACTACCCGCCCAATGAAGCAAGCTCTTCATGTCCTCAATATTGCCAAGTGGCATTAACGTATTCATGCAAATAAGATTAAAAATCTCTCATGCCAAAGTACTACCAGAATCAAGCATATAAGAGCATACTTTTCCCCATGCCACTCACTATGATCCATAAGCAAACGTTGTATGCATGATTCTCATCTTGCTTCCAATTATATATGTTACTATATCGAAAACCAAAACCAAAACCAAAAGATACTACTGCGTCTATTCATGTAAATACATTGATATATAATATAGGGTTAATTAATAACTTAGTTTGGTCAGAACTATACACAAACTTTCTACTTTGGCCCGTGGTTTCGGAAATTGCTTTTCTGGCGTGAACTATGTACTATACTTTCTTATTAGGTCCGGAGGCGGGTTTGATCATTAAATTGAATGGTCAACTCAGTTGAACGTTAGTCAATGGCCAGCTCACTTAGCCACGTCAGCAAGTAGGGAATAAAAAAATATTTTTAAAATTTCTATATTCTTTTTCCTTTCTTATAATAATAATAATAACAAAAATTTAAAAATCTCAATAATTCCCCATCAGCTCCTATCGTTCTCTTCCCCTTCGATCCTTCCTATGCCTCCCGTCACTATTTCTCTACACCAAGACCCACCTTCCCATCGCGCCCGCGACTCTGCCTCCAGAACCAGTTCTGATACTACAATTGGCGGCGCGGCCACTACACGGAGGAGGAGGACTCCTCCCGCTCGGTTTTGATGGCGACGTTAGGCGCGCTGGTGGACCAGTTCAACCAGCAGTTCGCATCGTCCTTCTCCACCCTGCAAAAATCACCGCTGATATCTCTTCCTCGAATCGGCGGAACGGCCCTCCCTGGAAATTCAGCTTGCACAACCCTTCCCCCAGCTCCATCTTCGCTCCCTTGTGGTTCTGATTATCATGAATTCGATAAAAGACCTAATTGATTTTGATTTTGATTTTTTTGACCGAACGAATTCCAATTCTACTGACCTGGTTGAAGAGGTGGTGGAATCCGACGGCGCACTAGAGGATGCCGTGGAACATAGTCTTGTTGGCCTCGTCCTCCGCTCCCATCCACAGCGCTTCCAGCGAATCGTGCCACCCGTAGTACTGCCGCCGGTTGAACTGGTCCACCCCGCACCAAACGTCGCCGTCGAAACCGAGCCGAAGGAGTCCTCCTCCTCCATGTAGTGGCTGCGACGCCAGTTGTAGCATCGGGACGGGTTCCATAGGCAGAGTCGCGGGCGCGATGGGAATGTGGGTCTTGGTGTGGAGGAATAGTGACGGGAGGCGGAGGAAGGATCGAAGGGGAAGAGACGATGCGAGCTTATGGGGAATTATTGAGGTTTTTAATTTGTTTTTGTTATTTTTGTTATTATTATTATAAGAAAGGAAAAAGAATATAGAAATTCAAAAAATAATTTTTTATTCCCTGCTTGCTGACGTGGCTAAGTGAGCTGGCCATTGAATAACGGTCAATAGAGTTGACCGTTCAATTTAACGGTCAAAGCCGCCTCCGGGCCAAATAAAAAAAATGGTACATAGTTCAGGTCAGAAGAACAATTTCCGAAACCACGGGTCAAAGTAGAAAGTTTGTGTATAGTTTGGGCCAAACTAACGTATTAACCCTATAATCTATTTTCATACTTGAGTTAAAAATGAATAGAGTGTTACCAATTTCTGTGGAATGTCAAAATGCTTCTTTGCCTCCTGGGAGTAACCAGTAGAAGCAAAATTGGACCATCAGCCATGACATCTTTTCTTCCTTCATTTCCAGAAATTGAATAACCACCATCGTGAATTCGTGATGGACCATTTTAGAAAACCAAATAGTAGACGTAAGCAATAAAATTATAAATTCCTTCATCAAATCCTTGTTCATGATCACAGATTGGATCAAACTGAAGTGACTGAAAAAAATTATGAACTCCCATTCAATACTTCTCAATTTTATCCAACAAGAATTCCTCTTCCACATGCTGCTCCATATTCTCTCCCTTCAATTCTGAACTCTATATTCAATCAACAGTGTGAAACTCTTCTGTTCCAAATCTTCGATGAACTTCTGTAAGATGAAGATCTCGACCTGCTTTATCCAGTTCCTCTTCAAATTTTTTCTTCCTCGGCTGACTTTGTTCTTGCAATGTATGCAACGCTCTATTGATTTAAAGAGATATGGGTATCTGTGGGTACCCGTTATTCGTCCTCGTACGGGTAATGAGTACCCGTTAACCCGTACGAGTTTGGGATATGGGATGGAATTTTCTCTCCAAATGAGATTGGGTATCCGTTGCCTACCTCTAATAAAAACTTCGTCAAAAAATGTCATTAATCAGAGTAATCTCATTCATCAATTTTTTTTTTTTAAAAAGTAGATACTACTCATTCATCAATTTAAAAAGATCCAATAGTATCTAGAAGGATTGTCCAAGATTGTCACTCTGACTCATCCCTAATCGAACCTTCTAATTAGAAAAACGATATGTCTCTCTCATATCTCTCTCTAACTGGCTTTTTCTCTGAACCTTCCAACGGTTCTTTTTTCGTCCCCGTGGGTGGGACTCGTTCAGCTCTCACAAAGAGATTTCGAAAGAATCAACTTGGTTTGTGTAAAGAGATCTTACAGTATAGAGAATACCAAGGGGAGGGAAGCTACAGCTGCATTCCACAAGCAAATATTCGAAAAGAGACAAGACAACACAGGGGAGGTGCAGCGAGAATCATAAAGAGAAGTGATGTTTGGAAGCCACCAGACTGGTGGTGGTGTAGGCTTTATTGCCAGATCAAGAAGAAGAAGAAAAGGAAGGAAGGGAATAGAAGACAGAAGAGGCTATCCTATGAAAATAATACTAATATTCAAGTACAGGGCAGGGAGGATTTCGAGCCAAGAGCCCCTGCTACGATAGGGAAGAAGCAGAGCAGGGTAAAGCTCAGTCAATAGAGGAGTAATGAAGGCTTTGAAAGGATTGTTATCTACCGCCATCAAGAAGGGTGGAAGGTTCAACGACCTAGCAAGAGACACAAAGATGACGAGGATAAAAGGAGAAGTCTTCTTGCTTCCAAAAGAAAACATCCCCTCCGTCTCCTCTGGCTTCGGTTTTATATTCTGGTTTCCCTTGCAAAAATCACAAATCATAGAAAATCAGTTAATCCCTCTTTAATCCTAATGGATACCAACAGTTTGGCGCATAATGAAGCTAGGAATGCTGGTGGAGTCATCCCAACAACAACAAGAGGAAGAGGTGGCGGCCCGAACCTGATCTCCACTGGTGGTCGTGGAATCTCCATGCCGCTGGGGAGGATGTTGACTGAAAACAGGGTGGCTCTGGCAAAAGCAGCAGGAGCAGCTCGCTATGCTTGGGGTGGGTATGGAGAGGTAAACATCCAACCTACTGAGACTCAAAACCTCTTCATATTCACCTTCAGTAACCAGGAGATTAGAGAAAGAATCTGGAGAGACAGACCATGGAGCTTATCAAACACTTTGACTGCTATAGAGAAATATAACGGGAGAGGGAAGCCAGAGGAAATACCTTTGGAGAAGATAGCAATGTGGGTGCAGATCCATGGGATGCACCAAGACCAAAGGAATGAACAGAATATGGTGGCAATAAGTACACACTACTTCCCAGGGTTCCTCGATCTCGACAGAGCGAGTCTGGAATTTAAAGGTTATAGAAGATTCCTGCGAATTCTGGTGGAGGTGGATCTCAGGGAGCCGATTCCAACAGGATTCGATTTCCCATTCACAGATGAAAAAACAGGGGTGGAGTACTGCGACGTGGTTGAATTTAAGTATGAGAGGCTCGTGGAACTGTGCTATTTTTGTGGGCGGATAGGCCATAACTGGCTGACTTGCTGGAGAATGGATGAGGAGAGGAAGAGGAACAGGGTGGGTTACCTGTCGGACGTTTACAACGCATCACTCAAGTCTGGGATAGACTCTCCAAACAGACCGGGCAACTTCAGAAACAGCAGAGAAGGGGAAGGGTCTCAGAACGCCCAGTGGGGAAGAGACAGATCGAGGTCGGGGGATTATCAGCGGCGGGGGGATAGAAGGCGACGGCGTGGCTGCGCGGGAAGGAGGGGTTCAAGCGAAGAGGAGTCCAAAAATTCCCCCTGGATTCACCATCAGGAGGATTGATTTGGGGCATCCAAATAGGGAGGAGCAGGAGAATCAAGGGAGACAGAGAGGGAGATATAAAGAGGAGATGGGAGCAAGGAATCTGAGTTTGGAGCTGGAAAGAATAATGGCGGCTATGGAGGGAAGTCTTCGATTGGAAGAAGAAAGGTCCCAGGGTAGCGCCGACCAAACAGGAACGGAGGAGGAGTCGGTGGAAACAGGCCTAACCCTAGGGCCGACGAAACAAGTGGGAGGAGCAGGAGGAGCCCAAAGCTTGGCTAACCTAGGCCCAACAGATTTGTATCTGTACCAGCACCAACAAGAGGCTTTGGAAGAGGATATGGGCCGCGGTCAAAAGAAAAGAAAAGAAAAGGGACGGGCCTGAAGAGCAGGGATCGGCCCAGCAGTGGTGATAATGAGTTGGCCGAAATTCCATATGGCCCAGCAGGATGGTGTTCATGGGAGGGCCTGGGGGAAAAAACAAGAAGAAGAAGAATAAAAAATACAGAGCTCAATCGATCAGCAGCGCAAGGGAGGATATATCTGAAGGGGAGCAAGGAAGGGACACGAGGGCAGCGGTGGTTCGCCAGAAGCCACCTCTTCAAGAATGAGTATGGTAAGTTGGAACTGTAGGGGTTTTGGCCCAACCCTTACAAGAAGTTATGCGAAACGTCTGTGTAGACGTTTAGACCCTTCGATTGTCTTCCTCATGGAAACAAGCAAAAATGAAGCATTCATGGAGGAGCAAAGAAGAAGTCTCAAAATTTTCCCCAATAAAGAGTATGTTGAACCGGTTAACTCTTCTAGGGGTTTTGCGCTTTGGTGGAAAGCGGGTATTAGTATTAATATTTTAAGTAGTGATAGCTATTATATGGATTGTAGTATCGATATGGGTAGGAAGTTCTTCTGTACTTTTGTTCATGCACCCTCTACCGCTGTTAGTAGAAGGGAATTTTGGGAGCACCTTAGCTCTCTTCGGAGTAGTAGGGAGGATAACTGGGTGATTGTAGGAGATTTCAATGCTGCTATCTATGAAAGTGAGAAGGAGGGGAGATGCCCCCTTAGGTACGAGAATGTGGAACCATTTAAAAGGTTCATTTTCGATAATGCACTTATTGACCTAGGTTTTAAAGGTGATCCCTTCACTTGGACCAATAAAAAAATCGGTGAAAATACAACGATAATCCGACTTGATCGAGTGTTGTGCTCGACTTCTTGGAGAGTCCTCTTAAGGGGACGCAACTGTTTTCCATGAAAAGATGGTGGCATCGGATCATTGCCCGATCAGGCTCGAGCTCTGTTATAGAGGGAATAGGAGGAGAAAGACACCATTCATAGTAGATGAAAGATGGTTAGATAAGGAGGAATGTAAATAGATAGTGGTCCGAGCTTGGGATCCAGGAAGGCAATCGTCGAACCAACTGGCCAAATGCGAACCAGATCTTAAAGAATGGTCAAAAGACTTTCATAGGAACAGTTTACAAAGAGAAAAGGATATATTGGAGCGACTAGATATTCTACAAAGGCCTCCAAGAACCCAGGAAAGGGTGGAGGAGGAAAAAAGTCTACTCGAGGAACTGTCAAAGATGTGGAGGGAGGAGAAGGCGTTCTGGAATCAGTGCTCAAGAGTTAACTGGCTGCAGAAAGGGGGTCAGAATAACTCCTTTTTCCACTCTAGCACGATCCACGGAAAACATAAGAATAGAATTCTTAGACTCAAGGATGAAAGAGGGGAATGGGTGGAGGATGAAGATGGGCTAAAAGGTTTGGCCCAGGATTTCCACAAAGAGCTCTTTAGAGCTAGAGACCTTATCCCCTTTGCCCACCTCCTGGACGGCTTCCCAGAAAAGGTTACAGATGAGATGAATGCAGCTCTTTGTGCCCCAGTGACAGGAGAGGAAATTAGAAAAGCGGTTTTCTCATTGGGAGCAAAAAAGGCTCCAGGCCCGAATGGTTTCTCGGGTAGGTTTTACAGAAGATTCTGGAATATTATTGGGGAATCGGTTTGTAGAGAGATTAAGGAGTTTTTTGAGACGGCAACTATGCCAAATGGATGGAATGATACACATATCGTCATGATTCCTAAAGTAGACCACCCAGAGTTGATAAGCCAATTTCGACCCATTAGTTGCTGCAATTTTAGATATAAAATTATATCGAAGATTATGGCAACCCGCTTGAAGATCTGGACGCCCGATCTAATCTCGGAGCTCCATACAGCTTTCACCAGTGGCCGGCTTATCCAAGACAATGTCATTATTGTCCACGAGGCCCTCCATCATTTCAAAAACCACAAGAGGGGAAGGAGAAGGGATATGATGCTCAAGTTGGACATGAAGAAGTCGTATGATATGGTGGACTGGGACTGTCTCGAAGCTCTGCTGAAAAATTATGGGTTTGATGATAGATGGTGTAGATGGGTCAGCTCTTGTATCAGGACAGTCAATTTCTCCATCCTCTTCAATGGGGAAGCAGCAGAGGAGTTCAAACCGTCAAGGGGAATCAGACAGGGAGACCCTCTCTCTCCTTTCCTCTTCATTCTAATGTCTAATGCTCTTACCTTCCTGATTGATAAAGCAGTTTCCCAAAACCAGTTAAAGGGTATAAGGTTGAACGCTAGATGCCCAATTCTCACACACTGTTTGTTTGCAGATGATAATGTAATCTTTGGTAAGGCTGATCTTCAAGAAGCGGAGAAAATTCTGGATCTTATAAAAGAGTATGGGGCCATCACGGGTCAAGAAGTGAATATCAACAAATCATCTGTTTTCTTCAGTGCGAATGTACCCGATGTGGACAAAGCAGCAATCATTGGTCACATCGGGTTTGCCTCTTCTAACTGCCACACCAAATACTTAGGAGTCCCGACGGAATGGGGAAATTCAAAGAAGGAAACTTTCCAATTCCTGATTCAGAGAATGGAGAAGATGGGTGAAGCATGGAAAAGCCTCCTCCTCTCTCATGGAGGGAAAGAAGTGTTACTCAAAGCTGTCATTCAAGCTATCCCTTCCTACATCATGTACCTGTTTAACCTCCCGGTGAACCTGACAAAGAAGATGGACTCTCTCCTAACCAACTTTTTCTGGTCAGGGTCAATGCAAAAAAGCACAATGCATTGGTGCAGGAAGGATATTCTTTGCGCACCAAAAGCAGAAGAGGGATTGGGATTCCGAAGCTTCAAAGATTTTAACATGGCCTTGCTAGCAAAACAAGCGTGGAGAATCCTTAACTACCCTGATGCCTTGTGGTGTCGGCTCCTGAAGGGCCTGTACTTCCCGAGAGGGGGATTCATGCAATCGAAAAAAGGTAGTAGATCATCTTGGATTTGGGCAAGTCTGTGGGAGGCAAAAAAGGTTATCAACATGGGAGCAATTAGAGTTATTGGTTCTGGAGAGGATACTTGGATTGGTCAAGATCCATGGATTCCGAACCTCCAAAACTATGTCATTGGAAGTGGCCCCCAGCAAAACCTGAGGGTAAAGGAATGGATTGACCCTGTTAGTAGGAACTGGAACATTGATATGTTGCAAGGTAATGTGACGAGAGAGGAAGTGGCGGCTATTCTTAAAGTCCCAACTGGGGAGGAGGGATCTGAGGAATTCTGGGCGTGGAGTCTCACCCGAGAGGGAGAGTTCTCGGTCAGGACAGCCTACCACGCTGTTCACAAAGCCAATACAAATTTCCAGTCGAATGGTAGTGAAGAGAAGTGGAAATGGATCTGGGGACTGAATGTCCCACCAAAGCTTAAATTCTTTATATGGAGATGTTTCAGAGACGGGTTGGCAACGAGAGCAAGACTATTCCAACGCAAATGTGCTCCTAATCCGAATTGCCATGTGTGTCATAACCCTATTGAATCCCTCAACCACTGCCTCTTCTACTACCCTCATGCCAATGATGCTTGGACTAGCACTTTCCCATCCCTTCCGGTTCCTCCTCAGGGCACCTCTTTCTTTGATTGGTTTTGCTCCCTCAAAGATACCATCCCCAAAACTCCCTAATTCATATTATCTACCTTTGTTGGAACATCTGGAAGGCAAGAAATGAGTGCACGTTCAAGAATCGAATGCCCTGGCCCCCAAACGTTTGTCTGCAAACCTATAGAGAGCTTACGGAATGGATTGCTTGCCCGAGGCCCCCACCTCAAGGTTCTGATGGTCCCACTCATCTCAGGGGATCCCATCCTACTACGAATCCACCGCCAAGTAGCACTCGATTGTGATTCAATGTGATGGGTCGTTCTTTAGCGACCCCCAGTCGGCGGCATATGGTGTTGTTGTTAACCACCATGGACAAGTGTGTGATGGGAGAGCTTAAAATCTTCTTTGTTCCACCCCGATGGAAACGGAAGCTAAGGCACATTTGGAAGGAATTAAATTAGCACAAGAATATGGATCGGTGTGTACAGTTCAATCTGACTATCAAATGCTGGTGAAGGCCCTGAATCATAATCAGTCTCGATGGCCCTGGAGATGCGCAGCCTGGATTAGAACAATGGTCAATATCCTGAGGAATAACCCAGCTATTTCGGTGAAAGAGGTTCCGAGGGCTTTGAACGTCAGAGCTTATTGGGTTGCGCGATCAAAAGCTAAATCTATTCTGCCAGAAGACTGGATTAATATTCTTGATCTAATTTCTGTTCTCCTCTAGAATTGTAATAGCTTTAGCGTGAATGTGGAATTAAAGTTGATATGATTTGTAAAAAAAAAAAAAAAAAAAACTCATCCCTAATCAGGGTCCAAGCTAGTAACATATATAAGTCCTTGTTTCACCTGTTTAACTCCTCACAAACCGATTTGACAAGCCAAAAGAAAAAGAAGAGAAGCAATTTCCCGTTGATCTGCGCTGAAACAAGACAGAAAAATACCACTTCTTTCCCACTTCCACAGTCGGCCTAATCAATCGGAAAATAGCAACTCCAAGAAAATCCAGCACTCGGCGGCGGCGGCGACGATGAAGGAAGGGCTGTTCCACCGTCAGAATCAGTCTCAGAGGATGGCATTCGCTGGCGTTTTTGCCATTCTCCTCCCAATTTGCTTCCCTCATCTCTTCCGTCCTCTCGGCAGAGCCTCGCCGTCTCTCTTCTCTGTAATCCCTTTTTTCTTCGATCCATCCCTCCTATTTCATTTTCCCTCTTCAATTCTCAGTTTTCGCTTTTCATTTGTCGCATTCCCTGGTTTCCGATTTCATTGTTTTTCTTTGCCGCCATGCAGGAATGGATTGCTCCGAGACCAAGGCACTTGCCTCTGTTGAAAGCTGCTCTGACTCGTCACATTGTAAGTAGGTGCCCGTTCTTCCCATCCTTCGTCATCCTCTGTATTTAGCATTCTTCGCTCGGTTTTCTATCAATTTTGGTGAAAGTAGCTGGCTTTTGATATCGTAGCCCGTCAGACAACAGTCTGGGCTTTGGGCTCCTTTGCCTGACCAAGGATGGAAGGCTTGTAATGAACCAACTATTGTCTCTTGTAAGTGATCAATCTTCGGAAGCCAAGCGTTGTTGTGCGCTTATTTCATATGGGTGGTGGTCGATAGACTTTGCTCTTGCTATAACATACAATATGGTTCTTTGAAGCATTACCTGCAAAATCACAAGGGTATATACAAGTCTTCCTAGATGGAGGGTTAAACCAGCAAAGAATGGGAGTAAGTAGCTGAGAATCATAAAATGATTCAGTTCCAACGTTTGAATTTGGTGCAGTTTTTCTTGGCCTCCTTCCTCTCTTCATGATTCTTCTTGTTGTGTGTCTTTTAAGTTATGTGATGCAGTAGCAGTTGCTAAGATACTCAACGCAACACTTGTTGTTCCGCATCTTGATTTGAACCCTGTTTGGCTAGATTCAAGGTACTTTCATTAGTTGAAACCTCCATTTGGATGTGTCTATCAGTTGGGATTTTTTGAACCTATTGAGAGGGAAAAGTTTTGCTTTGGTGGCAGTTCATTCAGCGACATATTTGATGTGGATCATTTTATCAATGTTCTGAGTAATGAAGTCAAGATAGTTAAAGAGCCACCCAATGAGTATTCTTGGAGCACTAGAGAGTACTATGCGACAGGTATATGGCCTACCCGAATAAAAACAGCTCCTGTCCATGCTTCTGCTCAGTGGTATCAAGATAATGTCTTGCCTGTACTTCAGAGGTGGGTGGGTATCCCCTGTGGTTTAGTTTCAGGAAACCGTCATTGAACATATCTTATGAAGCATGTCTATTTGTCAAAGCAGATTGATAATTTTACTCCAGAGATTCTTTTTTTATATATACATTTTTTTGGTTGGAAGCTATGGAATAGTGGCCATTGCGCCCTTTTCTCATCGGTTGGCCTTTGATCAGCTGCCTATAGACCTCCAGCGCCTGAGATGTAAAGTGAACTTTGAAGCACTAGCATTTGTTCGTGATGTCAAAGTGTTAGGTGAGTTGATTGTTAATCGTCTACGCAAGACCAAACACCAAGTCTTGGGATCTGAATTGAGGGTAAACAATGATGGTTCTGGTAATGATGGCTCGGGAAAATATGTAGTACTACATCTTCGATTTGATAAGGTAAAGTTTTCCAGCCCCTCTCCAAATGTTCGACTCCTTGGTTGGTTAGCTTTGATGAGTTCAATTCTGGAGTTTGTGGTGGTAGTTGTTAGGAACACTGGAACTATCTCTGTTCAATTTGGGTTCTCTCTCGGTAATTGATCTCTTCGATTTCTCTTACACGTGCAGGATATGGCTGCTCACTCAGCCTGTGACTTCGGTGGAGGTAAAGCTGAAAAGCTTGCTCTGGCGAAGTACCGGCAAGTGCTGTGGCAGGGAAGAGTGTTGAACTCTCAGTTCACAGATGATGAGTTAAGGAGTCAAGGGCGTTGTCATTGACACCTGAAGAGATTGGACTACTGCTATCAGCTTTAGGCTTCACCAATAGTACTCGCCTCTATCTCGCATCCCACAAGGTTTTTCTAGAAATCTTCTCATGCAGAACACTTCAGTAACTGTGTCGCTCTTAAAATGATCTTTTTTTTCTTCTTTCAAGGTCTATGGCGGAGAAGCAAGGATTGCTACTTTGAAGCAGTTCTTCCCTTTAATGGAAGATAAGAAGACTCTTGCTTCGGCAGAGGAACTGGCTAAGGTTGAAGGGAGAGCTTCACTATTAGCCGCAGTTGATTATTATGTCAGCTTGAAGAGCGACATATTCATATCTGCTTCACCTGGAAACATGCACAACGCATTGGTACTGCTGCTGGTCTCTCTTCTTATACCAGAAATTAACTGTTTTTCGAATGTTAAGAGCGAAAATATTTTTGCGTGAATGATCAGGTGGGACACAGAGCCTATTTGAATTTGAAGACCATAAGACCAAACATGGTTCTGTTAGGTCCATTGTTCCTGAACAAGAGCATGGTATGGCCAGACTTTGAAGCTGCAGTTCTCAACGGTCACAGAAATAGACAGGGACAGATTAGGCTGAGAAAGGAGAAGCAATCTATTTTCACTTATCCTGCTCCTGATTGTATGTGTAAATCATAACATTTGCACGGTTTGCTTTTTCTGAAAAGAGTGGTCAGTCTAGTTTGTTATGTCATTCAGACCCTTCGTTCCAACACCTTGCTTTCGTTCCAACTCTTGATGCGTGATAGCGGATCTCACGTATCGTGAAACTCGAACTCTTCTATGAAAACTAATGAAACGCGATAAAAATAGATCAATTACTATAATTTACTTTACTTTTATTCATTGCATGACGAAACCCAAAGAACAACGTACATATTTATAGGACCACTCTCATACCATTTCCCTCTCAAACAAGGTAAACTAATCCTAACCCAACAAGTAAATAATAACTTTCTTAACAAGACAAAATAAACTAATACGAACTAGCACGGGGCCCGGCCCGTTGGCCGGTATCGTACAAAACCTGTTTGCGAATTTTATTTTATATTATAGATAATGAAATACAATCAAACTGACATATACCGCAAACAAACTCAAAGTCCTAGTTACATAATGAATACAATCAAATTCAAATATATTGAGTACATAGAAACTTTCAGAAGCACATTTTAGCAAAAACACCAAATGGAGTACATAGAAACTGGAGATTTATGTGGATAGTGTCGTTAGCAATAAAATGCCAGAGTTTAGCATTCACTTGCCTGTTTGTACCAATTCCATTGAGAACACAGTCTTTCGCTTGGCAGCAGAATTTGCAAGTTGGAATCCCATTGCAAACTGGCATATATAGATCGAATCTTGTAAGATTTCAAGATGCTCACCATATCTATTTGGTGAACAGAGGGAGGATTAAGTAGTGGAATATGTAGCTAATGGTTATGCTTAACCAAATATTTAGCTTATGATATTCTATTTCGTGGAGAACAACAAACTCCAATAGCACCAAATATAGGAGCACTATCGCCTGATAAAAACATCTATGGTAGTTGTCAATTCGATGAAACATAATAATAACAAATAAATACTAAGCTAAAAATAATCATGTATATGATAAACCAAACAAAAGTTCAATTCTTCAAATTGATCGGCAAATAGACAACTTATCAACATGCAATAAAGACAAAACAACACAAAAATCATATTCTTATATATAAAGATGAAGTTATGTTACTGTTGCCTAACAATTTACCATTTGATACAACAAATTTAATTAATCACAATTTAGTCACTATAATGTAAATTTTACGTTTTGATACCCCAAATTAAATTTAAATATAAAATTATTGAACCATTATGTTTTGTATCTAATTTTATGAGATTTTCGTACCTACAATTTTTTAAATTTACATATTGGCCCAATATTTAGATTTCACTTGAATCCATGAATCCAATCCATTAATCCTTTCGAACCAATCCATGAATCCAATCCACCATAACATAAAAGTATAAATTTAGTTTGTACAATACAAGATATTGTATCACTCAACCGTTGGAGAAGATTCAACATTTTATATTTGCTCATTACGTGAAACATTAAATAAGTAATAAAAGAGATACGACTCTAAAAATTGCAAGAGCGAATTTATAAACTCATTTAGTAGCTGATGTTAGGTTACTATTGCCTAACAATTTACCATTTGATACCCTAAGTTTAATTAAATCACGACTTATTCACTATAATATAAATTTTACATTTTGATATCCCAAATTTAATTTAAATATACACTTATTGAACAATTATGTTTTGGTATCTAATTTTTATGAGATTTTCGTACCTATAATATTTTAAATTTACATATTGGCCCAATAGTTAGATTTCACTTGAATCAATGAAACCAAATAAAATCCACTAATCCTTTTGAATCAATCCATGAATCCAATCCACCATAACATAAAAGTATAAATTTAGTTTGTACAATACAAAATGTTGTATCACTCAACTGTAGGAGAAGATTCGACCATTTTATATTTGCTCATTCCGTGAAACATTAAATAAATTATAAAAGAGATACGATTCTAAAATATTGGGAGAGCGAATTTCTAAACTCATTTAGTACATTTACGGGGTACTAAACAAACTTCTAATAACTACATGTAACAAAATAGGCAAGAGTTTATAAATTGCTACGGTGAAAAGGGTTGATTGTTGTATTGATGGCCAACTAAAAGAATTGGTCAAAACCTTTCCATCATCTACTTTCTTTTCGTTTCATTTTCATCCGTCTTTCATACCCATTTCTTTATTTATTTCTTTGCCTTCTTCGTCTAACCCTAATTAGTATACTATTTTTATATATTCTAATCACAAGTATGAACGAGTCCATACAAGACTCACCAACAATCTAGAGAACTAATAATTGAACTATGAACCACTAACTTTTTTAGCCCAATGTCGAGCCCAATTAATAGTAAATATATATGGTTATTACTTATTAGAAAGTCGTCATTTTCCACTATATGATTTGATATGTGTAGATATCTAGCTAAACATTCCATGTATATTTGTTGAAATCTCTAGCCCGGGTGAAAAAGAAAAACTCTAGAGAGAAGCAAAAGGAATATAAACTTCCATCTACGAACTTCCAAACCCATATATACGTCACCCCTACCCTGCCCATAATCAACGTGTCTACTTGGATTTAGGTAAACATCATTTACTAGCCAAAATTTTAAAAAAAAATAAATTGGATGTTGACCGCCATATATCTCTTCTCAATCCATATCATATTGTCAAATCAATAAAACTAACAAAACTGCTAATGAAAAGTTAATTTTAGACTAATAATACTAACAATACACCATAACGGGCACATAATAAATACCTATAGGCCATCTCCGTCCGCGACAAGGCGCGGTATCGCCTCCTAGTATTATCTAAAAATACAACAAAACTTGTGAGTAGCTCTTCATTCATAACATACAAAGCTACATTCTAACTTAACCTTGTGATTGATTTGACAGTGACGAACCAAACTTGACAAACAAAAGAAGACAATGCATAAGAGAAAAACTATCCAACATATGAGAAAAGGCTGCCGCCCTCGCTGTGTTTCACTTCACAATGTAATTGAAATAAAGAAGGCAACCTAGAAGGGAAAACTCTAAAAATAGAGTTTCAATACCAATCTGAATGAAAATAGAATAATAAACATGAAAACATAATACTAATAAGAAGCTTTACATTTTGGCTCTTAACTACACTACACACAGTTTCCAGCAATACTACTACTCCTCTTCAGGGTCATAATCGTCAGCATGTTCCCTTTTCAACCCGGTTAAGGTTGTCCCTCCAAGGTTTTGGTCTCTCGGTCAATTGTTGCAATCAAATTAGAGTAATAAGATAGCTTTAAACTATGAAATTAATATGGTATCCTTAAGTTAAACGAAAGTGATGTGCAGATGAAATATTCATCACGTACCCGAAGCGGATCAATGATCAATGCTAACCACAGAATACTCGGCTTGAGGGTTCAAGAAATTGAACTGAGTAAATTTAACATGTAGTTTCGGTGTCATGCTAACCTTGTTGGATCTTAGGTGGAATGTGTTCTTTCTTCCTCTAATTTGACAGGAATAACACATCAACAATTACTCTGAATAATGCAGACCTTGATGCTCTGATTTGGGTTAGGAATGAGTTAGCTCATGGATTTAGTTTTTTATCCATACTCATTTCAAAATATATAGTTTGATATTTAAATTTACTGGGTTTTACAATTGAATACTTCAACTAAACTTTTTGCAAATAAAAAGCAAAATTGATGAATATTATATTATAGCAACTAAATATTTTTTATAATAATGATTTCCTAAAATAAAAAACAGTTCCAATCTTTATATGTGGTTAAAACGATCTCAAGTAAAATGGAAAACTCATATCCAATTAGAATATGAAAACAATACTCATACTTTATACAAACCTATCTAATAAATACTCAAACCCAAATATATTAGAAAAATAAAAGCGCAAACATTCTCAATTTCCATACCCAAAGGAAGAATCAAACCCAAGATTGGATCAATATTAGTAAGTTCACTAAATCCAGCTTCATTTCTCTAGCACTAATCATTCAATGGAGTTACTCCGAAGTATAAATATGAAATAATTCAACCAAATTCAACGATTTCAATAAGATCAAGCTAGTTTAAAGATGTTTATGAGAGTCTTGCAAACGAAAATTTGAGTTCAAACTTCCACGATTTGCAACAGATGAGAGCAAGCCATTTAAATAAGATCCAAACCAATATGATCCCGAAGCCAATTTGACCATGTAAGAATAGACATGTTATATCATATTCTAGGAAAAAGTTTCAAATCCAGTTTCATATTTGCCCTTTATCTCCTTCAATCTTGATTAAATCTCAATTTTTGGCTTTTATTAGTTGAGGCACTCATAAAGCTGGTGACCAATTACATGATTTGTTGATTGTTCAACTACAGTAACAGCTTATTGATCTTATTTGTCTTACTCAAAATTAGTGATACATCAACCCCTGTTGTGGCTAGCAGTCGACTTCTTTACAATCACAAATGGATACACACATGTATCTAGAAATAGTTGAAACCAACCAAAGATACTGCAGCCGGATTAAGTTAACTCATTTGAATGGCCAAAAACCACAGTAGAGAAGTATTGCAGCAACCCAAACCCCAAAAAAATTGCTCCTGGGCTTAATGGAAATAAACAAAGGACCACTACAAAAATTACCGACGAAGTTGAGGATAACATGATCATAATTCTTACGGACTACGGTTATAATTAATTCCTTACTGAAAATATGGTGCTGATCAGTTTCCCTTGTGCGGAAATTGTCAATCAGTCGCCGGGGAGGGAATATAAGGGACGGCAGTGAGGTTTAACTCCGGTGGCGGCGGCGATGCGAAGGAATTTGCGAAGAAGGGATTAAGCAGTTAAGTTCAGAAAGTTCAACTTAGTCGCTAGAAAGGGAATATAAGGGGCGACAGTGAGGTTGTTGGGTCCGACGGCGATGATGCGGAGGGAATTTGGGAAGACGGGATTGAAGATGGAAGAGATCGACAGACCAGACGGAAGCAAACACAGGAAGTACACAGAAGGCGACGGTAGGAGATTTCAATCTCAGATTGACTGTGACAAAAAGGTAGGGGTGTTCAAACGGATTGGTTACCGTGGTAATCATATTAGTCGGTAACATTCTGTTAATTTGGTTTGGTTAATTTGGATAATTGGTTTGGTTTGGTTAAATAATTTAGCTTATTTGGTTTAGGTGGTTTGGTTTGGTTTCAACACTGCTAACCAATGAAACCAATTAACTAATTAATGATACACCTAATATACAAAATTATGTATACTTTCATGCAACCAACCGAACCAAACTTTCGTGATTCCCTATTTTATTTCCATGTGCACAACAAACCAAAGCATTATGGGTCAAAAATTAAATGGGCCTACCTATTTACTAAACCAAAACATTTTGGACAACTACTAGACTTTAAGATTACATACAATACCATGACAGCCACCTCAAACTATGCATAGTTTAAGTGTTTTGTAAAAGAGCTTTAACTTCCTGATGAGTGGTATTGATATGTATTTAATATTTATAATAAGGGTTTGTTGTAAGCTAACTATATTAGGTGCAGAGATGATGAATGATGTATTAACTCGAATGATAATGATAATCATAAATGGTTAGTCTTATTATTTTGCTTATATATAATGATAGTAATAACATATGGTTATGTTTTATTCATTAACATGATAATTATTTTCATGTAATGTTATGTTATTTGGTTAATCCGATTATCCAATTAACCAAACCAATTAAACTTTGGTTTGGTTGGTTTGATTTTCGTGTTAATTTGGACGGTTTGGTTAAGATATTTTATTCCATGGTTAAATGAAATTTAGGCTTAATTGGTTTGGTTATTACCACTGTAACCATTTGAACACCCCTACAAAAAAGGATCGATGGTCGGGGCTGTGCTGGGCTTAGGATAGGGTCAGTAACCTATGAGTAACTAAATCTGGACCTTTAGATCTAAGTAGACTCAGAAAATCCAGATCTAAGGGTTGTCAATTAAAAGCATTTTATTTTCCCTAGTTTTCATAATCAGCTCTTATCTTCTTCGTTCTAACTCGGATTTCAATTTTTTTTTTACACATGAAACGAGTTCGTTGTGCTCTACAGAATGAGATCAATTTTCATTATATTTCGAGAATCTTTTTTTTACCAATTACATACCATATGATAACTTCTTCGTTTTTAAGTTGTTTTTGAAAACGTTTGCTCAGAAGGAACGAGTTCATCATGATCTATTGGATCTACAAATTTCTGGGTGAAACAAATATTGGACCAAAAATTACCATACTTTACCACTATGGTATGTGGGTGGTAATTTGTGGTAAACAATGATGAAAGTCGTAAATGATAGTTAGTATACTCCTACTATCATGTATTCAACCTTCTTACCATATTGGTATGTTCATACTATCATGGTACGCTTTCTTATCATATGGTAATAAATATGAGCATATCATATGGTAATGACTGGTAAAAAATTATTCAATTTTTTTGTACTAAAAATATATCAAAGTGGATATCATTTTAAAGAGCACATTTAATCTGATTTATCTGTGCAAAAAAAATTAAATTTCGACTTAAAACGAGAGAGAAATCATCCGTTAAAGATTAAAGGGGAAAAGATAAAAGACTTTCCATTAGAGAGAGGGATATTGATGTCATGCTAATGTGAACGGGTTACTCATGGTTATTGACCATAAGGTTACTGACCTGATCCGTTCCCGCTGTGCTGAGCAAAGGCGAATATTGGGAGGGCTAAAAATTGAAGATTAGGTGGGTGGATTGGTTAGAGACGACAACATAGTAGCGGTGAGATTTCCGGGCTTCAAAACAGAAAGCAGGGAAGAACAGAATTGAGGAAGACAGGTAGTAGAAGGGAAGAGAGATAGCTGAGAGAGATGGATTCGGATTTACACAAAAACCCCTCTGCACTATGCGGCCGTTTCAGCATAGGCTAATGTGGCAAACGCTGTATTTTGACATTGGCTTATAGTATTTTGTAGACATCCCTAAATAACCATAATAATACGAAATTAACTAATAATAATTCATTAATTACTTAGCCCATAATCAGCCACGAGGCCCAATGATGCTATACCGCATCAATCCTCCCCCCTTTGAAAAACTTCGTCCTCGAAGTTAAAGCGTCATCTCAACCTGGATCGATCAAGAAGAAGCTTACTAGTAGCTTGTGAAGGACGATGACGAGGCTTGGACTACCACACTCGCGCTTGCGATAATTCCAGTTCAGCTTCAACCCATCAGTTGACCTCTTTTATCTCCTTGATGCTCATGGCTCCCGCAACTTTGAACCATAATTCGCCACCAATTGAATTAATGACATTAATTCCATATGTAGCGGCCAAACTTTGCATAATTAGCGGAAACCTTATACTATCAAAGTTGCCAAGAAAGCTTGATCTTTTAAACCCTTCCATGCAAAAGTTATCACCGACGTCAATTCCATCTGCACCTTTCATTGCCTTGTATTCCATGAGATGAACTCCATGCACTCCCGAATCGCTTGTACTTGCCGCTCTCACTCCCGTGAATTCATTCATAACATGATCAAACGTTGAGACCCTGACCTCCTGATAATAAGTCGAGAAATAATAACACGAACACCGGATTTTACGTGGTTTCCCTGAGAATTAGGACTATTCCACGGGAGAGGTAGAACTCTCCAGAGTCAATCTTATGCAGTTTAGTTTTACAGAATACATAGGGAGGATATATATACTTCTAGGTTACACCACACACGTAACCCTAACCAGGCAGCTTAGTAACTTAGGTAGGAAGGAGAATTACAATAAGCTACCAAACTAAGCCCAATATATTAATTTCAACAACCTCCCTCAAATTGATGTTGCTTACGCACCATCAATTTGTTAGACAGATACCAATGGCGACTGGTACCCACCGGCTTTGTCAACAAACCTGCAGTCTGATCTTCTGTTGACAAGTAGCTGAGTTGAATGACTCCCTCGGTCACAAGCTATCTAATGTAATGAACATGCGTCTCAATGTGCTTCGTCTGATCATGTAGAACAGGATTGGTAGCGATCCTGATCACACTGGTGTTATCCCCAAACAGCTTCATAGGTGCACTGCATACAACACCCAGTTCCTCGAGAAGGCGTTGCAACCATACAAGTTCTGAACTGACCTCTGACATGGATCTGTACTCCGCTTCTGTAGAAGATTTGGAAACCCGATTCTGCTTCTTGCACCGCCATGAGACGAATGAGATGTCAAACCTGACGAACCAGCCAGAGGTTGATCTACGAGTATCGACACAACCTGCAAAGTCTGCATCAGCAAATGCTTCCATGACTGGCTCCCTTTTCGCAGGAAAGAAAGACCCACATCCTGAGTATTATGTAGATATCTTAGGATCCTGTGTACTGCATCCAAGACTGGCTACCCTTTCGCAGTAAGTAGATCCTTGGATGTATGCATCGAACACCCTCGTTCGAACAGTGTTTGAAGAAGTGTGAACCGAGTAACATCGTTTTCTGTTTTCTTGAGGTCAGGGTGCATTGATCACGTAAAATTCCACCTGAAACACCTGCAAAATAAGAAACTGGTCAGAATCTATCAAATATCAAATAAAACCAACATAAACTCCGGTCAAACCCTAAAACCAGAAGAAAAAAAATACCAGAAAAGAAAAACAGAAGTAGTACCAAAGGGGGAAACCTTCCCTATCCTCGTCTATCCTCGTCACCTGAAAATCTTGGACAACATGCGGCAGGGTTGTCCCTTTCTCCATGATCAGAAACTTCCCCTCCCCTTACAAGCTAGAACCTACATACCAAAACCAAAGAGAAAGTGAATGATTAGACCGAACACCAAATAACATCCAACAAACCCCCAAAAAAAGTGTACAATTTCCTCCTAAAGGTCGTCGGGGAGTTAGTCATCGGGAAAACTCTTTTCCCCCTTCTCTCCTCCGCTGTCGTTAACATGATGTTCGTCATCAGCGTCAGTTCTTCCATAAGCAATGGATTATATCTTTTCTTCCATTTTTTATTCGTTTTATGGAAGGATAGAGGGCGAAGGAAGATTGAGAGAGGCGAGAGAGAGATGAAGCATTGATTGGTTTGGATTGCATTCTAGAAGAGATGAGAGTGAGAGATGAAGTGGGATGAGAAAGAAGTGGGGGATCTGGATCTCTTCTTTCTCTGTTAAGGAGTCCAAAAAATTAAAATCTCGCGTCCCCAAAACCAAAAAAGGGCGGCCAAAAACTCCCGCATCCCACCCAAATATTTCTTCGTGTTATAATCTGGAGGGAAATAATGGAAGGAAGGAAAAAATATTGTGAACGAATGTGGGGAAAAGTTTGTTCACCTTGATGTAATTTTGGAGCTAAAATGAAAAGAGTGAAGTTCCCTCCAAACATGGTTTTTAATCCTTCTTTATTTTTAACTAAAATTTAAAAAAGTCAATTGTTACATTGTTCACGGTAATTAACCATGACAATCAATTAACCACGGGAAATGAAGACTGAAAAATAACTAAATTGATTAGCGTGTTTAGAACTATACAATCAAATACAGTAATTTTTTCCTGTGATTATAAGCATACTTCTTAGTATGGGAAAACTTTTTGTGAATAAGATCTCGTGTCTAGAAACCTGTTTTCCTTTAGTGTGTGTGTGAATTTGAAATCATAGGTACGCTCATTACACCAGACCTAGCATCGATGACATTCAAGATAGACAAACCGTTGTCAGTATGGGCGGCAAAGTGAAGTGGACTATGTCGAGAAAATGATTGGAATATGAAAATAACTAGCTTATAACCCGACCCGTTGGTCGGAGGAGCTGAGCCGAATATTGAATTATTGGTATGGACGTATTAATGTTCTTGGCTCATGTATATTGTAAGGGCAGCATCTCAATAGTCACTTGTCATAAGCTTATAACAGAATAGGGAATAAGTGATGTGAATTTGTTTCGGGTTGAATTAGCTTTTGGATTATTCACCTAGCTTATAAGCATATCCGTTGATCGTAGGTAGCTATGATGAATATTGAATTACTAGTATGGATGTAATAATTCTCTTGGCTCATGTATATTGTGAGGGCAACATCTCATTAGTCACACTTGTCATTAGCTGGTAACGGAATAGGGAATAAGTGATGTGAATTTATTTCAGTGTTTAAGATAGAAAAGAAGACTGCAGAAATGAGACCTAGTTCGAGTTAATGAAACTGAAAATCTAGCAAGTCTTTATTGTATCTACCAAACAGGCGAGGACAACACTTCTATTCGAATTGAATAAGAGATTTTCAGGAGTTGGCAAACCCCTTATAGTGACAAAGTAATTAGAAGAAAGATTAAAATTTGGAAGTCAAAAGAAATACAAATTTAATTATCGTAATTGAGATGAAGATTAAAATGGTGGTGAGAATCCAAACTTAGCATATTTGCAAAATATACAGGCATGAAACACATTTAAAGGGTAAATACAATGTAATAGTCAAACCTTTCATTTTAAACAAAATAATAGTCAAACCTTTTCGAAAATAAATTAATAGTCAAATCGTCAACTTTGCGTTTGGTTGACTGTTAGTTGACTATGATGTGGCAGAATCTTAAGCGAGCTTGATGATTTTTGTTGATGTTGCAAAAAGTCAAACATTTTACCATGGCACATGGAAATTATATCTTTGTATAAATTAAATTTAGTTCTCATAATAATAAATAAATTTTATTTAGATAAATAATAATAGGAGTAAATTAAAGGGTTCATACCTTATTCTGACCCGAAGTATGACGATATAATCAACTTTGGCCCGCGGTTTCAAAAGTTAACAACCCGGTCTCAACTATGCAACATATAAAGTCAATTGACCGAACGCATGGTTTGACCGTTAACTGTACAGATCACTACCATGTCAGCAACGAACAAATAAAAAATTCGAAATTCAAATTTATTTTATTATTTATTTTATATAATTAATAAATAATGCGAAAAAATCCCAAATTTGCTTTTGTGGCTGGCGATCTAGCTCTTGGTAGATTGGTGGAGCTTTGGGGTGATGGCGGAGAGCTGAAACACAAGGAGTTTGAGATTTTTTCCTGCCCGAATCTCATCTTTTATCACTTAGTTTTAGTTTTGCTTGTTTTTCTCAGAAAACATTTACCCACAAAAATTACCTTCATTGAAAACTTCTAACAATCCCATATTTGTTAAGGCCGCCACCGTAGCTAAAGCAAAACCACCATCACCTCTCAGCAGTAAAATGACAACCGAGGAAGAAGACTACGAGGAAGCCGCTGCAAATCCCATACCCGCATCTTCTTTTCGCTCTGTTCCCGATCTGAAGGTGGAAGGAATTAGGGGTTAGGGCGAATTCCAATTTTGAACACTGACAGGTTAAGAAAATGGAGATTTAGGCGAAAGAGGGGTGGAGCTGAATTCGAAGGGGGAGATCATCGACGTGTAGAGAAGAAGAGGGGGAAGCGGCGGGGATAGCATTAAGGTTGGTGATGAGGGTTGGGATGCAGATTCTTCCTTTCGTTCTGCTCCAGGAAGCTCTTGCGATCGTCGTGTTTGTCGGAGGAATCTCTGTCCATCGTTGCTAGTTGGGGGTGCCGACGGCGACGGGGGTTGGCTAGGGGTCTAATTATTATGTGACGGCAGGGGATAAGCTGGTGGTTGATGCTAGGGGGGCTCAAGATCTGGTGAGGGGGGGGGGGGGGGGGGGGGGGGGGCCTAGTCATCAGATTAAGCCTCTCTCAACCGTTCATTATATTTTAGATCTGACGGTGGAATAGCCTAGTAGTAGGGACGGGGGCGTTTTGGTCATTTAGGTTTTATTTTAAAAAAATTCGTTTTTTTATGTCAGAATAAAAGCTGTTCGTGGGAGAGGAGAGAGAATCACCAACCATTTTTCACGGGAGATAGACTTCTTCTTCTCCGTTTCCCCCATTTTCTCAGAATCGCCATTTTCGTCTAGAGTCTTCCTCGTCCGGCGTCGGCGTTCTTCCTCGTCCGGCGCGGCGGTTTCCATCGAGAGTCTTCCTCGTTCGGCGCGGCGCGTCGCTCTCTGTTTCAGCGGCTTCGTCGGCAGTTGTTTCAGCGGGACAGCGGCTTTCATCCGGCGGTTTCCTTTTTCGGGCTGTCTTCCTTTGCGTCGGCGGTCTTCCTCGTCCGGCGGTTTCAATCGAGAGTCATCCACTCTCTGTTTCAGCGGCTCCGACGGCGGTTTCCATCGACATTTTTCATTTTTCCCCTTTTGCGTCGGCGGTGTGTCGGGCTCAACTCGGCAGGCTTTCTTCTCGCTTCTCCGTCTACGCCGACGCCGACGATTATTTGTGAATACGAAGACCGCTTTTTGGGTAAGTCAAACCCGCATTTCTTATTTCGGCAATTCTTTAAAACCCTAACCGATTTTGATGCTAGGTCAGAATCACATTTTTAATTGTGGGTTGATTTCTGGTTTGTATTGTTGGAATGGGTTGGTTGTATACTTTCTGGGTTTCCTTGTATTGATTGTTTAGTAATGTTTGTGTGTTTTCATACCTCTGTTTGTATTCTTCATGGTTCATACAGTTTGTGCACTTTGTTTCTCATGTTCATACAGTTTGTACACTTTGTTTCTTATGTTCATATAGTTTGTACAGTTTGTGCACTTTGTTTCTCATGTTCATACAGTTTGTACCATTTGTTTCTCATGTTCATACAGTTTGTGCACTTTGTTTCTCATGTTCATACAGTTTGTACACTTTGTTTCTTATGTTCATATAGTTTGTACAGTTTGTGCACTTTGTTTCTCATGTTCATACAGTTTGTACCATTTGTTTCTCATGTTCATATAGTTTGTACACTTTGTTTCTCATGTTCATATAGTTTGTACACTTTGTGCGGTTTGTACAGTTTATTACTCTGTTTCGTATGGTTTGTTGTATTTGTTGGTTGACTTGTTCTGTTGTTGCTTTTTGTAGCTGTTAAGTAAGGATGGTAGAAGGTTCAGAGGTGGGAGGGTCAAGTACCCATGCTGCTGAAGCTGAAGTTACTAAAACCAAGAGGAAGGGGGAGAATCTTAAGAATAAGGGGAAGACAGTTCAGCTTTCTGATACAGGGAGAAGGAAAAGAAAGGTTGTTGCTGGAGAGAAGTAGAAGGCAGCAGTTCGTGCAAAAAGGCAGAAGCGAGCTCCGGGGGGAGGGAATGAAGCTGCTTTGAACTATCGATGCAGCCCGAAAGAGGTTATGAGTCATGTGCTGCCTCCTTTGTCTTTTGGCAGGGTGCAATTAATTAAGCAGCTTGGCTTGGATTTTGTCTTTTCGCTGAAGATGAAGAATCTGGATAATGAACTTATTAAGTTCATTATTTCAAGGTGGGATGGGAAGAATAACTGTATCCACTTGGATGATGGAAAGAAGATTTGTATTACGGAAGAGGATGTTTACAGAGTTTATGGTCTTCCAAGGGGACCAAATGCTGTGTGTTTGCAGAAAACATCAAAGGTGAATTCTAACCTTGGTAAAGATTATGGTTTCAGTAAAACTGGGAAGGGTACTGTTGGTTTTGAGAATTTGAGGGCTTGTATGGGAGCGGAGAAGTCTGATTCTAGGTGGGTGAATATGTATGTGCTGATGATTTTTTGCCGCCTTTTCGAATTTGTTACATCTAGGACGGTGACAACAGAATACTTGACTTTTCTTTCTCAAGGAATGGTTAAGTATTTTTGTGACTATGATTGGTGCGGTTATGTGTATGGTCTAATTTGTGATAAGGTGACATCAAGTCAGCATCACAGTTGGGTTGAGGGAGATATGCATTTCTTGCTTGTTTGTTTCCTCGATAGGACAACTGTGAATGAGGAAGAGGCCAGCCGCTGTGTTAGTAATCTGGTGCCAACCTGTCAGTTGTGGAGTTCGACAAATTTGAAGCAAAGGAAGGCAGAAATGGAGAAGAAGTTTGGGAAGGAATATGGTAAGGTGTTTGTTCTAAGGGATGCACCCATTTCTTCTACTACTCGTCCGAAGATGGCTCAGAGTATTAGTGGTTTTGAGGTTGCTGGAGGTGAGAAGGGTTCTGATATTGGAGATGAATTTCCAGATTTCGATTTGAATTTGGATGGCAAAACTGTTCAAGAGGTGAGTTTGTATGTGTTCTTTGCTTACTTTGTACAGATTGTTCATATGCTTTATATGCTTTATGATATGTTTCTGTAGTGTTTATACTGTCTGTATACTTTGTACTGTTTGCACTGTTTGTACACTTTGTATGTTTTTCTCTCATCCTCTGTACTGTCTGTATACTTTGTACTGTTTGCACTGTTTGTACACTTTGTATGTTTTTCTCTCATCCTCTGTACTGTCTGTATACTTTGTACTGTTTGCACTGTTTGTACACTTTGTATGTTTTTCTCTCATCCTCTGTACTGTCTGTATAGTTTATATCTTTTTGCACTGTTTGTACACTTTGTATGTTTTTGTCTCATCCTCTGTACTGTATGTATACTTTGTATCTTTTTTGCACTGTTTGTACACTTTGTATGTTTTTGTCTATTACTTTGTACTGTTTGTATACTTTGTATCTTTTTTGCACTGTTTGTACACTTTGTATGTTTTTGTCTATTACTTTGTACTGTTTGTATTATTTGTGTACATTATCTAACTTATGTTTGTGTTTTCTTTTATTTGTTTTGTTGTAGGTTAAGTCGATTAGGAGAAGGTTACAAAGTGCATTATGTGAGTTGGAACAGCAAGGTAAGCTGTACCGAAGAGAGATAAATCAGTGTCACCTATACCTAGCTGATATCGAGGTGCACACTGATTCTGAAGGTGTTGAATTTGTTGAGAAAGTTACAACAAATGTTTCTGAAGGTGCTGAAGTTGTTGAGAAAGCTACAAGAACTGATAATGTAGAGAGTGAGAGTGAAGGCGGGTATCAGAGTGGGAGTGGGAGTGGGAGTGGGAGTGGGAGTGGGAATGGAAGTAGGAGTGGTAGTGATGGTGACGGGAGCGATGATGGTGATCGGAGTGGTGACGATGATGATGATGGAGATAGGAGTGAGGAGGAAACTGATGATGATGTAGCTCTATTTAATCTGAAGAAGCCAGCAGTTGTGCGGCAGCAGCCAGCAGTGGAGAAGATTGGAAGTGCTCGTGCTCCAGCACTTCCGCAGCAGCCAACTGAGCTCCAGAAGACTCCTGAACTTGTGCGGCAGCAGCCAGCAGTGGAGAAGATTGGAAGTGCTCGTGCTCCAGCACTTCCTCAGCAGCCAGTTGAGCTCCAGAAGACTCCAGCAGTTGTGCCGCAGCAGCCAGCAGTGGAGAAGAGTGGAAGTCCTAGTGCTCCAGCACTTCCTCAGCAGTCAGTTGAGCTCCAGAAGACTTCAGCAGTTGTGCAGCAGCAGCCAGCAGTGGAGAAGAGTGGAAGTGCTAGTGCTCCAGCACTTCCTCAGCAGCCAGTTGAGCTCCGGAAGACTCCAGCAGTTGTGCAGCAGCAGCCAGCTGAGTTCCAGAAGACGCCAGCACTTGTGATGCAGCAGCCAGCAGTGGAGAAGGATGGAGTTACTCGTGATCCAACAGTTCCGCAGCCCTTTGATTCAACACTTCAAAAGCAGCCAGCAGAGGATGGAGTCGTGCCAACCGCAGTTTCCGAGGAGCTGCCACTTAAGGATAGTATGGAAGTTGTTTTACAGATTGCACAATCTGTGGAGGCAGGTGTTGATGGTGAGCGGGGTGACAAGTTTGATTAGTTAATGATGGTGGTTATTTAAATTTGTAGTACATCTTTTAAATATGCACTTTATGATTGGTTTGTATGGTTTGTACTCTTTGTCGTACTATTTGTACACATGTTGTGTGTGCACACTACTTGTGGATTGCAAACTAGATCTTATGGTTTATTAATTATCTAGTTCTCTGTCTTTATGTCTTTTGTAATGTGCTATATTGTTTCATCTTTGTTGTTTTGGTTGTGAGAAGACGAGTCAAATAGTGATGATAACGATGAGGTTGGGATTGAAGATGATTGTGATGATATTTCTATTGATAACGCTGAAGATGAGTCAAATGGTGAAGATGAGAACAAGAATGGCGTCGAAGGTAATCGTTATGTTTGTAGTTGGTGCTGTCCTTTAGTCTCGTTTACTGCAGTTTTAATCTTTTTGTACACTTAGTTACTTTTTCTGCTGCTGTTTGTAATGTTTGTACATTTAGTTACTTTTTCTGCTGCTGTTTGTAATGTTTGTCTGTTTTGTTTGTGTTGTCTCTATTTTGTTAGATTCTGGGTCGAATGTTGATTTCGTTAATCAAAGACGCTCGAAAAGGGAGCTCAAGCCATCCAATTTAAAGAGGACACCATATACTACTGGTAATAAAAAGCGTAAATCTCCTTCCATGAAAGCACCTATTCCTATTCGGCAAAAAAAGAAAAAACCTACCTCCAAGAAGGTAGAGAAGGTAGCTCCACTTCGGACTAGTAGCCAACTATTGTATGAAGAAAAACTTATTCAATATGCTTGGAGTGACAGATTTCCTGTGTAAGTTTCATTTCATACTGTTTGTATACATTTATATATCAGTTTGTACTTTTCTTCTTCGGTTAGTGAATTTAATATAAACTGTTTGTATACATTTTTAGGAATGAAATTCTTTTCGACATGGGTGAAGGTGAGTATCGCTTGTCAAGGAAGGATACCTAAACGACATGTGACAAGATTGTTCTATCAATAAAATTTCTTGATTGCTATATTGAGAATTTCAACCGTTCTTCTTCTTGTGAGAATGGATTTATTGGTAGATGGTCTTTTCCAACGGACTTTGCGGTGAGTTAATTTTCACATGTTGTTGTATGTCATTTAGTATCTATTAGCCATATTAATGCAAGTTTTTTTTGTCTTTGATTGTACCTAGTCCTTGGTTGTGAATGACAAAATGGAACCTAAATATTTGAAGGTCATGAAATCTTATGTCAGAAAATACCCATTGCAAGATGGTGCATCTTTCAAGACATGCCAATATGTAAGTTGGAATATTTCATCCTTTTGTACACTTTGTGATTCTGTTTCATATTTTTTGTACACTTTGTACACTTTGTACACTTTGTGATTCTGTTTCATATTTTTTGTATACTTTGTACACTTTGTGATTCTGTTCCATATTGTTTGTACACTTTGTGCTTCTGTTTCATATTTTTTGTATACTTTGTACACTTTGTACAATTCTGCTTTGTATTATTGTACTGTTTATGATTCTTCTTTGTTTCTTCTTCATGTGCAGTGGCTTTTCCCATGTTCTATGGATGATCATTTCATGGTATATTGTGTTAACTTGAAGGATCGTCGTTTCGAGTACCTTGACAGCTCTCCTTCTAAGCATTTTCTAGATCGATTTAGGAGGGTTGGAGAGTTGGTCGTCCAGTATGCAACATCTTACATTCAGCACATCATGCCAGGAAAGTATGACTTTGATAATGACTTCAAATGGCGAAGGATCACAATTCCATATGATGATTTCACTAGTGCTGGCATTATCTATTTAAACTACTGTGAAGAATGGGAAGGTGTGGCTACAAAGATGATGAGGGAAAAATGGTCTTCTCCAACCTATATTTACAACCGGAAGATTAATGCTATGCTGACTTTGCTTAATGGATCAAGGAATTTGATGATCGAGCAATTGAGGATGAATGTGTCTTTTAGTGAAGAATTGTTGTTGTCATTAGGGAGTTCTAGTACTGGGTTTTCGCTTGACAAATGATGGAATAGGGAACCAATAGTGTTTTTTTTTGTGGTAATCCATGACAGTATGCACTAGTACTATTTTCTATTCTCATGTTTTGTAATGCGGTGACCTTATGAACAGTAGTGTGGCTGTTGGTGTTATGGTGGCTGCTATCACAGTAGTTTGTATGTTTTGTTGTTGTGGTTCGTAATTTTTTGTATCCTATTTTGTAATGTTTCTGTCTAACATAGAATAAGCATGAGAAACATACAAATGTGAATTGAAAAAGAATGCAAGAAATGAATTGTTTGATGTGGCAATTATTCACTTTATCTATGCATCTATGCAATCACTCAAATTTATCTATGTATCTATCAAGTAATATATGATATGGCAAGTAGTTCTGTCTATGTATTTATATTCTGTCATCCGCCCTTTCTTGTAACATTGTTTGTTTTCTCCTTTCTTGAATGATTTCAGTACGAATCTTCCTCCTTGTCCTTGTAACTTTGTTTCCACTTCTACAATAGGATTAAACAGCAGTAGTCAGTTTTTGTATATAACAGAAAAATATACAAACAATACAAATTTTAACTAATATCATTACTAATAGTCATTGATATGAATATCAACTAAAAGAATACTAACTGTTATGAAAAAACATACTAAGGGTACAAACAGTAAGTGATATCATTACAAACCTGCTGCTTGTATTTACTTTCATGGCAGGTATCATGTATTTACTTTCCTTCCGCTGCCCTTTCTTGTAACTTTGTTTGTCTTCTCCTTTCTCGAATGATTTCAATTCGATTCTTCCTCCTTGTCCTTGATTTAAATGGATCAGTCCTGACTTTTAATGCTTTCGCCCAATGTGGTTCACTCTCTGAACTTGCTGGATTCAATTCTGCTTCTAGAATAGGGAAAAAACAAAGGATTTAACAACAATAGTAAGTTTTTGTACCCAAACTTATCCTACAAAGAAACATACCAGAAAAAATATACTAACAATACAAACTTTATCTAATATCATTACTAACAGTCATTGATATGAATATCAACTAAAAGAATACTAACTGTTATGAAAAAACATACTAAGGATACAAACAGTAAGTGATATCATTACAAACCTCAAACCTGCACCAAATTAAAGGTAGTGTTTCATACCTGTGCTTGTGCTAGGCTGGCCAAACTTCATGGCAGGCATCATGGATTCATCACGAATCTTCAATGCTTGCATTCCTTCCTCAAGCATCTTGTATATGTCATCATCCATACAAGTGCGTGTTGCAAGCAAATTCATGGATCCAGTAAGTTGTTTCACCCTTGAACAGTACACCCTCTCTGCTGTATCTTGTACTGCCGGTAGTGTGAAATCTCCAGATTTTGCATCATATGTCCACCTCTTTAATATGTAGCGTGTGTGAATATTCAAGATTTCTGGGTGTCCTCCATAGCCAAGGTGATCTATTGCGCGCAACACATGGCGACAAAGCCATCCACACTTCTCGAACATCTTGCATGAGCAAATTAGCTTACGCTCCACAAAGTCAACCATAACAATCCTCTTATCAATAGGATTTCTTTGCTGATCTAGTTTGTGAAGCTCATATGCAAACATTCCATCTATATCCTTGGAGTTGTTTGGTCGTATATGGTATTTGATTGACTTGGAGTATTCATCTTGCATGTTCCCAAATATATTTTGTGTATATTTGGTAACAAACTGTTGAAGAACCTCACTGTTTGTGAAAACCAAGTATGGAATAGTGTTCAATGCTTCATAGTCACTTCTCAACTCCTTATGTCTTTTGGCTTCAAGAAGGTTGTTGAATTGTATAAAAAACTCCCACAAAGTAAGTTTCGACTGGAGATACTTACGCAAATGGCTGTTGCAACTCTCGCTGAGTTGTGAGCTTCTCATTCCACATGCAAAATGATCTTTCAGCCATGCCGATGACCATTTACTTCTCACTTTGTGGAGGTTTTGCAGCCATGCCTCAATCTTACTTGTTAATTTCTTCCCTTCTTCTTCTTCTTCTTCATTGAAGCAATTCTCAAGCATCTTCTTCCAATAATAGTCGAATTCATCCTCCGTCTCCAAATCATACATCAAGAAGGAAAGCTCTTCCAAAAATGGTGACCACCACAACCCATTACTCTTTGCATTCATTGTTATATGGAATGTGCACAACCCATGATAAGTGTGCGGCAATGCTGTCCTAATACCAGCAGCAATTGCTGCCGCTTGATCGGTAAAAACAGCTCCTGGTTCCTTCCCGTTCATGCAAATGAGAAATTGTTTGAAGAGCCAATCAAATGTGGCTGATGTCTCATCATAGAGTAGGGCAGCACCAAAAACACATGTTTCTCTATAGTTATTGAAGCCCACAAATAAAGCTGAAATGAAAATTTTGTTTAAAATTAGTAATGAGGTTTAACAAAACTGACATATTGCAAAAACATACTAAGAATACAAACTGTCAAAGAAAAACATACTAAGAGTACAAACTTTAACAGAAAAACATACTAAGAATACAAACAGCAACAGAAAACATACAAAGAATACAAACTGTAACAGAAAAACATACTAAGATTACAAACAGCAACAGAAAACATACAAAGAAGACAAACAGCAACAGAATCATGACAAATATGGAAGAAAATCATTACAAACATACATGTTAGTGAAAATTAAAAAAATTGTAGTACCTAATGGGCGAGCATTCTTGTTGGTGCGGTATGTTGTGTCAAAGCTGATGGTGTCACCAAAATAGAAATAGTCCATTCTCATGCATCCATCCGCCCAGAAAATACTTGCAATCTCTTCATTGATGTCAACTTGGATCTCATAAAAGAAAGCTGGGTCCATTGAAGCTTCACTTTTGAAATGATGATAAATCATTGTTGCCTCCCCAAACTTCATTGTTTTTTGCCTTTTAGTCCCCAAGTATACAAACAGTACAAAGGATTAGACAAAACATACAAAGTATACAAACAGTACAAAGAATATTACCAAAACATACAAAGTACAGAAATCAAATAGTATAAACAATATAAAACAGATCAAAAAGCTTATAAAATGTGCAAAACCCACCTTTTAGTACCGATATAATTCTTGTGGTCCATTTGTGTGAAGCCAACATTTTCTCTTCCTCCGGCAGCCAAACATAATGCTTGAAATGATGATTGTATCGATATTCCAGCTTTGTGATACATGTCAATCAAGAACTTTTGCACTTCATTCATCGTTCTATTTGATCTCATGAATTGTCTTGATGATGGTGGGATCATCTTGTGATTATGCTCATCTAACCAGCTTGAAATGTAGTATTTTTGGGAACTATCTTCAAGCTGGAAGCGTATCACTGCTTTGCAATCCCATCTATCCTCTTTTCTGATTCTGCTTCTAGGTTGTTGGTCGTCATTTGCTGGATTATTTGTACTACCTTTTCGCCAACCTTCCTTATTGCATCTGCCCCCAAAATATCTTACAACTTCACACGGTTTGTTATTGCTTGTTCTCTTAACCCCTCCTGTTTCTCTAACAGAAAATCCCTTATCATGTGCATAGCATTTGTACCACAGCAATCCATGATCTTTTGTGTCAAAGCGAAGGTTCATCCACGTTTCTTCATTGCTTGGTATTATTTTGATCTCATCATCTGCAGAAACAGAACAGAGCAGAAAAACATACTAAGAATACAAACTGTCAAAGAAAAACATACTAAGAATGCAAACTATAACAGAAAACATACTAAGAATACAAACAGCAACAGAAAACCATACTAAGAGTACAAACAGCAACAGAAAACCATACTAAGAGTACAAACTGTCAAAGAAAAACATACTAACATTACAAACATAATTAAACCATACAAACTGATGCACTAAAGCTATAAAGCCATACGGTATTTCGTACAAACTGCATAAACCATACGTTTGTACTGTTTGCACTGTTTGTACAAACATAACAATCATCATATATGAAGACTTACAATACAAAATGTACAGAACAGAGCAGAAAAACATACTAAGTATACAAACATCCAAAGAAAAACATACTAAGAATACAAAATGTAACCAGAATCATTACAAACATCAGACAAGATTTCATACCGATTTCACGTTGTACTGTTGTTTCCTGAATATCTACATCCATTGCTGTTTCAGTTCCAGTTTCTCCCGTTTTTTGTTCATTAGCTGCATCAACCACTTCATCCATTGTTATAGGAGCAGAATCCATCATTCAAAGAAAAACGCCTCGCCGTTAGGTGGAAAAACGCGTTCGCCGTTGGCTGGAGGAGAGTGGAACTCGCCGTCGTCGATCGCAGGAGGAAAATCGCCAATCGCCAGAAATCGCCTCGCCGCCAATCGCCAGAAATCGCCTCGCCGCCAATCGCCAGAAATCGCCTCGCCGCCTATCGCTGGAATCGCCTCGCCGATCGCGGGAGAATCGCCTCGCCGCCAATCGCTGGAATCTCCTTCGCCTATCGGTGGAATCGCCTCGCCGATCGCGGGAGGAAAATCGCGCCGCCGATCGCCGTTTGCAGGAGGTTTGGACGCCGAGAATCTCCCTCGCCGTTCGCGGGAGGAAAAGCTTCGGCTAGTTTTTTTCCCTTCCCAGAATAAAAAGGAAAACCAATTAATGAATTTTTTTTATTCCAGAATTGCCCCTCCCAATATTTAAAAATCCCTTCCCTAATTTTCACCATTAGATTGATCCTTCTACATCCAATGGCTAGGAGGGGCTTAGCCAAGTGACTAAGCATCCCCCCTTAGTCACCAGATCCGGACTCATGCTAGGGGTCTAATAATTAGATAAAATCTAATTTTATCTTCTTGTTTAATTTTATTAAAATTTTGAACTTTTTATTAATTTTATTTTTCATATGGCATCCACGTCAATATATTATAGTGATTCACTAACAGTAAATGATGTTGACTGTTTAATTTGACGGAAATTCACGAATTGGGCCAAATGAGTCTATATGGTGTATAGTTGGCCATGATGTTAATTTTTGAAACCACGTGCCAAAGTTGATTATATGGGTATAATTCGGGTCAGAATAAGGTATTAACCCTAAATTAAATTATGAAATTTCTTAATGGTGATAACTGCAAAACACCAATCCTTATTCTTCGCCGCTCAACTCCCCTTTTCGTCGATCAAGCCCATTCCTAATTCGTCGATCAAGCCCATTTCTCCGTCCTTCGTCGTCAATGTCGAGTAACTCAACAGCCAGTCTGACCGTTTCCCCAGTCTTCGATCAAGCCCTTTCCCCAGTCGTTCGTCAAAACACCACAAAGCCACGCCCTGTTGCGCAATTGGGGGTTTTCGAACGATGCACTCCTCTGCTTCCTCTAGACCTCTACCTCTTTCGCCGCCAAGCACTCAGTCCCACCCGCCATTATCGTCGGGTCCGGGCATGGATTTCAGCTGCTTGCCACCGTATCCACAACCACCAACATCGAAATCTGGCGGTGAGAACAACTCGTTGAATGTCGTCAGGAACAGCAGCTCCCGTGCCGAATGGATATGACCGAATGGAGGGGGAAAAAAGAGTGGAACGATGGATGTATCTGACTAGGGCTGTTAGGGTTTATATCATTGGATCTGACAAGTTCCAAATCTGTGTACATACAAACCACCCTGAATTGATGCTCATACATATAAGCAAATGCTTGGTCATCTCTTACGTCAAAATTAACAATAATGGGGGATTCAGCGACTAAACTTGAACACGGTACAATGCAAAACAATCTCTCCAATTCGCGATTACAAGCTCCTGGATCCATAAACCCACACAAGAAAAGGTCCTTGGATGAATCCCAAACCATGAAATGCCATCGGCCGACTTCATCAACAAGCACAACGGCGGCGCAGAGAACGCTCTGGATGATCGGCTGCGCGTTGGTAAGAAGCATATGTTGGTACATGCTCTTCTTATGCGGAAAAAAAAACTACGATTGAAGTAGGGACTGGAGATCATAGAGGTCAGTCGCTTGCAGACGGACTTACAGCGGCATGAGATTTTAGGGTTTGGGAAGCAGATCAGGATCTCTACCAGGAGATCATCTTTGAGGTTGGCTATCGGGCTCACTTATGATAGAATGGAAGCGGCGGATGGATCTGACCAGGAAGATGAAGGAACGTATGGAAAAGAGGGAGTTGGAAGGGATAACTAGAGGGAGAATGACACAAATATTGTGTTTTTTTTTATTTACCACCAATATGGCGGATTAAAAAGTATTGACAAGTATATTGTATTTTGGAGAAAAAGTTAGGCGAGACCACCTGAGACTGAGGTGTCACCGCCTGAGACTCAGGTGAATAGGTGGGAAGAAAGTCCCAGGTGTTGGCACCTGAGACTGAGGTGGTACCGCCTGAGACTGAGGTGGTATCGCGAAGAACAATCCTAATTCTAACCCTGAAACCCTAAACCCTAAACCAGCGAATTTCGTATCAGTTATTCACACCACAAATGGCTAATAGGTAAGAGACATATTTATTTTTTTAATTATATTATTCAAATGCTATTATGATTGTGTTTAGTTTAATTAGTGAGTTTTTCTGTAGTGATTTTAGAAGATTTGAACTAGTCGTTCGGTGGAAATCGTAGAAAGTAGAGGATAATTTGGGCGTCAAATTCGTTGGTGGTGGTAGTTTTCAGTTGACGGTTTTTCAAATGTAATAGTTGTGGTTTGAAGTTGTTGTTGTTTTTCAAATAGCTGTTATGGTTTAAGAAGGTTGTTGTTTTTCAAATGTTAGAGTTGTTGTTCTTGGCCAAATTATAAAATGTCCGAGTTGTTGTTTGTTATTTGTTGTCCCGAATAGTTATCGCTAATAACATCATACATGAATGTAAAAATAGTTCAAGGAATAGTCCACAAACATAAATAGTCCACATAATAGTCCACATAACACATAAATAGTCCACATACATATCCCAAATAATAATAACATAACAAAAATACAAAAAAAACTCTAACGGCGACCACCACGATGACCACCATGTTGATCCGTGTCGAGGATGATCAGCCCCAGCATGATGATGGTAGGCCTACACGGATCAGGGTGCCAGTGAGGTGTGGTACCGACGGCCATCTAGTGGATCAGCATGGTGGTCGTCGTGGTGGTGATCGTTAGGGGTTTAGGGTTTAGAGTTCAGGGTTTTAGGGTTTTAGGGTTCAGGGTTTAGGGTTAATAGTCCACATAACACATAAATAGTCCACATACATATCCCAAATAATAATAACATAACAAAAACAATATTTGGGATATGTATGTGGACTATTTATGTGTTATGTGGACTATTTATGTTTGTGGACTATTCCTTGAACTATTTTTACATTAATGTATGATGTTATTAGCGATAACTATTCTGAACAACAAATAACAAACAACAACTCGGACATTTTATAATTTGGCCAAGAACAACAACTACTACTACATTTGAAAAACAACAACCTTCTTAAACCATAACAACTATTTGAAAAACAACAACTACTTCAAACCACAACTATTACATTTGAAAAACCGACAACCGAAAACTACCACCACCAACGAATTTGACGCCCAAATTATCCTCTACTTTCTCTGATTTCCACCGAACGACTAGTTCAAATTTTCTAAAATCACTACAGAAACACTCACTAATTAAACTAAACACAATCATAATAGCAATTGAATAATATAATTAAAAAAATAAATATGTCTCTTACCTATTAGCCATTTGTGGTGTGAATAACTGATACGAAATTCGCTGGTTTAGGGTTTAGGGTTTCAGGGTTAGAATTATGATTGTTCTTCGCGGTGCCACCTCAGTCTTAGGTGGTACCACCTCAGTCTCAGGCGGTACCACCTCAGTCTCAGGTGCCAACACCTGGGACTTTCTTCCCACCTATTCACCTGAGTCTCAGGCGGTGACACCTCAGTCTCAGGTGGTCTCGCTTAACTTTTTCTCCAAAATACAATATACTTGTCGATACTTTTTAATCCGCCATATTGGTGGTAAATTTAAAAAAAAAACACAATATTTGTGTCATTCTCCCACACTAGAGTACTCGGGTTGTAGCTTATTTATTTAGTTAAAATGTGTATTTTTTTTAGACTTGCTAACGTCAGCAAAAACTCTACAACTCATTTAAAACTTTGCCACGTTAGAGTCAACTTAGAGTCAATTGGAAGAAAAGTTAGCGGTTTGGCTATTATTATTTTCGGAAAGGGTTGGCTATTATTTTGTTTAAAATGAAAGGTTTGGCTATTAAATTGTATTTACCCCACTTAAAAAGAAGATAACATACTTTATATGTTCTTCTGGTTTTTTTTATCTTCCCATCATAGTGAGCATTCGATATTCAACTCAGCTACCTCTGATCAACGGGTCTGGTTATAAGCTAGAAAAATAACAGTCAAACAACGGAAAAGCCCGCATAGGAATACCTTGGTAGCTCTAGGGACTCTCTGTAACAATAAACAACCCTTTAGAAAATCCAAAACCTTGAGACATAAAAAAAAAATCCTCCCACGACACTAATATATGGCAATGCCTATTTTCCAACAAGTTTGTCCAATTTAAGCTTCAAAACGAAATTCAAGCATTGGATTGCTTCTAAATAAATGGACTTTTCACCATTAAACCAAAACTCACAATCATTAACAGTTAGTGCAAAGACATACATTTCTAGGCCAATCACAACATTTAAGCACAACTTTTAGTTGAAAAGAACAACTGAACATTAAACTAAACGATATAGTAGAATAGATTCAATATGCTTCCTGCTAATGATATAAACACATACTGGTACCATCGTTGTATCCTGACCTACCATTTGTGATGAGTTACTTTGAAATACAACTGCATTTTAGAGAACAAACACCCACAAGGGCATTATGAAACCAAGTTTAATAAAAAAAATCTTCATTTTCCACTTCGAAGGTTCCATTTTAAAAAATAAGAGAGTTTAACAATGTCAAATCTCTCATTAACCTCAAACAACTATTAACCAATGCAATATAAAGGCACGTTTCAAATTCTGCACTTTATGAAATAATCCCAAATCATTATCAATTAATGCCCCAACTACCTAATGTGCAAAATAGCTCTTGAGCTGTACTGTTATTTGTGTTGGTTTGCATTCAAACATAGCTGCATCACGAACCAAAGCAATTAAGCAAAAAATCTTCATATTCTAAGTAGAACGACTCAATTAAATTTGGCCAGCGCTTTATACATATCGGTTACCCCTAGACCTGTTGCACTTGTTGCCTTCATATCTTCGTGAACACAATACAATTGAGGAGAGGAGGCTATCAATGGAGTGGAGTGTGTTAATTAAGTGAATCACCATACAGCTGAATAAATGGGGTCTTCTTAATTAGCTATCAGAACAGTGGGGGTAGTTGCATTCCGTCGGTTTCTCCCTCTGCGCATTCCAGTTAGAATCTCTGGCTTAGGTTGTAGAGATTAGGTTTCAGTGAGAACTTTGGAACAGGAGGAGAGTAGTTTTGTGGGTGAGGAGACCCAGCGAGTTGATTGGGAAGCTTTGGCGAGGCTGCACGATTAGCGGGCCAAATCACAGTTTGGGCCCAAATCAAAACATGCTTTTACTTTCGTGCTCAGCAGACCGGCCGCACTAGCGCCTTCTAAATTTACCCCTCAAAAAAATTGCTATAGATGCAACAAATTTGAAATGAGATCCCTCATTTCTCATTTGACATTTATATTATGTGTAGGTTGTGACGAGTGTACATCTAGACATGCCATTGTCCTACAAATTCATTAACACGCCAAAAAGTGGTGAAATGAGCCACCCTATTAAACTCAATATCGTATAATGATCGTTGGATCCAATCATTGCATATTAGGAAGAGGATTAAAATGTAGCGGTTAACCCGACTAAAATGTTAAAAAAACCCAGTTCCATATAGTTTGCACAAAGATATGATTGCTTTATAGTTGTTATGAAAACTAATTCTAATTTAAGAAGTCGACATTGCTTCTACATATTTAATATTGCAATTCGATATACAATATTCCGACTAGTGATATTTGGGCTGTAATTTTAGGCTTATCATATATTAATAAGATATATATAAATTTAAATTAAGCATTAAACTGCAATTAAAATAATCAAAATATGAAAATCGAAGTATCAAAACACCAAATAAGTACTTACGAGAGTTTCAGAATCAGATGATTTACTCTAGTAGTTGCTATTTTTAGCAGTAAAACGAGGAGTATAGACAAGATATATGTTACCTACAACATTCAGACTCTTTGCCAAGGTTGGATATCATTGGATGAAGTGTTCGGTAGCAAATTGAAAGTGAAGAATCATATTACCTAATTTTGTAGCATCTTCATGGGTAAACAAAAGATCTTTGACTCGAAGCAACACACGAAACCTTGTCAGCAACCATCCTAATTCTGAATCGGTTCGACCTTGTGGGTTATTGTGTATGAGTGAACTAGAGTACGCCTGAGGAAGAGTTGTACGCTCCAAACCTTCCAATTAAATCTAAAATCTTTGCTAATAAATATCCATTTCTCAATTCCCAATTAACCTTTTCTCTCCAACCATACAACTCTCAAATCTAATATCCTCAATCCTTTTATTTATTAGCATAAAACTTACTTATATTTTTGTTAATTTCTTTTTTGACTTTAATATTTTCACTATTTTTTTAAAAAAGTGAAACAATTTTTATTGTTTCGGATATATATAATATTTATACGAATTATAAACAAACAAACAAACAAACAAAAATCAAAATTTGATTTTAATAAATTGTGGCAAATGAAGTTTTAATTAGTTTCTCTAAACACCTCATTTGTAATTTAGGAGGGGAAGAGAGCACACATGCACTGAGAAATGAAAAAGAGAAGATGAACAAAATCCTCAAAAGTTGCCTGAAATTATGATAAGTGTCATCAGACACTAATGAATGATAGTTTTTGTTTGATAGAAATATGAATTTAACAAATGAATAGTACGTGTATTTAATAGACCAATAAATAGTGGTTTCTCATCATCATCAGAGATTAGCGACACGAAAAAGAGAAATTTTACAATGCTATATAGTATTGGTGCTATAGGTTTTTGCCTTGATGGTACAACTTAAAATTGCACATTTATGTTATGGTACAACTTTAGATTGTACCTATACTTTTTGTACAAATTCTTTTATGGTACAACTTGAACTTGTACATTTATGTGATGGTACAACTTCAAGTTGTAAAGTTGTACCATAACATAATGGTACAAATTGCTTTATGGTACAACCTAAACTTATACATTTAATGTTATGGTACAACTTTGAGTTGTACATTAAAGCACCAATACTATATAGCATAGTAGAAGTGCTCCACGAAAAAATGCTCTCAACTGCGACTAACGAATCCCTTGCTCCGGCGCCGTCCCTTTTCCCCTTTGATCGACCGCCAGACACTGCAACCTCTCCGACGGCCTTCCTCTCTTCGGATACAGGAGCCGGAACGCCTGCTACCGAAGCGGACATGCTCATTGACTCTATTTCCACAGTGGTTCATCCACGACGTCAGGAAAATGGAGCTAAGGCGGTAATAGCGCAGACTCAACCCGATCCTGATCAAGGGAGGATGGCGGCTTCCCCGACAAAGCCCCAGGCCAAATTCTCCTATGCAACAGCCCTAACGGGCTAGAAGGCCTCGACAATCAGCCAGAATGCGACAAACCAGTGGACGCCAGTGGGCGCAAATGATCTTGTTCCAGGCGAACGGAATGGCGAACCTGCTCTCATGATTTCCACCGGTTTCAAGGACAGAATCTGTGCGCCGTGGAAGCGGACGCTGGTGGTGCGTTTGCTTGGGACAAAGATCGGTTTCACAACACTCTGCTCTCGATTACGGAGTCTTTGGAGACCTACCGGCTCGATGGAGATCCCATACCTCGATCATGATTGCTTCCTGGTAAAATTGAGCAACGACCAGGATTATTTTCATGCCTTAACGGATGGGCCATGGGTTATTTTTGATCATTATCTGATGGTCCAACAATGGACACCAAAGTTCAAGGTCTCAGATCCTCTCCCCAAGACGATGATCGTCTGGATTCAGCTACCAGCGCTTAAGGTTCATTTCTATCACAAGGAGGTGCTGACCATGCTTGGGAATCTCATCGGAAGAACAATCAGGCTCGATTATCATACTCTGAATCTCGTACGTGCCAATTTGCCCGCATAGTGGTGGAGGTGGACCTTTCCAAGCACCTCGTTCCTAGAATTTGGCTGGACGACGTGTGGCAGAAGGTAAAATACGAGAACCTACCAACGGTATGTTTCGAATTTGGAAAAATTGGTCACACAAATACGACATGCCCTCAACTGCGCCAGCCGACGGTCCTAGCCATCATCGGCGGGGAGCTCCGGAACAATGAGCTTCCGTTGGCGGAAGATCCGAATCCGGGATTCGGACCGTGGATGCTTGTTACCCGCAAAAGCCGGCGGAATCCAAGAGAGGCCCCGGTCAAGAAAGGAAAGCTGGAGAATGATTCTGGGAACCAAATCGACGAAAACGTGACCAAGTATGGAAACAGAGGAACCCCAAAAAAGGAAGGAGAGACCTCTCCACAAAAACCGCCAACCCACACTGCCTCAACGCTGAAACGGGCATCTAATCAAGAAAGGAAAGGGGGTGTGGACAAGAAAGGAAAGGAAGAAAACAAGAAAGGGAAAGAAAAGGTTGGTTCTATGTCTAACGGTAATGACAAAGGGGTGTTGGGCACTTGCCCTGAGAAACCAACAAACGGGCCGAAGCCCATGGCGGACCCAACGAAAGCATCTACTTCTTACCAGCCGACGGAGAGCCCAAGTTTGGATAACAAAATCTGCAACCCTCAACCCACCCGGCCCAGTCCCCCAACCTACCACACCCACACCGGGCCCAATGGGACAGTCATGCAGATCGTTGACCTTCAAGCTTCCTCGATCGGGAAACAGAACAGCGCGACCTCTCTTCTGTCCCTACCTTCAACCACGACCAGGACCAAGAAGAACAAAACGTCGAAGCAGAGCAATCGGCGATCCCCAGCCAAGCTCAATCCGGCAAAGAGTCTACAAATATGGTCCCCGAAAAAGGATAAGAAGGCAAAATCCAAGGCTAGAATCGCATCTTTGACTCTGCAAGAGATTCATGCCTGGACGACCGCCACCGAGATAGCTCCTATTTCCTTGGGAAAAGACGACACATCCAGAAGGGAGGAGGAACCTCGGACAACCTCTAATCCGGATGGGCCGGAACCCTTCTCTAATTGACGATCTCTTCTAGCTTCTTTTTCTCTTATGTTCTTGTTTGTTCTTTGTCTGATTTTTCTTATGTCTATGTCAACCCAAACTAATTTAAAAAATTTCTCCGGGAATGTAGGCGGTGCAGGAAGCATGGTCTTTGCCCATTCTCTAAAGCTCGCTATCCAGACTCACTGACTGGACTTTGTCATCCTGCTCGAGCCTCAGATCAGCGGGGTAACGACGAACTCCGTCAGCGATAAATTGGGTTATCCAAACTCGATTCGAGTGGAAGCTGAAGGCCGAAAGGGAGGATTGTGGGTCTTCTGGGACGGGCAACATTTTTCCACCCAGCTTATTTCGGCATGTAACCAACACATTTCCCTCAAAATTGATCAGAACAATGGGCGATTCTGGGTTCTGACTACAGTCTATGCCTCGCCCAAACAGAGTAATTAGCACACCCTTTGGGATAGCATCATTCAGCAGAGCGATTGGATTGATACCCCTTGGATCTTGATGGGAGATTTTAATGCCATTAGATCTGCAGAGGAGAAGTCAGAGGCGCCAGCATCAAGTACCCACAGGCGCTGCCGCCTTTTTAATGATAGGATAAACGAGGCTGAGCTCATTGATCTCGGGTTTTTGGGGCCTATTTATACCTGGACGAGGGGAATGAGACATTCCTGAATACTACTGTGCTTCACCTTCCCTGTCTTCGCTTGGACCACTGCCGATCCTTACCACTGTCAAGTGCAGCAACAAGAGCAGCAGCAGACCTTTCATATTTGAAGCGGCCTGGCTTACGCACAGCAACCTGAAGGATTTCATCTCAGAAGCTTGGGATCCAAATGCAGCGCTTCATAATGGGCTTTCCAATCTCGCTGGTAAGCTTCAGGTTTGGAATGGCAATGTGTTAGGGAACATTCAGAAGAACAAGAATCGTCTGCTAGCTCGCATCAAAGGCATTGAAACCAGATTGGCAAGCTCTTTCAACCCAGGTCTATTCAAACTCCATTCAAAGCTTGAAATCGAGCTGGATAAGGTGCTTGAGCAGGAGGAGATTTTGTGGTTCCAACGTTCAAGGGACAAATGGGTGAAGCAAGGAGAGCGAAACACCGCCTATTTTCATCAGCAGACAAACATTAGGAGAAGGCGCAACAAATTGAAGCCTTGCGGGACGCAAACGACAACTGGGTGACCGAGCCTCAATCCCTTGCACTGATGGTTTTTGAGTTTTTCACTAACCTTTGCATGCAGGATAACTCCTTTTATGAGGACAAACTCCCAAAGAATGCCTTTCCTCGGCTGAATCAACAATAACTGCTTTGTCTCCTAAGCCCGTTCTCCATTACGGATATCCACAAGGCCATCTTCGAAATGAAGCCCTTTCAGGCACCTGGTCCAGACGGTTATCACGCAGCCTTCTACCAACAAATGTGGCAGGTTGTTGGAAAGAACCTAGCAGACATGGCTATGACTTTCTTCAACACAGGCTCACTTCCGGGACCTATTTCGGCTTCCACCTTAGTCCTGATTCCAAAGGTGGACAAACCGGAGAAGGTGGCGCAACTTTGACCCATCTCGCTCAACAATGTTAGCATGAAAGCCATCACTAAGGCAATGACAAACATGTTGAAGCCCCTGATAAGGAAGCTGGGTTCGCCTAGACAGAGCAGTTTCATTCCCGGGAGACAAACAGCGGACAACATTATTGTGGTCCAGGAAGTTTTGCACTCTTTTAGGAAGAAGAAAGGAAAGAAGGGAGGGCTGATTTTCAAGATCGATTTGGAGAAAGCCTACAACAAGCTCAGGTGGGATTTTCTGCAGGATACGCTCAAGGAGGTTGGCTTGCCTAGCACCTGGATCAGTTGTATTATGACCTGTGTGCAGCAAAACCAGATGCGAATTCTATGGAATGGAGAGCTCTCGCACCCATTTTTCTTTCGCGGGTCGTTCGTCAGGGAGACCCCCTCTCACCCTATCTTTTTGTTCTTTGTATGGAGCGTTTGTCTCATAGAATTGATGAAGCGGTTAACGGCGGGGAGTGGAAGGCAATTAAGCTCTCGGCAAATGGCCCACCACTGACCCATCTTTTCTTTGCAGATGACCTCTTACTTTTTGCGGAGGCGGAGACTCGTCAAATTCAAGTCATTAAACAATGCCTCAAGGATTTCTGCTCTAGCTCGGGGCCGAAGGTAAACTACAACAAATCCATAATGTATGTGTCCCTAACGTTGCTCGCAGGAAGGCCGAAAGGATGAGTCGGATAGCCGAGATCCTCCTGAAACCTAACTTGGGAAGGTATCTCAGAATTCAGGCGATCCAAAGAAGGGTAACAAGAAGGCGATATCAGTCTCTCATTTTGCGCATACAGAAGAAAATGGCTCCTTGGAAGGCTAAACGCCTCTCCTTTGCAGCTAGACTGATGATGGTAAAATCCATTGCGGCGTCCCTTCCAGTGTATACTATGCAAACGGAGCTCCTTCCTAGCAATGTTTGCAAAAGTATCGACAAGATCAACATAGATTTCGTTTGGGGGGACGAGGAGGACAAGAGCAAACTTCACCTTGTAGCCTGGGATAAGATGACCGCCCACAAGAATAATGGAGGGGTGGGCATCAGACGCACTCGACATGCTAATTTGGCAATGTTAGCTAAGAGTGGTTGGCGGCTGATCCAAGAGAAGGACAGCCTGTGGGTAAAGGTGATGCAAGCAAAGTACGGGAAACAGAGACATGGCCTGAGTCTGCTACGACCTATACAGGGAAGTTCCTTTACCTGGTCCAGCTTTACTAAAGCTGCTCAGATTTTAAAAGAAGGTTGTGCTTGGAATATTAAGAATGGGCGCCACACTAAATTCTGGATTGATCCTTGGGTTTTGCAGGTCCCGCTTTGGGATATAGCTACTGGCGACATTCCGGGCGAGCAAGTGGATGCGGCAGTGGCTGATTTCGTTCATGAAGATAGGAGCTGGAAGGCCGACCTGTTCAGTCATCTCCTACCGGCGGAGATTTTCCAGAAAATACTCAGTATGGCAGTCGATAAGCTTTCTCAAGAAGAGGATCGGATCTTTTGGTCGCCCACTGCAGATGGCAGATTCTCCACCAAATCGGCCTTTCTTCTTTCCTCTATACAGCAGCCGAACCCTGATGAAAAAGTGTGGAAGGTGATTTGGCGCCTACCAGTTCCCGAGAGGATCCAGAGCTTCATGTGGCTGGCTTTCTCGGGCAGGATAGTGACTAATGCTTTCAGGTTCAGCCGGAAGATCGCGGACAGCCCGTAGTGTGGAAGGTGCTCGGGGCAGACTGAAACAGTCCCGCACACCCTTCGAGACTTACCCCCATCTCTTTACTTTTGGTCTCGACACATCCCGGTCCAGCAACACCAGGAGTTTTTTTAGCACTCATCACATGGACTGGCTGCGGTCCAACCTTCTGCAGAACTCCTCGACAAGCTCCGGGATCGAGTGGCCTGCTTTATTTAGTATTGCTTGTTGGCTCTTATGGAAAACCCGGTGTACAACTTCTCTTCAAGGTATTAACAAAGCTCTCTCAGTCCCAACTCTTGAGTATTCCATCATGATGAAGACCAAGCTTTGGAATGACTCATGGCATAACCCGATGGCTATGCCAGGCGGCCGTGCTCACCGGTGGAGCGCCAGCTGGCGAATGTAGGGTGGTTGCCACCACCAGATGGGTGGGTTGCTTTGAACACGGACGGGGCATCTAACGGCAATCCTGGGCCGGCAGGTGTAGGAGACGTCGTCAGAAGCTCGACTGGACGTTGGTGTAGTGGGTTCATGGCCAATATCGGGTCAGCTACGGCTGCCCTGGCGGAGTTATGGGCCATCAACCACGGTTTGGATTTAGTCTGGAAATTGGGTTATAGAGCAGTCAAGGTGCAGACGGACTCGCAGTTGGCCATGCAGCTTATACAGAGCAGAGCAGATCCCATTCACCCTTACGCTACTCTTCTCTCGGTCATTCGCAGGAAGTTAGGTCGCGACTGGCTGATCAACATCTCTCATACATTTAGCGAAGGGAATAGAGCCGCGGATTGGCTCTCGAAGCACAGTCTCGTCTATCCCTTCGGTATGCATGAATTTGTTGATCCTCCAATCGGACTAGCTACGGTACTTCGGGATGATATGTTAGGCACTACTTTTGAGCGACGCATAGCGGTTCGCTCATCACCCCTCATGTAACCCCATGTACCTCTCCCTTTCTTGGCTTTGCCTCCATCAATGCAAAAAAAAAAAATAGTAGTTACTCATTGGATCTTGTCATCTACCATCCATGGTCTGTATGGTTGTCCTAAAAGCAACCAAACTCACTGCTCTCACTGTAAATCCCTCCATCCAACCGATGTTGTCAACTAAAGATCAGAGGGACCCTTCCGATGTAATTCCCCTCTCCGGGTCATCATTTCTTAGACAATACGGCCTAAAATATGCAATGTGAAAGCTAGATAAAAAGAGATTTCAATAAAAACGATGGGAAGATAAATAGAGAGAAAGAGAAGAGAGAGAAAAGCTTCAAATCGAAAAAGATGAACAAGGAAATTATCCATTGTGGAAAAGAAGAATGCAGCAATAAGTTTGAGTAAAGGACATAATTTACAATTGGAATGACGATTTTGCCGCGTCGCAGTCGGGTGGAAAGGGAATAGATACAACTCTAAATCCGAGAAAATGAATGGAGAGAGGAGCACGTGAACCGGGAGACCAATCAACACAATTGAGAGGAATGGAAGAAGAGGAAGAAGAGGAAGTAATAGAGGTGAGTGAGTGGGCCGGGGTTTGAGCACAAAAAAATGGTGAGGAATGGAAGGTATGATGTATTAAGAGCCATCACTAGATTCTTGGATATATGGATGAACAGATTGTTTTCCTTGATAGGAGAAAATAATAGTGAAGGGAAGTAGAAACTTTCGAAGAGGGAGGAATGAGCACACGTGCACCTTGAAATAAAATGAAAGAGAGACGAAAATAACCCCCAGTTAATGAAATCATGATAATGTCATCATGAATATACACTAATGAATAATAGTTTTTATAGTAATTAAGATTTAACGATTGAAAATTTATAAAAAAAATTCTGAAAAAAAAATTTAACAATACATAAAATATTCTTACATTGATGGAGGTGTGTGGAATTCATCAAAAATAATTCTAGAAGAAATGCGAGATGTGTGGGATTTCCCGCCATAGATATTGTCCAGAGGTTAGGATGAGTGTTTGTAGAAATTATTGACACAACATCCTTTTATTTTGTACGATAATAAGCATATATACAAATGAGGACAAATAACCACATAATGAATAATGAAGAAGTAAACTCCATATACGCTCAATGACTATGATAACATAGTCTAATACTGTGAATTTGAAATCGTAGTTATGCTCATTTACATTAGCCTTAGCTTCAGTAAATTTGAAATCGTAGTTATGCTTTTTTTTCCTCCTCCCTCAGTTTTTTCTTTTGCATTATTAGCATAAAACTTACATATAGGTTATGTTAATTTATGTTTTTTACTTTAATGTTTTCATAGTATATCATTATTTTTGGGAGAAAAAAATATTTGATACAATTTTTATTATTTCGGACAAATAGTTTTCGAATAAAAACAAACAAAGTAAAATCTAATTTTGATTTCAATACGTTTTTTGGCAAATGAAGTTTTAGTTAGTTTCTCTAAACACCTCGTTTGTAAATAAGAAGGGAGGAGAGGGCACACGAGAAATGGAAGAGAGAAGAGAAATAACCTCCTCCCCCCAAAAAAGTATAAAATTAAAATAATTGACATAATAAATAGACACTAATGAATCGTAATTTTGTTAGGTAAGAATCACTATTTAACAAATGAGTATTAGTTTTTGTTTGATAGACATTAGTGAATAGTAGTTTCTCAGTGAATCTCATCATTTGCCTTCAATGTCTGTCTAGTCGTCCTAAAAGGAGCAAAACTCACTTCTCTAGCAGTAGATCCTTTCATCAAACCGACACTGTCAATTAGAGATAGGAGAGACCTTCCCGTGTGTTTTCCCTCTCTAAGCCGTCATTGCTTAAATAATCTCGCTCTAAGTCAAAGTAAGAGAAAAGAAGAGTTCAATTGAAAAAGATGGACAGAGCAATATAGAGGAGAGAAAACGAGAGAGAGGTTTGATTCGAAAAAGACGAACAAGGCAATCAGTCGGCATGGAGAAGAAAAATGTAGCAATAAGTTCCAGTAAAAAAATATGAGAAATAGAAGGTAGCGAATGAACTTACAATCGAAATGATGAATCTAACACGTTACAATCAGGTGGAAAGGGCAAAGATAGAGCTCTCAATTACATGTTCAATGATGCACTGGATGATTGCAGTTTGGAAGATTTAGGGCACTATGCAAATACTTTTACATGGGACAACAATCACAGTGATCAGCGGAGCCACAGGTAAAGGAGAGGGGTCTTAGGACCCCACTTCAAAAAAATGGGGCAACAAAACCCTTTAGATATGTAGGGTTTAGTATGATTTTTTTGTATTTAGGACCCCATACTTTTGTTGATGTTAGCTCATCTAAGGACACCAATCAACTCAAAGTTCATTAGATACATAAACTAAAATATTTTAAATTTTTAAGGACCCCATTCAATTCTAAGTCTGGCTACGCCACTGACAATGATGACACATTTTTTGAGGAAAGACTTGATAGAATGGATGCCACTACATCCTAACTATATTTCAACCCCCATGCCAGAGTCTATCATCTAAGAAGATCTGGATCCGACCATAAGCCTATCATGTTACAGACGAGATTTTTGACAAATGATATAAAATTTGGATGGAATTTTCGTTAGGAGCCTTTTTGGCAGCAACATGAGTAATGTAAAAAAGTCATGGCTGATAGTTGCCAGGGAGGGCTAGGGGCTTTTATTCGCAGTAAAATTAGTCATTGTGAAGGGAAGTTACTCCTGTGGAGTAAGATGACCTTTGGAGACCTTTTCTTCAGGAAAAACAAAGCGGAGAAGGGACTAGAGAAGTTGGGAAAGAGGAAGACAAATGTTGTTGTGGTTTTAGAAAGGAAGGCTTTAGAGAAGGAACTAATAGAAAGCTGTTGGATGAAATGGAGGGGGGAGGGGTGAATTTTTGTGCAGGAACAACGGTCTCATCATACAATATTTTGGAGGTAATTCCTAGGCGGGTAACTCAGGAAATGAATCAGGATCCGTTGGAGTCGTTTATGCATGAGGAGATTTTGGATGCTCTAAAAGAAGATGAGAGCAAACAAAGCTTCAAGAGCTTATGGGATGACTATGCTATTTTTCCAAAAGAACCGAGAGATAATGGGATAGGATGTGACACGAGAACTTTAACAGTATTTGAACTATGACTCCTTCACTCAAACTCTAAACCATACTCTCATGGCTCTAATCCCAAAGAAAAAACTAGTTGAAACCCCAATTGACTTTCACCCTATCAGTATTTGCAAAGTGCTTTATAAAATTCTTTCTTAAGTGTTAGCAAACAGATTGGAGGGAATTCTGAATGAAGTGGTCACGGAGTTCGAAAGTTTTTTTGCTCTAGATAGTCTTATAACTAACAATGTGATGATAGCTTTTGATTGTTTTCACGCGATAAAAGGTAGAACTCGAGGAAAGAAAGGGTACATGTATGCAAAGTTGGATATCTCTAAATAGTACAATAGAGTGGAGTGTAATTTTTTGGAAATTGTAATGAAGAAGCTCGGGGTTTGCTAAGTTGGATATCTCTAAATGGTACATTGATGCAGACGTGAATACCCTATCAAACGACTCCAGACAACCAGTGGGTATGTTTTTAACATCGTTGGAGGAGCTGTGTCTTGGAAGTCAAAGAAGCAAATAATCCCGTCTCAATCAACTATGGAATAAGAAATAATAGCACTAACAATGTCTAGTGAATAAGCCACTTGGTTGAGAGGATTGTTAGCTGAGATCCCTTATATGAAAGACTGATCCCTCCGGTATTGATCCATTGTGATAGTACCGTGGCTATATCAAAGGTTCAGAACCGTGATTACAATGGTAAGAGATGACAGATATGTCATAAGCATAGTACTGTGAGAGAAGTCCTAAAGATAGGAGCAATGAGGGTGGATCATGTAAGATTAGAATAGAATCTAACTAAGGACTAGCTAGAGAGAAAGTCCAAAATATTGCCAAGGCTATGTGACTTACGTATACAAAACAATGGATCACAAATGATGGTAACCTGACTCAATAGACTTGAGATCCCAAAAAATGGGTTCAATGGATAACAAGTCATGAGTAATATGAGAAAGATCATGCATAGTGAAGCATGAAGTTCCAAAGCTTGTAGTGGTTGAGTAAATAGTAACTATAATGAGATTTATACTCCACGTGGATTGAAATATCTTGCTTTGGGAGTACTTCCGATAGACTCACATTTGTGTATGTGGGAGTGGTGCCGCTTCCTTTGGAATTTGGAGAGCCACCAAATTGCTAGAGCATTCACTAAACTGTGATAACGTGCAGAGTCATAAGCACAGGGGCTGTTGAGCAAATAACACTTAATGAAAATGAAACAACCCGACCTTTTTCGAAAACCAAACCATAACTCAAACCAAAAACCGGTTACTCCGGAGCAACCCAAACCATATTTTAAAATAAACAAACTGGCATTATTGAAGAATTTTAAACAAAAAGCCTCAACACATGGGCAAAATCTCAATCTCAAACACTTAAAACAACTTAACACAGAATCTCCAGTTTATACTAATAACCATGAAACAATAAAATTTAACTATTCTAACTTGAATCTTCACGAGCTTCATGATATCACGTCAACGATGATACTGTTGCTCGCCTCGCCCTACTTCACCTCGTGATCCACTTCTGCTAACCTTTCCTCGACCTGGTGAGTGAGAAGGGGTCAGTTTCGTCGTTACTTCCTAAGGTCTTTGCCTAAGCATTACTTTACTAGCACATTATCAGAAAATACTTCCTCTTACATGAAAGTCATTCTCGCTTTCATTCTTAATAACTCATTTCAACTTTAACTCATAGAGGTTCTCAACTTTTATCCTTAAATCATAGAAGTTCTCTACTACTACCTTAACTTATATACTTATTACTAGGGAATCACCGCGTTACGTATCGCCGTCCGGTGTCCCTATCCTCAAGGCAATGGTACTGCGTTACGTATCGCCGTCCAGTCCATGCCCGGTCAACTACTGCGTTACATATCATCGTCCAGTAGTGACCCGACCATCTACCGCGTCCAGTAGTGGCCCAACCACCCGAAGGTTCGTCATACCAACAAACATACATCATATACATAGCACAACGCGTGCCTCCACCTTAAGTAGGCGGTGGGATGCCTCACACACATAATCGCGCTTACTTAAAAATAACAAATATAATTGAATTAAAAGACATAAACTAAAAGACCTCGATGGAGATTTTACCCCTTTACACTCTTGGTGTAACCTTGTTGACTTGAATTCGCGAGAACCATGCTTTCCCCTGGTCCATTCCTTTGCCCGCTATTATGATATCGTTCCCTTTTCATTTCACTACAAGCAAGCTTCCACTAAATGAGAGCATGTAGCAATTATCTCCAATTTTAGAACCCATATATAGGTAATCTACAGCTTCATCGTTAAATCCATGCACTAATCCTCTCATTGATCATTAGTGGGCGCATTTATGATAGCACCACTACTTATAACTACCCAGTACCCAGATAATGCCAAAGTTAGACTTGTTGCTCCAAATTACCTTCTTCCTCACCTCAACGCACCAATGATCATCACCACGTTACGTACCCAATTCCCAATTCATGCATTCCACCTTTCTTATGAGTACTTTCAAGATCATTATTATAACTACTACACCAATCTCTCCTATATCTCTTGTCCAAATTAATTGATCAACCAACCCCGACATCCTAATTCATAAGCATGAGATCGCTTTATTGTAAACGCCAACAATTTACCATGCCAAACCGATTCTAGAATTAAATGGACCAAGCTGTAACCTTCCTTCCCCTCTAAAGCTTCCAAATTATCTTTTTAAGGATATAACCGGCCTTCACTTTCAGCTCAATCCTCTAAATCATAAAATTTAGCCCCTGATGTAGAGCAACTAGCTAGTCCATTACGGTCGTCATCAACATTATCGATTCAATAAAATAGATCCTTACCTCATCCTCATCTCCCCATCAATGGATTATGTTCACTCTTTCACGTTGCGTAGCTCGTTCCTCCGGTGACGATGACTCCTAGCTCCTCTCCCCTATCCGCACCATTTCATGGAATTTTTCCAACTCTTCGCACTCGACGACGACTGCTGAAGGAGCTAGAGAGTGAGAGAGCGAGAGAAAAAGAATAGGACTGGGGTTTTACTTCCTTTTCATTCCTTTCTTCTTCCTGCCATTTCCGTTGTTGTGTGGAAGGGAAATGGGGAACTAGGGCAGGAGGTTTGGTTATCGGTTGCCGGTTAACCGGCCGGTTAAATCGATAACCGACGGTTACCAGTTAACCGACAAACCAAAATTAAAGGGCTCAGGCGGTGTTCAGTAGCGGGGTTGGAGAGGCCGGTTAATCGGTTAACCGACAGTAATAACCGCCGGTTAAACCGACTAATCGGCAGATTAGTCACCCAGTAAAAATGACGCCGACCCACCCCTCCTTCCACGTATTTGAGACATTAATTTGGTATTTGAATCTATTTTCTATGCAAAAATGATTGCAACTTGACTTGTGGAGTGATTTAGATGCAGAAATGTAGGGCTGAACGTTTAATTTTAGGCAATTTTAGCGAACTTGTTTGTATAAGGGCGCTGGCCGGTTCGGTTACCGGTTTGGTTACTCTATTTAAACTGGTTTGCATGATGTGTTGCGGTTACCACGGTTAACCGAGCAACTAACCGGTAACCGACCGGTCGGTTGTCGGCTAACCGATGGATTCCCTCGGGCGGTTGGCGATAGACGAGGCTAGCGTCGCGGTTAACCGATCTAACAAAAAATCCATTCCTATGGGGAACCTAATGGGGAGAGAGAATTGAGCGGGCTGGGGAGGGAAGCTGAATGACCAATTAATTGGCCACAGGAGAGAGAGGAGTAACGGATGGGGGGATTTTTCCGTCTCCCTTCCCTTTTTATAACAATAATAATATAATATAATATAATTACAATAATGATAATGCTATTATTCCTAATTTGTGGTTTTATTCCATCGTATGTAACCGTCAATCCAACCATTCGATCGAACTTAAACCTGAACTCGGGGTGTTACAGAAAATATCTGGCGTGCTACTCTATCTGAGATAGAGTTCAAGACTACGAGTCACTCTTGTTGAATCGAAAGTGTAACCACTACGCTAAAATTCAAATAGAAAGATACCTTAATTTATATTCGATCTTATACGACTCTTGATGCTCAGAATAGTTTCAAAACTATTCAATTGGGGGGATTGTTGAAAATGTATAGCTTTAAAAGTTATATGAGAAGTCTCAAGAGAAACTACCACATTGGTAGGTGAAGGTGAACATATGTAAATGTGTATTTAGATAAGTTTCTCGTAAGGACAATAAACCTTGGGGTGACCTTTAATTGTGGGGGGGGGGGGGGTGATAGACGTTTTACTTATTTGGGATTTATGTCGGTTTGAATTATTTAGTTCGGGCTTATTTTGGTTATTGGGAAATAATTGGGGGATTAATAAGTTGGGGTAGTTAGTCGGTAATTGTGTTTTGGTATTTAAACTATTGTTTTACGTAGGTAATGGCAAGCAGAAGATTAAACCTAAATTCTAATTTCACCTCTCTCTCTCTCTCTCTCTTTCCCCTCTAGGCCGCCGAGCCCTCTTCTTTTCCCTCCAAGCTGCCGATCGGCAGCAGCCTCCCTTCCTCCTCTCTTCTCATATCAATCCCCCAAATTCACCCCTCCTCGATTCCCCAATTCCCCGGATCAATCCCTAGTTGATGTTGATCCCTAATCCCCAATCCCTTGATAGAGCCTAATCCGGAGCTCTATCATTTGGTATCAGAGCCCGGTTCTTGGGTTCGAATACAAACGAAGAACGACGAGTGCAATGGTGTCAACGAAATCGATGCAAGCCGCTGAGAAGGCCGCCAAGGCGGCGGCGCAAGAGCAAGCCTCGATCACGGCTCGACGGGGCTGTCGGAGGCTGGCGAAGGCGGTCATGTGGTCTCCGATCCGCGGGACGGAGAACTGGTGGACGAGACAGAGAAGCTGGAGATGATCCAAGCCACCTTGAATCGCCTGGTAGCTGAGTTCGAGAAGGAGCGCGAGGAATGGCGGGCTTTCCAGCGCGAGCAAGGCGAACAGCGACGCATACAGGAGTAGGAGTCCCGGAGAGTTTGGAAGCGGTTCGACGAGGTGCAGATGGTCTTGGAGGCGCTGGCCGCCGCGCACACAACCGGGCCGAAGAACAGCGGCGACGGCGGTGCAGGGGGCAGTAGCAGGAGCGGGGCGGGAGAACCGCCGGCGGATGGGGGCGAGGAGGCAAGCGCCGCGGTGGCGACGAACGGCGCGCGGAAGGGCGGGGGGGGGGGGGGGGGGGGGGGGGGGGGGGGGCGGCAGCGGCCGTGGTGGTGGAGGCGGCTGAGGTGGTGACCGCGGGCGGCGGGGGCAACCTGACCAGCGCAAGCGAGCGAGTGGGCCCTGGTCAGCAAGGACGCAACGGCGGCCCTGGGCTGCTACCGACACCGACGGTCCAGGAGTTGGCGGCCCGCAAGGGCAAGGCCAAGATGCCAGGATATGACAATGGGGCCCAACCGATTGGGTATGGGCCACCTAGGCCGATGGGCCGGGCTGATACTGTGGGCCCTTATCACGAGCCCAAAGGGCTGGGGTGGCTGAACATGGACCCGGAACAGGTCGCAGAGGAGCTCAACCTGGTGGGCCAGAATGCGTCGTGGGCCGACCCGGCTGGTGCTGAAGATTACTTGGGCCCGGGCCCGACAGGGGGCCGAGCCGCACGGAGTGGGCCGGGACAAGAGGAGCGGCTTGGGCCGGGCGGATGCGGAGTGGGCCGAGGAGGAGGGCCAAACCGCTGGGTCGAGCATGTGCCGACCGAACCAGGCTGGGGCGGAGCCGGTCGGGGCGGACCAGGGCGAGTTGAACCTGGCCAACCCAGAAGTTGATCGAACCGGTTCGGGTCAGGGTTGGTTAGATTGGCCTACATGGACCCGAATATGTGGCAAGGGTCGTATGGAGCGGGAAATGTGACGGGACCGATGGGGAGAGTAGCCGCGGGCAGTTTTGGGCAGGGGAGAGGATCACCGCTCTACCAGAACCAGCAGGGTGATCCGGGTTATGACAGGTATGGTTCATATCACCCTGCCTATGATGGAACTGATGGGATGGTCTTTAGGGCCAAGCCCCGACCATTGAGTTTCTAAAATTCAACGGTCAAGAGGATGCCGGGTTGTGGTTGTATGCAGCAGAGAGGTGGTTCAGAAAACCACCCCATACCGGAGGAGAGGAAGGCACATCTGGCGTCCTTCTACTTAGAAGGAGAAGCTTTGCAGTGGTGGGAGTGGATGGAGAGATCGTATGGGGCGGTGGGAACCTTGATCACATGGCCGCTGTTTCAGGAGGACCTGCGTTACCAGTTCGGTAAATCGGAGAGATGGGCGCCGGAACAGTTGGCCAAGCTGAAGCAGACCAGCTCAGTAACAGATTACCGTGCGGAGTTCTTCAAACTGGGCAAATCAATGCCATGGGGTTCCAGAGGAGACATTGGTGGGGCTGTGTATGGCAGGCCTGAAGCCGGAGATTGCTGCTACTGTCCGGGTCTTTGAACCGGATTCCTTGAAATCTGCTTTTCGTCTTGCAGGGTACAAGGAAGAGGAGCTTGCGAGTTAGAGGAGCACCATAGGCCGCTATCCGAGGGCTAGTGGTGCCGGGAGCAGTAGCGGGGTCAGCAGTGGAGGAGGAGGAGTGGCAGGAGCCACGGTTGGAGCTGGGGGACCCACGGCGGTGCAGGCGCCAGGAGAGACGGCAAAGGGTGGGGCGCGACCGCCACCGAAGGGATTTGTGCGACTATCCCCTGCGGAGATCGAGCAGAAGAGGCGGGAAGGGAAGTGCTTTAACTGCGACGAGAGGTTCACGATCGGTCATAAGTGTGCACGTCCGGACTTGATGATGTTGGTCGGAAGGTGGGAGGACGAGGCGGAGGATGAGGCGAGAGAAGGAGAAGATGCAGGAGAAGGCTATCAACCTTGAGGACAAGGTTGTTTTGAAGAGAGCGGGAATGATAGACGTTTTACTTATTTGGGATTTATGTCGGTTTTAATTATTTAGTTCGGGTTTATTTTGGTTATTGGGAAATAATTGGGGGATTAATAAGTTGGGGTAGTTAGTCGGTAATTGTGTTTTGGTATTTAAACTATTGTTTTACGTAGGTAATGGCAAGCAGAAGATTAAACCTAAATCCTAATTTCACCTCTCTCTCTCTCTCTCTCTTTCCCCTCTAGGCCGCCGAGCCCTCTTCTTTTCCCTCGAGTTGCCGATCGGCAGCAGCCTCCCTTCCTCCTCTCTTCTCATCTCAATCCCCCAAATTCACCCCTCCTCAATTCCCCAATTCCCCGGATCAATCCCTAGTTGATCCCTAATCCCCAATCCCTCGATAGAGCCTAATCCGGAGCTCTATCAGGGGGGGGGGGGGGGAGGGGGGAACTAAATGACCTTTATATCACACAACACGCCTCATCCGATCGACAGATCGAGCGAGCGAGTGGGTGGTTGATCAACTTGAGGCTATAACTTTTTGGAGTAATTTTGAATTATTTATTTTCTCAACGGATATAGTAAGGATAATTAGTAAAAGTTAAATGACAGATAATTATGGTTAATTATCTTATCGAATGCGTTCTAATTATGGGGTAATTGTTCTCCTAATTAAGCGTGATTTATTCCCCACAGAAGATGGAATGTTATGAGTGTTTTGTCTCCACTATAAATAGCTTATTCCTCGGGTCTTTGTAGTCATCGAACATATGAAGAGCCGAAATAAGAGAGTGATATTCATAGAACTCCAATTCTGCACAAAGTGAGAGTATACGAGTGACTATTTTATCCTGCAGGGTGACTGACTGATAGACTGTTGTGCAAAACTACAAGAAAGTGTCGCGAATATCTTAAAGAGAGCGACTAATGACACATGAAAGTGTCTATTCTAAAACCTTCGTGTTGTGATCAAAAGTGCGTACAATTCCCATCAATATCATTATAATGCATTGGATTATTGCTGTGATTGCTTCAAGTGCGTCTTAGCAGCCCTAGGATTGTTCTTATACATTTGATGCACTTCTTGGTAGCATTTTGTGCATTTTCAGAGCCGAACAGCCTTGTGGGCCCCTTAAAAGTTGTAGGGGACATCGAGCCCAAGTTGTTGGAGCAAGAATTCAAAGACCGAACGCTGTTGAAAGATGTCAGCGACGCCATTTTGCTAGAGACAACCACTTCGTCGAGAAGTTGTCTAGAAGCATCCTGGTTCGCTGGCCACGCATTTGGAGGCTTTTGATTGACCGAATGATGCAGTAGGGGCAGTTTCTCTCCTTGTAAAGCCTAATGGAAAATCTATAAATTGGGATCTAGTTAGAGTTCAAGGAGGAGATACACAATATGTCAAGAAAGGGTTGTTACTCTGCCGACAGAGCAACCATCCCGACTTAAGCAAAGCCACCTTCAAGGGAAAATGGTGAAATCGGCGCATAGGGCCCTTTTCTCTGTTCTGGCCTCCGATTTTTGTGGTGCTCTAGAATCTTCGTTTTCAATGATGAACACCAGAACACCCTCCCCATGGTCGGCTAAGCTCCTTAGTCGAATAGGTACGTGAACCCTAGGGGGTTCTAGCCATGTAAACTCGATGTTTGGTTTAGTACGATTGTTCTTATTCTTATGCATTGATGTTTGATTTCCTCTATTTCGTCATTTGTTGATCCGAATGAATGCTTAGTCGGTCTTGCACACCTTTGAGGAGCAAGACTCGAAATACTAGTCGTTTAGGATGATACTAGAAATAACAGTCCTACTCGATCGAACATCATTTGATCAAATGGTGTGTCGCCTCAATGAAGAAATTCGAAGGGACCTTGTCACCTATTAGTTCGGGTAAATGCTTCGACAAGAGGTGACAACTCGTATGCTCCAATCATCGAGGGCTCATGGTTAGGATACCTAGGGGTATAGATGCCTATGCAATGCATTCCTTCTCTGCTCTCTTACAATCTCCAGTAGCGTAGATTTACTTTTCTGCACCTGTTTTCTATTTCGAATGCCTAAGTTCTGCTAAACCGGAGGAACCCCAACAAGTTTGTGGTGGGCGGAGCCAAATAATTTACCATGATATGGGTCCGGATTGAGCAGCACCCGACCCAATTTTGGCCCATTGTCATCCCTTTATGTGACCTCCAATCTGGAAACATTACTGTGGGTATGAGTGTGTGACGCCCATTTTCTCACCAAATCCGAATCAATCCGGATCAACTCGTGGTTCGACCCTCACGCTCACAAGTCACAACCTTGCCAGGAAAATTTCACATCCCGCTATAGCTAATGTCCTTATAGTTTATACCCTTCATCAGGAGCGGACCTAGGTGGAGTAGGTGTCCCAGGACACCCTTAAAATTTGGAAGAAAAACTAATCAACCCCCGATAGTAGTTTGAGTATGAAAAAAAAATGATCGTATGAAAAAAAAATGATCGTATATGTGATTTAAATCTATAACACTATAGTTATTAGTGAACATCTTTTCTATTTAACTATACTTAATGTACTATAAACGTGTAGCTCTAATCCTCAAAATTTCCAAAGTCTAAAATTAAACTCACGAACTATCCATTATCCCCATTATATTTTAACACACGAGCATATCTTAAGAAGTATGGTCACCTTTTTTATTCTTTTATTCTACAAGATTTTGATATTATTGTCATTATGTTAACAAGTATGATTTATTTTGCAGAGTAAAAGGAACTGATGAACTAACTGAGTTAATGGCGAGGACAAAATTGAATCTATTTTATTCATGGTCTATTTGCTCTTTAAAGTTGTATTGATTTTACGATTGCAATTCCAAGTGTTGATAGAGCTTTTTCAGCTTTGGGTTACATTAAAAACATGTATCAGAATCGAATAGGCAATTAGTTCGTGAATGATTTTCAAGAAAGATATTTGTTGAGCACTACAGACAATGAGTAACACGCTTTGGACTTTTGTTTTAACTTATACTAGTTGGACAATTTCTCATTTAATATTATTTTAATTTTTTATTTTAATTTTTAAAAGGGACATTCCTATATAAAATTTCTGGGTCCGCCAGTACCCTTCCCTTGGCCCGATCCATTCTCTTATCCTCTAACTTCTTCCACCCAAAATGAGTGAGGTCGGAGCTTTCAAAATTCCTACCGTTGATGCTATTTCACGTGCTCCTCACGTGACCTAACCCCCTGCCTCTCCCACTCGGAGACATTTGAATTCGGACCTAAAGCGCCTTTTTTGTTTTTGTCAAAAACAAAAACATTTCAATCGATTCAAATTCAATTTATTTATCGTTTCTCATCCAAAGCCTTTCTCCCTCCGTCAGATGTTTCAAAAACCACGCAGCCTCTCCCCGTCCTCGTTGTTCTAACAACACATAGCCGCCGCCTTCTCCTCCATCTCCGGCAGGTAGGGTTTCTCCTTAATCATGGATCTGATACTCTTCAAAGTTTCCTGCGCCGGGAAGAGTTGGCCCATCGCATTCCGTCTCCCTTGCTTTTACATTCGGAAAATCCGAACGTCTTTTTCTTCCCATTGAATTTAGTTGGAGCGACGGGTTTCCGGCTTATGTCTCCTGAAGATTTCGTCATTTTCTGTACCGTTTTAGGGTTTTCTGATTTGCGACTTGGGAAAAACGGATCTACGGCGGAGAAATGGATAGCAGCGCGGAATGCGTGAAAGTCGCGGTGAATATTCGGCCTCTCATCACCCCCGAGCTTCTGAATGGATGTACTGACTGCATCACCCTCGTTCCTGGAGAACCCCAGGTATATCGCCTGCGACTCTTCTCAAATTAGCTGATTGACCGTTTTTTAGGGTACAATGCCAATTGATTGGACATGCATTGGTGCTAAACCCCCTTTTCCCAGCCTGCCGGCTCTGTTCCATTAAAGAGGGTTATCGTTGACTTCTTGGGTTTTGAATTCTGATGGCTAATTAGGTGCAAATAGGAACACATTCTTTTACATACGACTATGTATATGGTACTTCGGGTTCGCCGTCGGTAGCAATCTACGATGACTGCGTAGATCCTTTGGTCGATGCACTGTTCCGTGGTTATAATGCAACAGTTCTCGCGTACGGCCAGGTTTGGATCTGCTCTCTTTTTCAATTTCATCTGCATTTGTCTTTTGGGTTTCTGGGTAAGCTCATTCTGATGTTGACCTTTATTGTATTTCTTATGTTCTATTAGACGGGTTCTGGAAAAACTTATACCATGGGCACTAATTATTCTGGAGAAGGATCTAACGATGGTATTATACCAAAGGTTATGGATACCATCTTTCGGAGAGTTGAGTCCGTCAAAGAGTCCACAGAATTCTTAATCAGAGTGTCGTTTATTGAGGTAAAGGTCTTGACATTTCGATCATGTTTTCTTGTTTTCTGGGTTGATTTTTCAGTTAATCTTTACGTTTCGGTTTCTGGTTTGATATGATAGATATTCAAAGAAGAGGTATTTGATCTACTAGACTCGAATTTGACAATATCCAAAGGGGAAGGGCATGTTGGAAAGGCTATTGTGCCTCCTAGAGTTCCCATCCAAATTAGGGAAACTGTGAATGGAGGGATAACACTTGCTGGTGTCACTGAAGCAGAAGTTCGGTGTAAAGAGGAAATGGCATCTTACCTCTCCAAGGGTTCTTTCTCGCGTGCTACTGGCAGCACTAACATGAACAATCAATCAAGGTGCATCTTTCATCTTCATTTCTGTTTTTTTTTTTTTTTGGTATATAAACTTGTGATGGGAAAGAGGCAAGGCAGTTGTAGATTTGTGGAAGTTTAATTTCAATTGACTAAGTGATTAGTAATATAATCTCTTATTGTCATGTTGGAAATTATATTTTTGTATGTTGCACAACATGCTCAGGTTCCAAGCATTTGTTCTTTCAATATGTTTTATATAGTGATGCTAATTACTGATATTTACCTCTTGAACTTTCAGTCGCTCCCATGCTATATTTACAATTTCCATGGAGCAGAAGAAAATTACAATGTGTTCGAGTGGAGGAAATGAAGATGACATGGGTGACGACATATTGCGTGCAAAACTACACCTTGTAGATCTTGCTGGCTCTGAACGAGCAAAGCGAACGGGTGCTGATGGCATGCGTTTCAAAGAAGGTAATGCGGACTGAAATGTCCACTGAAAAGAACTAGGCTTGTGATGATATTGTTGTTAACAAATCAGGAACATGAAACGTTGATGATTTAATCGAATTGCTATTTTATTGTTCTTTAATTCCATCCTAGAGCAGTTCCACTTAGTTCACTTACTGCAGGTATTCATATCAATAAGGGCTTGCTGGCTCTTGGCAACGTTATCAGTGCTTTGGGCGACGAGAAGAAGCGAAAAGAGGGGGGTCACGTTCCATACCGTGATAGCAAGCTGACTCGCTTGCTGCAGGCATGAATTTATCCTTATTTAACTCATGCACGTTTTGTAACATAACATTGACATGACAACAAAATTGCTCAGCGTTTGCTAGTGAATGTTCTGTTTTGCTTATTAGTTTTGTTGGAAATTCTACTTTCAGGATTCACTAGGAGGGAACAGCAAAACAGTGATGATTGGTATGTTGTTTATTATTATAAACTAGATTTTTATGCTTTCGAGTTTATTGGCTTCATGTTGGTCCCTGATCCATATTTGACTTGCCGTTGTAAATTTTTCATGCATGATCTTAGCATGTGTAAGTCCTGCTGATACCAATGCAGAGGAGACGTTGAATACATTGAAATATGCAAATCGTGCTCGTAATATTCAGAACAAAGCTGTTGTAAGCTTCCGTTATTGTGCATCTCTCATTTTTGTTAGTTGCAATGCTTTGCAGTTCTTTAATAAGATTTACACTCCTCTGATTTTAGATCAATCGGGACCCTAATGCCATTCAACTTCAAAGGATGAGGAGCCAGATTGAACAGTTGCAGGCTGAACTATGTATTTATAGGGGCGATTCAAATGCACCATTTGATGAAAATCAGGTTTGTGTTTAAGTGTGGATACTTTTGGGACTGACACCTTAACAAGAAAATGTAGTTGCATAATATTTCTTCTCTCTTCAGATTCTCAAACACAAGGTATCATTACTTGAAGCAAGCAATGCTGAGCTACAAAAAGAACTTCAACAAACGCAAGTGACTTTTGAGCATCTGAATCAACGTGCTGTTGATGCCCAGGTGAGCTACATGCTCGAGTTACTGTTGCCATGATATTCTTGAGCCACATTTCCTGTTTATCTGGCTCTTATTAAACATTGACCTTGTGCTTATGTTTTAGGTTGAGAAAGACAAGCTGATAATGCAGATTGAATCAATTCGAAATGGTAAATCTTGGGACGAGATCGAGGCTGCTGGAGATCAGGTTAGTGTAGGCAGACCCTTATTGATGTTAATAGACCAATTGGAAAAATAAAGTTCTCTTTTGCTAAGACGTTGGTGGAAATCTTAGGATGCTGATTTGGTCAGAAGTTATGTGTCAAAAATTCAAGATTTGGAAGGGGAGCTGTTACGTATAAAAAACTCCAAACTGAAGCATACTAGATTTGTTGACTGCGTTGACTCGGATGATGAGGGATTCCGTCCCACTGCTGGTCTATTCCCTCCAATTGATGGACTTTCTTCCAACTCAGACACAAAATCCTTAGAAAACGAAGGTGATGTCCCTGAAAACAAAAAAGCTCCTTCATGCTTTTGGTATTTTGGTTAATTTCTAGTTTGTTGTAATGATATGATCACTATCCCCCCACTAGTGAAGCACTAAATCTCTGTAATTTATTATATCAGTGGTTTCATTCACTATATTGGGAGTAATCCTTTCAAACACCAGTCGTCCATAATCTTTCAAATGATTGTGTTCGACTAACTTAGTTTGTATTTGATTGTTGTGCTTCCTGGGTAATTCATTAAATTCAGCTGACTTTAATGTATATGCAGATGAGGCTGAAGATGAGCAAAAGGAACTAGAGCACTCATCTATGCAAGAGATACTTGATAGAGAGTTAAAAGAATTGGATAAGAGACTTGAACAAAAGGAGGTACTTAAATCGTAATCAATGATCTTTTGTTTCTTATTAGTTAAACTTTATCCATCCTACTTAATCTTATTAGGTGTCAATAATCTTGGTGTTTGCTTATTTTCTTCTCTTCCGTTGTCCTCCCTTTTGGTTTGTCAGGTTTTCTTTAATTTCATTTTGCTTTTGATATAGGCTGAAATGAAACGTTTTACAAATGGTGACCCTTCTGTCCTTAAACAACACTATGAGAAGAAAGTTCATGAGTTGGAACAAGAAAAGAGAGCACTGCAGGTCAGTGTTTCCCCTGAGATCTTATGAGCATGTTCTTTTCATTTTCTAAATGGCAATTCTTCCTTATGATCTTCATTTTTCGATTGTCAATGGGCAGAAAGAGATTGCTGAACTGAGGAACAATCTTGATAGCATCTCATCTAATTCTGATGATGGTACACAAAAGCTAAAGGAAGCATATCTTCAGAAGCTTACTATCCTTGAGGCACAGGTGGGTCTTGATTTGGGCTTGCTACTGACTTGTAGACATAGGTTTAAGTCGGTCCTAAATGGTTATTCTACTTGGCAGGTATCGCAGTTGAAGAAGAAACAGGACGCCCAAGCTCAGCTTTTGAGACAAAAACAAAAGAGTGATGAAGCAGCCAGAAAGCTGCAAGAGGAGATCCACAGGATCAAGACTCAAAAGGTCTAGCATCTGCAACCTGCGACACAAAGATTGTATAGTAGAATTAATACTTACTCTCAAGTCTCAATCTTAATATCAATTCAATCGTCACTTCTGCAGGTTCAGCTCCAACATAAGATCAAACAAGAGTCTGAACAATTTAGGTTATGGAAGGCCTCACGAGAAAAGGAGGTTCTTCAGGTATTACAAAAGTTTCCCCTGAAGATCCTACTTTCATTTTCGGTTCTTCCTGCGTTTGTGGCTGTACAAAGTGCCAAAATTTTGTGCTAATTTTCATTATCAACAGCTGAAGAAAGAGGGAAGGAGGAACGAGTATGAAATGCACAAGTTGTTGGCCTTGAATCAGCGACAGAAAATGGTATGAGACGAACTTGTGGCTTCAGAGAAAAGAAATATATTGTAATAACTAAATGGTAATCATCTCAGGTTCTGCAAAGGAAAACAGAAGAAGCTGCCCTGGCCACCAAGAGACTAAAGGATGTTTTAGATTCTAAAAAGGCTTCCTCACGTGAACTTTCCAGTTAGTGGATTCAAAAGCTTCATGCTTGGTGATAGTTACATTTTTTCTTTTAAAAAATTTGATATATAATTTTGTTGCATCTCATGACAGGTGTTGCAAATGGCGGTGCTGGAATTCAGGTATCATTGGCTGCACGGGTCTCATCTTTTTATGTCTTTTCTTTTCCTTATTGCTTTTTGTACCCACATTGTTCTCTTTATGTGTAGGCTCTGATGCATTCGGTTGAACATGAGCTTGAAGTTACTCTTCGGGTGCATGCAGTGCGCTCTGAATATGAACGTCAAATGCAAGAGTGAGTGATATTGAAAATTTCATTATTATTGATCGTCCTTCTACTTCTATCCAGGCAAAGCTAATTTTGACGACCACTGTTATCTGTTCAATCAGGAGGGCTAAAATGGCCCAGGAACTTGCGCGATTGAAGGAAGAAACTGAGATGCTTAAGAAAACTAATTCCAGGTGGGTATATATTTGAGTTTGTGCTCATAATTATTTTAGCTTCAACACTCGGGTGGCCAGCCAGATGTTGATTTGCGATAAATGCTGTTTCAATGCAGCGATAGCCCGACAACAATGTCACCTGGTGCAAGGAATTCCAGAATATTTGCACTTGAAAACATGCTTGCTTCCTCTTCTAGCACCCTTGTTGCAATGGCATCACAGCTTTCTGAGGCAGAAGAAAGTGAGAAAGGCTTCACCGGCAGGGGACGTTGGAATCAAGTAAAATCTCTTGTTGATGCCAAAAACATGATGAACCATCTGTTCAATCTAGCTTCTTCCTCCAGGTAAATTTTGAAACCTGATGCTATACTGTCGATTCCAAGTTAAGCTATTACTATAAGTCTAACTGAACCTGTGTTTTTCAGGTGTTCGCTGCGGGACAAAGAAGTTGATTGCAGAGAAAAAGACAGCGAAATAAGAGACCTGAAAGGGAAAATTGTCAACCTCAGCAGTTTAGTTAGGCATCTGGAAAAACAGAAGACAGAACTCATTCACCAAGTCAAGTTGCAGGTTAGCTCACTTTTAAAGTGTAAACATAGCCAGACATTTGCTTGGTATAATTTTAAGTGTATCTAGAAGGCTAAATCACTAGATTCATGCTATGTATCTTGTACTCCAGAATTCAGCTTTAAAGAACATGGAGAATGCAGGACGCAAATATGACTTGCGGAAGCAGGTAACTACTCTCTCTCTCTCTCTCTCTCTCTCGCTCTGTCTGTCTCTGTCTCCATGTTCGAACAAACTAACGATTGGCATTTTGTACTTCAGCCTCAGAGGAGTTCCATCTTTATGATGGAGGATATGGACATGTCAGTATCCGATCATTCGGATGTCGAACCAACAGAAGACGATGATGCTGAGTGGGTTCGAACGAACATAAAGAAAACCAAAAGAAGGAAGCACTCCAGGAGTGAAGTTCATCAGTCGAGCTCAGATTCTTCTCCTCCTTCTTCCCCAAGAGACGTAGAATTTAGTAGAACCGAATCGGGGCCGTGTTGCTCCTGCAGCAAGAGGTCTTTATGCAAAACGACCAAGTGCGAGTGTCGGGCAGCTGGAGGCGTATGCGGTGGTTCCTGTGGTTGCTCGGCGAGTAAGTGCAATAACAGAGACCCTGCTGCTTATGCCACTGTGAACTCGGCTGAACCCGGAGAAGCTGACGTGGTTTCGGGTTTTGATGAACAACCCGGTGAAGATAGAACTCGCGAGCTTGCTTCTCATGGCGCCATGCTTCTGGGGAGCGCCATGTCTGGCAACCCTGCTGCTGCTGATGTTGCCCAGGCAAATATTGGTGAAGCAAAAAGGATGCCATTGTCAGACATCGGCAATACAGCGGTATGCTATCTCCGTTTTCAACACATCAGAAATAAACCCTTTTTAGCATAGATGGTAAATGATGAATGACTGAATGAACCTAAATCAATCCTCTTGCAGGCAAAGTCCAATGCACCAAAGCCAAGCCAGAGGAAGAAATGGCGGAAGTCTGTGATTCAGCTTGTCCCTGTCGCAGCAGCAGCTCCACCACCATCAACGCAATCAGAAAGTGATGCAAAAATTGTTCAAACCACTCACCAAACACCAGCCACTGCGAAATCTCCCATAAAGGTGGAGAATACTGCTGCTGCTACCACTACAGCTGCCAATGGGAGGGAGACAGAGAAGCCGCCATTGAAGCTGCCAAGGGCAATGAGAGCCCCTGGATCAAACAGAGGGGGGGTTCTGTTAAGAGAAAGGAATGCTGGTGGTGGTCATGGAGCAGCAGCAGATGATGCATCTGGCCGAGTAAATCCTCCTGCAACGAGAAGTCCTGCTAGGCCGGCGAGAACAACCGACGAGAAGGAGAACTACGGCCGCTGACTTTCGACCAACTTCTGTGTGTGTTTGATGTGATGGAAATGGCTGTTAGAAGCTCTTCTTGCGAGAGCTGTAGGTGGTGTGTTGGGAATGTAGTAAGACTAAGTGAGAGATGATGGTTGACCACTGGGGGTTGCTTTTGCTGATTTGTTTTAGTTTAAGAACAGTCTAATTATTAATGGCGGCTCATGAGCCCCATTATTTACTAATGAACTAATGCCTACTAAGGTTGTCTTGTGGCTGACTTTTTCTGATACTTCCTGCCGGTCGTCAACCCTCTTCTATAGTTTTGCTGCTTTGCCTGTGCAAGCTATAACTTGTTAAAATGCTATGCGCTCAATCTCATTGCCGTGACTTGATTAGATAGTTTAGAGAATCTAAACTTCAATTCAGCAAGGATAAAGACTCATCCAGAGCGATAAGGTTTAAATGAAATCCCCAACAAACTCGATTAAGAGTTTTGAAACTATGAAGCGATTAAAGATTCAAGACAATCAATCGAAAGAAAAGAAACAAGAAGAAGCCACGCCCAGATAAACTTGAGTTCCTGGCCAAAGCCCCAACTCAAGTTATCCAGACACACACACCGAACCTTAACCAGAGACTCCCTAGAACACAACCTGTTCTTACTGAGTATCAAGAAACCGTTGCCTTCTTCTTCCTTTGGAGGTCTTTATATAGCCTCAGAGATGCTGGACTTCTGTCTCTCTTCTTCAATGCTGGTTCCGTTGGGCATAATTGATGGTGATGAAGATCGATGCCTCGATGACTCAACTTCAAGGGATCGACATCTCTTTGCCGATGCTGATGACAGTGGTAAAGACGATGATACGCTACTGGGCTCTTGTCGATTCTGAGGAGATGTAGTAGCTTGGTTAGATGGGCTTATGATCAGCTGTGCCTTTTGATTAAGAGGAAGAGGCGAGTCAAGGCCCAACAATCTCCCCCTGCGTTCGAGTCTTTTATTCTGTTATCAGTCAAGCCACTGCAAAAGCCAAACTTTCTGCAGTTATACAAGCATTCACTTAAGGTGGGCATAAGATTTAAGATAATTGCACAACACTTATTGTCATTACTTAAAACGAGAACCAGGAATTTATTTAGCTTAGTCTTAAAGACATAATCATGGAGCCATACTTAAACCCTTATGGTTTTTGAAAATCAGAACACTCAGATAGACCATTATGGTCTTTGAGAACAATCAGCAAAACAAAAGATAGACAGCTACAGGAGGCATTTATTTTTCTAGGATCATTTTCCTTAGAAGAGACTCCCCCTGCGATTCAAATCCCTACTTTACTTCATTCTCAGGATGAGTGTCCTGAGTCTCCCCCTGAGTTCCAGCTTCTTCCTCTGTCTCATTTTCAATATGAGTTCCAGCAGCTTCTTCCAATAATTCTCTTTCGAGGTCATCAGCAAACAGTTTGATGTCTTTCTCTGATATGGTTTCAGGTTCCAACTCAGCCTCTTCTTCTTCAAAGGAGATGATGAGGTTTTTGCATACTGAAGAAGTTTTACCAAGAATCAATGATTTGGAGATTGACTTAGACAGGGGTTTCGATTTTTTTAATGCTGGTCCAGAGAGATCTCCCCCTTTCGAAGGCTGAGGGTCAATGTGGAGAAACTGAAGAACAGTGAGGGCTGGGACTGAGACAAAAGTTTCAATGGTGGAGTAACCATCCAGGGAGATTCCTAAGTTGGAAAGCAAAAGGGTAATGAACCCTCCATAGGGAAGGCGCCCCCCAAGTTGAGCATCAGCGCTTCGAACAATTGATTCGAACAGCAGCTGAGAGTAGTCAATCTTTCTACCAGTGAGAGCAATTGACAGAACCCAGAGATCTATCTTGGTAACAATGTTGAGGCCATGATTTCAGGGTAGAAAAAGGTGGGTGATGAAGTAATGAAGAGTGCGAAGGGTGGGATTCAGATCAGCAGAGGTGATTACCTCATGTGTCCCTACACTGCGTTGAGTGATTCTTGAATCCTCAATCACATGGTCAAACTTGTAAAAGAGGAATTCATCTTCATGAGCCAAGGGAAGAGGTCCTCCTGTGGGGAGATTCAGAAGAAGGCCAAGAGCTTCTGAAGTGAGAGAAATGAAATAGCCATTGACCAGGGTGGTGAGCTTCCGAGTGGTGATTCCTTGGCAATCAAGATTAGCATAGAAGGTGCGGACAGGTAGAGGACACGCAGTAAGAGGTGGATAGTGAATAAGGAATTCCCACCCCAGGTTTCTGATGAATGGAGTGATGTCAATACCAAGGGATTTGAATTCAAACAGATCGAGAGTGATGGGTCAGAAAGAGAGCGGGAAGCAAAGAACTCTTTGAAACGGTGAAGACTGAAATCAATGGGCTCACTGAAGGTTCTCCCAACATAAGTAACAATGGCACCAGGAATGTTAGAGGAGGTGAATAGTTCAGTCATTGTGAGTGAAGTCACAACTGAGTCTTGACTGAAGTGGAGGGAACGAAGAAGGGAGGGGGATTTAAAGCCACGACAGAAGGGGAAGAGATGCAGTAATAACTACTGAATATGAAAATCACGTAACATGGAAAAACCAACCATCAAATGCATGCACTAAAAATTAATACTTCTAGTCAGCGAACAGAATTGAAGCAATTCATAAACTTAAAGTAAGAGCAGAAGTAAAGGAAGGGTAGCACCTGATTTAGTGATGGGTTTGAACAGAGTGAAGTGATTGCAGACCAAGCTCTCCACAAAGTTGAATAAATCGTTCAGAAGACAGGGGTTTTGTAAAGATGTCAGCAATTTGGAAATCAGTGGATATGAAATTAAGTTCTATGTGGCCAGCTTGAATTACATCTCTGATAAAGTGGTGTTTGATTTCAATATGTTTGGTTATACTATGATGGACAGGGTTTTTTGACATGCAAATTGCACTGGTATTGTCACAGAAGATAGGAATGTGTTCAAAGTTGAGACCATAGTCTAGAAGTTGGGATTTTAACCACAACATTTGGGTGCAACAGCTTCCTGCAGCCACATATTCTGCTTCTGCAGTAGACAGTGCAACTGACCCTTGTTTTTTGCTTGACCAAGACACAAGTGATTGCCCAAAGAACTGACATGTACAACTGGTACTTTTTCTGTCAGTTATACTTCCAGCAAAGTCAGAGTCTGAGTATCCATTCAGTGAAGGATAATCAGACCTGGGGTACCATAGACCAAGATCACTAGTTCCTTTTAAATATCTAAATATTCGTTTTACAGCAGTTAAGTGGCTTTCTTTAGGCTGATGTTGGAATCTGGCACACAGACAGACACTGAACTGAAGGTCAGGCCTGCTTGCTGTTAAATAAAGCAAGGATCCAATCATTCCTCTATACCTTTTCTCACATACAAGAATTCCTGCTAAGTCATAATCTAAATGGGCATCAGAGGCAAGGGGAGTTTTGCAGGGATTAACTTTAGTTAACTCAAATTTTGACAGCATGGATTGTAGATACTTAGTTTGATGAATAAAGATTCCAAGGTCAGTTTGAAGTATTTGTAGACCAAGAAAATTGTTCAATTCCCCCATAAGACTCATCTCAAACTTGCTTTTCATAGTAGAACAGAACTCATCACACAAGGCAGGATCAGTGCTCCCAAACACTATATCATCCGCATATACTTGAACAATCAGTGAGTGAGAGTTTTTGCTCTTTATAAACAATGTTTTGTCAACTCCACCCTGACAAAAGCCTCGGGATATTAAAAATGAAGTCAGTTTATCATACCAGGCCCTAGGGGCATGTTTAAGACCATACAATGCTTTAGATAATTTGTAAACGTGATCAGGAAATTCACTATCAGTGAATCCAGGAGGTTGTTCAACATAAACATCCTCCTTGATTTCACCATTTAGAAACGCACTTTTCACATCCATTTGAAATAATTTGATATTCATGTAACTCGCATAGGCACAGAGAAGTCTAATTGATTCAAGTCTAGCTACAGGTGCAAAAGTCTCATCATAATCTATCCCTTCTTCCTGGTTGTATCCTTGGGCAACTAGTCTAGCCTTATTTTTAATTATGTATCCAAGGTCATCAGATTTGTTTCTGAAGATCCATTTAGTGCCAATAACAGAGATATTATAAGGACGAGGTACTAATTCCCAAACATTCAGTCTAATGAAGTGAGACAGTTATTCTTGCATAGCAAACAACCACTCTTCATCCAAAATGGCTTCCTTAAAGTTTTTAGGTTCAAGCATAGAGACAAAGGCATACTGACCTGGGATGTACTTACCTATGGTTTTAACAGGGTCAGTTAGGTTACCTATGATTTGAGATGGTGGGTGCCTTTTTCTGATGTGAGCTGGAGCTTCCACATTGTCATGTTGAGCAGCGGAGTCAACCTCTGGTTGTACTGAGTTGTTTGACTCAATTTCAAGAGGTTTTTCACATTTTGGCTTGTTTCCTGTCTCAATAAAGGAGCTAAGGGGCAGAAAATCATAGTCATTTATGTCAGACTGTAAGGGCAGTGAAGGAAATGAAGAATCAAATCGAACATGCACTGATTCCTCAACTTTTCTCGATCTTTTATTGAAAACTCTATAGGCTTGACCTTTACTGGAGTATCCAAGAAAGATCCCTATATCTGACTTTGCATCAAATTTTGCAATGGAGTCTTTTGTATTTAAAATGAAACATTTAGTTCCAAACGGATGGAAGTAGGACAGTTTAGGGGTTTTTCCTTTTAGAATTTCATAGGGTGTTTTGTTGATTACTTTTCGAACTGTAGTCCTGTTTAAGACATAGCAGGCAGTATTGTCTGCTTCTCCCCAGAGAAACTTAGGACATCCAAATTCCAAAAGCATGGTTCGAGCAGTTTCAATGAGGGATTTGTTTTTTTCTCTCCACAACACCATTTTGTTGTGGTGTTCTGGGAGCTGAGAAGGAGTGTAAAATTCCTAGTTCATCACAAAAGCAGTTAAAACTATCATCAATGAATTCTCCACCATTATCACTCCTAATGCTCTTGACAACACAATTATATTGATTTTGAACTAAAATGACAAAGGACTTAAAGTTGGAGAAGGCCTCATTTTTGGATGACAAGAATAACACCCAAGTGAATCTAGAGTAGTCATCAACTATGACAAGCACATAAGATTTACCACCTAGACTCTGAACATTGGTAGGTCCAAACAGATCCATATGCAACAGTTCAAATGAGGCTTTAGATGTAACATCCTTTTTACTTTTAAATGATTTTTTACAGTGTTTTCCTAGTATGCAAGCTTCACAAGTGAAATTGTCTGATGCTTTGATTAAAGGCAAACCTCTAACACTGTTGAGTTTGGAGAGTTTAGCCAGTCAAGATATGCTCATGTGTCCTAGTTTTCTATGCCAGTTGATTACTGACTCGGAAATGGAGCTCAAACATATGTCCTCAGAGAGGTCAACAGTGGATAAGTCAACAGTGTAAACATTGTTAACTTTCTTTCCTTTGAACATAACTGCATTGTCTGATATGCGTTCAATGATGCAACTAAATGGATCAAATATGACTCGATAGATGGACCCACATATTTGACTAATTGATAGTAAATTGTGTTTTAACCCATCAACATAGAGAACATCCTCAATTATTAGGGAGGAATTTCCACTAACAGTGCCCTTCCCCACAACAGAAGCACAATTATTGTTACCATAGAAGACTTTACCTCCTCTTTTGGGTTTAAAAAAGAAAACAACTCTTTGTTACCTGTCATGTGGTGAGAGCATCCAGAATCTAAGTACCAGATGTTACCACCTTTATTGTTCTGAAATGAAAGGAATTTAATTAGAGGTTTTAACAACCCAAACAAGTTTGGGTTTTGGTTTCCTATAGAGACAGTGAGAGTGATTGTGACCATAAACATTACAATTAAAACAGAACAGTGATGATCTCCTAGTGTTATTGAAGTTCACATATTTATGATATCCATCAAGGGAGTAGGGTCTGCGATCTGGAAAGAATCTTTTAGTATTTTTACTCCACACTTGGTGATTATGATTAATTTGCCTCTTAAGCTCTCTGTTTTCAACTATGAGTTTTGCCACTTGAGTATCTTGAGTGATTTGAGCAGCTTGTTGATTATCAACAAGTTTCTTAAGTCTACAAATTTCAGTTTCCTTCTCATGCAGTTGAGTTACAGTGAGGCAAAATTTGCTTTTCTGCAGGTTGCATTCATTTTGAAGATTTGATAAGGCATGAAGAAAAAAGTCTTCATTGCACGTTTCTGAAACAGTGTCAGAGAAGGAGTCAAACCATACCTTTTCAGTAGTTGTGTCCTCTCCTGTGCTGGAGTTGAGTCCCATGTAGGCAACCACTTCGGGCTCATCTTCAGAGCTGTAGTCGCTCCATGAAGCTGCCATTGCTTGTTCTCTCTTTTTATTCAGAGGACAATTTGCTCTAATATGTTCTGTTTTGCCACATTTAAAACATATAGTTGAGTCAGATTTGTCACTTGAGTTCTTAAAGTCTCTAGGACTAGAGTCTGATCTATTAGACACAAATGAGTTCTTATCATTTGCTCCACTAGAATGATGTCCAGAAGATCTAGGGGCATTAGGTGCCATGTTTCCAGGGGATCTAGAAGAGTAAGCATTATTTCCCCTTTTTGCATTAAGGTCATGTTTAAATTTCATCATTCTTTGAAGTTTCTTGCTGGTTAGGGCAAGTTCATTTTCAAATTCTTCATCTAATTTTCCTTCATCTACACAGCATACAGATTGAAAAGCAATTGTTTTGTTTTTCTTGTCATGAAGAGAGTTCATCTGTTTGAGAACTTCTTCATGACTAAGAAGAGATCCAATGAGATTTTCAAGTGAGAGGACATTTAGGTCCTTGGCTTCCTCAATGGCTGTTCTTTTAGCCATCCATTCAAGAGGAAGAGACCTAAGAACTTTTCTAACTAGTTCCTTGCTAGTGAATGATTTTCCTAGACCCTTAAGTCGATTGACTAAGGTGGAAAATCTCTTATCCATTTCTGAAATGGATTCTCCAGAGATCATGTCAAAGGTTTCATATTCTTTTAGTAACAAATCAATTCTGGTTTCTTTAACTTCTGATGTTCCTTCATGAGTAGTTTCTAGGATAGACCATATTTCTTTAGCAGATTCACATTTATTCACTCTTTCACCTTCATCTTCAGAAATAGCAGAAAACAAGATATGCATAGCCCTAGAGTCTAGTTGAGCACTTTTTTATTTTGTTCATCTGACCATTCCTCCTCATCATCTTCTTTCATGTCAATTGGTCCATTTCGAACAATTGCCCATAAATCACAGTCGATTCCTCGGAGGAAAAGGCGCATCTTTTTTTTCATACAGAGTAATTAGAACCAGAAAACCACGGAGGGTTTGTGCTGGTTGGGAATGAGTTTGAAGACATAGCAGAGAAGAGGATCTCCTTCTCAGCAACACCTAGTTCTTATGAGAACCAGGCTCTGATACCAATTGTTAAAATGCTATGCGCTCAATCTCATTGCCATGACTTGATTAGATAGTTTAGAGAATCTAAAATTCAATACAGCAAGGGTAAAGACTCATCCAGAGCGATAAGGTTTAAATGAAATCCCCAACAAACTCGATTAAGAGTTCTGAAACTATGAAGCGATTAAAGATTCAAGACAATCAATCGAAAGAAAAGAAACAAGAAGAAGCCACGCCCAGATAAACTTGAGTTCCTGGTCAAAGCTCCAACTCAAGTTATCCAGACACACACACCGAACCCTAACCAGAGACTCCCTAGAACACAACCTATTCTTACTAAGTATCAGGAAACCGTTGCCTTCTTCTTCCTTTGGAGGTCTTTATATAGCCTCAGAGATGCAGGACTTCTGTCTCTCTTCTTCAATGCTGGTTCCGTTGGGCATAATTGATGGTGATGAAGATCGATGCCTCGATGACTCAACTTCAAGGGATCGACATCTCTTTGCCGATGCTGATGACAGTGGTAAAGACGATGATGCGCTACTGGGCTCTTGTCGAGTCTGAGGAGATGTAGTAGCTTGGTTAGATGGGCTTATGATCAGCTGGGCCTTTTGATTAAGAGGAAGAGGCGAGTCAAGGCCCAACATAACTATGATGGAATAGTAGGTATATATGCCCACTCACGGCTTTCCTTTTTTATAGAAAGGAAAATTTTCCTGTGGACTAGTAAAAGGAATGGAATGGTGAGTTGGTGACTAATTTAACTTCTTTGCCTTGGGGATTGAATCAAGACGGGTGATTGACAAATTCAACGGGATGTCGTACTGAATTAGTATATGATAGGATATTTTATGTTATGAGGGTGGCTAAATTGATTCATAATGGAAAATACTGTTTTTAAGTAAAATAATATTCTTTAGAAAATATTATACCCAAAAAAATGCTATTATACTGGAAAAAAATATCATAAGTACATAGGGTAATAATGAGCCATATACTAACTAATCGAACATGAGAAATCAACGCAGAATTTATATTATATAAATATATATAAATTCATTTAGCGTTAATGATTTCTCAATTCTCTACATATTTTGCTAAAATCATCATGAACTGACATGAACTAATTATACCACATTGAACCATACCAAATGTTCAAACCGACATGATAATATAAATGGGTTCAGACAAGTCGACAACCATGCTAAAAACAAGGATTTTTTTCCTAAATACACATGTTAGTAAAAAAATTTCTTAAAATATAATAGTTTTTATAAAAATTTCTAAACTAAACATGTTTTTTTTTTCCAGATCGCGGTTAACAAAAGCAATCAACAAATAAATTGCTTTCAACAGAAGCTATTTAGGCTAGAGTTCTTTTGGGAAGAGCGATCACATCGTGCTGACGCGGCGAGCGATCTGTTGCCGGATAGCGGTGGCGCAAGCGTTCAATGGTAATCTCGTCCGAGCAACGTGATTAGGCGTTACAAGAAACACATATCGCTGATGTGGACAACGATGTGCTTCTGGACAGACGCAGATCGATGAACTATCCCGCGATCAACTATTGATCACTTTCGATGGCCACGATCAACTATCTCTCCTCCCGTCGCAAGTTTGATCACTTCCAACAGAAGCAATTTAGGCGCTCCCCAGCCTATAAATACCAACCCATCCTCCTCATTTCATTGACACCACTGACCACACACATTGGAGGTTCAATTCCTCAATCCAATATCCCATACTGGAGCATCGTCTTGCAGCGGTCCTTCACAATAAGGAGACATGTACTCTCAAGGGTTTCAACAATATTACTAGTAATATCAAACACCACAAGAGCCATTTCGTCCACCCCTACTCGTCCCCATTCTTACACCTTATGATACACCACATACACCTCTGCCACCGCCTCCAATGGTAACTCCAGTGGCAACTTGAGTTAAAAGGAACCTGCTGCCCCGTCGAGAAGAAGAAAAAGGAGGAGGCCCACAAAGGAGACGAGGAAGAGCACGAGAACAAGGGGAACAATGAGGATATCAAGGTGAAAGGCAATGAGAATAACTTGTAGTTGTGTGTTATCTATTTTAGTGCAAGGTGTCCATGTTATGTCTTTAATTTTCCAACGCGAAGTTTATTTTAGTAGTGGGTTGTACCGTTGTTTCAACTTCCTTTAAGATGTGTTATAGTATTTGGTTAATCAATGAAGCTGAATCTAGTGTTGTGTCATTAAAACAAAAATCATGCATTACAATTAAGTAGCTGAAAGCCAAAAACTTTTATTGATACTAATTGTCACCGTTCGAATCCATAGACGGTCAAGGAGAATGCCTCCTATCATGCTCATGTTGCCGACATATTTTGTAATGCTTTAGAGCTCTTCTTGCTCACCCTGAGCGATCCTTCTCGTTAGGAATCATGTTCATTCTAGGACGACCCTTGGTTCATTTTAAGTGAAATAATCTTCTTCCTCTCAGGTGTTTGCTAATAAGCTTCATTTGCCAAAGGCACAAAACCTTTACCATAGGAGTTGATGATGGACCGGTTGGTGAATTAAGGACTCACAATGCTTGCGGGGATTCAGGGATTGTGATTTGGTTGCGGCCATGGCATGGAAACAAGGTGCTCCTTTGTTTTGGAACTTCTGACAAGTACACTCCCTAGTACGACTTTCAACAAGGAGGGTTACCGTTTGACGATTGCCTCCACGTCACCCTCCACTCCATAGACTTATGTCTATTGCAAATATACCTTCAACTCGGTTGAAGAGGGTCACTCTGTGTTTACCAGAGTGCTCTTCGTACTTCCCCATAATTCTTTGGGCTACAAAACCCAAACTATACAAAAATGTCATTTCTGTCCTAAACTATTCAATATGACAAAAATGTCCAAAACCATAAAGTTTTAGGTCATTTGTAGCCTAAATATTTTGTTGACCGTTAAGTTTAACAGTTGACCTAACGGTGGTCAACTCATTGTTTGGCTACAATGACATGGTGCCTACATTTCAGAAATAAAAAAAAGACATGGTGCCTACATGTTGATAGAAACCCGCTCGGCGGGTAGGGTGGGTCGGGTTCGGCCATGTTGGCCGGGTTAGGAGTGGAATTTTTGTTATTTTCTCTGTTAGTTGCTGAAACATATAAAAGAGGAGGGACTACGTTCATTTGGGATTAAGCAAGAATAATATCAGAATCCCTAATTTTCTCTATTCTCTGTTCTTCCCCAATTCTCTCAAATCCCTAGCTCTTCTTCCCCAATTCTTCTCAATTTCCAACCCTACTCTTCTCTATCAATTGGTATCAGAGCCACAATGAGCTCGATATGGATCTCTGATCTGGACTGGACAGGTGTGCAACAACGGATTGACGCCATCAAGGCTGACCAAGCCCGCGTCGCGCGCGAGCAAGGGAGAGAGGCGGCGGCGCCAGAGGGGGCGGCCAGCGGGCCAAGAGCGCCACTGGGGCTGCCGAGCAGCGCGGTCGGGGGAGCTGCTGCCGCGGGGCGCGCCAGGCGACGCGGTTGACGCAGAGGGGCCGCGGAGGAGATCGCCGCTGATGGAGAGGGCGGCCGGGAGCCGCGCAACGCCGAGCGTGTCGGAGGGCGGGGAGACGACCGAGCGAGCGGCCAGGGAGGGGGTGAATCCTTCGCTCTCTCTTCATTCTGTGAGCGGGCTGCCGACACCCGGAACTCTCCGATTCCATGCTCAGGTTGCAGATACCTTGGCTTTGACATTGGTGGACAGTGGTGCCAATCTGAATTTCATTAGCGAGGAATTGGCCAAGCTGCTTCCACAGACGCCGAGCTTGGTAGACCCGATGGTGGTTCGAGTTGCTAATGGAGCACCTACGCAGTGCAAGGCTATCTATCGGGAGCTGCCATTCGAGATTCAAGGGCTGCCCGTCACCGCGGATGTGTTTGTGCTGCCCATTCGCGGGTTTGACATGATTTTGGGTGTTCCATGGCTGCAAGAATTGAGACCAATCACCACTGATTTGCGTAGCTTAACGATGAGGTTCAAATGGCGAGATAAGGAGTGGTGTTTGCAGGGGCTGACCACGGCCCTAGGACCCATTTCTTTCCTGGAGTGCATCACCGGGGAGGAGGCGGAGTTGGCGGTCATGTGCTGGCCGGTGGCATCGTCGGAGGACCAGGAGCTAGCCCTCGATCTTCATCGGGTACTGGCTGGTTTTCTGGAGCGCTTTCAGACGCCGACCACATTGCCGCCGCACCGGCAGGTCGGTCATCGCATTCAGCTCAAGGAAGGGGTGGAGGCTCTGAACGTTCGCCCATATCGGTATGGCCATTCCCAGAAGGAGGAGATCGAGCGACAGGTGGAGGAGATGCTAGCGACCGGATTGATTCAGCCGAGTACCAGCCCTTTTTCCTCGCCGGTGCTACTGGTTAAGAAGAAGGATGGGACTTGACGCTTCTGTACTGATTACCGGGCGTTAAATGCCGCGACAGTGAAGGATCGATTCCCGATCCCGACGGTGGATGATATGTTGGACGAGCTATATGGGTCGGCATACTTCACCAAGCTCGACCTGCGAGCTGGGTACCATCAGATTCGGATGACGGAGGAAGATGCACACAAGACCGCTTTCCGGACACATAATGGCCATTATGAGTACTTGGTCATGCCCTTCGGCTTATGCAATGCTCCCTCGACTTTTCAGGCGGCGATGAATGACATATTTTGGCCGCTGCTGCGACGGTATGTGCTGGTATTTTTTGATGATATTCTAGTCTACAGTCCCTCTTGGGAGATGCATTTACAGCATTTGCAAGCAGTATTTGAGATATTGAGGCACCATCAGTACTACCTCAAAGCATCGAAGTGTGCGTTTGGGTTCCAGAAGGTGGAGTACTTGGGCCACATTGTCGCTCCACAGGGGGTCCAGGTGGATCAGTCGAAGATTCAGGCTATGGTCGAGTGGCCAACCCTGACTACTGTTCCCAGTTGAGGGGATTCCTGGGTTTGACCGGTTATTACCGGAAGTTTGTGCAGGGATACAGTATGATCGCTCGACCCTTGACTAATATGTTGAAGAAGGGCGGGTTTGCATGGACACCAGAAGCATATAGGGCATTTCAGCAGCAGGCCATGACCACCACCCCGACCTTAGTCATGCCGGACTTTTCCAGGACCTTTGTGATTGAGGCCGACGCCTCGGGCCGGGGTATTGGGGCGGTGCTATCTCAGGATCGTCACCCAATGGCCTATATGAGTAAGACCCTGGCCCCATCCAAGGAGGCTTGGTCTACTTACCAAAAGGAGATACAGGCTATTATCACAGCAGTGTTGATGTGGAGACCGTACCTTCTGGGACAGAAGTTTCATATTTACACTGATCACCAGAGTCTGCGGAATCTCTTGGAGCAGCGAGTTTCCACTCCCGATCAGCACAAGTGGGTCTCAAAGCTCCTTGGGTATGATTATGAGATTCATTATCGCCCGGGGCCCTCCAACGTCGTGGCCGATGGGCTCTCGCGACGCTCGGGGGGCGAGGTATTGGCAGTAGTAACGGGACCGGTTCCCCAGTTTTGGGACGCATTACGGGCCCTCACTGATACAGATACCTACCTGTAGGGTTTCCGGAATATAGCAGTCAGTGAGGCCCCAGGCCATTATTCTTTAAGACAGGGGCTCGTATTCTTCCGTGGGCGCATTGTTCTCCCGCGGGGATCTTCACTGGTGACGACCGTGCTGCAGGAGTATCATAACTCCCCATTCGGTGGGCATTCAGGGGTCGAGAGGACGCTGAGGAGGATCCAGGCCCAGTTCTATTGGCCCCGGATGAGCTAGGGCGTGAAGGACTATGTAGCGTCGTGCGATACTTGTCAGCGGGTCAAGGCTTCTCATCTGAGACCCGCGGGCCTTTTGCAGCCCTTGCCAGTACCTGAGCGGGTGTGGGAGGATATCAGTATGGACTTCATCGACGGCCTTCCGCCCTCCGGAGGAAAGATGGCCATGTTCGTCGTCGTTGATCGACTGACGAAGTATGCCCATTTCATGGCCTTGGTGCACCGTTACACGGCACGGGCAGTGGCAGAGCAGTTTGTGTTGGGGGTCGTTCGACACCACGGGTTTCCGAGGTCTATTGTCAGTGACCGGGACTTCGTTTTCTTGAGCCGCTTTTGGCAGGAGGTGTTTACTATGGCACAGACCACTCTGCGGATGAGTTCTGCCTATCATCCACAGACAGATGGCCAGACTGAGGTAGTTAACCGTTATCTGGAGCAGCACCTGCGCTGCTTTGCCCATCAGCAGCCGAGGCGGTGGTTGGCTCTCCTACCTTGGGCCGAGCTATGGTATAACTCCACCTACCATAGGGCGATCCAGACGACACCATTTGAGGCCCTTTATGGGCGACCACCACCCTCTCTAGTCCGCTACCAGAGTGGTACCAGCCAGGTGGATGTAGTTGATCGATGGTTAGAGACGCGAGACGAGGCCTTGGAGCAGCTCAAGGCCAACCTGGCAGCCGCCAACAATAATATGAAGCAGTTGGCTGATGCAGGGCGGCGCGAGGAAGAATTTGAGGTGGGAGACTGGGTTCTGCTCCGGCTGCACCCGTACAGGCAGGCTTCCGTCTTTCGCCGAGCTTACCAGAAGTTGGTCGCCCGGTACTTTGGACCCTTTGAAGTACTGCAGAAGATTAACCCGGTAGCCTATCGTCTGCAACTGCCAGCTGATGCTCGAATCCATCCCACTTTCCACGTATCATTACTAAAGCGCTACAGGGGGGGCAGCAGATCGGGTGGAGACCACCGCCCCTCCAGTGTCGGCAGATGGGGATCTTGAGCTCATTCCCTTGCAGGTCCTGGATACCAGATGGGCGAAGAAAGGTGGTGGCCTGACGGAGGAGAGTTTGCTTCTGTGGAAGCACATGGCGAGAGAAGATGCAACTTGGGAGGAGACGGCGGTGATACAACAGCGATTTCCGGCATTTGACCTTAAGGACAAGGTCATTTCTAATGGGGAAGGGGATGATAGTAACCCGCTCGGCGGGTAGGGTGGGTCGGGTTCGGCCATGTTGGCCGGGTTAGGAGTGACATTTTTGTTATTTTCTCTATTAGTTGCTGAAACACATAAAAGAGGAGGGAGTACGTTCATTTGTGATTAAGCAAAAATAATATCAGAATCCCTAATTTTCTCTATTCTCTGTTCTTCCCCAATTCTCCCAAATACCTAGCTCTTCTTCCCCAATTCTTCTCAATTTCCAACCCTACTCTTCTCTATCACATGTCAACCATATAAGTGCCACATCAACAATATGTGTAATTTTTATTGTTTTCAAAATATTAATAATTTATTTTCTATTAAATTAAATTATTTCCTTAAAAATAAACTACCGAAAAAGCAAAATTCTAGATTTCTTTTCCTAGACTCCTACAGCTCGCCTGAGAGTTCGGCGGAACGTCACCGGGAGCATCTACTACCGGGGAAGAGAAGCATGGAGTACTACAGCCTGTCTCTTTCTTTCCTCTTTTTTGCTTTTGCTTATATGTTAATGTTTTGGGTTCTAGCTAAGGGAATGGAACAATTATTTGAATTTCTCGTCAGCAGAAGGACCCAGATTTGAGATTTCATTTTTGCCAATGAACCCCCAAGAAACACCCCTGATTCGCTTCTTCGAGCTTCTTCTGCTTGAAATACCACTGAAGCTCCTTGGCCTTCCGCCTTGGAACTCCAAAGTCATCCTCTGCGACGCTCAATTGTGGGGAAGAATCCACCGGCGTCGGCGGCGGCGGGGATGAAGAAGATACAGGGGAAGGAGTGGCAGGCTTCAACGGAGTGGAAGCTGACGGAGAAGACGACTCCCTGAAGTAACATCGGAAGCTCCATCACATCATCCCCTGCTCCAAATCTTCTCAAGCCCTCTTCGTCACCTGCTCAACGCGGTGGATCAGCAGTCATCGTCATACTTCCTTCTACCCTGCAATCCACCACTACACAAGAAAACCCACTCAATTAGCAGCAAACCCAACCTCCCAATAAATCAATTCTTCTCCTTTAGCCTTCCTTCCTAGAGATCAAGGAGGAGAAAAGGAAGGAAAGAAACAGAATCGATGATGGTGCATGAGGAGACGAGAGAGACGGTGTACATCGGAGCAAGAACTGCGCATATTCGTGGGAGAAGAGACCCGGAAACCCAGATGCGAGCTGTAGCTAGAGGAAGAAGAGATCGGCCACTCCAGCCAAAAGTTTCTCCTCCGTTTGTGACGATGTCAAGCGAGATTGGGGATGATGTGACTGGTGTCCATGGTGATGTTGATCGAAGGTTTCCACCGGAGTTGGGATGGCCGGTAGTGATGTTAACGATGATGATGAAAATCAGGGAAGGGGCGATAGTGATTTGAAGACGATGATGAAAATCGGGGTAGCGAGATGAAGATCAATTAGTTTTTTTTTTTTTTCAAAATAAACTTTCATAATCATAACTTTCACGTTTGGGACAAATATAACCAAAATTATAGAAAAACACAAAATAACCACTTTTGTTCATCTCTTTAACGGTGTTACTAAACAATCTGACTGTATAGACGAAAATGCTGACCTGACAATTTTTTGTCGGACACGTGGATTAAAAAAACCAAAAATGCAATTTTTAATAAAAGAAGAAACCCTTATAATCTTTCTCTTCTTCAACATTTGAGCTAAAAAATCTAATCGAAGGTCTGGTTTTCGTCTGCAAAAATCCAACCGCTCTCTTTTGCCATCTCCATTGAGGAGAATCGTACAAACACTTCTCTGATTCATCATCGATGGCCGCCAATTCTCAACATGCATGTCTGGTTTTTGCTTCTTCCACTGTTTACCGGCTTCATCGTTATCTTCCGGCAAGCTCCCGACGAACCCATAGTTGCATCTACTGAGGTGGGAGTGGGTGGAGGTGTGATGAAGAGGAAGGGTCGCGGCGAGTTGGAGGAAGGGGAAGAGTCTCGCATAGTTGGCGATGAATCGAGGAGATTTGTCAGTCAATCGATTCCGCTTTCCGGGCCCTCCATTTGGGATTGTTGGGTTTTTTACTGATAACAAGGCCTCACCAATCAATTTTGCTTCCCAGATAGCCGTCGAGCATGAATCGAGAAGAAGCAGGGGGCAGGAGGGTTGCCGCCATTGTTGTTTGTGGTGGTTAGTGTTCTTTTGATTGTTATTCAATTGATTGGGTTCTTTTGTAATACGGGATTGAGATTCAATTGATTCGTTGTGTTATTGTTTATTGCAGGAATGAAGAAGAAGATAGAAAGAGTGGAAATTGGAAGGTGGAGGCGCCGTTAGGGACGCGGTGCACGTCGGTGACGGGAGGGTCTCTAGTAGGGATGTCAATCCAACCCGTAATCATGGGTACCCTACCCGACCGTAACCGGTCAACGAGGGTATTACCCGCTTTGACGGGTTAAGGGACGGGTACGGGTAATACCCGGTTTCAAAATAAAGGGTAGGGTACAGGTATGGTAATCGATAATACCTGCCCTGTTATACCCGTCCCGCTAACCAAATGGTCAATTTCCCTAGCCCTAACCCTACCCAGCAGTCGATTTTCCTTGCCCACACACAACTCACAAGTGAGGTGCTTGCTCAGGCTCTTCTTGAAACTTTACTTGCTTGGGATATTGACATAAAGGTATCTACGATTACCTTGGATAATTGTTCTACTAATGATGCCTTGATGGATGTCATGAAGCATAAGTTAAGCAGTGAGCATTTGATGTGGTCTCGTTCTAATATTGTCTTTGTTGTTTTTGTTTATGTGTGGATTGTTGAAGCTAGAACAAATATGATGTATTGTGTTTTTGTTTGTGTGGATTGTAGAAGCAAGAACAATTATTATGTGTTTGCTGTTTTTATTTGTGTGGATTGTTGAAGCTAGAACAGTTACAAGTATTGAGAATTTTTAATGGACAACAGTATGTATGTGCATAAGTTCATATTTTAGGATTCGTACCCATGGTTACCCGAATACCTGTGGTTATCCGGTGGGTAAGGTATGGTTATATAATTTTCATACCCAGTGGTTATTTGGTCGGGTATTTTAGGAGGCTCTGCCCGGCGGGTTAGGAGTTGGTATAGGATAAACCCGCACCCGACTCTACTCATTGCCATCCCTAGTCTCCAGAGCAGCAAAGTTGATTTTTTATTTTTGTTATGTATTTATTTATAATTAAATATGATGTGTTATTTACGTGTCATTTTATGCTGATTTGTAGTCTGTAGATGATGCGTGCGCTGATTTGGTGTCCTACTCCTAGTCAGCATATCGGTAACAGAGCTGGCAGAGTCTCTAACACCGTTAAAGTTTCTAACGGAAATGGCTAGATTTGTCACACTGCCATTCAATTTGTGGGCTATTTTATGTTTTTCGATAGTTATGGCTATATTTGTCATAAACGTGAAAGTTATGGCTATGGAAGTGTATTTTGAATTTTTCGTTTTATGTTTATTTACCTTATAAAAATATTTTTTTAATACAAGTTTTATGGAAAAATAAATAAATATTGAAATTATTTTCATGTTAGATGCCACATCAGCGTTGACTAGATTTTCTGTTAATTACTAACGGTTAACACAGGTCAACACTAACATAATAATAGTTTGTGTCAGGATTATCATATTGAATGGTTTAGGACAGAAATGACATTTTTTGGATAGTTCGGGTTTTGTAGTGAAATTAGCCCTAATTCTTTTTATTTCAGGGGATATGCCTTCATTGGCATGCGCTCTCAGAATGGCCTCATGAGTCATGACATCTTTTAACAAACCACTTGTTGCACCTCCAGTAGCTCATCTCCATATTGCCAAAAATAGGCATTGCTCGAAGGCCCTTGTACACTCCATTTATACTTTCACCGTGGTTAGTAGTGGCGATCCCAAACCTAGTTCCAGCATCCATATGGAATGTTCACATGTGCATATCATGCGGCCCCCTTCCTGTGCATCTGCCGGATAGCCTTCATCTTCTCTTCATACTTTTTGTATTGGTCAACAATCGCTTCAAAATTATAAAACATAAATAATTTACTACAAGATAAAATCCAGGCACAAAAAACCAAGGAACACGAACTAAAAAAAAAAAATACATGCATGCCACAAATAATTCTTGACGATCTTTCTACTATATTTGTGCTGATAATTAGCTAGATAGTGGCGAATGCACCAATGCCACGTCCACCCCCACTTATTGGGAAATCGATACACGATGTATCTAATCCCAGCGTGTAGGTTGGAAATGATAGTGATGTCCTGTCACTGAGTGACGTGATCATGTAGCATCTTGAAAAACCAAGCCCAACTCATACTGTTCTTCCCCTCGACTAGAGCGAACGCCAATTGAAAATTTTGCATATTCCTGTCAACACCAGTGGCAATAAAAAGAGTGCCATTGTACTTTCCAGAAAGGAAGGTATCATCTACTTGGATCACAAGAATGCAAAAAAAGAACCCATCAATGCATGGCTTGAAGGACCAAAATAAGCAGTGAAACATCAGCTCATTTTGAACCCGAACTTGGTCCTCAGTTTCGAAGTTGTTAAACCACGACATGAAGGCAATATTGGGATTGGACTCCTCCATCGAGGCCATCAATCTAGGAATGAGAGTGTATGAGTCGTCGCAATCACCATACACGTCAGCTATGGCCTTTTGCTTTTCAGGCCATGCCTTCTTGTACTTGATTGTGTAGGAATGACGATCTTTCACCTCATCCATGATAGCTTTGATGGTAATGTCTGGTTGTGCCTCGATCAGGTGCTTACTAGTGACACACACTTTCTTTCCATTCAGCTAATGATGGTCATGGGAAAGTATGGATGAGGAGTAAGTGTAGTTGTTCTGTATTGTGCAAACTACGCAAGCAAACTTTTTCTCCATCCATGCAGCTCAAAGCTCCCACTGACATCAGTCTCCAGCATTCTTGTATATGACATGGAGTTATTTTTTGTCAGAATATTTGACCTTCCACTTAAAATTCTCCCGCATGGCTTCTTCTCCGAAAGCATCACCAACAACATCCTTGGTGAGAAATGTCATTCCCACTTCCAAATTGACTATCGAATTCCACACAGGCATGGGGACCAAGTCGGGATCTTCGTTATGATCATATAAGGGATGAGTAGGGATCTTTATGTAGTATGAAGTAAGTAGCTCTCGGATCCCAACCTCATTGTCCATATCCTCTTCCTCACTCACGAATCCCAAATCTTCTTCGCTATCCTTGTCACTTTCGAAAGGATAACTCGACATCCTGTAAGTGCAATCCTCGCGTTAATCACCGCCAACATCATCATCTCGACTTTGTGCATATCGCATGGATGAGCGAACGGTATTTTCAATGCTAGACCATTTTGGACCCCAAGTCAACCATTAAACGCCATCTGAATCAACAAATGGGGCGGGTTCAACATGTTGCAGGGCAAAATCGCCCCACGGTCTCCCATCTCTCACATCGCTGCTTGCATAACTACATCCTTCATAGTTATTTGAATAACCACCTTATTCGTGCCCTCCTGCAAAATTGTGCCACTTAGGAATTTGGCTAAAAATTATTGTATTTGAGAATTTTTTGTAAGAACTAGTGTATTTAGGGAAAAAATCTCACCGTAATAATGGCGCTGATAAGAGGATTCACTACCATCATATCCATAACTGGCTCCACTATGACCGATATCCTCGGTCTCAACATACCCCGCACCACTTCTGATTGATTTTGTTTTCAGCTAGGAAGTCCACCATCATGTTAACCCCATCATCGCGGATATGGCAACTCTTTCGTACGTTACACCACCTCCACTGATGTTTGGATATCATTATGTAATTTTAAAAACTCTTGTCTGCTCCACGTACAAACCCTTTATGCACAAATGTCATAGAGTTCTTGCAACGTGAATCTGAACTTACCGGATTCACCATCTTCATAACCGATCCTTCTTTGAGTGTTTGTTATCCGAATATTTAGCATAAGTAACACGCATAATTAGTGAAGTACAAACATACAACTACTTAAACATGACCATACTAAACAAATTCATAAATATCTTTTAGTTAGAATGAGCGAATGGAATTCTGGTGTGGTCGTGAGATTTTCTGCAAGTGTGGTGAAGAAGAGAAGAGTTTCTGCTACGAAGGTGGAGAAGAGGGGAAATGAGAGCGAGTTAGGATGTAATGGTCGTTTTTTATATTGAATTCAGATGAAGTTCATATCTCTTTAGTCAAAAGCGATCAGTTCTAGATCGCTTCCCTCAAAAGCTATCAATGCTAGTTAGTTGCACCTAACTCTAACTCGTGCCTAATATTGATCGCATTTAACTATGGTGATTTAGTAAGATTGCTGCCAACAGAAGCGGTCAATGGAAAACCGTTGCACCAACCCTAGCCTCGTGCAAAAAAAAAAAAATGCACCAACCCTAATCTCGTGTTCAAATGAAATCGCGGTTGAGGAGAGTTATTTACCTTGATTGCTTTTCTTTAAAACAATTTTATATATTGCTAGCGGCGGCGGCAATTAAACATTTGATCGCATTTGAGAGTCACGATTTAAATGTCATTAATTTTCAGTAACACAATCATATGTTGATCGCTTTTCTCACAAGCGACGTAGACAATAATCGTGAAAACAAAGCCTTTTTGTTTTTGGGATTTTTCCTAAGAACTATATTGTATTTGAGGAAAAAATCATGAAAACAAAGCCTTTTTTGGAAAGAGACAATTTTAAACATTTGGCATTTGGGTAACGCACGCAAAAGAAAGAGGGAAACCAAAAACACGAAAAAATTCAAAATGAATGCCTATCTCTGACATCCGCGAACTGCAGTCGCCAGCCTCAGTCTCTCGCCATCTCTCATCGGCAACTAATCTAGATCTCTTCTCCTCCATAATCAGAAAAATGAAGAGGGCCAACCGTCGAACCAAGCGCACTGGCGTCACCGACTCTCCATCACCATCTAAGTGCAGCGACAGCGATAAGCAGCCGCCGCCCCCGCCGCCGCAGCAGCAGAATCACGAGAGAAGAATCCACGATTTGGAGAAGGAGAATGATGCTTTAAAGGTGAGTTTATCGTTACCGGTGCTAATTGCGAACAATGGTTTCTCTTTCTTTGCTCGAAGTTTGTATTCGATTGTGAAACGCGATGCGTAATTGTGAATTTCGATTTCGAATGTGGAAATGGTTTGTAGTAGTGGAGTTTAGGGCATCCGTTTAAAGCTTTTCTCGCTTGCTCTACCGATTTAAATTTGTTTGGATGCATAGAAGAACTCGGGAAATCTGAATGATGCTTGTTGGTGAGAAATCGTGGTTTTTATTAATCATTGCTATAGTTATACTGAAATGAACCGATGTCTATTTTGATTGGTAGAGGGAGGTTGAGGAATTGAGGCTCAAACTGGGAAACCATTCCCCTGCTTCAGATGGCAAGATTCAGAAGCTTTATGAAGGTGCGCTAGAAAAGCTGCGGATTCTTGATGAACAGGTTGAAATTTCATCCACAGCTACCATATCTGAAGTTGCGGTCTGTTGCACAGCTATACATGTTGTTCTTTTCTTTTCAGGCCATGGATTTGAAGAAGAAGCTCAATGCACAATCTCAGTTTTCAACTCAAAAGCAAAAGACCGCAGGGAGACAGCCTGACGATGTTATCCAGAGATTGAAGGCTCAAAAGGTAGAAAGATGCAACACTGGCTTTGTTTAGCAACAACCCGTCTTAACATAACGCGAATTATCTGTTTCTGCGGGTGTCTGTTTACTCTCTTGAAGGTCCAACTTCTGTGCAAGATCAAGCTGGATTCTGTGCAGTTCAGGCTGTCAAAAGCTTCACTAGAGAAAGAGGTTCTCCAGGTATGTACCTGTTCTTTATTACTTGTTGACATTTTGGATATCCACGTATTTTCGGATATCTACATATATGAGGCTTGCTAAGTCCTTTCCTTGATTTCAAAGTTTTGATATGAGATTTATTCCCAATCTTTTGATATCCCTAACTTTGAGGTACTGGCATATCATGAACTGGTTGTTTGTGTCGTGTTGTGTTTTGGTAGAAAACTGTGAGCAAGGATAGGCTTGAATGATATGTGCTTTTTCGTAATCTTTATGTAACATACATTATCGAGAATTGGCGAAGTTCAAAAACTATCTTCTTATTTGTAAAGTTTTTCATCTCGGCAGCTTAAGAAAGACCAGAGGAAGAATGAATATGAGATACGCAAGCTATTGGCTCTAACCAGCAGGCAGAAACTGGCAAGTTATTCTTCTTGGGAAATTTTAGATTCTTATGCGCTTATTCATGTCTCTGACATTTTCGTGATTTTTTTTATGCTACTGGTCTGAATTCAGGTACTACAAAGGAAACAAGAGGAAGCTTCTGCAGCTACAAGGAAACTTAATGAGTTCTTAGAATCTAGGAAAGCTTCATCTCAAAGTAGTTCAGGTCTGCAGATCATTACTCAACCAACTTCCATGCATTGTTTTCATTATTTCTTCGTATCTAATTTCTGCTTCTTTGGAAACTTCACACAGGTTTGCAGAAAGATGGGAGTCCTGGAAGTCAGGTATGATTCTCAAATTTAGATGAGTATATTGCTATTTTATGTACAGAACTAATATCAAAGTCAAATGCTACTTGCAGTAGTAAATTAGAGATCAGCATCGTGGGTTCATGATGCAAGTCTAGTTATGAATTTATATTTCTACTGCTATCTTTTCAGTTCTAGATGATGAATTGTTTAGCTCAAGTGGTCTACGAGTTTTGCTAAACTTGGGACTATAAATTGTGGAAACGTTCCTTCAAAGTATAGTAAGTTAGTAAATTTGTAAAACGATTTCCAAGTAAGAGCTAATACAGCAATAAGTGGTAGAACAGGCTTTCATTTTTTTGGACTTGAGTCATAAACGCCTGCAAGATTTAGCATCCGAATCGTGTCATGGTTCATATCAAAGATGAGTTAATTGGGAGATTTTGGGATTAACCAAGGGGTATTCTACATATTTAATGTATAAAAATATAGTTGCTCACAGAGGGTCAAGGGATACATCTTCTGCATTCAAAGGATTGCTCACCTTAGCATACATCCTTCTTTTGACGTGATAACACTTATGCAGGCCTTTGAGATTGAGCTGAAAGTTGCGGAAAGGGTAGACGACATACGTTCCGACTTTGAGCGTCAAATGGAAGAGTAAGTCCTTATAGCTTTACGAAGGCCAAGATTCCTGGAGTCACGAATAAAAGGATGGCCAAGATACTTGGAAACCTTGATTTGGTGCTGAGTTTATCATTCCATTGGCTGAGCATGGACATAAAATGGGTTAATTTGTCTATTCTTCATTGCACTCTGGAATTGCTTTAGGCATCGAGTGAAAAAGTGATGCAGCCAAGAGAAGACATGAACCTTGGTTTCATATGCAATGATAGTTTTAGTAATTTCAGAAATATTCTATCTACGTTAACGTGCCTGAACTGTCCATCTTGCATTATTTCTAAATATGTTTCTGGTTTTCAACTAATTGAAAATTAATATACTGTTCTAGGATGACAGAAGAAGTAAAGAAATACGAGGAAGAAGCTGAGATGCTAAGGCAAGAGAATTTCAGGTGGGGCTTGAGGGAAATAAACCACGAGTTCAGGTGTTTGCACCATTCAAACAACTTGCTAGTTGTACGGTTTACTGAACTGGTACTTGGTGCATTTTCCTTAGGTTCATGTTGCAGGATAAAGAAAACGACTGCATTGCCAGAGATTCAGAACTGAGAGACTTAAAAGAAGAAGTGTTCAAACTAAGTACCATGGTGAACCAGATGCAGTTAGTAAGGGCACGGGCAGTTCACTTGACAAAACCACAGGTAGGCTTAACTCTGCTGAATACTACTGAGAGCAACACTGTATTATCGACCCCTCTTATGAACACAATTTTACGATCATATTCAACTGTGTGGCTATGAATGGTCAGGATGCGAGTCGTTCTGTGTTGTTTGAGATGCCAACAGTGGATTCAGAAACTTCTGATAATGTCCCCGCCATGGTCAAATCCGCACAAGGAGAATGCTGCTCTTGCAGTAAAAACTCACTGTGCAAGACAAACAAGTGCCAATGCCGAGCTGCTAAGGGAAGCTGTGGCCAACGGTGTCGTTGTTCAACTGCAAAGTGCACAAATGGGAAGGGTTTGGCCAAGAAAGATAGCTCACTGCTATCAGTCATAGCTCAGGACTTGGTCCATTCTTCAGGCAGCGAGACTACGTCGGATGCTACATCTCCCAATCAAGCAACAAAAAGACAACCCTTTTCTGAAATCGGAAATGTTGAGGTACTCCTTTTAGCCTTTCGCTATTCTACTTCTCTTGTCTTCTCTTTCGTGAAAGAGTAAGGTTCAACGCTGTTCCATGTTCAAAGACAGATAGGAACACGATACTTATTCTTGTCAAGCAACTACCATTAGCGCATTATGTACCAATCTTTCAGGAAAATCATCTTCATCATACCATCTGTCCTTCATTTAGGCAACTCAAACCATACTTTTCACATCAGCAAACCATTTCTTTATGCAATTTATCCTAGATTCATGCTACTAAAAGTCCATGTTCTTCTATGTTTCCATAAAACGTTTCCTTAGAGAAACAGCATTTGGTGACTAAGGGTTTCTCTGTGTTTAGGGTACTTCCAAGTCAGAAGAGGAAACCAAGATCCAGAAGCCATCCACACATCTTGAAGTGGAGCAGTCGACAGATAACCAGGAAGGCCTGAAACCAATAGCGGAGAAAACTGCTGCTGCTCCGCCGGATATATTTAAGAAGTTGACAAGGGCCATGCGGTCTGCGGTGGTCGGGAAGTAAAGATCGTCGAACACAAAATTCTGACTGAGTGCTTAACACAAAAATTGATTTTTGAGGCTGCTTGCTTCAGACCATATTCATAAACTGTTGTGAGAGAGAACCCAGCCAAATGCAGTTGGGCCACGAGAAAACATAACAGGAATCTATTACAGCGTTGTAGTCTTGTAGATTCGTGTGTATTGTTTCAGCCTTTGAGAGTTGAGTGAGGATGAGGTTGTGAGGTGATGACTGATGAATCAAGTTAGTGTGTTTGCCTTGCCTGTGGATACTGGATAGTGAAATTTTTTAATGATTTCACAGTTGGTTCTCCATCTTGAAATCGATTCTTTGTTAAGACTTTGTCTAAACACACACCATTACACAAAGTTTGTTCTATTGATTGAATTAGGCAGTGGATATAAGAAGAGTAAATGACATATTTGGTCACTGAGATTATTAAATTATATCATGTTTGGTCACTAGAAAAAATTACGGAGTTGGACAGAGGCTAACGGAGAGTGACTAAATGTGACGTGTTTCAGTAATAAAAAAAGTAATTCGAGTGGCCTGAGTTGGACAGAGGCTAACGGGGGAGTGACTAAATGTGACCTGTTTTAGTAAATCGAGTGACCAAAATTGATATGAATTTTTTCTAATGACTAAACCTAACACGATTTAGGAATTCCAGTGACAAAATGTGACATTTACCCTGATATAAGAATATAGGTTTATCAAGAATATGCTGCCTTTCTCAACTTTTGATATATAGGAAATAGCTCAACCAAAGTTTCTCAAATTTCAAAACTTAACCTTTATGAGTAACTAGGCTGAAACCCTTGATTGGTATGGGATGTTCAATTTTTGTTTTAATAAGTTTAATGTTTTAAATAAGAAGTAATATGTTCAATTTCCACATAATACAATTTTCGAATCTTGTGAATAAAAGAATGAAACAATAGAATCTAAGGTTGGTTCAAGACAAAATGCATTCAGTCACATGTAGAATTATGTTGAAACTATTAAGTCAATCTTCCATTCAAACAATACAATATACATCTAAGCTACAACTGTAAATTGGACTCCATGGACAATGAGACCTCATGCCAAAATTGAACTCTACGCAAAAAAAAAAAAAAAAAAAAAAAAGAGAAAAAAGAATAGGAAACTCCCAAAGATTGTCCATTGATAAGATTATAAAACGGAAATGCATTCTCAGAATGTGCATGATCGAAATACGTGTAATCAGTCAATCTTGAGTTGAATAGGCGGAAACTCACAAAGATTGTTAATCTATAAGAATTCAAAAATTGATAAGATTCTAAAACATAAATGCATCGTAGGAATATGTGTGATTAGTCGACATTGAGTTCAATAGTCAGACATCGCCATAAAACACTTAATCGGAATACGTGTGGTCGATAGGCTTTTGTGAATTCCTTGATCTCCTCTAAATTGTCAAAACATTAGTCAACAATTAAAGAGGTGGTGGGGAAATTGTCACTAAACCAGAGAGATGGAGTTTTCTAAGACCAAATGGAATTGCCACTAAAGTTCATGGTTATTACAAAAACCCCACTTAGTGAATAGTAAACCCTGATCAAGGCTTTTATATACTATCTAGGCTGAAAGCTGGTGCTCCACACGGGTATTCGATTCTTATTTTATTAAAATTTGTATTTTTGTAAAAACGAAGTAATATACTAAACAAAAATAAAAATAAAAACTCACACAATAAAATTTTCTATTGTGTGAATGATAAATGAAACAATATAACCTAATATCGATTCAACGAAGTGTATGTTCAACCACATATAACACATTATTGAAAGTATTTGTTCAAACTTCCATTAAAATACTAAACTTCTAAGCTACGAGTCTATGAGAATAAATTGGATATAGTGGCCAATTAGGCTTCATTGTAACACCCTATCTAAACACTCGCTTTTACATTAAATACATAAAACTTATAAAAGGTTTTCGGGCCCGATTTAAAAACTTTGCAAATCAAAGTACAAAAAGTTAAACAGTTTGACAATAGATTCCATGTGGAAACATGTTCAGCCTTCCGCCCACCTCATGAATCAAAACTTGAAGGTTGAAGCCAATGATTCTACTTCTACCACTTCTTGCAGCTGCTCTTGATCCGGGGAAAAATATTTGACGAAGGGTGAGTCGTCACTTAGTGAGTAAATTCTAAAATTAAATAAACAACGATACACACACGGTATTTAGCATGGTACCATCTAATTACAGGTCATTTACTCACTCCTGATGCTTATCATTCCATTTATAACAATTCAATATCCAATATTATAATTTCAATCATCAATAGAAGAACTATCTCTTTAACCATTCAGTAGCAATCACTTCACTATTCACTTATCGCGGTGCAATGGTACCTGATGTCACTATTCGGATATCGCTACTTTGCACACCTCTAATGGCAGGCAATCACGTACGGGTGCTAGGGCACCATTTACTCATACACATATACTCATCAAAATTCTCATCACATGAACCATAACACGATGCTAAGCATCATCAGCTCACTCATCTTCATTCATGCCAGTAAACAATTCAACATATCATTCACATTACCATGATCAATCATGCACACATACACAACGTATTAACCTTGCTAAGGCATTTCATACATGCACCCATGCCTAATCCAGTAATCAATCACACATTCACACCAGTACACTTATCGATACACACAATGGAGTTAGCCAGATTAAGTGTCTTTTAACCTTTAATTTGCCAGTCATGCACTCCCCAGGGTAGATCTAGTAGATGCACGAGGCATCGTCAGTACAGTAACAGTAGATGCACGAGGCATTGCCAATATAGTAACAGTAGATGCATGAAGCATCGCCATTAGATGCACGAGGCATCATCGGTACACCATGCCTGCTATCGCTCTCTCATGGAGCTAGGCATAAAGCCGCAATATTAGATCTCATAGAGTGCATGAGAGGACTCCCTTAAGTTTGATTTAGGTGATCAAACAATTCTTTAGTTAGTCAATTCACAAGTATCAAGCAGTATCATCAATAATTTAACACAAATCTTTCACGTAATCGTAGCATTCATATAGTCATTTCATATAAACACATCATCGCCTTATAGGCTTGCCAGTATCACATTTCTGCCTTACAGGCTTTTGAGTGTCACATGATAGCCAATTAGGTTATCTCAGTATCATCACATTTCCGCCTTACATGCTTTTCAGTATCACAGTATCACCAATTAGGCTCTTTCAGTATCATCATATAGCCATTCAGACTATACATCATCCCCTCAACGCCTCGTAGGCTTTCCATTACAGTAACATCGCCTTTTAAGACATTTCATATCGCATACACATTGCAATTCTCAATCACAACCATCATTTATCACATTTTATACATATTATCATATAGTCATACATAAATCATTTTTACTCATCATTCATCACATATCATTTCATTATATCAATATCCTTATGCCCATAGGCGTTATTACTTTATCATGTTATTGTCTTTAAGCCCTTAGGCTTCACCTTTTTACCACATCAATATCATATTTAACTTTAAGCCCTTAGGCTTCACCATTTTACTACATCAATATCATATTTAACATAACCAATCAATCACTTAGATCATTCTAGTGGCCACTCACATTCATCATACAATCATAAACACATTTAATATATAATTATCATATCGTACGGTTCAACTAATAATCACTCACATCCACATTCGCTTAGTCGATGTCCATGCTTCATATCTGGGGCGCTTCATGACCCGAGTACCTCTATATCTATGATATGTATTAGGGTTGCTTCATGACCCAAATACCACCTTTGTATTGATATAGATTTAGGGTTAGAATCTACTCACCCTTTCCAGTCGTTACTTGGCAATTCCCCTGCCATTTGAAGACTCCCCGGCTTGTTCTTTTCCTTATTACACAATTACCAAGCCATTAAGTGATATATTATATATAGGGAGTCTATATAATCATATTAGGGTTATAGTTCCTCAATGGTTCGACAAGAACACAAAATTTTGGCAAAAAATAGGATACACACAGCCTGGCCTGCCCCTGAGGTTGCAAGGCCGTGAGAACTCCTGGAAACTTCGCACGACCGTGCGGCAATTTGCACAGCCTGTGCAACTTACCCCCTTCCACAGTTTTGGCCATTTCTCCCTCAAATTTTTAATCAAATCGACTTATTATTTTTCCTACTTAAACTAGATCCATAGAACTACAACATATCCAAATTTCAGACCATTTTGACCGAAAATTTGAGCTCGGTACTCAATTCTAGTTGAAGATTCAAAACTGTTTTCTACTTCCTCTTTCACCACCACCCTTCCTTGATCCCATCCATTCCAAAACTCCACACCATGATTATTTGAGGATTTTACATGATAAATAAAGTCTAAATACACTCACACAACCCATTAAAACCATTTATTTCCATCTATACAACATCTAGTGGATCAAACCCGATTTTGTCAACTTCACCACTTTGAGTTCTATACACCTCCTACCTTCTTCCTTTGATAAATAACATGGTTACTCTATGTTGGGGATATAATTTATGGAGCTCTAGCTCCTTGTTCCTCATCAAATCGACAAATCCCCTTTTGTAATTCATGCTTCTCAGCTTGAGGAAGAAGAAAGGAAGAAGATTCTTACCTTTTGTTACTCCTTCTCTTGTTCTCTAGTCTCCAATCTTGCCCTTTGCTAACTTGGTTTTAGATTTTGCGGATGGAGGATAGTGTTGGTGGAGATGGTTGTGGGTTGGAGAGAAAGAAGAAAGGAGAAAAAATTAAGAGGAGATGGGAACAAATGGTGGGAGGGTGCAGATTTTTTGCACCCCTCCAATCTCTAGAACCCTCTCTTTCTCCCTCTCCCTCCAATCACACTCCCACAAATGGCACTAACATAAGTTGTTTGCCATTTGATCCTCCAACTCCCAATTTCTCCAATTAAGTCCTTCTTCCATGAGGACTTTAATACAAATTCACATAATTAATTTCAGTAATTACTAAAATTAATTTAACAACCCTTATACAGTTATACTACCATACTTCCTCACTTTTTTCAATTAAGGGACGATTTCTTTATCGGTTACTAATAATGTCATTATGATGGAAGCACGCACAAGAGGGTAGAGATGTTACATTCATATTCGAAAATAGGACTCTATGCAAAAACAAAATATCTATTTAAATAGTTGGAAAATTCACAAAAACCGACAATTGATAAGCATTAAAAAAATGGAAAATGGAATATTGAAACACACATGACTGAAATACAATAAGACCGGTTATGCCTTCAACGATAAGAACAGACTTTCTTTAGAGTTTTCAGAATTTTTTTAGAGTTTTCCTACTGCCAAGTCAAAGCTAAGACCGGTTATGCTCTCAACGATAAGAACTGACTTTCTTTTAGCTACCGGCCCAAACAAAAGAGATTTGCCTCCTGACCGAAGCGCCAACCTCCCTCTATAAGAATTCGAAAATGAAAACGCATTACTGCTAATGATCCGAATACGCGAGACCGGTCAACTTTTATCTGAATAGTCGGAAAATTTACAAAAAATATCAATAAATAAGAATCCGGAAATGTAAAATACATCACATGAATGTGGATCAAATACGAACAAGTATGTTAATTTGAGGATAAAAAAATTAAAAATTAAAGTAAAAAATAATGAAGAATATTATTAAATATTCTCATATGTGATTAAAAAAAAACGGAAAAGAGGAAATAAAGCAAAATATGTGTTTACTTGCAAAGGAAAGAAAAATTATAAATGAAATGAAAATTATGCTAATATGTGGCTTCTTAGGATAATACCCTTAAAGTTAGGATTATTTACAAAAGCCTCTTAATGAATAGTAAATCCTAATTATGATTTTTATATAACAACAAAAATGTTTTTAGTAGTTTTATATATTCTATAATTTCTTTTTTTTTTTCACTAAATAATATTTTATGTTGATTAAGATATTTATAGGGGTTTTTGGTCCTTAAATATTGTAGATATATGTCACCAACTTGATGCTTATTAGTCATTGGTTTACATCCCAAACTCAGGTTTTTTACCTGGACATTTAACTATTTGTCATGAATCATCAACCTTGGCTAGACCAATGCCTAGGTTTGGTGCATTTGAAAGGAACGAAACTGACATTTTGATGCACATTCTCCGTCATCTTTGTTTTTCTTGGGTGTTTTCTATGTAATTTTCTCATTAAGTTTTTTATTTGATTTTTTATTTGTAGGTTTTATCTTTGTAATCTCAACCCTTGTATTGATGATAAGTTATAGGGCTAATATTAGTGGGAAACCCGAACTATCAATAAAATGTGATTGGTGTCCCGATCTATTCAATATGATATTTATGTCCCAACCTATAGTAGTTGTGTGTCATTTATATTCTGACGATTGATCGTTATAGATAACGGTTGACCAGACGGCGGATAATTCGGGACACAAATGACACATTGTTGATAGTTCGGATTTTCTAGTGGTATTAGCTCTAAGTTATAAGAAAAACATTCTGGAAAATATAATCATTCATCCTTCAAAGTACCCTTCCAAAAAACTTAAGAGCTCCAATTTTAAAATGATAAATCTACAAGTTGTGCAGATGTAAGATAAATTCCAAACTTAATTTTAAACTACATGTAGATAAGCTAGATCACTTAACTCAAACTACATAGAATTCATGCTTCGGTCGGGAGACATTCCACCCCGCTTCTCTGCTGTGTATGGGAAGCTCCAAGCTGGCTTCTGAGAAATTATAGAAGCTCGAAAACCACTGCCAGCAACCATTCTCGACGCCCCTGTTAGGTAGCTGAAGAATCAGATCTACTCTACTTGGTACCGATTTCTAGTCTCGCCACCCAATACTCTAGTTGATCAGAAACGGGGGCAGAACCAGTAGACCCATATGAACTGAAGTTCTTGATTGCATTTTCCACTCCAAGATAGCCATATACATCATCGTCAATAACTGGGCTGATGCTTCTGAATTCGTCCAAGCTTAGGCCTTGAAGCTGACACCCTTTCGCTACACATAATGCGACTGACCGGCCAGCTACATCATGGGATGTTCTGAAGGGCACACCCTGCAGGGAACATTAAGCGGAAGTTGAGAAGGTGGAAGAATGTCATGCTACCGGTGTCCTACTGCTGTAAACTGGATCTGAGTTGACCAAGATTGGTCCCTTGCTAAGATCGGAAACCAGCATTACTTACCTTCTTCACAAGATAATCCGCAAGTGTTGTAGCATCAAGGTAGCCAGCTGGCAATGCCTTTTCGATTCTCTGTTTATTGAAGGTGATGTTCTGTGCAAATTCAGCTGAGACTTCAAGCATTCCTACAATTGTTTTGACACTGTCAAAAACAGGTTCCTTGTCTTCCTGTTTCAGGAGAGAGAAATGGGCACAGTCAGACTCTGCAGGTGTCTATATCGGGTAAGAGCTACATACTTTACAATAGTGTAAGGATATGCAAGGAATTCAAGGATGTGGAAGACAATCACAAATTAGAGCATCATGGACAAGTTACCTTAGCAGAAAACAATGTACAGCCTACTAATTCGAGTTCAGCATATGTATAGTAGCACCTACCTGCAAATCCCGGTTATAAGCAAGAGGAAGACCTTTGCACAGAGTTAGTAGGGTAACCAGGTCACCTACAACCCTAGCAGACTTTCCACGAACAAGTTCCATCGGATCTGGGTTTTTCTTCTGAGGCATTATGCTACTTCCTGTGGAAACAGAATCACTTGGGGTGATAAATCCAAACTCCTCGGAGGCCCACAGTACCCACTCTTCACCCAGACGAGAAAGATGGATGCCAATGATAGCATTAGCAGAAAGAAATTCCAAGACAAAATCTCGGTCTGAAACGGCATCAATACTGTGTCATGAAAATTGCAAGGAATCAGTCATTCAGGGCATACACATTAAGATATAAGGAAACAAACACATATATCAAGTAAAATGATCCAGTTTTGTACAACCTTGAGCCACTGAATGACCAAGAAATGAAAAATGTTCATGCATACCTGTTCCTCATGGGGGCAGTGAATCCCAAAGAATCAGAGGTCATAAACCTATCAATGGGCAAACCAGTTCCAGCCAATGCACAAGCACCCAAGGGAGAGAAATTCATCCTTGTTCTACAATCAAGCAACCTACCAGCATCACGGTCAAGCTACAAAACAAGATCAGAGACACAATTAAATGTCTTAGAAGAACAAACCAAATCCTCTATATAATCCTCCTGAGATGGAAAAGAAAGACTATCCAAGCTAAGTCCAGATTGTGGTGCAGCAGCTTAAATCAACATCTAGTGCAACATGCACGCAAGACATGGTTAAGGCCCCTCACAAGTCGAGTTATTGTAGAAATGAACCGTGTTAAACAATCTAAAGTACAACGCAACAATGCTGAGTATACCTGTTCAACAAATGCCAACAGGAGATGAGACAATAGAACTGGTTGTGCCCTTTGCAAATGTGTATAACCAGGAACGATAAGCCCCTCATTCTTGAGAGCCAGAGTCAACAAAGCAACCTGCAGATGTTTTACGGATGCCAGAATCCTATCAATTGCATCCCGACACCACAGTCTGAAATCAGTCAAAACTTGATCATTTCTGCTTCTAGCAGTGTGCAGCTTCTTTGCAGGCTCGCCAATCATATCAATAAGTGCTGCTTCAATGTTCATGTGCACGTCCTCCCGGTCTGTCCTCCACACAAATTCCCCAGCCTCAATTTTCTTCTGAATCTCATCAAGGCCTTTAACAATACTATCTCTATCACTTGCACTCATTAATCCCTACGAATAAAAACAGGAAAAAAGCACTTGGATTACGCGGAAATTCAAACATATGACACAAGTTAAAGAACTTGTCAACCGAAAAAACCCATTAGCTTAAGATAGCTTTAGCATCTTCCATATCACAAAGTTCAGAACTTCTCTCCCAGTTCTTTTCCAACCCCACTTATCCTAACACCAATTGAGTGCCAGAAGGCAATAGCTTCTAAACCAGCACCTTAGAGAAGCTAAAAGAAAGCTCTCTTCAGTTTCCCCAATAAACCACTACTTTCCCACAGTCATGCGAAGTTCCAAACACCAAGCAAAGATCACCAAACCAAAAAACAAAAAAATCCCCTAAACCAACCTGGGCAGCCAGCATTGAAGCGTGGGCCTTGCTCCCCATGATATCATGCTTATACAACTCCTTATCAAATGAAATCGATTCTGTGAACTTCTCAACAATGTCTGTGACACTCTCTTCGAATCTACCACCCCACAGCTTGGCTTCCTTGTTCGGGACCTGGCCATGGCTCTGTGCCCCGGGAGAAGCAGCCATGGCTTTAACGGAGCAAACACGCTGGGCGCCGATCTTCCACTTGCCGCAAACTGGAAAGGAAGAAATAATCGAACAATGGGGCTTGACGTGGTTGAAAGCAGAGGAGCCGGCGGTGGCGGAAGAGCTGTAAAGCAGAGAAGACGACGAGGTGAGCAGGTGGGATTCCATTGCCGAACCGGCCAGTAAGCAATCCGACGATACGAGGTTGAGATTTTAAAAGGGTTTTGCCCATTTGGGCCTCCAGGGCCCAAATATGGTATGGGTCCGGCTCGACAAGCGAAGCCCAACTTGAATATGGAGCAAAACAATATCCTTTCATCACTAATCCTTCAGTTCAGTCCTTGTCTCCTTGAGGCTAGGCTCTGTCTGGCATTAGGGATGCTACGATGGATTGCTTTCATCGTGGATTAACTTCAATAATCAATAACCTTTTGTGGAGACGCCCAGGTGGTAATTCAAAAGTGTGCTGATCGTAATGCTATTGATGTGATTGGAGGAGCTTTACTTCCATGAATTTCTTCCGCGTTCTCCGGTTACTTTTGTTATTCGTATTTGTAACCGGATATACTTGGTGGTCCGTCATGATTTGTTCACGTCACACCATTTGTGGAGGGGTTTGATTTCATTTCATGACTCCGTTGTCATACAACTTTGTAGGAGGCTGTTCTCTTTCGAATTCTAGATGTTTATGTTTCCTCAGCGTGAGGTATCTAATGATAAAAAAAAATTAACAACTTAACCAACGGTTGGATTGGGATGGGTTATGAAGGCAGTTTGAGAATTTTTAATTGTAAAAGTAAGTTTTCGATTATTATTACATTGGGGTAGAAGTTTATATAACCTAGGCCCTATGCATTAAGCAGCGGAAAATGTAACCTAGGCCCTAGGCAGATCATTAGGTGTTCAAACGCCTAGGCACCGCCTAACTTTGCCTAGTCGCCGCTTAGGAGGAGTTAGGAACGATTAATCGACGCTAGATGGTCTACCGACTAAAGATAAATAACAAATAAATGTATTAAAATGTTTCAAAATGACGTCATCCTTATGTTTGACTAATTCCTCCAACAACCCGTCCTTTACATGCCTCCTTCCTCTATTGGAATACAAAAAATTAGGGCAACAAAATTTAACGTATATGACTGTACTGCTTCTCATATCCTGCTTTGATCGACCCCACACTCTGTCCTACTATTCGTCACCGTTGACAGCTAAACAATCAAAACCATGTTGCCATGTGTACTTCTTTAATTCCTCTCCCTTAGTATCCAACTTCGTTAATCCTAAGCTTCTTTCTTACTCTTCACCATCTTTGTATGTAAATTTGCTATGATAGCTTAAAATGTCTAGGTGCTAGACAGGAGCTCAATTCCTACCTTGCAACTTCTTGAACCTTGAGTATCCATAACTATACCCTTCAAGTACTTGTTGTGTGATCTACCAAATCAGTCACTATTTTCTATGCCACTTTATGTGGGGATAGAGTGCTTGAAAGTTCTTTGTTGTTGAGACCAAATATCAAACAACTGTTAAATTTTTGACCTAGTTTCCACGTTGTTTTCCCCAAGTATTTTGAGATCTGTTTATACAATTACTTTGTTTTGTTTAGGGATTGAACTCATTTCCCACTCCAAAATTTCACATTAAAAATGATCCATAAATCCTTTTTCTATCGTAACATTCTATTGGTACATATATAGTTGGGAGAAAAGTGACATTTTAGTTTTGGGTAAATGCCACATTTAGTCACTGAGATTACTAAATCTTGTCATGTTTAGTCATTAAAAAATTTTAATATCAATTTTGGTCACTCGAATTACTGGTACATGTCACATTTAGTCACTCTCCCGAAACTTTTAGTTTTCATAGGATCTATTCCATTTCTTTTGAAATATTAAATATTAGGAGGATTTTGGATTTTCAACTAAAATTGTGAGACAAATGAGTTGGGATGGAAATATGAGAGGGGCCTTTAAAAGGGGAAACACAAAAGTGAAGGAGTAAGTCTTATAAGGGAGCACGCTTGTTCACAACCCCATTGGGTGCATGGGTTTCATGTGGATTATTTATTTATTTTCTTTTTTGGGTTTGTTTGGTTTAGAAGGAATTATTTTTCGTTAGAGTGGTCAGTATATGTAAAGTGGTAAATCACCACTATAAATTACAAGTGCAACTATACAACTTTCATGTTATAGCTCTATGCAATGTAATGTAAGTTATATATTAAAAAATCTTTAATTATACTAGAATCCTGAGCATATTATAAGTCACCTTCCATTCCCTACTTACTTCGCTACATTCTTCACATTTTGAAAAATTGCCTCTGCCAATTGCTCCATTGTACATCACCAACATGAAGTCTTGAGCAGCTATCTTTCCACAAACAACTAATTATCATGCACCACAGAGACTTCCCGACATGCCCCGTCTAGGATTTGCATCTAGTCCCCTCCACCCATTGCTACCACTCCCATAACATTGGAAAAAATCCCACTGTACACACGTTCTTAATAAAAATTCCCAAAATACATGAGTTATAAAAAAATTTCCCAAAGTACACATGTTTGAGCATCACCGTTTTAGACAAAGGCGGTGAAGGTCATCACCGCGTTTGACGAACACGGTGAATACTTCACCGTTTTAAACTAAAACGGTGATGTATTCACCGTTTCATACTAAAACGGTGATGTATTCACCGTTTCAAACTAAAACGGTGAAGGGTTCACCGCGTTTGTTAAGAACGGTGAACGCCTCACCGTTTTGGTCAAAAACGGTGATCATTTCCCACGTTTCCCACCCCTGGTAGGTCAAAATTAGGTCGCAGCTACCACCTATTCACCGTTTGAGACTAACGCGGTGATGGTGTTCACCGTTTTCGACAAAAACGGTGAATAGTAGGCAGATTTTCCTATAAATAGCACACCAGCAGCAGTTGTAAAAACATAACCACTCCCCTTTCTTCAAATTTCAGCAGCCAAAATCGAGCATAATACACAGAACAGAAATTTTTCGGTATGTTGAGACTTTTCGTATTATAGTCTAATTATGTTTTTAGTAGTTATAGTATGATTTAATTTTCGTATTATGTTGTTGTTAGTTAGTTGAACTTATGTTCGTTAGTTATAGTATGATTTAATTTTCGTATTATGTTGTTGTTAGTTAGTTGAATTTATTTTCGTTAGTTATGGTATGATTTAATATTAGTTGTATAATATGATTTTGGTTAATTTTACTGTCTTTAAGCTAATAGATACTTATTGTAAATTGTAGATATGGGTAAATTCAAGAAGTTTCATCTTACTATTCGGTGGAATGGAAGGGTGACAAACTCTGACATAGGCATTGATTATGAGGACGGCGAATCCATTATGCTGAAAATTGAATCCCGATTCAATTTTCAAGAACTCTGTGATCTTTGTGCAGAAAGGGTTTGTACGAGCGGACAGACGAGACTTGGCAAAATTACTTACCGGTATCCAGACATGAGTGCTGGCGGGGTCGTGTTCCAAGAAGTTGTCATAAACGATGATGACGCGGTTATGATGATGTTACAGTTCCTAAGCGATAACCAAGTCCGGCTTGCAGAGGTGTATGTTGAGACCGAGGCGCTCGGTGAATCTCATTCTCACCAGTATTCTTATGATGATGGTTTTGCAGGAGGGTACGAATGGGGTGGTAGTTCGAGCAACTACCAAGGCGGTGGTTATACAGGAGGTTACGGGGAGGGTGGTGGTTCAATCAACTACGGTGGATCGAGTAGTGCAGGATGGGACCAATACTCGCAACCTCCTAAACCAGCCCCATTTGTTGAGGCCGATGGTGTTCAATGGCCTGCTTGGGGGCCAGAGTGGTATGGAATCGAGAATACCATTCGATCAGGGCGTACTTCACATGAGCGAGAGGACGATGTTGGTGATCGTGGTCATGTTGATCCTTCTAGCCCGAGCTATCCATTCGAGTCGAGCGACGAGGATACTGAGGAAGATTTGATATCAGTGAGCGAGGAGGATACTGAGGAAGATTTGATATCCATTCGTGGTCATGTTGATCCTTCTAGCCCGTAGCGCTCGACTTGTTCTTCCGGTGTCTCGTCATTGATTTCCACCTCTTGCTGGATGTGAGATACCAGCCACGGGACCGACACTTGCCCCGCATTCAACGGTGGATGCCCCCGTCCTTGATTTGGTGTGGTGGTCGGCATGTCGAAGCCCAAACGATCACGGATGAGCGGCCCCCAACCTCCTCCGGGTTTGGTCGTGGAACCAATGATGGCATCTCCAGATATAGGAAGCCCGGTGAGGATCGCCACGTCTTTGAGGGTGATCGTCATTTCCCCCTCCGGAAGGTGGAATGTATGGGTTTCGGGACGCCATCGTTCCGCCATTGCCGTAAGCAGATCGTTGTCGATCTCGATCCGCAAGAAATGGCGCAACATTCCCAAACCGGTCCTCGCTATATAGGGCTCCAACCTTGGAAGCCAAGCGGGCAAGTTATTGGTCCCTTTATGAACCACGGGAACAAGAGATTCCTAAAAAAAATAGGAAAAACATCAATTTATTAGATTAAATAAAGCAAAATAAAACATTAGAAAATAATAAAATAAAGCAAGTCAGTTCATCAAATTACCGGATTGTTATCCCAAATGGCACGGGAGCGATGCATTTCTTGATCGGTTAAGAGACTCGCATCCCTTGGGCCATAATGGATATACAATCGAGGATCGTATATCTCGGCACCCATCTATAAAAAAGTAATGAAATCAGAGATTGTTTTGATAAAAAAAAATCAAATTGTTGCGATTAAAAAAAATCACAAACCAAAAACCTACACGAAGAGCCTCTTCGTCCATTATTGGCGGAAGCCGGACAGAGGTTCGACGGGTTTAGGTTTGTAAGGGACGGGAACTTAGCGGGACGGGGGCTTTAGGGTCAAACTCTAGTAATTCTTTCTGATGTGGAAGATCGGACTTAGCCGCAACCATAGAGCATACTTAGAACGAGACTAGAGCGGATAAATTGAGGGAGAAAGAAGTGAAATGTTTGTGGGGTGAGTTGAAAGTGAAAGGGGAAGGGGGTATTTATAGTTTGGGGGAAGGGGGAGGAGCTGCTGCGCAGTTATTAGGGGAACATTCACCGCGTTTGATGAACGCGGTGAACTCATCGCCCTAACCAAACGCGGTGAATGCAGAGCTGACGTGGCGTGCTATGAGGCGTCGGATCGTGGGAAGAAAACCACGATCCGCGTCTCACCGCATCTAACGGCCACGGTGAAAGCACACTGGCGCGGATCACTGACGCAAACAAACACGGGGTATTCACCGTGTTTGTCTAACGCGGTGAATACCCCGTGCTGTCCACGTCAGCAACTTCACCGTGTCCAACAAAAACGGTGAAGCCTTCACCGTTTTAGTTTAAAACGGTGAAGGCTTCACCGTTTTTGTTTAAGACGGTGAGGTGTTCACCGTTTTTAACAAACGCGGTGAACCCTTCACCGTTTTAGTTTGAAACGGTGAATACATCACCGTTTTAGTTTAAAACGGTGAAGTACTCACCGTGTTCGTCAAACGCGGTGATGACCTTCACCGCTTTTGTCTAACACGGTGATGCTCAAACATGTGTACTTTGGGAATTTTTTTTATAACTTATGTATTTTGGGAATTTTTTTTAAGAACTAGTGTACTTTGGGATTTTTTCCCATAACATTTATATGCACGTCTTGTGAAAATTGGCACTCAAAAGAATAAGTGGTCTCTTGATTCGACGACACCAACTTGCCAAAGCAAGCGTTCCCCAAATTGAGTTTTTTTACTAGAAAGTGTAATCCATTTATATCATGAGAATACAAATGAATCTGGTCGAAGGAAGGTAAAAAGAAAGCTACAAAGCTTCGAAAGCCTCCACTGAAACATACCAAGCCACAACCCACAACCATACATTAAAGCCCACAACCAACCCCAACCTAATAGGCAAAAAAAAAACCTTGCTGAACTTTATACTCTTAATCACCAAGAAGTTGTTGCACAGAAAGGGAGAAGACACCACTCCTTTCATCAGACATCGGCAAGGAAGAAGTCGACATTTCGGGAAACATGAAGGTGGAATATTATAAATGAGGCCTCTTGTGATACATATGAGTTGGAGCTTCCCCAAGCAGCATTATCCAGAGCCAGAGCCAGAGCTACCAAGGAGAGGAACAAACCTTGCAAAGATGTAACAAAAGAGAATCTTTAGCATGTTATTGGTCCACCGAAATACCGTGAACTTTGGGTGAAGGAAGGAGGATGAACATATAGACCTTAAAACCGCTTGCAAACCAAAGAGTAAATTCTTGATTCCCTCAATCGACCAACACAATAACATGGATATGAAATACCAGATCAGAAGCAAAACAATACCATCTCTTCAATAGAGGCATGTGGAAGGATTCCACCTAGAGAATGAGAAAGAGCTATAACAGACAAGGAAAAACCAAGAATGGAGAGAAAAGCTGGGAAAACATAAAGCAATTATTATTATATCATTAAAAGAACAAGTAAGGATTTTACTGTTCCTTAGTGTCAAATCAAGAGGGGATTAAAAATTCATTTTATTATCAAGGGAGTCTTTATTTTTGCTAAGTGTCAAATCAAGTGGGGATTAAAATATTCATTTTATTATTAAGGGAGTCTTTAGTTTTCCTAAGTGTCAAATCAAGGGGATTAAAAAAAAAGGGGTTAAAAAAGGGAGCTTTCAGTTTCTCGAAGCAGAAGAGGGGAAGAAAAAGATGTAAAACAAAATAGAGGGGCATGTTCACGGGATTAAGAAACTAGAGTTCCTTCTCTTTCTATATTTTTCTTTCTCTACTCATCTCTCAGGCTCTCACCAAGACAGAGACTCTCATGCAGATGGAGGGGGAGAAGTTCTCAATAGTGATTGGGTTATTTATCGGTGATTGTGATATTTTCCCTTCTGTTTTGGTCTGCGGCGGGAAGGAGGAAGGTGGTAGACAGGAAATTTGTGGCGGCGGCTCTAGAATCGGCGGTCTTTCTTCCTTCTTCTTTTCTCTAATTTGTGTCTGTGTTTTCTTTGTGGGATTGTGATTGGTTTCTTTGTGGGATTGTGTTCCTTAGTGTCAAATCAAGAGGGGATTAAAAATTCATTTTATTATCAAGGGAGTCTTTATTTTTGCTAAGTGTCAAATCAAGTGGGGATTAAAATATTCATTTTATTATTAAGGGAGTCTTTAGTTTTCCTAAGTGTCAAATCAAGGGGATTAAAAAAAAAGGGTTAAAAAAGGGAGCTTTCAGTTTCTCGAAGCAGAAGAGGGGAAGAAAAAGATGTAAAACAAAATAGAGGGGCATGTTCACGGGATTAAGAAACTAGAGTTCCTTCTCTCTCTATATTTTTCTTTCTCTACTCATCTCTCAAGCTCTCACCAAGACAGAGACTCTCATGCAGATGGAGGGGGAGCAGTTCTCAATAGTGATTGGGTTATTTATCGGTGATTGTGATATTTTCCCTTCTGTTTTGGTCTGCGGCGGGAAGGAGGAAGGTGGTAGACAGGAAATTTGTGGCGGCGGCTCTAGAATCGGCGGTCTTTCTTCCTTCTTCTTTTCTCTAATTTGTGTCTGTGTTTTCTTTGTGGGATTGTGATTGGTTTCTTTGTCGGTGATTGTGATATTTCCTGTTCATTTTTGGTCTGAGGCGGAAGAAAGGAGGCGGAAATCCGGGAATTTGTGGCGGCGGCTTCATAATCGGTGGTCTTTCTTCCTTCTTCTTTGATCTTTGTGTTTTATGGGTAGTTGGTTTGGGGGTTTCTTGATTTCCGATATTTGGCAATATTTTGCATCATGATGTTTTGGCTGTAATTTGTGTGTTGTTTCTATATATATACTCTGGATTTAGTTGTTGGTGTCTTTATTGTCCTCTTTTTTCCTTTTCTTTCTATTTGCTGTTTGAAGTAGGACATGGTTTCTCATACTCTTCTGTTGGATCTTTGTGAGACGGTTGGGTTGCAAACTGTTTTGAAGTTGCGGTTGTTGAATGCGTGGGGTTCATATGGCTTAAAAGTTCCAACACTTATTTTCAATTACTGCACTCTTTGGAATGATGAGGAGGTGTGTGGTTGATGTTTTTATAGTTGTTCTGTATTCTTGGTTTTGCTGGTTATGTTGTTGTATGTAAGTTTTGTGTGCTTAGTTGGTTGTTGTTCTTGCAGGGAACTTTGATTCAAGGGACTGCTCCAGCTAATTTGACTCAACATTTTGCTCCTTTGTTACAGTTGGGCAGGGTGTATGTTGTGAGTGGATTTCGTGTTAGGGCTGCTGGACCAATATATCGTCATTGTTCTCATAAGTTGATGTTGGTCCTCTCATGTGATACTGTTTTTGAGGATGTTACTGGTTCTGAGCCTAATTTCTGGTCAGATGCATTTGAATTTGCGCCGTTTAGTTCTCTGTATTCTCAAGTTCGCTCTTCAGCTTTTCTCACTGGTTTGTAGTGTTTTCGTTGTCTAATTTTTTTCTTTTGGATCTTATTTGTGTTTTGGATGCTTCTTGATATTGTTATTTTTGTCATTTGTTTTTTTAGATGTTGTTGGTGCCGTTGTTAGTGTTACCGGCATTTCATATGCTACTACGTCATTTGGTCAGGATGTTCGTCGAGATTTGGTCATTCAGAATGAAAGGTGGGAAGGGTGGTTAGGGTTCTTCAATATATTCTTTGAGCAAACAGTTTTTATTGTTTTCTGTTTTTTTGTTTTTTTTTCTAATTGTTTTAATCATATGAGGCTCGAGATTGCTCTTTGAGGCGAGGTGGGTCGATCGCTTGATGGTCAAGAATTGGCTGTGCTTGGTCGTGATGGTGTGGTTGTTCTAGCTATTGGTGGTTTGAGAGTTACTGGAGTTGTGAGAGGTACGTTTGTTTTGATGGTTTTTTGTGATCTTTTGATTATTGGAGGGTAATATTAATATGGTTCTTTGGGGGTTTTTTTTTGAAAAGGGGGGTTTGCATTGGCAAGTACGCCTGTTACGAGGTGTCTGTTGAACCCTGTGTCTGAGATGGCAGAAATGATTCGTGCTGCGTAAGTGGTGTTTGCTTGCTTTCCTTTGGTTTCAGTACTTATGTATTCTTATTGGTTGTTATGGTTTTAGGTTTTTTGCTGTGAAAAATACTGTTCAGTATTATCCCCCAAGGTTTGCTATTGCGGCTGAGGCAGCCGCTTTTGAAGCTGATCGTATAAGGACTGTTGCTCAATTGGTATCCATGTGCAGTCCTTCTGTAGTTGATGTAGGTTTTTTGTTTTGTTGTTATTTTTTTTGCAATTTTCCTATATGAACTGTTTTTATATTTATGTGGTCTAATTTTTTTCCCTTTTTTTTGTTTATGTTGTGGTTTATAGAACGCTCGGTATCGTTGTTCTGCTCAGATTATTTCCATTGACTCAAGTAGACAATGGTACTATTTAGGATGCAGTATGTGCTCTAGAGCTGCTAAGGAATATGAGGGCGGCGATTACTGGTGTGATGAGCACTGTCGTATAAGTCCTGAACAAACTCAGAATTGGTAATTAATTATTTGTGTTTATTTTGAGCAAGTTTATCGTTTGTATGGTTGTTTTGATTGTTTGTGTTGGTATTATTGCAGTTATAGGATACGTGTTAATGTTGAGGATAAAACTGGTTGTGTCGTCTTTGTTTTATTAAGTCGAGTAGCCGAGTAGCTTGTGGGAGCTTCAGCTCCAGTAGTCTCAGATCGTTTTCCTTATCAACGAGGGCGGTTGCCACCTGATATTATAGCTCTTGATGGTCGCCGTTTGATCTTTGACGTGCAACTTCCGAAGCCTGAATATATTGGTAGGGGGAAACCTGAGTTTTCAGTGGTTTCTGTACCTGAGGATGACCAGGCTGTTATTGTGCCTTTACGTCCAAATCGTCGTTCTCTTTCTTCATTTGATTTGGCATCATCTTCGAAGCAGTGAGTTTCTATATTGTTATTGATTGGTTTGTTTGGTTTTAAGTTTGTTTATTGTTGTTTTGATTTTTTTTAAGTTGTTGTTCTGGTGGTTTGGTCAGGCTGCATTGTGAAGGAGCACCGACACCTACTTTATATGCAAGGTTTGTTCTTTTGTTGTGTTTTGTTTGCATAATAGTACCATCGGTGTTTGTATGTTATATATTTTTTTTTGTCTTTGTGAATCTGATGACTCGATATTTGCACATGTTTTCCCCTTTGTTTCTTGATCGTTTGAGCTTTAATTATCGCGTCTTTGGCCTACTTTACGCTAGGTTGTGTTCCTTTGTAACATTTCAGGTCCTACCAAATAAAGTGAAGCATAGGCGCAAGTTTCAAGTCAATCGGAGATCATTTTGCAATTCGGGAGAAGAAACACGAGCATGACCTGAAGAAGAATGGATTTCTACCTCACTTTATGGACAAAGAATCATGGAAGTTTGTTATGAAAAGAAAGAGGACGAGACTACGAGCTTCTGGGTTCAAACGGCGACTGATTCGGAGTCCGGACGAGGGAGAAACAAAGCTTTGAACAGGGGTGGAGGAAGAATTACGGGCAGGAGAATTACGACCGTAATTTCCCCTCCCATGCCCGTAATTTCACTGCCGAGAGGAGCTTTGGGTGCGCAGAAACTTAACCAAAACGCGTGTTTTGGGCAAAATACGGGCATGGAAGAATTACGATCGTAATTCAGCCCGTAATTCGCCCAGAATCGGGTTTTTGAGGTAGATTAGAGCCAAAGGAAAGGGAGAGCTGGGTTTTGGATCCCAAACACCCAAGGGACGAACCCTAGAGAGAGAGAGCGACTTGGGAACATTTTTGGAGCTATTTTGGAGGATTTCTTCGCCATTGGAGCTTGGGAATCAAGCTTGGAGATGGAGATTGAAGATCTAGATCAGATTTCTGCAGTCTCTCTCTTCTCTATGGAGTAACTTCCCTTCACTTAGGTTTGGAGGAACCCTAGTTCCATGAGTTAGGATCTTTCTTGTATGAAGTTTTGAATGTTATATTGTTTGATTATAATCGAATGATGCATGTTTATTGAGTCAATTGAAGTCTGATAAACTTTTCCTGATTTCTACTGCAACCTGAGATAGATAGAATCTGATTAGGTTGTTAGAGCCTCATCATTCGGTAGTAGGAGATTGGCTATACGAGAGTTAGCCAGTTTACTGCTTTGTACTGGAATCCAATTCCAGTAGTGGAGTTCTGTGCTTATTGCTTCAACTTTCTATCCCGGTGAAGACTAGTCGTCTGCCGGATAGTTAGACTGAGAGGGCTTGGTCGGCTTAAGAGATTCCAAGCTACTGTCGGATCTTCCGCAGTTTAATCAACAGTAAAACAACCAAAAGGAATTACAACTTGGACCTAATTGAGGAGCTAGGGGGAATCATACCTAAGTGAGTTCATGCTCGAGACACTGAGAGATCATGCTCCAAGATGGATCTTCAAATCAAAGCCCTTGATGCTTCCGATCCCTCATTTCTCCATGATATGGAGGAGACTGTTCAGCGCTCAGCGAAGCAAACAGAGTGGGTGGAGCAAGTTTGCTCACATCTTGCTCAAGATCACCTTTCTACTACCACGCTAGAAGAGGTGGAGGATGACAAAGGCTATGGGGATGTTGAGGAGCATACAGAAGTTATCACAGAGAACTCCCATGATAATCATGATCAGGAAAGTCCTCTGGTTGCATATCACACAATTCCTTATTTCTGCTCTAACATGCTGGGCCCGAGCGAGGAGATGCAAGATGATCTCATTGAAGAAATTACATGGCGACTTGCTCTCCAATCTGTGCTAGAAGAAGAAGAGCAAGAAAGGATGCAGAAAGAAGTTGTGGAGGATGACGAAAGTGAAGCAGGAGAAGTTCTTGATCATTTCCCAGGGGTGATACCACATGAAGAAGAAAGGGGGGGGGGGGGGGGGTTGAAGAAGCAATTGGCGTCCAGGCTGAGAACGGAGTTAAGGTGGAAGAGGCCTGCACCGGCCATGAGTTGCAAGTGATATCCCCACCAAACTTTGAGGAACTTCTTAGCAAGGACCCATTTGCAGTGTCTCTTTGCCAGACCAAGGCCACATCAACATCGGTCCCTCTTGGTGGACGCGATGGTGGCCAATCGATGCTGTCATATCTGGTTTGGGGCAATGAGACGAGAGAAGAGAAGAAGAGGTCTCGAGGGCGGAGACTTCATCTGCATCAAGTACATGAGCCTTCATCACCTGCCACACCACATGCTCGTGACTTGAGACTCCACCTCATCGACGAGAACCTCAACTTCAAGGAGGTTCTAGCATGGACCGAAACTTAGGAGCCATCGTCCGGCTCCCGACGTGAAAGAAGCGCTTGTTGGGAGGCAACCCAACCAGTCGGTTTGCATTTCTTTCTCTATTTCTCCTCGGTTGAGTCAGTTTTGTTATTTGATTTTAGAGTCAATAACTCAACCTTTGTGAGATTTTGTGTGGTGTTTGTGGTCTGACCACTCTCTCCTCCTGGAATACACCGCCTGCCCCGTCCACCATCATTCACCCGGGATCTGGTAACTTCGTTCTACCACCTTATCTTTCCTCCATTGAGCACAATGTCGTGCTTAAGTGTGGGGGGGATGTTCGATTATGTATGCGGGTGAATGTTTGGCTGTTTGTGTGCTTGGAGCCTAGTCCACTGTCCAAATTTTTAAATTTGAGGGCTTCCAAGTACGTTTTTCCTTGCAAATTGCCTGCTCAGTATGCTTTGAATTGACAGTCTCTATATTAATGTGCAACCTAGGGAGGTAGTGTAGCACTATGGAGGATGTTGAAGTATAAGATTTTTTCTATCTAGCTCTCTGCTGTGCCAGTTGATTTTGTGAATTAGTGGAGCTAAGACCGTTGAATTCATGTGGTAATGGTGACTCTGTTTGGATTGTGTTATGGACTCGTGTATCGAACAGGGTGCTCATGTGAAAAATGAAAAGCAGTTGGTCCTCCATGTCAAAATCATAAAATCTTAAACATGGGGTAAGCCCAACGTGTGCGGCACCGTTCATTGCACCAAATCGGGTTTTGGAAGAGATTTTAGTGATCCTTAGTGGGGTACTCCTACAAGGTGAAGCTAAGCTGTCTCTAGTACAAGTTAAACTTCCACCCGTTGAACGGTTTGCCTACTTGAGGATGTGTTTTTAAGGGCACGGATAGAGCTTCCGACCCCCTTAATTTCATTGACCCTCCACACGAGTTGAGGAAAAGGAGTTAAAAGAAGTACTCTGGCGAGCGCCAGGTGTACAAAAATTGCTCTTGCTCGACTAATAAGGGTCGACCGTGCAAAAGACTGCAGTTGGAACCCCCTCCAAGTGAATAAAAAGGGGGAAAAAGTAAGTAAAATGAAAGTGAAAAAGGGGTTCCAACGGTGAAATGAAGTGAAAGAGAACCCCGGTACAACGAGTCCTTGGTTGTGAATGGTGTGAGTCCCTTTATTCATGAACTGACTGTCTTACTTCTACTTCTTCTCATGATCCTGGCTTGAGTCTAGTACTCGCATTGAGAGAGATAGGGAACGTCTTAGAAGACCAGTTGACCTCGTAAGCTGCTATATGATCTAAGAAATCCTCTACCGAGGATCAGGGTTGTTTGTTGCTATATAGGTCTGGAGAGTTGCATTGGTTTGAGTCAGGTTTGCTTGGGGACAAGCAAACAGTTAAGTGTGGGGGGATTTGATGACTCGATATTTGCACATGTTTTCCCCTTTGTTTCTTGATCGTTTGAGCTTTAATTATCGCGTCTTTGGCCTATTTTACGCTAGGTTGTGTTCCTTTGTAACATTTCAGGTCCTACCAAATAAAGTGAAGCATAGGCGCAAGTTTCAAGTCAATCGGAGATCATTTTGCAATTCGGGAGAAGAAACACGAGCATGACCTGAAGAAGAATGGATTTCTACCTCACTTTATGGACAAAGAATCATAGAAGTTTGTTATGAAAAGAAAGAGGACGAGACTACGAGCGTCTGGGTTCAAACGGCGACTGATTCGGAGTCCGGACGAGGGAGAAACGAAGCTTTGAACAGGGGTGGAGGAAGAATTACGGGCAGGAGAATTACGACCGTAATTTTCCCTCCCATGCCCGTAATTTCACTGCCGAGAGGAGCTTTGGGTGCGCTGAAACTTAACCAAAACGCGTGTTTTGGGCAAAATACGGGCATGGAAGAATTACGACCGTAATTCAGCCCGTAATTCGCCCAGAATCGGGTTTTTGAGGCAGATTAGAGCCAAAGGAAAGGGAGAGCTGGGTTTTGGATCCCAAACACCCAAGGGACGAACCCTAGAGAGAGAGAGAGCGAATTGGGAACATTTTTGGAGCTATTTTGGAGGATTTCTTCGCCATTGGAGCTCGGGAATCAAGCTTGGAGATGGAGATTGAAGATCTAGATCAGATTTCTGCAGTCTCTCTCTTCTCTATGGAGTAACTTCCCTTCACTTAGGTTTTGAGGAACCCTAGTTCCATGAGTTAGGATCTTTCTTGTATGAAGTTTTGAATGTTATATTGTTTGATTATAATCGAATGATGCATGTTTATTGAGTCAATTGAAGTCTGATCAACTTTTTCTGATTTCTACTGCAACCTAAGATAGATAGAATCTGATTAGGTTGTTAGAGCCTCATCATTCGGTAGTAGGAGATTGGCTATACGAGAGTTAGCCAGTTTACTGCTTTGTACTGGAATCCAATTCCAGTAGTGGAGTTCTGTGCTTATTGCTTCAACTTTCTATCCCGGTGAAGACTAGTCGTCTGCCGGATAGTTAGACTGAGAGGGCTTGGTCGGCTTAAGAGATTCCAAGCTACTGTCGGATCTTCCGCAGTTTAATCAACAGTAAAACAACCAAAAGGAATTACAACTTGGACCTAATTGAGGAGCTAGGGGGAATCATACCTAAGTGAGTTCCCAAACTGTAATTAGTAGTTTTACTTGGTTTAGTTAGTAGAGTAGTTTAGTTAATCAATCCTTAATCTAGTTTGCTAGATAATGAACTGAAGTTGAGTAATAGTAACTCTAGAGACCCGTGGATTCGATATTTATTACTTGTGCCACTATACTGCAGTCCCTTTCATTGGTTACACTTGGCGATTGTTAGGTGTTGTGCTTTAGCATGTCAGAATCCTTATATGATTTGATTTTATTTCATCAGGCCGAGGACTGCTAATGTTTCATCATCTGCTACTTTGCGTTCTGAGTGTAGGTTGGCTTCTCAGGAAATAGAAATTGGTGTATTAGAAAATGATGAACGAAATCGTAAGAGTGGACCAAAGAAGGCAGTTTTGTGTGATGTGGAAATTCATCCAAGGTCTGTTATAGTTATTAGGGTATGTTTGCCTCTATTTCCTTGGTTGATGTGTTATATTTTCAGTTGGAATAATTATTTAGGTATATATGGAATTTGTCTATTGGATAGTTATTTCATTTAAGTTTCTTATTCTTTGATAGGTTGTTGCAGATGCAAAAGTCGGAGGTTTGTTTTTCAAAAAAGGGTAGACGTACTTGCAAGTAAAGTCTAAAGAAGGTTGTTTCATGTAGTGTAGGAGTTGAGGCAAGGTTTGTTATTAATGTTAGTTGTGGTAATTTGATTATATTTGTTAATTTTTCTTATTTTATTGTTTGGACTGATATTAGGTGTAATTTTGTGTAGTAGAATGCAACAAAATAATGAATCAAGAGAAGGAGTTTTTCAGTCTGAGGGACATCAAGATTCTCTATCAAAGCGGTCTAGGTCCCGAAAGTCAATTCCGAAAAAGGCGGCCTCACAATTTGGAATTATTGAGAATGCATCATTAGTTGATTCTCCATTGGAGAATTGTCATAATGTTAATTCGGTTCCGCATACTCGTGCGAAAGTTAATTATAAGTCTAGGCGGAGTAAAGCTGCTATGAAGAATGCTCGAACGTCTAAGTTATGTATGAAAGAAGGTGCAATTTCAAGGTTTGTATTGTGTATGTGTTGTCATATCCTTTTTTTTTCATTTATGTTTACATGGATAGAGGTGTTATTCATTAGAATTTTGATCTATTTTTCTTGTTGTTAGTGTCTGAAGGCTCAGATGTTCAGGTGGTCGATTCTGATTCTCCCAAATCATTGTTAGTATCTATTATCTTTTTAGTGTTTATTTTTACTATTTCGTCCCTTTGTATTCATACTGATTATTTGGTAATTTTTTCCTTGCTAATGTGGGCAGGGAAGAGTCTGATGACTTGCCTCTTATTCATATTGCTCGAAAAATAATGCGGTCTTCAAAGTCGAGGATTGTTGATGATAATTTGATTCAGTTGTATGTTTTCTCTTTGTAGTTTTTTTATTTGTATTATCTTTTTTTTTTTACTTTATTAATTAATATGATTCATTTATTTCGTGTTTGTAGGGAATCTGTTGTGGCTGTAGTTGATATTCCAAATAATAATGAGCGTGATGAGGAAATTAAAAATTCCAAGGTAAGTGGAAATGCAGCTGAGTCAGTTGAAGAACTGGTTGAATCTCCTGGTCCATCTAAACGTATTAGGACTCCATCAAAAAAGGTAGTTGAGCCTACTTTGCAGAAGGTGTATAGGAGGAGATCATCTGATGGTAGGGGTTCTGGTGTGGCTGTAGTTGATCTTCCAAGTACTATTGAGCATTGTGAGGAAATTAAAAACTCCCAGGTAAGTGACATTGCAGCTGAGGCAGTTGAAGGACTGTTTGAATCTCCTGGTCGACCTAAACGTATTAGGACTCTATCAAAAAAGGCAGTTGAATCGACTTTGCAGAAGGTGTATAGGAGGAAATCATCTGATATGGATAGCGGAAAAAATCGTGGCAAGAAGTAATTGTGAAGTCTATCATTAGTGTTTAGGTTGTGTTATAATACTTTTGTAATGGTATGTGTTAATATTAGGATGCTTTTGACTGCCTATTATGTAGTTAGTAAAGCTTTGCTCTGGTGGATCAGGTTTGAATATCATATGTTTGTATTAGTACAGATTGCTTTTGTAGTGATAAGTTTGATAGCTTGAGTAGCTATTGTTGTCTTTGTAGTGTTGTTATATATGTAATATAAAGTTTGTACATATGTACGGTTTGGTTATTAAAATTAAAGACTATCTATATGTTGTCTTTGTCTTCCTTTCTCTTCGGTTATACTTAGTGTGCTAGAGATTGCTTTGTTTTTGCTTAGTATGTGTCGATCTGTTTGATGGACTTTTTATATAAAGTTTGGACATATATATGCTTTGTGTATAAGGGCTATAGAGTAAATATCACCAAAAAATGGTTGATTGGAGAATGTATTGCTTAGATGTTTGAAAGCAAGGAAAAGGGTAACAAGAATAATTGAGACAGAACATTCCATGCTACTTATACTCTATATGTTCTCTTTGTGTTCCTTTTTGTTTGGTTATTCCTAATGTGCTAAATATGTCTTCTTTTTACTAGATTTGACGATATTTTTGGAGACTATCTTTTCAAAGGTGTAGGGGACTTGTGTTAGTAGATAGAACTGTCAGTTCAGAATTGCCTAATTGTCATAATGGTTTATTTCGTGAAATGAAATGAGTGGGAGACAAAATCTGATTTAGTAGTCCCCCTATTTATTAATCAGGGTGTCAGTTTTTTATCTTCTTATCCTCAATAATGCAATTCATATGCAATTTCAAGTGTGGTCCCTACTGTCACTTTAACAACTTTAACAACTACCTCACTCCTCAGTCCTCACTTTCATACCATATACATTAATGCCATTCACATGCAATTGCATCGTGGGTCATACTTAATTTTACTACAATTCTATATTCATATTACTTTCATCATTTTACTAAAATATTTTAATGCCTTTTCAACTAAAATTAGAAAATTATTATAGTATTAATTAATATCAATAAATATAATTTAACTTTGAGTTGAAATTGAAAAGATTCAGATAATTAAATTAACAAGACCGAGAAATTACATTTTGGCCCAATAATTGCACCAATTTTTTTTATAATGATAATTGCACCAATTTGTATCTGTTTTAATTTTAATTAATCATGCAATAGTTGTCTTGATGTGTGTAGTGTATTTTTCTTTTCGATTTGTACTGTATGGATGTATTATCTTGAAATATAAGTGAATCTTGAAGTTTTAATCATATTATTAATCTTATTAACCATATTAACAATGAACTAAATGTATAATTACATATATGTATGATAGAAATGAATGGAACAAGATAAATGCAAAACAAATAGAAAAGACAAATGAAATATGCAACTTTTGGTTGCAGAAACTAGAAAGAAGGAAAAAAAAAAGAAGAAGGAAAGAACAAAAAAAAAGTACAAAAAGTGGGCCAGCTTTCAATTGCATCACCACTTGCATGGTGTGCAAATTTGCACATGATGAAAACGTCTCCACAACAATGCCACCCATATCTCCACTTTCATCCCAATGCCACCTAGGATTTCAATCCAACCCATTCCCACTGTTGGGGATGCGTGAGCATCTCCAATGGTTGTCATCTACATGTAATTTCAAGTGTGGTACCTACTACCACATCATCAACTTTAACAATTATCTTATACTCTTCATTTTCATACAACCTACATCAATGCCATCCACTTGCAATTGCAATTTTGGGCCCTACTTACTTTTTAATACAAATCAATATTCATTTATCTCCACCATTTTACTAAAATATTATAATATCCTTTCAACTTAAAATAGCAACTTCCTATAACTAATATCAATTAAAGTCAATAAATATAATTATTAATTTAATGTTACTAATTATATAAAACATTTTATGTATTAATTAGTTGTCTTAACGTGTTTAGCGTGTTTTCTTTTCAATTTGTACTTTGCGGATGTAATACTTTAAAGTATATATGAATCTTTAAGGTTTGATTGTAGTATTGTTTTATTTATACAAAAATAATTATCGTTACCATTAACTAAATACATATACATATATGTGTGTATGTGATAGGAAGGATAGAAAGAAATATATATACAACATATAATTGGTGGTGGAAGCAAGAAAGAAAAAAACAAATGAACAAGAAAGACGGGAAAAGAAAGAACAGACAAATTGGTGGGGCCCTGTTGCAATTGCATACCAATTTGCATGGTGTGCAAATTTGCACCATTTGCAAATGATGCCACATCAATGTAAACCACTTTCTCATTTTCATCCCTCTGCCACATAGGCTTGCTATTCACCTCATTTGCACCATTGGGGATGGTAGGCTTTAGAATGTCTGTGTTTTTTGTTCTTGAGAATAATAATTTAATAAGAAAGGAATTCGTTATTTGTTAGAGTGAAATGAGTAGGAGGACAAAACCTAATTTAGTAGACCCCTATTTAAAAAGTAATGATGAAATTCTGTTTCCTGTCTTGTCTTTCAATTTTTTTCCCGGTAATTAGCAGATTTTATTAAGCACAGCCTTCCTGCAAGTAAGCAGAAAGCTTCGAAAAATACAAAGGCAAAGCGCCCAACACCCCCCTACAGATTAAAAACAAAGCACAGAGAAGGAAAACAGAAAGAAACTAGCTAATAAAGCTGACTATAAGCTGGGATTTTGCTGAGTTCATGCTGGAAATCAGCATTCCCATGACCATAAAGACGAATCTCCCTGCGTAGAATCTCAGCGAGGGCCTCAGGGGAAGAAAATTGTTCTCCAAAGCAATGACGACACCGCTCCTTCCAGATGAAACATACACTCCAACACCATACTGAGCAGTCAACTAATCCAGCTCGAGCTCCCTGCACAGCTCTCTCAATCATGCTATCACACATCTCATCCCAGGTCTGAGGAAGAGTAACATCACGCAGAAGAAGTGCAGCAACAAAATCAAGTGCATAAGAGCATTCACAAAACAAATGCTGTCGAGATTCAACAGCAGAGTGACATAGAGGGCAAGAATCATCAGCTATCACCCCCCAGTTTTTCAGCTTGTCACGAGTGGCAATTCTACCTAATATGATCAGCCAAACAATAAAACGATTTCGTGGTAAAATGAAACATCCCCAAATCACTCTCCACCAAGGTACCTCAGGCTGTTTAATCCTAATAGTTTCCCAGACAAGTGACACAGAAAACACCTTCATCGTTTTCCCCAACTAAGATACACTCCCATCCATTTCAAGATTCATCCTGAATTGAAGCCAGGGTCTGACTTTGAGTAATTGCTTCCAGATCCAAGATCCAGAAGTGGTAGGTCTGACCTCCCAAATAGAGAGTCCCCTAAGCCTATACCTGATGCACCAGGCCACCCAAAAGCTTCCTCCTCGAATCATTAGCAGCCAAATAAGCATGGCCAAACAAGCAATATTCCATATGCTTAAATCTTTCAGGCCAAGACCCCCTTCTTTTTTGGGGAGAGCAATTGATTCCCATGCAATCTTGGCTCTACCTATTCCATCACCATGCCAAAGAAAATTGGAGCAGATTCTCTGGACATCCTTAATCACTTTCTTGGGAAGAATGAAAATAGACATCCAGTAGTGAACTAAAGCATATAAGACTGATTCAATTAACTGGATCTTACCTGCATAAGACAACTTCTGAGCCCTCCATCCTCTTATCCGACGGGTTAATTTATCAACCAGGACAGCACATTCAGCATTGGATAGCTTTCCAGATATCAGTGGTAAGCCTAAATAACGAACTGGTAGCTTGCCCTCTCTAAAGTCAGAAATTTGGAGAGCAGTAGTCTTGAACTGATGAGCATAACCACCAAAAAACACTTCACATTTGTCTGGATTGCACTGTAAACCAGAGAGCTGATAGAAAGCATCTAAGATTTTCCTGATTCCATATAAAGCCTGACTTGATCCCTCTGAGAAGATCAAGAGGTCATCAGCAAAACACAGGTGCGTGAGGCCAAATTGTTTGCAACGAGGGTGATAGGGGAAACTCCCACCTGCTGCTATAGGTGTCAATCGGGCGGGTTCGGGCGGGTTCGGGCTGGGTTCAATCGGGTTCGGGTTCAAACGGGTTGTGGGTTAGTCGGGTTGCGGGTTCATCGGGTTCGGGTTCATCGGGTTCGGGTTCAAACGGGTTGCGGGTTAGTCGGGTTGCGGGTTCATCGGGTTGCGGGCAAATCGCGTTGCGGGTTCATCGGGTTTTGGGTCGGGCGGGTTGCGGGCGGGTCGGGTTTCGGGTTGTTCGGGCCAGCGCATCAAGTAACTTAACTCATTACTCGTTACCAACTTACACATTTTATTACACTAATTTAAAATATTTTCTCAACTTTTTAACCAATTTATTTCTACCTCGTATATATATACTTTATTTTTTTGAAAAACTAGTCAAAATGTTAAATCAATTTGTATGACTTGCAAACTTGTTATGTAATTAATCATAATTGGTAAAGTATTATAGCTAATAGTAATGGTGATATCAATATTTGCAACCAAAAGACACCGTTAATTGTTTATTTGATATTTTAGTATTAATTCAGTAGTAATTGGATTAAAGTATCTCGTTTAGTATAACCATGCAAATATGGTATTTGGCGTGTGGTATTTGGCAAAAGCATAGTGATAAAAGGAGTTATTTCAAAATAACTCATTGCCCAAATAACTTTAGTAAACTGTTGCCAAACGAGTTATTTGTAAAATTGTTCGAATTATCCTAAAAATTGAACCATTAAAGATTAGGGAACGGCTACGGTGCTAATTGTACAATAGTTAGCACCGTCCTAACCAAGGAAAAAACTACTACTAGTTTGAATTAGTAGTGATTTAGCTTAGATGTTGTATTTATTTTATAATAATCCGTAGTGATTTCGTTATTTTTAGTAGCGTTTTTTGCTAGTTATCGGGGTTAGCACCTAATCCCATCCCTTAAAGATTAGCTATCAAATTTAGTAAAATTATTGTGACTTCAATCATAACTTACTCAATAGCATATATCCTATACACTTAGCTTTACCCTCAATCAACAATATTAAGTTAGTATATGTTGTTGATTGTATACCCTTAACCATCAATAGATTATACACTAACCATATGTCCTTGAGTTGTGATTTTGCTAGTATAGTTAATTTAAAAGTGAAATTCATACTTTGATTTTCAAAACATAGATAAAAAGTGACATTTGCTAATTGTTATACCCTAACCATATATCCTATACTTTACACCACATACCTTGTACCCTAACCACGTACCATAAACATAAATTAAAAAGGGATCTCCTGCCGTTAAAGACTTCAAATGATTTCAAGTGAACATATGTTAATAAAAAGGGTTATAGGTATAATATGCCCCTCTACTATGACGTATTATCAAACATTCCCCTCTACTATTTTTTACATCAAATATGCCCTTGTACTTTGAAAAAATTATCAAACATGCCCTTTTGTTAAAATTTTCATTGAAAAAATCGTCAATCGTGGTTGAACCGAGATTTAGATGACCCGACATCGGCAAATGGGAGGAAAAATGTTAGTTTTGTCCCCTGTTTTATTTCACTGGGTCTTTTCAAAGTGAAATTATTTGAATGATTTGATTATACAAAAGAACGAAAAAATTCTAAAGTGAATTTATTATGGATATTTTAGTCATTTGTGTCACCCAAACTAAAGTTCGGCCTTCGTTAACGGTTTTTGGATGAAAATTTTAACAAAATGGCATGTTTGATCATTTTTACAAAGTACAGGGGCATGTTTGATGTAAAAAATAATAGATGGGCATGTTTGATAAAGCGTCATAGTAGAGGGGCATATTATACCTACAACCCTAATTAAAAACTTAGAACCGTCAAAACCATCAATATCTTATACCCTAACCATATACACCCTAAATCATATGTACCTTATACCTTATACCCTAACCATATACTTTATATCCTAAACAACGAACCGTCAAAGATTACTTATCAAGTTTAGTATAAATTGTTGTAACTAATGGTTAATTTATTTATTAGCCCATAAAAAATTACATACATATATACATATTAGCCTTCAAAGCATATAAGAATAATTTTAACTAGTCATGCCCTCACTACAGGAAAACAAGTTTCTAGTCACGGTATCTTATTCACGGGAATGTTTCCCGTACTAAAAAGTATACTAATAATCACAGGAAATCTTCTCGTATTTAATTGTATAATTTTAGTCACAATAATTAATTTATCTATTTTTCAGAGTTATTTCCCGCGATTAATGATTGGTCACTGTTTAATGACCGTGAACAATCAACAATGTATAATATAAAAAAATATATAAATTTGAGGAGGGAACTTCGCCACTTTCTTTTTGGCTCCATAAAGTACACCAAATAAGAAAATTCCCCCGCCTTTCTTTCTCAATAATTTTGCCTTCGCTCCAATATTTCCCCGCCTGATTTTTGACGAAAATTTTGCATCCCCCCGCTTGTTTTAGAATGAAAACTGGAATAAGAAAAAACTTCAGTTATTCCTTTCATTGGACAGAAATTAAAGTCTCCTCATCCTATCCCCTATCTCTCTCAAGTTTTTCTCCAGAGAAGAGCCAACCCACCACTGAAAAACTATGTATGGTATATTTTTATAATTATTCAAGTGGATTAGATGAAATTCGGGTTGAGTCGGTCGGGTTACGGGTTAGTCGGATTCGGGTCAATCGGGTTCGGGTTAATCGGGTTGCGGGTCAGTCGGGTTGCGGGTCAATCGGGTTCGGGTTAATCGGGTTGCGGGTTAGTCGGGTTGCGGGTTAGTTGGGTTGCGGGTCAATCGGGTTGTGGGTCGGGCGGGTTACGGGTTGTTGACTTTTAGTCAATTCGGGTTGCGGTCGGATTGCGGATCGGGTTGATCGGGCTGGTTAATCGGGTCGGGCTATGTTTTGACACCTATACCTGCTGCTGCTTTATTCAATAGCCCAGACAGAGGTTCCATTGCAATAGTGAAGAGGTAGGGGGAGAGAGGGTCCCCTTGCCTGACTCCTTTCACAGCAGTAAAGAATCCAAAAAGACTACCATTAACAGAGATGCTAAATGAGGCTGAACTTAGACAGAGAGAAATCTATTTAATAAAGTTCTCTGGGAATCCCATTACCCTCATCACATTCAGGAGATAGCCCCAATGAACAGAATCAAAAGACTTTTTAAGGTCCACTTTAATAGCAGCTCTAGAGGACAAGTGACTTCTGTGATAGTTTGAACTACTTCCAGGGCCATTAGTATGTTCTCTAGGATGCTACGCCCCTGGATAAAGGCTGACTGGTTTCTACTAATGAGTTTAGGAGAACCATTTTTAGCCTATTTGCTAAGACTTTTGCAATGATCTTGTACAACACGTTAATACAGGCAATAGGTCTAAAGACAGGGAGTTTGTCTGCATTAGGCACCTTTGGAACTAGAGTCAGAGATGCAGAGTTCATACCTCTGGGGAAAACTCCCTCCTGGAAGAAAGTTTGGATTCCCTTTATTATGTCAGCCCCAATAAGACCCCAACACCTCTGAAAAAACCCTGCTGTCCAGCCATCAGGACCTGGAGATTTAGTAGGGTGCATATCAAAAAGAGCCTGCCTGATTTCCTCCCCAGTTACCAACCTACAGAGCATTCTACCCTCTTCCTCAGTAAGCTTCGCACTCAAGCACCCCTCGATCCGATCACAATCCACCATCACATCCTTATTAATGGAGCCAAACAGGTCTTTATAAAAGAGAACAACCTCATCAGCAATGTCTTTCATATCAGTTAACTCAGCATTGTCATGAGAAATTATCTTCCTGATCTTTTTCCTAGCATTAGGAATACAAGTCAGCACTTGAACTTCTGTAAAAAGACATTCAGATGGAGCCTAAAGAGCTTGCACCTGCTTGTTAGTGAGCTCTGCCTTTTTCTCTCTAACTCTTTTGGAAATGTCAGAGAATTCATCTTTATTCAACTTCCTTAGCTCAGTTTTCAGGAGGTATAACTTCTGCTTCACTCTAAATAGCCCTGTCCCCTTCACCTCTTGCTTCCAACATGATTCTAGTAAAGATGAAAAGGAGTTGTGAGCAAACCACATATCAAAGAATCTGAATGGTTTCGGGTAAGACTTCTCAGGGACACAAGGCGTGATCAAAATACCACAGTGATCAGAGAAATCAGGAGCTAAAAACTCCACCACACAATCAACCAATTTTTCCAACCATTCAACATTAACCATCAATCTGTCCAGTTTGCGTGCAATAGGATTATCTTTTCGATGATTTGACCAAGTAAATAGTGGGCCAGAGGCTGTGTGATCCACGAGTTCCATATGTGCAACCCAGTCCCTAAAAGCAAGCATACTACCCGAGATAGCAACCTCATTTGAGGCTTCTGTAGGGTCAAGAATAGCGTTAAAATTACCCCCTACAACCCAAGAAAACCCCTGAACTTTCCACTGACTCAGCTGTTTATATGTCACTTCTCTAACCTTTTCATCATTGGAACCATAAACCACTGAAAGGAAAAACTGAGCCCCCTGCTGCATGGTAATTACCATATGCATGAAGTTCTCTTCCTCAGCTAAGACTCTCAGATTGACATCATCATTCCACGCAATCCAGATTCTCCCCAACTTATGCTTTGAGTAATTATCCACGAACTGGTAGTCGGCAAACTTACTTCGAATTTCCTCAACTTTCTTTTTGTCTTGCACTCTAGTTTCTAGTAAAGCAAAAATTGGAACTCTATGAACTCTAAGGTAACGAAGCACCACACTGTGCTTCAAGGGGCCATTAAAGCCCCTTGTGTTCCATATGAGTAGTGTCATTTATGGGTAGCAACCACCTTGGTGGTTCCCCCTTTACTTCGAAGACCATCTCTACCTCCTTTCTTTGGAGGAGCCTGTAATATAATATCTATTTGGCCACACAGTAATTCAAACGCATTCGAATGCAATATAGGAGTAGGCAGCTTCAAGTTAGACCTTGCTTTAGCACCATTAATCACTTTATTAAATTCTTCTTGAGAAGGCAGAGCACTCGGAGTGACAGGGGGAGAAGAATCTTCCACGACCTTTTTACCTTTATCCACAGTAGCTCCTTTACCTGTATCCTGTACAACTCCCTTCTCGCCAACATCCTGCAGCACTTGCTCAGGCAATGAAATCCCAACATCAGCATCAGCCGTCTCAGTTTGTCCCAACGCAAGAACATTGGCTTGCTTACGTCTCCAGACACGCTTGGTAGGAACTCCAGCAGGCGGAAGAGAACAATCATGCCCAAAAACATCACAGGTGCCACAGCAGCGAGGCAAACCGCAGTATTCAACTCCAATGATAAATTCAGGCATTCCATCCGGGTCAAGACTGATCTTATCAACTCTAGGTACAGTAGCATTAACCTCCACACATACACGAACAGTACCCACCCTCTCCCGATGTGCAGTAGAATGATCCATACATAGGGGTTTACCAATAGAACTTGCAATTTGACCTAATCCCTCCCTCATTGCCAATTCAGCAGGTATTTCTGATAACTTGATCCAAACTGGGACAACTGAATTGTCGATCTCCAACGCTCGAACTCCAGGAACCCAGCGTCGAAGGCAAATGATCTTCTCACGATAATGCCACGGTCCCCCTTCGAACACCCACCGACAGGTTGCCTCCGATGGAAACTAAAAGAGAACCAACTTGTCATCTAGAAGCGAGACCTTCACCTCCCCATCGCGACTCCAGATCCAGTTTGCCCAAAATCTTAGAGCCGAGAGAGAAGGTGGAGCAACCAGGAACTGACCCACTAGGCTATGCTCCCATTTCTTCGTACCCTCCTCAATCACTGATTTGGGAATCCCAAGAGATCCATTGATGAACTCAGGCTCAAAGAAATCCAACTTAACCTCCTCTGAAACAGGAAACAAAGAAGTACAAGACCTACCGCCACCAACGGCGCCAGGCTTGGCTCCGTCGGCGACGGCGGCCATCGCGACGCAGAAAGGGATTTTCAGAGAGAAGAGAGAGAATAGAGAGAAAGGGTTAGTGGTTTTCAATCGTTTAAAATTGGTTCCTTGTCTTTCAATTCCTTGGTGATATAAGAATGGTTTTTTACTTCTTTCTTATGATGAGTTGGTTATTTATTGTATTCTCTCTTTTCTTCTTTCTGCTGCTGTTGTTGTGCTCTTCATAGGTATTAATCAATAAGGGTATATTCGAGGTCTGCCTGTGTGAAGTGTGATGGTAATCTCTGTTTTATGTAGTAATGGCTATCTGGTTTTGATATTATTTATATTCTTATATATTTTTGTTCTTTTTGTAGTATTCAAGTTCTCAAAGTGCAAATCTTACGCCTGGCTATTCGGGTCGTAGAAAGCGAGGTCATGTTGTGATTTCTTCTTCTTCTTCTGTTCCGGAGACTGCAATTCTCAATGTTATTGGAAGGCGTCGAGTTTGTAAGTTTGATCGTCGTTCTCGACTCTGTCCATTTATGGAGAGCCCGTCAGGTTCTCCTCAGTCACAACCAGCTCTTTCTGCTATCAGTGAAACGTTGATTTCTGAAGAAATTCTTCCACCTGCTCGAGAAGCTAATTTTTCTAGGGTTATCGATCATGGGTTTCCTGACTATGAATGTCAATATTGTGGTGCTCGCTTCTGGTATGAAGAACGTCTTGGAAGGCATCGTTCTACTTCTGCTGTTTTCACATTATGTTGTCAACAAGGTCGTGTTCGTCTACCTTTTTTGGAGCAGACACCTTCTTATCTGGAAGAATTAATTGGTATTGATGGGGGACCAATGGCAGTGCATTTCCGTGAACATATTCGATCATATAATGAAGCTTTTTCGTTTACTTCATTTGGTGCTCAGTTGGATCCCCGAGTTGCTCAAGGACGAGGTCCGTATTCATTTGTTATTTGTGGTGAAAATTACCATCGGATAGGTTCTTTACTTCCAGTGGAGGGAAGAAGGCCTCGATATTCACAGCTTTATGTTTATGATCCTGAGACTGAACTTTCAGATCGGTTGCATCAGTTTGATACAGGAGAGAATTGCTTGAAACCTGAGATTGTGTCTGGTCTAATGAAATTGTTCGATGTCACCAATGAGTTAGTAAAGTCTTTCCGAAGAATTCGTTCACAACTTCGTGATCCAGCAACGGTGAATATGAAATTGCGAATTGTTGGGTTAAGAGATATGACAAATAGGCAATATGATCTTCCAACAGGTTCTGAATTGGCAGGGTTGATTCCGGGGGATTTTGTTCCTGATGAAGAAGAACGTGATTTCATTGTAGATCATTGTTCTGAAGAGCTGAAGAGAATTACCACTGTGCATCCTAAATATGATGCTTTGCATTTTCCAGTGTTATTTCCGTATGGAGAAGATGGTTTTCATGTAAATATTCCGTACGATCCAGTCAATGTTCCTCCTACTTTGAAACGAAAGTATGTTACTCAGCGAGAGTATTATGCTTATAGGCTTCAGCATAGAGATGATGAAGGACAGACCCTGCTACGTGGTGGGAAGGCTTTGCAACATTATATTGTCGATGCTTTTTCAACTGTTGAACAAAAACGACTTCATTATCTACGACTCATCAAGATGATCTCCGAGCTGAATTATACCAGGATCTTACGGATGCATTCAATAGAGGTGATATGACTGGTGATGATGTAGGTCATGTTGTGCTTCCATCTTCACACACTGGTAGTGCGAGGTATATGAAACAATTATATCTAGATGCAATGGCTGTTGTTCATCATCATGGTAGTCCTGATCTTTTTATTACCTTTACATGTAATTCTCAGTGGCCTGAGATTACGGAATCATTTCGTGATAATTGTGGTTCTAAGAGTGAGCTGAAGCCCCAGATTGTTGCTCGAGTTTTCCGAATGAAACTAAATGCTTTAGAGGATGAATTAGTTCGGACAAACTTTTTCGGGAAGACAGTTGCAGGTTTGATTTTGGCATCTCATTTATAATTTTTGTTTTTGTTGTGTATTCGTTGTTATATATAGTATATTGGTTGTTTAAGTTTTCTTAAGTTTTAAGGATTTAACATATATATATATATATATATATATATATGTGTGTGTGTGTGTGTATGTGTAGGTATAAAAACAGTTGAATTTCAGAAAAGAGGTCTACCACATGTGCACATATTGTTATGGTTGGATGCAAAAAGTAAACTTCATACATCCGCTGATATTGATGCTACCGTTTCTGCTGAATTACCCGATCCAGAAGTTGATCCTCTTGGTTATGAGGCTGTGACAAAATTTATGCTCCATAGGCCATGTGGGGATGATAATCCTGCTAATGTGTGTATGAAGAATGGATCGTGTTCTAAGTATTTTCCTAAATTGTTCAATTCAGAGACAACTACGGATCAATTTGGTTACACGGTTTATAGGAGGCGTGATACTGGAATAATAGCAACGAAAGGGATAACAATACTTGATAATAGGTATATAGTCCCCTATAATAGGAATTTGCTGGTGCTTTTCCAGGCTCATATAAATGTCGAAGTTTGTCATCAAGGACGGTTGATTAAGTATCTTTTCAAGTATATTACTAAAGGTCCAGACCGTTCTATGGTTCTTGCTGAGACTGTTCCGAATTCTTCTGGTGTATCTGATATGCCAATTCAACGACCACCTCTATATGAAATCAAACAATTCCTTGATTGTCGGAGTTTATTATCTTATGAGGCTGCATGGAGACTTTTTGAGTTTCCTATTCATGAGAGAACACCAGCAGTACAACGTTTGTGTGTACATCTTGAAGGGAGACATCAAGTTCCTTATAGGAAGAGACAGAGTTGTCGCGTATTCTTGCACGTAATGGTGTTTCATAGACTACTCTTACACAATGGTTTGCTTTTAATCAACGAGATCCGGAAGCTCGAAGTTTGATCTATTCTGAAACTCCAAATGAATATATCTGGAATTTAAAGAAAAAGATGTGGTATCGGAGGAAAAAGGGTTTTGCAATTGGGCGAATTGTCTATATTCATCCAGGATGTGGGGATACATTTTATCTTAGACAGATGTTGACGAAAGTTCGTGGAGCGGTCAGTTACGCTGATTTACAGACAGTTAATGGTTTCTTATGTCGAACATATCAAGCTGCTTGCCAACGTCTAGGTCTACTATCAAATGATGATGAATGGTTGCTTGTGATAAAGGAAGTGAGCCAATGGGGGATGTGTAGTCTTTTGAGGTATCTCTTTGTTACAATGTTAATGTTTTGCGAGTTGTCTGATGCATTAGGTCTATTCAACAAGACATGGAATTGCTTTCAGATGATATTACCTATCAATGCCAACGTGATGTCAAATTCAACAATCATTTGATTCCTGAAGAATTGCCAAAAAATAAATTGTTATTGGAGTTGCAGCGAATGTTAGATGGCTATTCTGCTACGCTTTCACAATTTAATCTGCCTCTTCCAACAATGACATCACGTCCAGAAGATGTTCATTCATGTTTTGATAATGACGTGCAATCATTTATGCCACGATCTTCTTCCTTGTCATCTCCTCTCATAACTGATTTGAATAGAGAGCAGGAGGCTGCTTTCCACTCAGTTATTAATTCGATTAATTCGGTAGAGGTGGATAGACTTAATTTTTTTTCCTACATGGACATGGAGGAACTAGTAAAACATTTCTCTATAAGGTGATGTTGGCGCACCTTAAAGAACTTGGAAGGATTGTTCTTGTGGTTGCTTCTTGGGGTATTGCTGCAACACTACTTCCTGATGTAAGCACAGCTCATTCAAAGTTCAAGATCCCTCTTGAAATTGACTATCGATCATCTTGTAATATAAGGAAAGGTACTCCCCTTGCTCAATTGATTGCTGATGCGGCTCTTATAGTATGGGATGAAGCTCCCATGGTGCATCGATTGTGTTTTGAGGCTGTCGATAGAGCTTTTTGTGATATTATGAACATTCCTTTTAGTGGTGAGAACTATAAACCGTTTGGAGGTAAAACCGTCAAGTTAGGTGGTGATTTTCGTCAGACATTGCCAATTGTTGCAGATGTTGGAAAAGAGGAAACTATTGATGCATCATTGACTCGGTCTTACTTGTGGAATTATTGTACCGTGTTGCATCTTACCAGAAACATGCGTGTCATTTCTTCGTCTGCAAATCGACATAGAGCTTTCCATGGAATGAACTTCAATGATTGGACTTTATCTGTTGGTAATGGAAGTATACCAGGTAGATCATTTGGAGAAAATCAACCAGCTGACTGGATTGAAATACCTGAGTCTTTTTTTATTGAATCCACAAGAATGCCTATTCAGAAAATTGCATCTGAGATATACACTGACTTCATAGAGCATTTTCATAATGTCTCATATATGACTGAAAGATCTATTGTGACACCAACAAACCAGGATGTAACATAGATTAATGCTCACATGCTCTCTTTAATTTTGGGAATTTCACGGAGTTATTTCAGTAGTGATACATTGGTGACAGATGCAAGTAATCCAGATCTTCTTGAAGCCGAGTATCCTATAGAGTTTCTTAATGGATTATCTTTCAATGATATCCTGATCATCAAATTGATCTGAAAGTTTTCACACTGATTATGCTCCTCAGGAACTTAAATCCATCTATTGGTCTGTGTAATGGTACAAGGTTAATGATTGTTTATCTGGGACATTATGTCATAAAAGGAAAGATTATGGGTGGTACATTTGATGGCAGAACTGTTGCAATTCCTAGAGTGGTCTTGAATATCAATGATTCGCGTTGGCCTTTTGTACTTAAGCGACGACAGTTTCCAATATGTCTTTGTTATGTAATGACAATAAACAAAAGTCAGGGGCAGACTCTCCATAGTGTTGGTGTGTATCTACCTAGACCTGTGTTCAGTCATGGTCAACTTTATGTGGCCATATCGCGAGTTAGAGCAGCTACTGGATTACGATTCCTGATTGTTAATGAAAAAGGCATTCCATCGAATTATACTCGCAATATTGTGTATCAAGAAGCATTTGTTGGTCTTGAAAATGTTAATTGCAGTGATTTTTCTCTTACGAGATGGTATATCTTATTTTGTATTTTCTTTTTGTTATTGTTTATTGTCTTTTTTAGGTGTTAATCAGATTGTTTTATTATATATGTTTATGTACATGACTATTGCAGATCTAGAGATAGATTACTTTCGGAAATCCGAGTGGATCCATATGTGACTTTTATTCGATCATATAATAAATGAGGTGAGCATGATCTATGGTATTCATTCCTTTAAATTATATTATAGTAATATTGTTCTATTTTAGTATTCTAATATAAAAAAGCTGGCTATTTTTGCAGATATAGTTTCATCTGGGGAGTAATTCATATGCACTACTGTGGAGCTTGATTTCTTTTCCTAATGAAAAGTTTCTTAATGGGATTAGATGTTTGCATAGTTGGCAATATATTGATAAGATCCTTATTATAAATATGAAGCGTGAAGAATCTTTTGTTATATATTAATTATGCTGATATCATAAATAGGAGATCCATTTGTCTTTCTTTAGTGTTTTTATCATTACCAAAAGTGGGTTTTAGATATTTTGTTCATGAATGGAAATATATAATTATTTATATATGTTATTTAAGCCACCTAAGGTATTCATTTGTTTGCCATCTGTCTATTGATGGTCTACTTTGATTACCACTTGGCAATGTTGATTGACAGAAGCAGTAGTTTCACTCTGCATGGTCTCCAGCTGTCGCCTTTTTACCACTCATTTGTTATGTTTTCTCAAATGTCTCAGATTAGTCATTTAAGCTTTAGAGTTTTGGAGTGAGTCTTCTTCTAAATCTAATTCTCTAGCAATACTCATTTCAGTTGCAAAGCTTTAAGGTGATGCTTCTCCTCTACTTCTTTTACATTTCTGTGTATTAGTTGATGATTCTTTCTATTTAGAGTAAGAAAAGTTCTTTGTAGTCAGTTGTATTAGATAGAGGCAGAATTTGTCTTAAAAAGAAATGAGGAATATACATAATTGACTTATAATGGATCAAACTTTTCAGTATGTTTTTTGTTATTAATTATCTATGTATGTGAGATTTAATTTTCATTGTTTGTTTCAGGTCTGCTTAAACTCTTTCTGCAAATCAGCAATAGTTTTTGCTCAAAATGTCCAGAAATTACTTGCTTTCTGATTCTCCAGATGGTAAGAGGGAATGAATGTTGATATCTTATTAGAAAAATAACTTTTATGAATATGTTGTTTGAATTTTCAATCCATGGTTATTTTTCTTTGCTTTTAGATCCAATTGTCACATCATCGGTAATTAGAGATCTTGAAGGGGAATTTATGACGGGCCATATTATACTTCGACTCATTCATATTTGGTATTCTGATGAATATATTGGAACTGAAGCAAATCAGTTTATGTATACACTATGGATTGACAAAGAGGTTTGTATATGCATTTCTATTGTCATAATTGTTGTATTTATAATTGAAAATTGTTCAGATATAAAGTTATTTCTATTCGTGGGTTGAAATTCAAGAAATGATGTATCCAGTGGTTGTTACATTCACAAGTATCTTGGTTTATGAGCCTGAACCCAATTGTAAGAATTCATAATTATGTCATTATTATGTGTTTGTTTTGTTATTTTATCATTATTATTAAGGAATTTTTGGATAAGTTGTAGTTAATCTGCTCCTCACGAGCACAAATGCAATACGCTTGATACGTGGTTCGTATACGCATCGATATAGGGCACTGTTGAACAGGTTAGGTATAGAGTTCATGGTTTGAATTATTCTTATATTTCAAATATAAAGTATTAATGATTGACCAAAGTTTCTTAATAGATATTTTCATGAGCATAGACCGATTATGATACTTGAACATACAAGAACAAGGAATGTTTCTTGCTTTAGAGATCCTTTGCCAGTTGTGGTTACCTTACAGATGATGCGTACATTCCTTTCTAATGCTGATATCAATCTTGAGGTATATTGTTTTACATTGTTTGATAAGTTAAATTGAATAAAATTCTTTCTCTGATATTGATATAGTTCCATGTAGGCAAGATATTGGTGTTTGGTACAAATTGAGGATTTTATTGCAGATCATGGAATAGTGAGACAAGAAAATACCGTTTATTGGTATGTTAGAATAAATTTTACCTTTTGTTACTTTTTTGTCATCTATAAGTAGTGATGTACCTTTTTTATTGAATGCAGGTATGATGCATTAGTGTTTTGCAAAGATTTCGTAGATAGTGAAAGTATTGAGTTTGGCCATTCGGCAATGGTTCAATTGTTGCAAATGTCAGCTCAAGATTTCAGTATTCTTCAACATTTTGAGCAAGAGGGAAAGATTGAGCGAATACGAGGAAAATATTTTACTGTAGAACTATCTATCTCAGAATGTTCCCAAGGAAATAGACATATGACTGTGACTGTTCTATGGAGTCCATTATGTTCACGTATTGTTTAGGACTTAGACTGGCAGTTTTAGTAGTGTTTATTAGCAATGTATATGTAATCTTATTTTCTTTGTTTTCAGTTTTTGTAATTGATCGTCTTTAAGACAAAAGGATATCTACGAATTCCATTCGTATATCTTGCTTAGACTAAAATTGTACTATGTTCAAAGTAAAACAATAATGATGGAAATTGAATCTTAGTGGTATTGATGTACCAATTATTAAAAGGATAAAGAAATTAATTTCACAATCTATTCTAACTAATTTCTATGTAATTTCGTGTCTTGAAATCGTTCATATGATAGTGAAAAAAGTTAAGGTATTTTGTAATATCCATCAAATTATTTAGACAAATATACAGGTATTAATTATTAATTTAATTACTATTCATCACAATTATATAAATAATGGGCTGTCTTTTAGCATATAATTAGATATGTTAATTGGGCCAAGTATTATCATGTTTAGCCACAATAAGAAACTGTTTTATGCTTATATTGAATTTCTATAGTTTTCTGGGGCCCCCAGTGTATAATGGATATCAGATACAAAGATTTCATAAGTGACTATTATTGGGTCATGGTTCAGTCCATTAGGAGGACAATTTATGGCCCAGTGGATCTCCAATGTCCGATTTTTATAAGTGGTAATAGTACAGTGATAGTATCAACTCCTAAGAGCCTTGTTCTATTTCTATTCGGCAGAATAAAAAAAATACTAAAATAGAAAATATATTTCGGAGAGATGGTCGAGTGGTTGATAGCTCCGGTCTTGAACACCGGTATAGTTCTTTGCGAACTATCAATGGTTCGAATCCTTAGGTCATATGAAGTCAAATGGTAGAAAATTCTTTTATAATGGATAATACTACGCAGAAATTTGATACAATAATTCCAATTCTATTGTTGATTGGAGCCTTGGAAAAAATCCTGGCAGTTTTAGTAGTGTTTATTAGCAATGTACATGTAACCTTATTTTCTTTGTTTTCAGTTTTTGTAATTTATCGTCTTTAAGACAAAAGGATATCTACAAATTCCACTCGTATATCTTTCTTAGACTAAAACTGTATTATGTCCAAAGTGAAACAATAATGATGGAAATTGAATCTTAGTGGTATCGATGTACCAATTATTAAAAGGATAAAGAAATTAATTTCATAATCTATTCTATCTAATTTCTATGTAATTTCGTGTCTTGAATTCGTTCATATGATAGTGAAAAAAATGAAGGTATTTTGTAATATCCATCAATTTATTTAGACAAATATACATGTATTAATTATTAATTGAATTACTATCCATCACAATTATATACATAATGGGCCATCTTTTAGGATATAAACAGATATGTCAATTGAGCCCAATATTGTCATATTTAGCTCGGATAAGAAATTGTTTTATGCTTATATTGAATTTCTATAGTTTTCTGGGGGCCCAGTCTATAATGGATATCAGATACAAAAATTTCACATGTGACTATTATAGGGTCATGGTTCGGTCCATTAAGTGGACAATTTATGGCCCAGTGGATCTCCAATGTCCGAGTTTTATAAGTGGTAAGTAATCGTTTAGGGACCAACTTCCACCGCCTTTTCATTTCAGTTCTAACTCTACCTTTTCAACTTCCTCTGTTCTTTGAACTCTTTTTCCCCGAGGCTACAGTACTTCGCAACTTCCAGATCAGAGTTGCTTAGTTATATATTCATGAGGTATGATTCCCGATGGTTTTTCTTTCTGTATTTTGTCTTTGTTTCTTTACATTTGAACCAATCTTTGACCTTTTATTGTCTTTTTATATCAGTCATCGTTGTATAATGCCTCGTGATTTCAAACTTCCAACTCTTCCACAAGGTATCATGCTCAGTTACTTTGTATTTGAACTTTCTCTTTGTTGGTTTGTGAATGAAAACTATTGAAGTCTTAGGTTTTGGGTTTTTGGTTATCTGTTCTTTATTACAGACCCAATTTCCACATGCATTGTCTTTCGTGGACTGCGGATTGGTGTTTATACAGATATTATGATAATCCGAGTTCTTAATGTGTGGATTGAGTATAGTGACGACTCTCCACAACGTAGAAGAACAATGCATGTGCTGTGTCTTGACAAAGAGGTTTGTCATTGATCTATATATTGTAATATTTACTGTTTGTGTGTTGGTTGTAGTGATTAACTAAATTACATTTAAGAGGAACGTATGCTAGAGGCATGTATTGAAGAAGATGACATTGAAGAAATCCATGATAAGTTGAAGGTCGGCGATTTACATTTTCTGGATGGATTTCATGTAATCCCTGCAAGGGAAAACAAACATGTTGTTCTGCTGAAGTTCGCTTTTCCCTAAAGAGTCAGCAGATTATATTTTGCGTGCCTGACAATCAGAGTTATCCCAAGTTTCCTATCAACAATTTTATGAAAACTTCATTCTCAGCTGTTCCAATAGAGGCAGAGACAGTTGTGAATTATGGAGGTATTTTCCTTGGAAGTTGTTTTTATAAAAATTGTTTAGAATTATTTACTTACTATTAATTTTATTACAGATGTTATAGGCTGTGTTGTTCATCTAACAATTCCAGAGGTCTCAACTAATAATGTTTTCGGATTTCAGCTCGTCATAGAAGACTGCAGGTGTCTTGTGTGTTCTTATGTTGATTTTTGTTTGTTGGACTTTTATGTGGGATTAACTGATTTTTTTTATTTTGTGTAGAGGGGACAGGGCGACAGTGTATTACTCTGGATCTGAGGTTACAAAATATTTGGAACTTGCAGGGGATTCTGAATCTCGGCTTCCTCTCATTACCACTATTACTGTTGTTACAAGGCTTCCCGTTACAGGTAGCAATGAAGATGCATATGCATTTCAATCTTCACCTAGGAGTCGTCTGATCATTGCTTCCTATAATCACCATTATGAAAAACTCATAAATAGGTATGATTATATTAGAATTCTATGTTTATATATTATTAAAACTACTCTGTTGGATGTAAACAAAAAATACATACATTCTTTTTGTTGTTTTAGGTTCATAGGTGATCGGGTGCCAGTGACTTACATTAATAGTGCTTCTCACTGCTCTATTGGCTATCTTCGTGGTCTTCTTCCTCCCAAAAGGACACTCCGGCAACTAAAAGACGATATTATGTTCCGTTCACAGAACTACCAGGTACATGTATAATATTGTATGTTTTAATTCTATTGGATCACACATATCCCAAATTTATAGTAATATATTAACCTATTATAAAAAAATTCTTCTTTTAGACTCACTATCGTTGTGTGCTGGAAGTGTCAAGGTTTACCTATGGTCCAGAAGTCTACAAATCAAGTTCAGGTTTTCCAAGGTATGATTCAATTTTATGTTTTACTAATAGTCTGTTGTCTATTGCATTTAAGAAAACTGAAAGTGTTCCTTTTATTATTTAATTTAGGGTACGATATGAATTAGATGCGACATGTCAATGTGAAGGCGATTTTGTTGATGTTATCCTTGATCATGAAGCTGTGTTGGGCTTGGTTTGTGTTTCGCCTGAGAAACTTTTCAGTTTAACCTATGAAGAAGCATATTAATGCATTGAAGACAGGTGTTATATGCCATTTGTGGCAGAAGCTTTTATTGCTCCTGGGAATTCAGAAAAACTTCCTACTATCCGAATTGCTTCAATCTGGAACTCTAATACCTTCGTGTGATTAAAAACTGCCCTACTTGGAACTTATTTTGTCAGTACGACTTATTTATAATTATGTATGTTATCTATTCAGAACATGTTCCTCTAATTTCTGTAAAAAACTCTGTTTCTTTTTCTTTAGCTATCCTGGTATTTTGATGTTAGTTATGTATATATTAATTATCTACTACTAATATCGGTTGTCACTCTATGTATGATAATATATATTTTTGTAGTATGGATGGATCTTCTCGCTTTATATGATCTATGGATTTATAACCTCAAGAAAAGTATATCTATTTAACAAAAAAAAAGTGATTAATTTTTTTACTTTGTGTTTTTATTATCTTAATTTTGTTTGTTAGCAATATCGTATTTCTACTAATTTGATTTATATATCGCTTGACTATTTTCTGAAATAATAGGGTTTTATATTAACATGGTACTCGAAAATATAACTTGAAATAACTTAAATTATAAATAATAGAATAGGAATTGTTAACCTTTGACCTATTAATTCGATAAGGTCCAAGTTAACCCGCACATTGACAACCTTAATCTTAAATCATTTTGTAAATTTAAATTATCATAGATTATTACTCTTTCTAATTTATATAATTAATGAAAATTTGTGGATTTTTATTGTTAAGAAACACCCATATGTTTCCAGTATTTATTATTCTTAAAATATTTAACAAAAGATAAATACTGATACTAATTTTGAAATAGGATATTTTGGAGTTATTCAGTACAATATGTTCCTATATAAGATATTCATACTCCTTTTGCGTAGATTGACACGTATTAAAGATCAAAGCTATAAACGCTACTATATAAGTCTCCCTATTCCACTTATTTACTAAACAAATCCTTATTGTCTTCTCACACTACATTCTGGAAACATATGCAAAATAAGGAAAAACGAATCCTTGCACTCGATTCCTCCATTATCTATTCTTTCATATACCAGCCGATCTTAGTACGCACTTTTCTTAATGGCAGTAGACTACAATCCGAGATGGACTCCTAGAGGTTATGAATTTTTCACTCTATCATATTCTGATAATGATTCTAATCTTTCCAGTAACTTTTGGTTCCATGTGTTTCAATCCAGATCTGGTAGACGCGTTGTTGACAATCAAATCTCTTCATCTAGGTTTGAACAAAGAACCAGTAATTCTCCGTCTTCTCAGTAAATGGATAGATGAACCATGTCCAAATTGCTTGCCTAATCATGAAGTTCAAACGGTCTGGATCTACAAAAATGTAAATCTCAATCAATTATTTACCATACAGAATAGCAAACTTTTTGCCCAACTTCTTATACTTGCTTTTTTTACTATCCAGGAAGATTTAATTGAAGGCTGTATTATTAGTAGTATTACTGATGAACCAACAGCGTCTTTATGGGTAGGCCAAATTTACATGGTGTGTTGTAGTGTAACCAGACCAAAGAGAGCATCTAGATCAACATGCAGTAATCCTCTTCGACTTCAGATCACGAAAAACACTAAATTTGAAGAACTGGATGAATTGCCTCCCTATCCTTGGTTTCCTTCCATTGGATTCGAAGCAACACCATTCCCAGAATTGAGCAATCACCTCAATTTGCAGGACAATCTGAAAGGTACTTATTGACTTTAAATCTAATGAGAAACTCTAGCATGACTTAAAATACATATTCTGTTTACAGGCGTTATGGGTCGATTGTTGAGCATATCATTCGAACAAGAAGAAATGGTTTCTGAACTGACTACATCAGCGACAATAGAAGATTGTTTGTATGTCTATCTAATCCATATACTGAATTTATTATAGATTACAAAAGATTTCATTGGGATGTTCTTACTTACTTTTATTGCCATGAAGTGGCAATACTGTCATGATTAGAATCACTCCACCAGTCACTATTTTGAACGAACCAACCATAGCGCAAATGGAGTTAGCTGGGCCTGTTTTGTTAGTCTTCACTGCAATGCAACTTATAGTGATCAAAGGTTCTCATAGTTTTCCCTTTCATAAAATTATCTGCCTCTGAATAGGATACATGTAAATTTTAGCAAGTATAATTTGATTAATCCTATACAAGAACATTATGCTTGCTGAACACTAGAGGAACCCGTATTATCAAGGGATACTACACACATCGATTCAAAGAAATCAAGGACAGGTAATGACTTACTATGATGCTAGATTTATATTTATAACTAATTCATGATCTGAATCTAACCAAATATGTCTTTAGGTTTGCACATATTCATCATCCTGTTAAGCTAGGCTCCTCAAATGGTATAAATCCTCAGTTTGTTCGTGGTGAAATACCATAAAAACAACAATACGTGCACTGCATTTGAAATTGGATGAACTCTACCCACCATATAATGTATGTGCTTATATTATTCTTATGCATATATATCACTAAATATACAAATGAATTCATATTTGATCTAATGATGTTTTTTTATTTTTCAGTTCACTATTTGGATGCTCCTTAGAATAATCTGCATCCATCCAAATCAATCAATGTACCCTCCCAAAGATCCATCCAATGTTTATGAATATGATAGGTATGTGTGTAATGCAAAAATGAAAATTATTAAAAAGTATACATGCTCAGGCCATCTCATTTTGTTTCAGCTTTGAATTTGGAGTTTTGTGCGAGGACCGGTTCACAAAATCCAATTTCGTCTTTGAGCACAATGCATCAACTGCACTCTTGAAATGTTCTTCTTAAGAATTTTTCAATATGACAAAAGAAACAAGACTTGCTCGCATGGCATCTATACAAGACAAAATTTTTACAGCAGAGGTCCAGCCAATTATGAGGAAAGATAACTTATACCCGACTCTTCACATTATCACGCTATGGGATCCACTTTGTTATTACTAAGAATGGACTACTTACTATGAACTATTGAGCTATTTAGGACTTTCCTTTAATGTATAGTATATCTGTTGAAGATAATTATCTATTTTCCTCGAATTACTTAATGTCATGTCCTACTTTCCTTTCTTACCAAATAGATGTATCATAATATGTATTCCACTTATTCGCGAAGCGAAGCGAGCGGGTCTTGTCTAGTAACAAATAAAAGTGAAAGCATAGTGAAATGGCAAGTGAATGGCGACACTCGTGAGAAGAAGGCAAAAAAGGACAGAAAATTAAGAGAAAGGAGAGAGCGTTTGAACTAGAGAGAGAGAGAGAAGAGTTCTTTTAGGATATACGACGTGAGAGAGAAATGAGTTGAATTCAAGGTTGTCAAACTAAATTAAGCCTTCAAGTCGATTTGACAAGTGATTTGAGGTTTCATGGTCGGATCGAGTTCAACCAGTTCAAATCGATTTTAACATAAAATATATGAGAAAATCTCTAATGCCAAATAGACTATGCATATATTTGACATATTATATACATATGATATTAAGACATTGTAAGAGTATTGAACACTTGTTCTTTAAATGATCCTTGGACACCCATTTGAAGTTTCTCATGGGTTTAAATTATTTTATTAACTCAGCCGCGACTGTGAATTTCAATCTCTAATGCTGACATGTTATGCGTTATAAGCAGCTACTCCCCCTGCTCTGTCTTTCCTCCCCCAATCCCACATTCTCCAATACGTCAGTGTATTGTGGAGAATATGGAAGTCTTGTAATAAGGTGGTCTTTGAACATTATCAACCACATGCCTGTTCTCTAGCTCGTCAGTGTTATTTCCAAGTTCTTGAAGTGTCCTCTGTGTTCCCTACTCTCTAGTCCCTTGTCCTTGCCTCTCGACGTTCTGCCCTTTGGGAGCCTCCCCCTCGAGATTTCTTGAAGATCAACTATGATGCATATGTTTGTAACTCTGGTTGCTCGGTTGACCTAGTTGTTTGTGGGGTAGACAGACATGTCGTGTTGGCAGTAGAGGTTAACACTTTGGAGTAGCTGGTCCCTACTTGATAGAACTACTTATAGCTAGATAATGCCATTTCGCTTATCATCTCCAAGAACCTGCCTAGTGTCATCGTGGAAGGTGATTCCAAAATGATTTTTTCATTAGTTTCTCCAAGCACATGCTTATCGATTGTCTTAAGCTCTTTCACTCTGTGTCATTTTGTATAGAGTTCAGGGCAGTTCCTCAAACGGAAAATAGGGATGCCCATACAGTAGTGACTCGCACGAAACTACACCATGAATTAATCCCGACTAGAGCCCAAGTTTTTAAACTCTAGTAGGGTGCAGTATAGGGCAAGTATTTACATTGTCGAACTAGGCCGGTCCATGTACCCCTATTTCAATCGCTTAAGTTGTTATCTAGCAAAACGGTTTTGGGTTTAAGACTAATAAACCTACAAATAAAAACAAGTAATTAAAGTAAATCGAGGTTTTCTTAATGAGAGAAGAGTTCACTCGGGTGTTTCACACCTAGCTAACAATTACGACTTGAAGAATCGAATGACCGTGTGTGGTTAGGGGGTCATAAACCGCAGGGAAGTCTAACAAGAAGCCAAAGCTACCCTCTTAGCCTCTAGGTTGAGGAATGGGATACGATCCAAGCCACTAATGTGACAATCTCAACCTATTAACTAAGGAATGGTTAGACTTCACCCTCGAATTGGAGTTCGGACGGCCACACACAACCAAACTCTAAGTGCTAATGCGAATTAGGAGGTTTTCCCTTTAACTAACCTAGAATAGGAGGCATAGAATGCCCAAGGAAACCCATCCCTAATAGAGCCTCTTAAGTTAAGGAGGATTCTCTCTAAACTAGCTTAGGAGGCCTTGAATGCCCAAGGAAACCCATCTCGAATGAGCCTCTTAGGTTAAAGAGGGTTCTCTCTAAACTAGTTTAGGAAGCGTTGAATGCCCAAGGAAACCGAGCCTCTTGGGTAAAGGAGGTTTCCTCTCTAAACTAGCCTAGGAGGCATGAAATGCCCAAAAACCTCATCTCAATATTGAGCCTCTTAACCTAAGAAGGTTTCCTCTCTAAACTAGCTTAGGAGGCATGAAATGCCCAAGAACACCCAATGAACCTCCTAACCTAAAGAGGTCTCCTCTCTAAGCTAGGTTAGAATGACAATTAGATTAATAGGCTTTCACACAACACAATCATTTCTGAATGATACCTCCACATTCACATTAAAACACAACCACACACACAAATTATTCAATTCATACAAGAATTCACATAATTGTAGCTGGGGTTTATAACACCCAAGTGAATAGGTAGGCTAATCCATAGCTAGGCAAAGGAAAACAACAAAAAGGAGAGAAAGAACCATGGAGAGGTGGAAATCTTCCTCCCTTGTTGTTTGAATCTCCCTTGAGAAGAAGAAATCTTCAACCCCTAGCTTGAATTGAGCCCAATCTCCTTCTTCCTCCTTTGAGTGTCACTTTCTATCTCTAGAATGGGAAGAGGAAACCCTAATCTCTCACTAGAAACCCTCTTTATTCTGAAAACTAAAACCCTACCTAAAGCTCTCCTTTCTCCTTCATCTCCCTTATCCTTTTATACCCAGATCGGGCTCTGTTCACGATCTAAGACCTCAGTTCACTCAGTTCAAGGTCTTAGACCTCAGTTCAAGGTCTTAGTTCAAGGACGCGTTGATCAGTTCCAGGTCTTAGAACTCAGTTCACGACCGTGAACATTGAAATGCGTCCGTGAACTCAATGCTGAGACCAAAACGCACCGCTTCACATCTCTGGGTTCACAGTCTGTGGCTTATGTTCAAGGTCTTAGAGACCGTGAACAACCTAGCGTTAGTAACCTCAAAACCCTCTATGGAAGTTCCTTTGTTCACAGATTATGGCTCCAGATCACGATCCCGTAAGACCTTGAACTCCAATGGCAGACCTTGAACTCCAATGGCAGACCTTGAACACAGGCTGTTTCCTCCTCTTTGCTCCTTTTCTTCCAGCTTTCGACTCCGGGGTTGGTTTCACCTGTTAGAATCTGAAACACATTGACACACACGAAACCTAGCATAAACCACCCCCTTTTTGGAGCATAATTGCAACAAAAGTCAAAGAGAAACAAGGATAAAAACTGTACAATTAGGCCCCAATCACTTCCCCACACTTAGACGTTTGCTTGTTCCCAAGGAAACCAAGTACAAAACAAGGTAAGCTCACAACTTCTTTTTCAACAGAATTTTTGGGGGATGTCATAGGGTATAAAACAAATGAATCACAATGGTTATTTGACACCGACTTATGGACAAAAACAAAGTAATCATGGCAACTACGACAAATGGGTTCAACTGTATTAAGATTGTTCAAAAGAAGAGTTCTCACATTATTCACGAACCCACACACAACATGCCTCGACGAATCACCAATCACAGTTACTCATGCATGAAGATCACATCGTAAGAATGAACGATCGAGCAACCTAGGTCCTCACCGGGGGTATAAGAAATGAACAAAACATGATGAATGAATCACTCACTCTCGACCAGTGGGATCAGGACCATTTGATGCAAAAGATGTGCATATTCACGCTCAATCCTAACGTCCCTTTACCATGATGGTAGCCTCTAAATGCTAGAGATCACAAGATGTGTGTCGTTGCTAGCTTGTCCGGAGGTCTTAGACACTGGTTCGAATGACTGGCTAGGGTCTAGGACATGGGGAAAATTCGTTTTGGGTGGTGGCAAACATAGCATAAGGTTCCACACACACATGTATAATGGACTACCCCCCCCCCCCCTCTCACACTTAAGCTCGACATTTCCCTCAATGGCGTAAAAGAAGGAGGTAGAACGATGTTACCGGATAGTGGTGAATGTTGGTGTTCAGAAGCGCGGGGCGGATGAGATCCGAAAGAGCAAGGGGGTGGCAAAACAAAGGGTTGACTTATAGAAGCCAAAAAGAAATAAATCGATGGCGGTTGGGTTTCCTCCCAACAAGCGCTTCTTTAACATCGTGATCCGGAAAGTTGCTCTTCAAGTTTCGAACCACCCAAGAAACTCCTTGAAGTTGAGGTTATCGTCGGTGAGATGAAATCTCAAGTCATGAGCATTTGACGAGTTCATGATTGAGGGGCTCGTGAAATTAATCGACTTTGAGGCTCCACCCACAAGACCTATTCTTCTCCTTTCTCTTTGCCCCATACCATGTAGTGCATCATTGATTTACCACCATTGAATCCACCAAGAGGGATCTCCGATGGTTTGACCTTGGTTTAGCAAAGATCCGCAAACGAGTCATTCTCCAAAAGCGCATCGAGGTCGGGTGGAAAGCATTGGTAGAACTTGTAAGTTGTGGATGCTTCATCCACCTCGACCTCGTCCTCATCTTGGACACCACTTGCTTCTTCTCCTTCTTCCTCAACCTCCCTTCCTTCTTCAATTTCCTCCCATTGGGAAGGATCAAGGTATTCCCCTTCTTCAATGCTCACTTCCTCCTCTTCAATCTGTTCTTTCTCCTTCCCATTCATGTCTCCAAGCACGAATTTGAGGGCAAGATGCCATGCAAGGTCGTAGAAGGGATTCTCTTGCTCCTCCACACTCGTGTCTTGGTCTTCAAATTTGCTTTCGGGAAGGGGAAGATGATGGGAGTCGTCAATGCAACCTTCTTATTCATCCTCACCATGAGAGCTCTCTGGGGTGAGTTCCTCTAGCTCCACATGGTGTCATTGAGCGTCCCTTCAACCTCCTCTTTCTCCTCTAATAATGAGAGGCGATAGCTTTCACAAGCTCGTGCCACTTTCTCTTCTAGTGTCAAACCGGGAGGAGGAGGGAGGGGTTGGAAATCCATGCTAGAGCCCATTCTTCCAAGGGTCTCATGGCTTGCCTCTTCGACCTCCTCTTTGTATTCTTCAAATGACAGGAGGTGATTGCGAGCAAGTTGTGCACATGCTTGCTCAACAAGCTCTCCTTGCCCCTTTGTGCATCGATGAAGCTCCTCCGAATCCCAAAGAAAGGTTGGGTTGATAGGGATGGCGATGGGAAGGTCCAAATTGGAGCATCCCTCGTCGGTACCCCGGGTCTTGATGGTTGTCCCATGAAGGCTTCCATGGCCAAATCTAACTTGGATTTCTCCTCGCGTTGTAGAGGGAAATCTTCTTGATATGGGGAAGAATCTTCATATCCCCAATGGTATGGTTGTTCTTCTTGAAAGGGGGGTTGGTAATAGAACCTGGATCCTTGGCTTCCCCCTTCTCGTTCGCTCCATGAAGCTCTGGGGTACCCCCATTCGGGTGGTTGTGAATACCCCCACATATTGTAGAAGCCATTGGGATCCATAATTCATAACCTACACAAACAAAAACGCAAAAACAAATTCACCCAAACACAAACCACCCTTATAATAGAAGAGTGGGTAAACAAAACACAACATAAAACACAAACAAAAAGGCAAGATAGAAAATGCTAGAGTAACACTAAACGATCTTTTCAAAATAATGGACCGCGGATCCCCGGCTACGGCGCCAAAAACTTGACTCGCACGAAACTACACCACGAATTAATCCCGACTAGAGTCCAAGTTTTTAAACTCTAGTCAGGTGCAGTATAGGGCAAGTATTTAAATAGTTGACCCGGGTCCATGTACCTCTACTTCAATCGCTTAAGTTGTTATCTAGCCAAATGGTTTTGAGTTTAAAACTAATAAACCTACAAATGAAAACAAGTAAGTAAAGTAAATCAAGGCTGTCCCAATGAGAGAAGAGTTCACTCGGGTGTTGCCCCCTAGCTAACAATTACGACTTGAAGAATCGAATGACCGTGTGTGGTTAGGGGGTCATAAACCGCATTGTAGTCTAACAAGCAACAAAAGCTACCCTCTTAGCCTCTAGGTTGAGGAATGAGATAGGATCCAAGCCACTAATGTGACCCTCTCAACCTATCAACTAAGGAATGGTTAGACTTCACACTCGAATTGGAGTTTGGACGGCCACCCGCAACCAAACCCTAAGTACTAATGCGAATTAGGAGGTTTGCCTTTTAACTAACGTAGAATAGGAGGCATAGAATTCCCAAGGAAACCCATCTCTAATAGAGCCTCTTAAGTTAAGGAGGGTTCTCTCTAAACTAGCTCAGGAGGCATTAAATGCCCAAGGAAACCCATCTCGAATGAGCCTCTTAGGTTAAGGAGAGTTCTCTCTAAACTAGTTTAGGAAGCTTTGAATGCCCAAGGAAACCGAGCCTCTTGGGTAAAGGAGGTTTCCTCTCTAAACTAGCCTAGGAGGCATGAAATGCCCAAGAACACTCAATGAACCTCCTAACCTAAGGAGGTCTCCTCTCTAAGCTAGGTTAGAATGACAATTAGATTGATAGGCTTTCATACAACACAATCATTTCTGAATAATACCTCCACATTCACATTAAAACAAAACCACACACACAAATCATTCAATTCATACAAGCATTCACATAATTGTAGCTAGAGTTTACAACACCCAAGTGAATAGGTTGGCTAATCCATAGCTAGGAAAAGAAAAACAACAAAAAGGAGAGAAAGAACCATGGAGAGGTGGAAATCTTCCTCCCTTGTTGCTTGAATCTCCCTTGAGAAGAATAAATCTTCAATACCCTAGCTTGAATTAAGCCCAATCTCCTTATTCCTACTTTGAGTGTAACTTTCTCTTACTAGAATGGGAATGGGAAACCCTAATCTCTCACTAGAAACTCTTTTCATTTTGAAAACTAAAACCCTACCTAAAGCTCTCATTTCTCCTTCAGCTCCCTTCTCCTTTTATACCCAGATAGGGCTCTGTTCACGGTCTAAGACCTCAATTCACTTAGTTCAAGGTCTTAGACCTCAGTTCAAGGTCTTAGTTCAAGGACGCGTAGATCAGTTCAAGGTCTTAGTACAAGGACACGTTGATCAGTTCAAGGTCTTAGTACAAGGACGCGATGATCAGTTCAAGGTTTTAGACCTCAGTTCACAGCAGTGAACATTGAAACGCGTCCGTGAACTAAGTGCTGAGACCAAAACGCACCGCTTCACATCCCTGGGTTCACGGTCTGTGGCTTATGTTCACGGTCTTAGCGACCGTGAACAACCCTGGCGTCAGTAACCTCAAAACCCTCTCTGGATGCTCCTTTGTTTATGGGTTATGGATCCAGTTCACGGTCCTGTATGACCTTGAACTCCAATGGCCGACCTTGAACACTGGTTGTTTCCTCCTTTTCTTCCAAATTTTGGACTGCAGGGTTGGTTTCACCTGTTAGAATTTGAAACATACTGAAACACACGAAAACTAGCGTAAAACCACCCCCTTTTTGGAGCCCAAATGCAACAAACGTCAAAGAGAAATGGGGATAAAAAGTGTACAATTGGGCCCGATTCAAGTAGCGTGCAAAGCCCTGTTATATTCTCTTCTTGAGTTAATTTTCTTCCGACTTTGTATATATATATATACATATTGTCTGTGGGAAAAAATCTACATTCATATATTACCACATATATTTTTTCAAAAGAAATATATATTATAAATTTATCAATTCCCATCTTCAAACTTGGTTTTGACTAGTCAGACTTTAACAGATTTAATCTGGTTTTGATTGGTTTAACCAGGTTTTGGATTTTTTTTTCCAGAACCGTCCAATCAAAGTGTATTCCAACTATTTAGATGATCGGTTTCGATCTTACACGATTGAATTGGCCGGATACAGATTAGACGACCTTGGTTGAAATCCTAAAAAAATGCAGTAATTGGATAAAAAAGTCAATTTACTTGGACAAAGCAACTTGAAAATTGGGTCGAGATTTTAGTAGACCTGGCAATCGGGTTAGGTAGGGTAATTTCGAGTTGGGGTCTCGAGTTACGAGTCAGGTCATGTTGGGTTGACAGATTTTGCTCAAATATTGACCCAACCCTTTGGGTTTCGGGTCGGGTTACATGTCGCTTCGGGTTATGAGCGTTCTCAAAAACAATATCAAACATGTTTCATATTTTTTTTTTAAAACACAAATCTTAACATATGCATAGTACTAGTTTACCCAACACATGTCAATTAACATTTTCTCAAATCCTCCCATTTATGTAATGAAATACGAATTGCACAAATCGTTAAAAAACAATCACAAGAGTAATACTACTACAATAAACACATGATATTATGATTATCCTAAAACTCCAACATGTCTTTCAAATCCTTGTGAATTTTTTTTTTAATATCTCACCAATTTATGAGTGTTTTTATCATTTTGGGAGTGACATATGAAATGGAGTGGGTCTAACGAGTCGATCCGATAACCCACCCATCCTGACCCAAAAAATTACAGGTTAATTAGATTTGGATCATTCGGATTTCAAATTATAAAACATTACTATTTTTCGAGCGGGTTTAGATCATGTCAATGGATTACATATCGTGTCGTGATTTGCCATGTCTAGATTTTAATGGTGGGCTATTTTTTTATTTTAAAACATTAGGCAGATGAGGCTAATTTAGCCCATTTGATAAAAGCACCACGCCAGATCAGGCTTGCTACTACTATTCTTTTGGCAGGTTATTATTTATTTATTGTCAAAGGAAATTCATTCAATCAATCAAAGCTTTTATTAATACGAAAATCATTTGGATGAGAGGAGAGTAGTGAGCCGAGCATATTAGAAGAAGAAGCTCTCCCGATTGCGACCTCCAGAATTCAATAACAGTCCCACTCAATCTTCCTCTCCTCTTCTCCTCACGGGCCCGATTCAGCGATTAGGGCACTCCTCCGCCATTTTTGGTATTTCGTTTCTTGATCTGAGGCTTCTGCTCGCTTTCTTCTCCTAGCTTTCTTCTGCATTCCAAGGTATCTCGCACTAGATATACCAAGTCTAACCCACAAGTTTTGCTGCGGCTTCCTATTCAATTCAACGCGTCTCTTGGGTTTCGCAACTTGCATCTAAAGTTTTGGGATTTCTTTCCCCGCAAAGACGCGAGCTTTTTCCTCCCACACCCTTTTCCCTTCCTCGGAAGATAGAAAAGTCAAACAACTTTTCCTCTTGTGAGATGGGTATCATCGTCATAATTGAAGAATGACCCACTTCTACACTAAATTATGAAATTGGCGGTTTTCATGTTGAGTTTCCGGTTGGGGGTTGTTTTGGTTTCTTCGCGTTTTGGGTCTTAGTTTTGTGATTGGTCTTGTTTGGCAACGCTTAGATTCTTCTCTTCGTGGACGCTTTTGATGGATATGTCCCGGTTCATTGTATTTCTCACCATGGCGTTTCAGAAGTATACTTTGTGATGTTACCTGAATAATAATTTGGAAACTTGTGTTTGGTTGACGGGAAAACTGCTATAGGCCTCGAGACGTGAGACAATCTTGAAGCTTTGTTTTACATGAGTTCTCTTCCCTTCATAAATATCCGTTCTTCATGTTCTTGTGTCTCACCAAAAGCTGCTAGTTTTAGGATTTTTCAGCATGGGGGCGTTTGGCTTTGATGTAGAATGATAGAAGGAAGGGAAGCTTAAGGGTTTGATTGTCCACTGGTTTCCTTTGTATATTACTTTGGCGCTACTTGAATGCTTATTTCCTTTTTCAACAGTTGGAAGGAAGCTTTGGGATAATTCTGATTCCTCATTCTGTGAACATCTGTGTGGAGCTACATGGCAGTGGCATTTACAAATCTCTCACAGTGGTTGTGGAGTGGGAAGTCTAGGGAGCCCAGAATCTCCAATGGATGATCTTTAAGGCAGGATCCAGATCTATTGGAATCCGATACATTGAGATTCCCATTGGCCAAGGGGCGAGGTATGGCCTCCTCCTCATCCAGAAGAGTGAAGAGAAAATGGCCTAGCCGGGAAGAAAGGAGAATCGATCGGGAGTATGACGTGGTTCTTGTGCCATCTGATGGTGGTTGTGTTTCTGGTTCAGAGTCTGATGATTCTGATTATTCAATTGGTTGGCTGGAGCCTCATGGACCAGGATTCCAGAGTGGTGAGGACACTGATGGCAGCTTTGCTGTTCTAGTCCCATGTTATGGTCATGCTAAGGGTAACCAGCTTCAAGACTCCGTGCAGAGAACAATTGGTGCAGTTGTCAACATCCCTGATGGTTTTTCTCAAGGTATGGCTGCATCTGTCTCCGGCTACTCTTTGTTTCGAAGACTATTCAACTAGAATAGAAAGAGTGAAAATTTCGTTAGGGCTCGTATAATCGACTTGCATTTGTAGGCTGCACTCTAATTCCTCAAGCATGAACATTCTCAAATGTTCAGGTAGCAATACGTATATAGAACAATGGATCTCTTCACTGCGTGATGTCTGACACTAGGTGCTTCTAGAGGCCTGCTTCTGCTGCTGCTATATGCTGAGGAACTGTCCTCTGGTTATCTCGAACGCGAAAGTACATGCCAGACACGTATAATGTGTAAAATACTATGAGAAGCTTAAGAATAACTAGAAAAGAAAAGAAAAAAAGATATCATTGTGTCTCAGTCTCATCAATCAGCATGGACATATCACAAGATAAGACACGGAAGGGAGGAGCTACGACGAATGAAGCAGTGGAAGCAGTTGAACTTTCAGTCCGGTACTTCTAGCCTAATAACAATGGTCGGAAGGGGGGACATTCTGTGGCCTTTTTCTTCTGTTGATCTTGACTCAGAGAAAGGGCGCCAATTATTGTGCTGTAAGAAATATAGAAATAACTGAAGGGGGAGGTGTGTGAGTGTGTGTTTTCTACCCTGTCTATGTCTGCTATTCTTTTGTTGTAAATATGGTGAAAAGTCTGTAAATAGTGAAACCTGGGGCGTAATGCTTCCTTCCTCATCATCATGTATGTAGCTACCATGCAGAACTCTGCAAGATTTTATGAGAATAATCTTAGTAGCAAATAAAGTGGATTTGGCGTGGTGTTCTGATATTGGATGGTCGCCTGAGATCTTGGAGTCACTTTCAGTCTTCTGGTAGTCCTTTTCCAACATGCTCTCTTTGATTGATAAGAATGCTTCGTTTGCTTGTTATCTTCGGTTTGTGGCTGCAGAATCACTTGCGATATTTGGTGATTTGGAGGGTAGCGATACCCTTTCTCTTCATATTTGATCAGAACGCTTTGTTTGCTTGCTTATCTTTAGTTTGTGGTCGCCGAATCACTTAAAATATATTGGATAAGTTTTGTGGGTAGCAGTCCCTTTATTCCTATCTCCCATTATTGTTTAGAATGTGACTAGAGATAGCAACAAAACACGAACCAATGGATGCCCTATTAGACCCAATCTGGTCAACGCATGTACAATCCGCGTTGACGGATTTTGGGCCGATTTGGTTTTAAACTCGTTCACTATTCACCGGGTTGGATTGGATTTGGGTTTAGGTAAACTCGCCCTATGGGTACCCGCCCACACCCACACAATTAATTTTCTCGGTATATTTAATATTCTAAACAATTAATTTTCTTTATGTTTGTGGAGACATGTTTAATTTTTTTTTTCTAATTGTCTAGAATGAAGTTGATATTATCGAGTGGAGAGTGAAGAATCTTAATTGACAAGGAGGAAGAAGTTTTCAATTAATAATGTTGTTTATGGATAATTTATGATTTGCTTCAATTTTCTTAAGTTTTCAAGTTTGGTGTTGAACAATTTGTGTGGTTAATTTGTGATTTGTTTGAATTTTCTAGAATAGTGTTTTTATATATGGATAACTTGTATTGAGAGATTGATATTTGACTTTTTTTTTATAGGAACTAGTTATTGTAAATTTTTTACGGCAAAAACCCATGGGTACCCATGAACTCCTGGATACCCAGCGGGTTGGGTTTTACCCCGAGTTTTTTTTCACGGATAAACCCATGAGTTTGGATTTGGGTTTGGCACCCAACGGAGAGTATTGATGCCCCTCTAAAAATGGTAACACAGTAGGGTTGGATTTTGGTCAGTTTCGGTTAGTCGAATAACACTGTCTGGACTGTCTATGACCGACTGACGGACACCAATGGTTAATCGTGGCACTGACCGGTCAGTTATTGATGTAAACCGTGGTTGGCTGATGAGCAGGAAAACACGGAGTTGGCGTCGGTTTAAATTGGTAATCGAACCGAGAGCAGCCCTCCAAGCATAATTCACCCAAATCAAAGTATCAAAACTACATCTGAATCACCCAAATTGAAATCTCAATTCCTTCTTGCGATCGCGGGAAAGAGGAAGCACGTGGGCGGATGCGACAAACCACTCAACGACGACGGAGGGGGAGGCATTCTCTACTACTCGATGACGACGTTGACAGAGGTGAACTCGAAGGCGGAGGCGCGAAGGTGAATCGGGGATGACCAAAAGGGAGTTGGGTTGAGGCGTGACTTGCCTACACTGCTGCTCGACATCGCCGCCGACGGAGGCAGAGTCGGAGGAGATGCGACGGCGAATCGGGGATGGGAGTGGGCGGAGACGAGGCGCGGATTCGGGGAGGCAAGGGTCGAAGCTATAAGGGATTAGGGTTTCTAGGTTGGCTCGAGAATTGGGGGGATTAGTTTTCTGCCGTTTTGGGGGAAAGGGAGAAATTTCGGTGGGGCGTCGGTTAGCCGTGTAACTGTGGTCAATCGCCTCCCGTTACTCAGTTAACCGGAGCGTCCAGATGCCTTTCCGAACACCGCTAGAGGACAAGCGTCCATTGTATTTAGGTTAACCGGTAACCGATAATGTTTGGTTATAACAGGCGGTTAACCCCGCTAACCGGACACCAACTGCCAACCCTACTTTTCAGATGTCCCTTTTTTTGTCATAGATAGTTTGTAATAGATAGGGTATTACAATGCATTTGAAAGGAAAGAGCGGTAGTCAACCAAATGGGTTGCTACCGATGCAAGGGCCGTTTGTGCCACGCGATGGGCAGCCCTGTTAGTACTACGAGGAGCATAAATAAAAGAAATAAGAGCAAATGAAGTCTTTAGCAGCCGCACTTCTTCAAGTACTGCTCCGCCTCGATCATGGCTGACATCACCCTCCGTTGCTCGCCGGATCACCAATTGGGAGTCCCCACAAAAGCAAACAGACAAGTAATCATGGTTTAGACTCCATACCATTGCATCTCGCAAAGCCAGAAGTTCCATTAGGAAGGGATCCGAAATACCAGCATAAGACTTACCGTACGCGCAGACAACTGACCTGTCGACAGTGAAACCAACAAAGCCTATGCTGCCTCCTGTTCCCCGTCGCGTTGCACCATCGAACCTGATTAGTAGACCCCCGTTTGGGCAGGTTGGAGATGCTGGTAGGCTCCTAGATTGACCCGAAGGTGGCAGCCGACTTTGTGGAGCTGCAGTGGCCTCCCACCATTCCTCTAATTGTTTGGTATATTGCCGGTAGAGTGGACCAGGGAGATATTGAATTTTATCATATGTTGACCAGCAACGGCCCTTCCAAATGCGCCAAGTTATGAACACAACCTCTGGAATTTCAGTTTTGGATAGCTGCAAAGAAAAAAAGACCTTATGCCATGCAAGGTCAGGGGTTAGATTGGCCATTGCTGTTCGAATCCGCTCCTTCCCTGCAAGTAACCACACTCCACGCGCAACTCTGCATTCAAAGAAGCAGTGAGAAATTGTCTCAATTGACTCGGAACAAACAGGGCAAATGTCAGAATCGGAAAGAGTCTTCCCCAATAGTATCGATTGCATAGGGAGGAAGCCGCACACGACGCGCCACAAGAAGAACTTGAGCTTCGGCGATATCGGTAAATTTCATAGGGTCTTCCAGAACGCGGTGTTAAGATGAGAAGGAAGATTGTCAAACTCAAGCTCCCTTCTGAGGCTAGCGGCTGATACCCAGACTTGACGGTGTAGAGGCTAGTCACGGAGTAGTGCCATATCAGCTTATCCGGTAAAGGCGCCGAAGGGAGAGGGATGGAGAGAATCCAGTTAACGCTCTCGAGGATGAAGGAGGTACAGATTAAATCCATGTTCCAGGTCTGAGTAAAGGGTTTAATAAGTGAAGCAACAAAAGGGTTCAAGAGCGAGATACCCGGCAGCAGAATGGGAGAAGAAGGAGGCGATGAAGGTAGCCAGGGGTCGTCAATAATACGAATAGTAGAACACACCCAACCTGCCACCGTAACCCCTTCTTGAGCAAGTCCCGACCTTCCAAGACCCCATGCCATGCCCACGAAGGGCGAGACCCTGCTGGTACATCGAGAAACTGACACTGCGAGTGATACCGCGCCTTGTAGAGCCTTGCAAGGAGAGAGTTCGAGGTCGAGAGAATTTTCCAAGCTTGTTTGGCAAGCATTGCCACATTGAACAGATCGAAATCCCGAAACCCCAAACCTCCACGAAAATTACTAACAAAAATCGCTGGCCAGGAAATCCAATGCATCCCTCTTTCTTTATCTTAACCAGCCCACTAGAACCTAGCCAGCTGGCTGTTTAATCGACTACAAGTAGTGGAGGGGAGTCTGAAGGAGTACATGGTGTAGACCGGAGTTGCTGATCCAACTGCCTTAATCATTACCTCTTTTGCAGCCAACGAAAAGCCTTTAGATCGCCAACTCTGGATGCGAACAGCGAGGGCATCCTCCACGAAAAGAAAAGTCTGAACCTTAGATCTCTGGACTTGAGCAGGTAGGCCAAGATACTTGTCTAGCGGCCCAATTGAAGAAATCCCAAGCAGAGCTGCCATTGCGGCTGCCTCTTGATCCACCAGATTAGCACTGAAGCAAACCGAGGACTTTTGCAGGTTGATGCGTTGTCCGCTGGCCTCTGAAAATAAATGCAGTAGCTGAATCAGATGCGTACACTCCGATGTTGTTGCCCGCAAGAACAGGTATGTGTCATCTGCGAAAAAGAGGTGAGAGACAGTAGGTGCAAACCTGTGAATTTTCAACCCATGGAGCTGCTGTGAGTTAATGGCATTATGAAGTAGGACGGAGAAAGCTTCTGTGTAGATGGCAAACAACAAGGGGGATAATGGATCCCCTTGCTGGATCCCTCGTTGCGGCCGAAAATATCCGTGTTCATTGTGTCGGAACCTTCCCTTCGAGATCGGGGGATCCGTCGCGAATCGTTCGGAATCGCCATCGATCTTATTCTTGGTGGATCGAACGCCTTTTGTCTGATTCCAACCTCGAGGTCAGAATCGGGATTTGGTCTGCGAAATTTTAGAGATTTGGGGTTCGGGAGTACGATTACGTGTGGGGAAGTGTATTCACACCCCACAACGCCCAAAGTTGGTACAACTTAAATCGATAAGTTATTAAGGGTTGGGTGTATAATAATTTGTGCCTTATTCGCGTATTTAATTATAAAGATTCAATAGGTATTTATTTTTATGAGTTGATCATACATCTATTGACGTAATTCTCAAAATTAAAGAAAGAATTTTTGGATTAGTTGGACTCGAACTTATTGGTTGCCTACGTACCCGAGTACTCGGGATCAAAGTCCACGTAGTTCGGTTTAAAATGAGTGATTTGAAATGTTAACGTTTGCACGTTAAATTATTATGAAAATTTGTTAGTTGGCCTTGAAACCTATTGGTTGCCTACGTACCCGAGTAGTCGGGATCAAAGTCCACGTAGTTCGGTCAAAATTGATCAGTTTTGAAAGAGTAAACCTAACATGTTTTATTGATCGTGTTAAAGGTATGAATTTGTAAAAAAATAATTTGATATTTTGAATTTGGTAATGGAACGATTAGTGATCCTGAACGACTTTAGTTTTGGGAGACTATCACGGTCTATTGACCATGATTTCGTATTAAGGATTTTTAAGGAAATTAATTTTAGTGAAGATGTTAATTCATCAAGTATTAGATGCATATTGCTTTGGTGTTTATGTGAGGTATGATCAACTGTTTGAAGTTTATCATGGACAAGGGTTTTTTACAATTTCGTTTTTCAAAGAAAGGGGAGTGGTAGCGGGTATATTAGAGGAAAATGAGGGAGTAAATTGGTTAGTTTGGGGAGCCGGGTATATAAACAAATTTAGGGAGCCACTCTGATCTCACTCGTCCTCTAGTCTCTATTCTCTTCTTTCCGAAGGAAAAACAGAATGGGACTGAAGGTGGCAAAGCCAAAACCGTCGCTGCTCCTCGTCTTTCTTTCTTGCTATCTTTCTGCTAATGGCGAGAGGAAAGGAAAGAAAAAGAAGACAACGAGGGTGATGGCAATCAAACCCCGGCGATGACGACGAGACGGCGATGGAGACCTGAGGTAATCTTTCTATTTGCATGTTGATTTTAAGGTTTGATTGTTGGGTATTTGGGGAATTTAGGGATTTAGTTGCTTTTTCTTTCTGGGTTTCGAGCTTGGAATAGGAAGGGGATCGGAAATGGATGGCGGACGAGGGGAAAACAGAGCCGCCGTCGGCAGTCCCAGGTCTCGCCGACGGCGACGTGGACTAGGTAAAAGACTATTGTGGTAAGATTTCTTTTATTATCTGGTTTGATGGTGGAATCAATTTTGTGGTAATTGTGGTGATTGGTTCCCAAAATCTTGTGGCTTCAAGGTAGCTTTTAATTCCGGGAAAATCATGGTTGTTTATGGGGATTTTGAATCCTGAAAATTGTTGTGATGCATTGTATCTTTAGGATGGGATAATGGTTCACAGTTTGGGAACACGGGTTTAATTATTTGATCGGGGGGTTTCTAATGGTTTCTTTTGGGGTAGGGGTTTTTGTGGGTTTTGTGAATCTGGGATTTTGGCTTTGGTATTGTTTTGGTGTGTAAACTCTGGAAATGGGCAGTGTCTTTTATGGTGGGTTTAGTTCAAGGAATTTGGTGGCGCTCATGTTAAGCTTCTTGGATTCTGAAGCTCATGGCTTGAAAAATCAGATGTTAATTTTGTGTTTATAACTAGATTTTTATGCGAATATTGTATCTTGCAAATCTGGGTTTCCTGTGAGTTTATGGTAGTGTGTGTATTTGGATATTTATTAGCTTAGTTGTATATGTGGTGGAATGCTAAGTAAAACGACTAAAACGAAACATATGAAGGAAGCATGTATCATGTATCTTTTTACTTTTAATATGCTTAACCAATGGAAATATTGAAATGACAAGAAGAGGTAGATGTAGACAAGAAATGGTAAACCTTAAAAGGAAAAACTAAGCATGATATGGATCGTGAATGATGGTTTAAGATTAAGTGACTACCAAATTTTTGCTTGATGTTTGGGATGGGGATGAATTGCTTTACTTCTGTTCACTTTTGCTTGATGTTTGATGCCCTTCTGCTACTTTTATGTGTTGTGTGTTCGTGGCAAAGAAGAAAGGATGTAGGAAGTGAGAACTTCCTCTCTTTTTGTTGTCTCTTTTCTTTCTGTTTGGGCTTGTTGGGATTAGGAGTAGAAGAAAAGATGTTTAATTGTCTTGTTGTCGTGGTTTTGTGGCTAAAGAAAAAAGAGAAGTGGTTTTGTTTATGCAGAGTTTTGTTGCCTGTGCGCAAGAAGAACAAGAAGAAGATGTGTGTAAGAAGAAAAAGAAACAGAAGGAGTGGACTGCTCTGTTTTCTTGGTGAAGGGAAGTAGAAGGAAAGAGTGAAAACCGAAAGAGAAGAAGAGAGGGAGTCTAGCCGAAAGTCCCCTCCCTTCATCTTGCAAAGAGTTCTTTTTATAAGGAAAAGGCAACTTGGTCCCCAAGTATGCTACAGTACCGGTTTCGGGTCAGACCGGTTTGGATTTGGTCAGTCCAGGGCTGGTCAGACCTGATTGACTTATTTGACTTTGGTTGACCAAGTTTACTTTGACCCTGGTTGACTTTGCAGTTTGATTTGGGTTTTGGACTTGGACTAATAACTATGTAGTTTTTATTTTGTAATTGTAATATAATAATCAAATTAATAAAAGTTTTATTTTTATTGTATTGCCTATTGTTTCGCAAGTCGAGACCCAATCTTATAAAGCCCGACGTTCAATTAACCCAACATGGTGATTAAGGATAGCTATTGCTAAACTTGTTTGATCATGGGAACCTGATCCAAATTTTGGTTAGTGGTTAATTGTTCATTCAAAACCAAAAAATGGGAAGTCTATATAACTCCAAAAGCAAACTTAAATCGTATTAACGACTTAAAATTTGCTATTGCTTAATCTTATAAGCCACTATGAGCATACTCGTCCCCAACTTTAATCATAGACCACTCTTAACCAGTTATTTTAGTTGAGTAATTGACCCGGACAAAATGGGGTGTCTACAGTTGCCCCCTTGTATATCTCTTTATATAAAGATTTATACAAAAATCCCGAATAGACACCACATTTTCTCAGTTCAGTGGAGGATTATATTTTGTAGGTGACGTATTCTTTTCGGCGTTCGTCATCACCAATTGTTACATTTTCCTTGATCATGACGCATGTCAGCTATGGGTTATTTTTTTTTTATGATGACGTAACCGAAGCGCATGTCAGCGCTAATTGTTGGGGTTTCCTGATGAGGACGTAAATGAAGCGTACGTCAGCACTAATTGATGAATTTATTTTGATGGTTAATTGTTTTATGCTTATTAGTATTGATGTAGTATTTTTCAGGCGCTCTCCAGCACTAGTGTACTTTTCGAACGCTCACCAGCGTCAGTGTCGTATTTTTCAGGCGCTCGCCAGCACCAGTGTACTTTTCGAACGCTCACCAGCGTCAATGTCGTATTTTTCAGGCGCTCACCAGCACCAGTGTACTTTTCGAACGCTCACCGGCGTCGATGTCGTATTTTTCAGGCGCTCACCAGCACCAGTGTACTTTTCGAACGCTCACCAGCGTCAGTCTCGTATTTTCAGGCGCTTACTAGCACCAGTGTACTTTTTGAACGCTCACCAGCGTCAATGTTGTATTTTTCAGGAGCTCGCCAGCACCAATTTAGTATTTTTAGCGGTAAAATCAAGCTAATAATTTTGTAACAACATTGTACTCAAATTGTTTGTGATAGAAATCAATCGAAACAATGAGAAAAATGACAACGATGAAATCAAGCTAATCATTCTGTAAGGAAGTTGTACTCAAATTGTCTATGATAGAAATCAAATCGAACAATGACAGTGGTAAAATCAAACTAATCATTGTGTAAGTATGTTGTACTCAAATTGTTTGTGATGGAAATCAATCAAACAATGAGAGAAATGACATTGGTAAAATCAAACTAATCATTTTGTAAGGACGTTGTACTCAAATTGTTTGTAATATAAATTAAATAAAACAATGAAAATAATAACTATGATAAAATCAAGCTAATCATTAATGAAAATGTGTATTTGTATTTCGCATGAAAAGTTTTAACATACATTTAGTAAATGTTTGAGAGGTTTTTGTGACGAATAACAATTCACTTTGATGTATGATGATGTCAAGTACTGAGTATAAAAATGATGTTGGAAATGATTGTGTGATGAGTCAATGCTAATGAATGATAATGTCGTGAATGTTGTATGAAGAAGAAAAAAATGATATGATGCATTGTCAATTGATTTGAAAATATGTTCTTTTTTTTTCTTTTGCCTTGGGCTCCTTTAAATTGATCTTCCACAAGAACTTGTGTCATTGCCTTTTGTAGCCTTGAACCTTAGTTGTGCCCAATAGTGTGAGCTCTTAATTAGACCTCCTACGGCCTTCTCGTTGCCCAAGACAGGGTTCTTCGATTTCATTAATGTAGTGTAGCATGACCCTTTTGTCACGTAGCGGTAACTGATTGGTTGAACGTAGTCGAAGGTCCTCTTAAGATTTTTGAGATTTCTAAACTTTTGAGTTGAAAGGTTGGGTACTTTGGATTGCGAGCATTTCAATAATGCTTCTCCTTCGAGGTTACACTGTTCTTGCCCCCAAGGATCTGTCGTTCACTTTCTATTTGATGGAACAAAGAGTGACTTTATCAACCTTAACTTAAGATGAGTGCAAAAATGTATGACAAACGTGGATGGAAAAGTATCATGGGAACTTGGTGTTAAAATTTTCGATTGAGGGAAATGTGCAAGAATTGGATACAAATTCGTTGTGGTTATTGTCATGTTGCTAAAATTTGTTTTTTCAATTTTTAGTGGGAAGGGAGCAAGTCAAGCCATAAGAATATCCATAAGCACTAACTCTACTCTCAATTTCGATGTCACGCTTGATTTCACTCTCACTCATCCCTAGGGGTGCTTTGAGCATATGACATTTCAGCTACCATTAAGATTTGGGTCACTATGAGAGGCCTTCTTTTATGTTGATGGTAAAATATGTTCGGGGTAATGGTTTTTCAAATGAGGGGATTCTTAAGAAGTCTGATTTTGGTCCTGTGAAGTTTCTTGTAAAGGGATCTTGGCTTGCCCCCGAATTATTAGTTTAAATGATGGACCAGAGTGATCCTAATGGCAATTATCATGATTTTTGTCGAGAAAATCTTGCTTTCTCAAAAATAGTGGTGGCTTTTGGACATGCTGGGGAATGCGTATTACATTGCCCCCTTGTATGAGATTTTGTTTTGAGGAGGTGGGGTTAGGTAGTGAATAAATGAGGTCTTTGTGAATGTGAACTTGGCTATGGGAAATCTTATAATTGGAATTCTTGTTTGGCCCATAGGCTAAGAAGATAAAACTCTCTTGAAGATCTTGCTTAAGGTTTTCTGTTGATATTGGTCGACAAACACTTGACTTACCGTGAATGGTAGTGGTTTCGAATGTTAATGGATGAGCCTCTAACATGCAGTCCCACAACAATTTTTTTTTTGCCTTTTTTGCTTTGTTTTTTTTTTGTCGTGGGACTTACTTAGCTTGGTTATGCAACAAATATGTTTCTCTCATCCTTGTTCGGGTATTGGTATTTCTAAGCACGAGCATCAAAATGTGGAAAGTTTGTCTTGGTGATTGATAATGTGAGTGTCCTTTCTTGTTGGCTAGGTTGATTGGTTACTTCTTTCCTGAAGAGGCAAAACTTATGATGTCGTCTTCTTGTTGTACTTATTTGAATGCTTTTCTGCTTGAATATGTTGCAAGCCAAACGTTGGCTATGGTAGTGATATGATTCTACAAGTAGTCTTGTGTCATATTCTCATTACACCCTTTAGCTATTGACTCTCATTATTTGTGGACACCAGTGGGGTGTTTGTACTCTCAACTCTAGCAAAGTGTGCACGCTCTCAACACCAGTGGGGTGTTTATAATCGCTCGACGCCAGTGGGGTGCCCATATTTGCTTGACAATCTCATGGCTTAACTTAAAACATGAAATGGATTTATGATTTTTAGAGAAACAAGTTGGTTTAAAAGACTTTAATCATTTAGAAAAGAAGAATCATTAATGCAAACTTTTAAATCAAGATTAATAATAGTCACTAAATGTTCCAAACAAATAGAAATGTGAACAATCCTTTATTCCTCACAATGCAGAAAAATGTGATATAACTCTCAACATGGGAAAATGTCATCAATCATGACTCAAGGTTCGCTTTATGGCTTGCATACGGGTTTTGATGATTGGGTAGTGGTTGATGTCTTGGCAGCTTGGTTTTTTTCTTTGGATTTCAACAAAATCCTCGGAGACATTTAAACTTCTCTCTATTTGTGGACCTTCTTCTGTTGTTGCCCAATTTCTTCCGGAATGACTCCAATAAAGAACACGCCCTTGGATCTAGTATTTAAAGGTTGACTTCTTCCTTGTAAGTGAGCAATTTTAAGGAACCGTTGCCAATTCACTTTGTAAAATAGTTTTGTTGATTCATATGATGTATGTAATGCTTATGCTAAATGGTAATGGAAGCAGAAATGCAAAGATGATTTTCACTGTATGCATGTGCGCTTCTTATGATTTGTTTTGAATGTGAGAATCTTAATGCCATGAATTATGAAAAGTTTTTATGCACACAATCAAATCACATCAAATAAAGGTTAAATCATCACATCATAAGCAAACATTGATATCATAATAAAATCAACCTATTTAGGAAATCCTAGGGTTTTTAGAGGCTTTTAGATGAGGTTAAGGGTAGGCTCCAGGATAAATTTTGGATGGCTGTAGGCGGCTGCTATGCTGACTATATGCTAGGTAAGGAGTTTATAGGAATTGGCTCCCAAGTTGTACCCGACCAAAAATCCTTACGAGGTTGGTTAGATACCTCAAATCAACCTCGGATTTGAGTTCAACTTGGTTAGAAAGTTTCACGTTATTCCTCTACTATTGTAGAAGTCACGTTACTTCTTTCATTTTCTTAAGGGAGAGCTAGAGCTTTATGCATGAATGCAAAAATGTTAATACGCGAAATGTAAATGCACAAATAATAAAATAAACACCCAAAAGAAGGTAAGATAAACTTATCGATTTAGTAAAGTAGCTTGACTCTCAAATGTCCCCAGCGGAGTCGCCACTGTCGGAACCTTCCCTTCGAGATCGGGGAATCCGTCGCGAATCGTTTGGAATCGCCATCGATCTTATTCGTGGTGGATCGAACACCTTTTGTCTGATTCCAACCTCGAGGTCAGAATCGGGATTTGGTCTGCGAAATTTTAGAGATTTGGGGTTCGGGAGTACGATTACGTGTGGGGAAGTGTATTCACACCCCACAACGCCCAAAGTTGGTACTACTTAAATCGATAAGTTATTAAGGGTTGGGTGTATAATAATTTGTGCCTTATTCGCGTATTTAATTGTAGACACCACATTTTGTCCGGAGCAACCATCCTACTCAAAACTCAAAAGAATATCCAACTTAAAAAGAAAACTCAAGTGAAATTTGGACGAGGTTGGTTGAGATTAGCGATGGCGAATCAATAAGTACCAACGATTTCCAAGTCCTCTTTTTATTTAGTTTGAACATTTGTACTAGTTAGGATTAGCAGTAGCTAATGGTTACCAAATTCGCTTTCGCTTTATTTAGAATAACAATAGTAGCTGATGGTTACCAAATTCGCTTTCGCTTTATTTAGAATAACAATAGTGTTGTCACAACCTATACTAATATCATTGTACTCAGTTTACAGTTGGTCACATTGGTCCAAAGGTGGTCAAATGGAGGAATAGTAGTAATCCATGGTTTGGGAAACGTTGATTAGAAATTTGGATACGATTTAAAAGCAAACGAATTGGGTTGGAAGAATCAATTGAATGTTTGAGCAATTCATACAATGATCATCTAATTCTGAAGGCAATAACATAAATAAATGTGTAACTACAAATTACAATTTATACACTTAGTAATTATACATTAAAAACAAAAAAAACTATCAGAAACAAACCCACACCAGCAGCCCAATTCTCAAACCATAAACCCAATCCAGGTCCGTAATTTTCGGCCCAGTCCACAAGTCAACCAGCCCAGTCAAACAAAGTCAATGGGTCAACTTCAGTCAACTTGGATCAACCGACTTCTTGAAGCCTATCTCATCCAAAAGGCCAGCAATGATTACTGCCTTTTCTTGAAGGGAGGAAAATGGCCAGCTCTTCTGCAAACCAAACAAACAATTGACAACACACCCAAATGAATAGTAAAAAAACCAGATATAAAAGTGGAGGTCGGCTAAAAAACAGAGGGGGACTTCTGGCTGGAAATCCAAAAAAGGGGGAAAATATCACGATAAAAAAAACAGCAAATTTGATAGGAGAAGGGAAGCTGATCGATACAAGGAGAGAAAGCAAAGGCAGCAAACACGATATTGAAGAAAAGGAGAGATTCAGAAGGGAACTTCAAGAACAAAGGCACAAACAACAAAGAGGCAACAACAAATCAGATTTCATCAAACACCAACCACTAAGAGGCCATACCAGGTTGGTATTTCTTCAACCAAAACCAAAGTTACAAGTATATGTCAGACATATTTACATAATCATTCAGCCCAATATATCTAAAAACATAGTAGAAAAACAAGAATAGACATGCTTTTATGCTAGAACTGTATGTAAGTAGATGATTGAAGCCATTTTTCCATGATAGAGCTATATGTATATGAATGATTGAAGCTAACTGAGGCAACTAGTTTCCTATGGCTTTCACTCGAAACTCTAAATCTTGCTACGAATTTGCTAATCTAAAAACCAACAAAACCAAACCAGTTTGTTGCTTGCAGATAAGAAAGTCAGATCCGACATATTTATGCCCATTTAACGACATTTACTTGTGCTAGATCTGATTTATCTATGTGCTAGATCTGACTTCACTATACTTTTGAATACATGTTTCTGCCCAAAGTAAACAAAACATTATATGAAACCAGTTATGACAAGTTCAATTAAGACCTATAGTCCCTATGTAATCATAGTAGTGTCTATGACTAGGTTATTGTAAGATCTTTTCAATTGGAAACTTAACAAAAGCCACTAGCTGTTCAGTATACCATAGGCGAAATAGAGAGACTACCTCAAACTACCAAGTAAAGACCAATAAACGAAATTAATGCAGAAATTCAATAAAAGATAGCAAATCCTAGTCCGATAAAAATGGCAAACAGTGGCAGAGATTTATAGAAGCGAAAGTAGCTACTTTGGTTCATTACCCAAAAATCCCAAATCAAACAATCAAATAGCAAGAGAGAAAGTTTGATTCTGTTATAGATCGCAGGCAGTAGCAGCGATCATTAGTTTAGCTTCTTTTAGCTTTTTCAACCAAATAAACAAGTCCCAGATCAAAACCTGTAACAACAAAAATAAATAAAAAAGGATACCGAAACCAAAACTCTGCCGCCGGTTGTGGTGCAGGCTGCGTCGCCGGCAGCTCCCATTTCTCTTTTCGGTGGAGACCGGAACAAAAACAAAAAATAAACAAATGGGGTAAGATCCCAATCGAAAGGGTAATCAATAAAAATAAACATGCGTATTAAAGAGAGGGCTTACCAGGGGGTAAGATCTTCTCACCATCGTCGCGGTCCCAACCAGAAAGGCAGATTGAGAACCCATCTCGGCTCTGGGTTGGTTTTTCTGGAAATAAAACACAAGAAATAGGGGTCAGAATTTCGAAAAAAACCCCTAACATCGGATACGAAAATAGCAGAAATCGCATGAATAAAGAAGTAAACAAACCTCATAAACTCCAAAATAAACACAAATCCATATCAGAATCATAATTAAAACAAAAAATAGCTAAGAAGCCGACATGCAAGATGACCCTACCTCGATCGATCGTCGCCGACGAGGTTCCGCCGCCGTGCCCGTCGCCGACGAGGTTCCGCCGCCGTGCCCGTCGCCGACACGGAGAGGCAGTGAATGGCGAGTGAGAAAGAAGAAGGCAGAACGAGAGAGAGAGAGAGAGAGAGAGAGAAGGGGGTTGTCTTCGGGTCGTTTCGCCGGCTGGAGGAGCGAGAAGGAAGAGAGTTTCGTCGCCGTTTTCCGGTGAATGGAACGAGAAAGAAGCAGAAAATCGAGAGAGGGAGAGAGTGAAGGCCGCCGTTCGGTTTAGGTAAGACAGTAGCAGAATAGCGTTCTTTCCTTCTTTAAGATGAATTTATACTCACCCGGAAACGACCAAATTACCCCTAGGGTTACGTCGTAATTACGTGGCCTTGCCACCGCGTTTCTGAGCAATTACGAAATTGCCCCCTCGCCTTTCTCTGAAATAGAAAAGGGGACAAAAAAATGAGGCTGGTGGACATCGAACCCCCGTCCCCAGCAACAATAGCGGCATGCTTGGGAGCATAACCAGTTGGGCTGCTGGCCCATCATCCGTCAATTAAAACATCCCGCTTAATTTTATTCCTTCACAGTCCTTAATACGAAATGTGAAATGTGGATTAAGTTTATCTCGTCTCTTTTCTAATACACCAAAATACATCCTAATAACTAAATCCTAATAATAATCAATCTAAATTTTAACAATAAAATTATAATACGAAAATCACGATCAGTGGAACGTGATGAAAATGTCACAATTAAACTATCAAAGTTCAAGCGAACTACGTGGACTTTGATCCCGTCTTACGGGTACGTAGGCAACCGATAAGGTTCGAGTCCAATTAATCAACTAACTTTATCTTTAAATTTTTACGTCAGTGGGCGTATAATTAAATTACAACTAATATGATTAAATCATTAAATGGTCCAGTGGGACCCCTAAAATTACAAATTATTACTAAAATACACCCAACTCGTATAAAACTTATCGACTTAAGTAGTACCGATTTAGGGCGTTGTGGGGGTGTTACTTAACTTCCCTACACGTAACCGTACTCCCGAACCCAGAACTTCATTTTCGCAGACCATATCTCGGTTCTGACCCTAAGGTTAGAGCCGATCCTAAGAGTGTTCGATCCACTCCAACTAAGATCGATGGCGACTCCCAAAAAATGCCGACGCGACGACATTCGGACCCCCCGGACGGGACAGTTGCGACAGTTGGCGACTCCGCTGGGGACTATTAGAGAGTCGAGCTACATAATTAAGTTTGATAAGTTTTTCTAACTTCCTATTACGTGTTAGGTGTTTACTTTATTATTTGCGCAATTATATTTTCGCAATTAAATTATGCATTCATGCATAAAAGCTCTATACCCGAGCTATCCTTTTAGAAAATTGAAAGGAGTACCGTGACATCCACAGTAGTGGTAGTCACGCAAAACTTTCTAACCAAGTTGAACTCGGATCCGAGGATGATCTCGAGGTATCTAGCCAGTTCGAAAGGGCTACGGCAGGACACAACTTGGGAACCAAATCCCTAGGAATTTCTCTGCCAGCATATAGTAAGCATAGAGGCCTCCCTAAACCGTCCAAAACAATCCCCAAAGACACCCTGAAACCGTGTCGTTACGCCGTTCGAAAGCCCTATGTCTACCTAATTAGGGTAATGATGTAATGATATGTGTTTGCTTATCCAGATGTATGTTTGATTACGATGTAATGATGTGCGTTTTATCTTTTACTCGTAAAACTGTGTGATTGCATTAATGAAAAACGTTTTGAAAATTCATAAACATTGTTCTCTCATAAGATTTTCATTCACCCAAGACAATTTTATCATAAGAAGCTTAAAAATGCATGCATGAGATGAAAAATGATTTTGCATTCATACATCATTGCATTTTTGCATAAGCATCATGCATAAATATAAAGAACAAAATTAATTTAACACTGTTGAGACAAAATCAGGTTTCCTTAAAATTGCTCGTCCACAAGGAAAAAGTCAGGACTTCAAGTACTTAACTAGATCCAAGCTCGAGTTCGTCATGGAAGCGTTCCAGAAAAAGTTAAGCGACATTGAAGGAAAGATAACCGGATTCGATGAAAAGCTAGCCGGGTTCGATGAAATGAAGGATCAACTGAACATGATAGTAAATATCTTATCAGCTAAAGGGAAAGGGGTAGTATCTAACGATGAAGAAATACACTCTGATGAAGAAGATCGCGATGGGAACATGAAGGGTGAAGCTTCTAGTGCCAAGATCCCCGTCATACCCTCAAAAGACGTATTTGAAAAGAAGAACATGGGACCTCCAATACATGATCGAGAGGAAGACAAATTGGAAGAAGCCATGGACGACGTCCTATTAAAAGAAAAATGGGAATACCTGGATGAAAGGGTGAGAGCAATTGAGGGGGTAGAATCCTATGGTTCTACAGATGCCACACAATTGTGCCTAGTGCCAGACGTAATAATTCCCAATAAATTTAAAATTCCAGAGTTTGAAAAGTATGACAGTACCACGTGCCCCAGAAACCATCTGATCATGTATTGCAACAAAATGGCTAACCACATTAGAGATGACAAGCTCATGATACACTGCTTCCAGAATAGCCTAAGTGGTTCGGCGCTAAGATGGTATATGCAACTCGAAAGATCGAAAGTGAAGAGGTGGCAAGATTTAGCTGATGCGTTCATAAGACATTACAAGCACAACCAAGATCTAGCTCCTGACCGAGAAGATTTACGTAACATGGAAAAGCAAGAAAATGAATCTTTCCGTGAATATGCACAGAGGTGGCGAGGAAAGGCCGCAGATGTTCAACCCCCGTTGTCAGAAAAAGAAATGGTTTCGACCTTCTTCGAAACACTAAAGCCTCCATATTACAACAGCATGGTAGGAATCACTACAACAAACTTTGCTGATTTGTTAGTAATTGGAGAACGAATAGAGAAGGGGATTAAGCTAGGAAAAATGGAAATCCCAGAAGCCTCTAAGAAACCGCACCAATCCCGAAGGGGAGAAGCAGAAGTCCATTATACTCAAACAGAATCATCAAGAGGGAGAAAGTGGGATCATCTACCTCAGGCCAATCAAGCGCGTCCCCATGTTGCAAACCTTGCCATTATTAATCAACGTCCAGTTTTTCAAACTCAACGAACGATCCAAGGCCCGACGCAAGTTGCACCACCAAATAACCAAGACCAGAACAATTCCGGGAAATACAAAAAACCTCTCCAAATAGACCCTATCCCCATTACATACACCGAACTTCTCCCCCAATTAATTCAGAGTCACCTAATTTCCCCAATACCATGTGAACCAATGAAACCTCCTTATCCAAATTGGTACAGGTCAGATCAACACTGTGCTTACCACTCAGGAGTCGCGGGACACTCAACTGAAGATTGCCGAATGTTCAAGATCAAAGTGCAGCAAATAATGAAAGCTGGTTGGTTGAAGTTCGAAGAAGAGCCAAAACGTCCAGACGTCAACAAGAATCCACTGCCAACTCACTAGAATTAGTGGATGAACTACAAGGCAAGGCTCGATTCAAGGATGATGTTGATCCTATCTAATAAATGAACTATCGAGATTATTGCCATAGCAAAATATGTATCACTTTTGCTTTTATCATCATAAATAAAAGGTCTCTCACGTTTCGACCTCTTTGGAGCATCAAGTGAACAGTGTCAATCTTAATTTAAGAGTTCGCATCAATGATTTTTTTTTATCAAAATAACAAATGCCACTTCCGATCTTAAGAAAAAACGGATTTATCTTCTACAAACATGAAAGCCATCAAAATCCAGTTTTATTTTCAAGCTAAAGCCATGAGATTTTCATGCCAAAAAAAATGTGAGTACCCCACTGGTGCTGAGATTTGGGACACCCCACTGGTGTCGAGTGATTATAAACACCATGCTACTGTCAATAATTTGAACACCCACTGGTGTTATGAGTGTACGTGTTTTGCTAAAATCGAGAGATAAACACCCTACTGGTGACCATGAATAGTCAAAAGGTGTAATGAGTATACGACATCATGCTACTTGTAGAATCTCGTCATCATTATAGTCGACTTTCACCACTAAATTGAGGCTCAGTTTACGTGAAGTCAAATAGCCAAACCCCGATGCACATGGAGCCAAACATTTCTATAATAGCAAGAAAACCCTCTCAGAGTCTCACGAGTGAAACACTCATATATACAAACAAGCACATTGCGTCAGAATCCTCGCTTGTACGGAAAAAAGAATAGTCTATTCAACCTAGCCAACGAGAAGAGGCACCCACATTATCAATCATCAAGACAAACTCTCCACTTTTCGATACTAATCCTACCAAAGACAAATTCTAGATCAAGGAAAATGAGAAGCACATATGTGGGCATACCATAGCCAAGTAAGTCCCGCACGAAGAAAAAAAGCTGGAAAAAAAAGAAATATTTTGTGGGACTTACAAATTAGGTGCCCCTAATTAAGCATTTGAAGTATCAACCGCATGCATCAAGTCAAGGTCTTACAAGGAAAATATAATGACCTCAAGCCAAGACCTTCCATGATAAGAAAGCCCTTTGGCAAAAAAAAAAATCACATCATCCAAGGTACTCGTCATTTTAAGAGCAAGTCAGAAGTTGAAACTCCACCATAATCAACATTTAGAGGTCAATCAAGAATCTCGACAAGTCAATAACCAAATTGCATTCGCAAAAACCTCAACCCTCGACTCATAAACCATAATTTCAAAGACAGGGGGCAAGACCAGTTGAAGATAAACACCCCAAATATGCCCAGGACTCCCAACATTTTTGAACAAGTCTCCATCAACAAAATGTCCGGGATAATAGTGGCTTTCAACCCATCAGGGCAATCCCATACTTGGGGGGCATAGCCAAAATCCCTTTACGATAAGCCTTATATGGGTAAGATCAAGATATGACTCATCCATCACCCATCTGAATAAACCACACTTCAAGAAGACGCCTACCATCAAAGTCATGTTGGACTAAAGCCCTTTCATTGGAGATCAAGACCGTCTACGACAATGCCATATGAAAGTCTCTTAAATCAATTACGTCAAGGGATTCCATATTGAGTAAATCTTCACAAGGAACGCAGTTGGGATCCCGTTGGCCACCAACATAAAAGGGGACATCTCAAGGTGACCAGAATCTTAATGGTAGCTGAAGTGTCGTACACTCAAATCACCTATAGGAATGAGTGTTGAGCGAAATCCAAAGCGGGAGTGAGAGCGATCAAAATCAAAAGCAAGAGTGAGAGCGAGGGCTTACTGATATTCTCATGGCTTGGCTTACATTTCTCTTAGAAAACCAAATTTGGCAATATGACAACTACCACACAAAAACGGTTTTCTCCAGTTTACACACACTTCTCGAAACCAAAATCTTGACATGGCTTTCAATTTTTAATTCTCTAATAAACGTTTTTCAAACATTTTTGCTTTCGTCTTAAGTAAAGATTGATATAGTCACTCTTTGTTTCGGAGAATAGAAAGTGAGCAACAGTTCTTTGGAGGCAAAACTGGTACACCATGAAATAAGGGGAAGTCTGAGTACCCAAGAATCAAATTAATCAACTTTCACTCATGAGTTGATGAGAAAATCTCCCGAGAACATTCATATCTCATCAAGCCAACCAGCCAATCAACTGCACAGCAAGAAGGAAGTCCTACTATACTGCACATTCCAAGAGATACACAACTTTAAAGCATGAGGGTCCAAGCGTGACCGACAAGAAGAATGAAGCAATATACACCATCAGTATACCCTCATACAATACCACCACGAAGATAAGCTTCAAGCAAGCAAGCTGAAAATCTCTCCAACATAAGGAGAACCAAAGATTAAGTCGATCAAAAGGAAATGACGATCCCTGGAGGATGAGCAATTTAAAGGAACCCCGGGTTAAAATGCAAAACAAAAAAACAAACAAAACGACATATTCTCATAACAGTTGCCAAATGCATCATATCATTTTTTTTTTACTAAGTATTCATGACTTCATTAGCATGACACGTCACGCAATCGATTTCGAAAATCATTTTGATACTCCTTAAACAACATCATATGTTAAAATGGATCATGCATTTATTGCCAGCAATTCCCAAAAGAACTCATACGTTTAGTTGGATTTCTAATGTTTGTAAAAAGGAATCACTACAAGATACACCAACTACATTCACGTGAATTCTTCAAGTCTCATGTTTAGCTTTCACGTGCATTTATGACAAGCCATAACAACGGTTTAGGAACGTCCTAAACAAATACCATGAACATACAATATCGGTGCGGGCGAACAATCACGAGCCCTCTAATAGACGTGTTCCGTCGACTATCACGGACATTACAAAAACTACCTAGTCTATTTGTTTCGTCGACTATCACGAGCAAATTAGATAATCTTTGTGACGTGTTCCGTCGACTATCACGGACATTACAAAAACTACCTAGTCTATTTGTTTCGTCGACTATCACGAGCAAATTAGATAATCTTTGTGACGTGTTCCGTCGACTATCACGGACATTACAAAAACTACCTAGTCGATTTGCTTCGTCGACTATCACGAGCAAATTGGACCATCTTGGCGACTTGTTCCGTCGACTATGACGGACACAAAGAAATTACATGATAAGTTTGTTTCATCAACTATTACGAGTAAATCAAAAATTCGTTCCGTCGACTATCACGGGCAATTTAGAAATCCTAGACAATTTGTTTCGTCGACTGTCACGAGCAAATTAGACTATCTTTTTAACTTGTTCCGTCGACTATCACGGGCAAATGAAAATTACCTAGCCAATATGCTTCGTCGACTATCACGAGCAAATTAAAACCCCCTACTAAATTCGTTCCGTCGACTATCACGGGCAATTTAGAAATCCTAGACAATTTGTTTCGTCGACTGTCACGAGCAAATTAGACTATCTTTTTAACTTGTTCCGTCGACTATCACGGGCAAATGAAAATTACCTAGCCAATATGCTTCGTCGACTATCACGAGCAAATTAAAAAACCCTTCTAAATTTGTTCCGTCAACTATCACGGGCAATCTAGAAAACCTAGTCAATTTGTTTCGGCGACTATCACGAGCAAATTAGACCATCTTTTTAACTTGTTCCGTCGACTATTGCGGAAAATTTAAAGAACCTAGTCAATTTGCTTCGTCGACTATCACGAGCAAATTATCCCCTCTGCTAAACATGTTCCGTCGACTATCACGGGCAGTTTAGATAACTAAGTAAATTTGCTTCGTCGGCTTTCACGAGCAAATGAGATCCCTCCTTCTAAAACTTGTTTCGTCGACTATCACGGACAATGTAGAAAACCTAACCCCGCTCCTCATACCGCGAGGGGGCAACCAAATTCCCGAGTCTGCTTACCGCAACCGAAAGAAAAAAACCCTTCACCCACTCTGCATACCGCAAGGGGGCAACCGAAATCCCAAGTATGCTCTACCGCCATGGGAATAAATCTACACCCACTTTGCTTACCACACCGGGCAACCAAATTTCAAAGTCTTCCCTACAGCCACGGGAACAAATCAACAATGCACGGGAGCTGAGGAGCGCCCCTACCATTCAATACCTCACGGGAGCTGAGGAGCCCCTACCATTTAATACCTCATGGGAGCTGAGGAGCGCCCCAACCAATCAAAACCTCACAGGAGCTGGCGAGCCCCTCTATCAGTCAACAACGCATGGGAGCTGAGGAGCGCCCCTACCATTCAAAACCTCACAGGAGCTGGCGAGCCCCTCTATCAGTCAACAACGCATGGGAGCTGAGGAGCGCCCCAACCATTCAAAACCTCACAGGAGCTGGCGAGCCCCTCTATCAGTCAACAACGCATGGGAGCTGAGGAGCGCCCCTACCATTCAAAACCTCACAGGAGCTGGCGAGCCCCTCTATCAGTCAACAACGCATGGGAGCTGAGGAGCGCCCCAACCATTCAAAACCTCACAGGAGCTGGCGAGCCCCTCTATCAGTCAACAACGCATGGGAGCTGAGGAGCGCCCCAACCATTCAAAACCTCACAGGAGCTGGCGAGCCCCTCTATCAGTCAACAACGCATGGGAGCTGAGGAGCGCCCCTACCATTCAAAACCTCACAGGAGCTGGCGAGCCCCTCTATCAGTCAACAACGCATGGGAGCTGAGGAGCGCCCCTACCATTCAATACCTCACAGGAGCTGGCGAGCCCCTCTATCAGTCAACAACGCACGGGAGCTGAGGAGTGCCCCTACCATTCAGTACCTCACGGGAGCTGAGGAGCACCCCTACCATTCAATACCTCACAGGAGCTGGCGAGCCCCTCTACCAAATCAACAACGCACGGGAGCGTCATGATCTGCATTCGTGACGCAAACAACTACAAGTAGTACTCACAACACTCAAGTATCACTTTATATATGACAAAATCGACATTAGAGTTTACAAAATGTGGTGTCTTTATAAGAACTTTGTATAACTCTTTATACAAAGAGATATACAAAGGGGGGCAACTGTAGACACCACATTTTGTCCGGAGCAACCATCCTACTCAAAACTCAAAAGAATATCCAACTTAAAAAGAAAACTCAAGTGAAATTTGGACGAGGTTGGTTGAGATTAGCGATGGCGAATCAATAAGTACCAACGATTTCCAAGTCCTCTTTTTATTTAGTTTGAACATTTGTACTAGTTAGGATTAGCAGTAGCTAATGGTTACCAAATTCGCTTTCGCTTTATTTAGAATAACAATAGTAGCTGATGGTTACCAAATTCGCTTTCGCTTTATTTAGAATAACAATAGTGTTGTCACAACCTATACTAATATCATTGTACTCAGTTTACAGTTGGTCACATTGGTCCAAAGGTGGTCAAATGGAGGAATAGTAGTAATCCATGGTTTGGGAAACGTTGATTAGAAATTTGGATACGATTTAAAAGCAAACGAATTGGGTTGGAAGAATCAATTGAATGTTTGAGCAATTCATACAATGATCATCTAATTCTGAAGGCAATAACATAAATAAATGTGTAACTACAAATTACAATTTATACACTTAGTAATTATACATTAAAAACAAAAAAAACTATCAGAAACAAACCCACACCAGCAGCCCAATTCTCAAACCATAAACCCAATCCAGGTCCGTAATTTTCGGCCCAGTCCACAAGTCAACCAGCCCAGTCAAACAAAGTCAATGGGTCAACTTCAGTCAACTTGGATCAACCGACTTCTTGAAGCCTATCTCATCCAAAAGGCCAGCAATGATTACTGCCTTTTCTTGAAGGGAGGAAAATGGCCAGCTCTTCTGCAAACCAAACAAACAATTGACAACACACCCAAATGAATAGTAAAAAAACCAGATATAAAAGTGGAGGTCGGCTAAAAAACAGAGGGGGACTTCTGGCTGGAAATCCAAAAAAGGGGGAAAATATCACGATAAAAAAAACAGCAAATTTGATAGGAGAAGGGAAGCTGATCGATACAAGGAGAGAAAGCAAAGGCAGCAAACACGATATTGAAGAAAAGGAGAGATTCAGAAGGGAACTTCAAGAACAAAGGCACAAACAACAAAGAGGCAACAACAAATCAGATTTCATCAAACACCAACCACTAAGAGGCCATACCAGGTTGGTATTTCTTCAACCAAAACCAAAGTTACAAGTATATGTCACCCATATTTACATAATCATTCAGCCCAATATATCTAAAAACATAGTAGAAAAACAAGAATAGACATGCTTTTATGCTAGAACTGTATGTAAGTAGATGATTGAAGCCATTTTTCCATGATAGAGCTATATGTATATGAATGATTGAAGCTAACTGAGGCAACTAGTTTCCTATGGCTTTCACTCGAAACTCTAAATCTTGCTACGAATTTGCTAATCTAAAAACCAACAAAACCAAACCAGTTTGTTGCTTGCAGATAAGAAAGTCAGATCCGACATATTTATGCCCATTTAACGACATTTACTTGTGTTAGATCTGATTTATCTATGTGCTAGATCTGACTTCACTATACTTTTGAATACATGTTTCTGCCCAAAGTAAACAAAACATTATATGAAACCAGTTATGACAAGTTCAATTAAGACCTATAGTCCCTATGTAATCATAGTAGTGTCTATGACTAGGTTATTGTAAGATCTTTTCAATTGGAAACTTAACAAAAGCCACTAGCTGTTCAGTATACCATAGGCGAAATAGAGAGACTACCTCAAACTACCAAGTAAAGACCAATAAACGAAATTAATGCAGAAATTCAATAAAAGATAGCAAATCCTAGTCCGATAAAAATGGCAAACAGTGGCAGAGATTTATAGAAGCGAAAGTAGCTACTTTGGTTCATTACCCAAAAATCCCAAATCAAACAATCAAATAGCAAGAGAGAAAGTTTGATTCTGTTATAGATCGCAGGCAGTAGCAGCGATCATTAGTTTAGCTTCTTTTAGCTTTTTCAACCAAATAAACAAGTCCCAGATCAAAACCTGTAACAACAAAAATAAATAAAAAAGGATACCGAAACCAAAACTCTGCCGCCGGTTGTGGTGCAGGCTGCGTCGCCGGCAGCTCCCATTTCTCTTTTCGGTGGAGACCGGAACAAAAACAAAAAATAAACAAATGGGGTAAGATCCCAATCGAAAGGGTAATCAATAAAAATAAACATGCGTATTAAAGAGAGGGCTTACCAGGGGGTAAGATCTTCTCACCATCGTCGCGGTCCCAACCAGAAAGGCAGATTGAGAACCCATCTCGGCTCTGGGTTGGTTTTTCTGGAAATAAAACACAAGAAATAGGGGTTAGAATTTCGAAAAAAACCCCTAACATCGGATACGAAAATAGCAGAAATCGCATGAATAAAGAAGTAAACAAACCTCATAAACTCCAAAATAAACACAAATCCATATCAGAATCATAATTAAAACAAAAAATAGCTAAGAAGCCGACATGCAAGATGACCCTACCTCGATCGATCGTCGCCGACGAGGTTCCGCCGCCGTGCCCGTCGCCGACACGGAGAGGCAGTGAATGGCGAGTGAGAAAGAAGAAGGCAGAACGAGAGAGAGAGAGAGAGAGAGAGAGAGAAGGGGGTTGTCTTCGGGTCGTTTCGCCGGCTGGAGGAGCGAGAAGGAAGAGAGTTTCGTCGCCGTTTTCCGGTGAATGGAACGAGAAAGAAGCAGAAAATCGAGAGAGGGAGAGAGTGAAGGCCGCCGTTCGGTTTAGGTAAGACAGTAGCAGAATAGCGTTCTTTCCTTCTTTAAGATGAATTTATACTCACCCGGAAACGACCAAATTACCCCTAGGGTTACGTCGTAATTACGTGGCCTTGCCACCGCGTTTCTGAGCAATTACGAAATTGCCCCCTCGCCTTTCTCTGAAATAGAAAAGGGGACAAAAAAATGAGGCTGGTGGACATCGAACCCCCGTCCCCAGCAACAATAGCGGCATGCTTGGGAGCATAACCAGTTGGGCTGCTGGCCCATCATCCGTCAATTAAAACATCCCGCTTAATTTTATTCCTTCACAGTCCTTAATACGAAATGTGAAATGTGGATTAAGTTTATCTCGTCTCTTTTCTAATACACCAAAATACATCCTAATAACTAAATCCTAATAATAATCAATCTAAATTTTAACAATAAAATTATAATACGAAAATCACGATCAGTGGAACGTGATGAAAATGTCACAATTAAACTATCAAAGTTCAAGCGAACTACGTGGACTTTGATCCCGTCTTACGGGTACGTAGGCAACCGATAAGGTTCGAGTCCAATTAATCAACTAACTTTATCTTTAAATTTTTACGTCAGTGGGCGTATAATTAAATTACAACTAATATGATTAAATCATTAAATGGTCCAGTGGGACCCCTAAAATTACAAATTATTACTAAAATACACCCAACTCGTATAAAACTTATCGACTTAAGTAGTACCGATTTAGGGCGTTGTGGGGGTGTTACTTAACTTCCCTACACGTAACCGTACTCCCGAACCCAGAACTTCATTTTCGCAGACCATATCTCGGTTCTGACCCTAAGGTTAGAGCCGATCCTAAGAGTGTTCGATCCACTCCAACTAAGATCGATGGCGACTCCCAAAAAATGCCGACGCGACGACATTCGGACCCCCCGGACGGGACAGTTGCGACATTAATTATAAAGATTCAGTAGGTATTTATTTTTACGAGTTGATCATACATCTATTGACGTAATTCTCAAAATTAAAGAAAGAATTTTTGGATTAGTTGGACTCGAACCTATTGGTTGCCTACGTACCCGAGTACTCGGGATCAAAGTTCACGTAGTTTGGTTTAAAATGAGTGATTTGAAATGTTAACGTTTGCACGTTAAATTATTATGAAAATTTGTTAGTTGGACTTGAAACCTATTGGTTGCCTACGTACCCGAGTAGTCGGGATCAAAGTCCACGTAGTTCGGTCAAAATTGATCAGTTTTGAAAGAGTAAACCTAACACGTTCTATTGATCGTGTTAAAGGTATGAATTTGTAAGAAAATAATTTGATATTTTGAATTTGGTAATGGAACGATTAGTGATCCTGAACGACTTTAGTTTTGGGAGACTATCACGGTCTATTGATCATGATTTCGTATTAAGGATTTTTAAGGAAATTAATTTTATTGAAGATGTTAATTCATCAAGTATTAGATGCATATTGCTTTGGTGTTTATGTGAGGTATGATCAACTGTTTGAAGTTTATCATAGACAAGGGTTTTTTACAATTTCGTTTTTCAAAGAAAGGGGAGTGGTAGCGGGTATATTAGAGGAAAATGAGGGAGTAAATTGGTTAGTTTGGGGAGCCGGGTATATAAACAAATCTAGGGAGCCACTCTGATCTCACTCGTCTTCTAGTCTCTATTCTCTTCTCTCCGAAGGAAAAACAGAATGGTACTGACGGTGGCAAAGCCAAAACCGTCGCTGCTCCTCGTCTTTCTTTCTTGCTGTCTTTCTGCTAATGGCGAGAGGAAAGGAAAGAAAAAGAAAAAGAAGACAACGAGGGTGATGGCAATCAAACCCCGGCGATGACGACGAGACGGCGGTGGAGACCTGAGGTAATCTTTCTATTTGCATGTTGATTTTAAAGTTTGATTGTTGGGTATTTGGGGAATTTAGGGATTTAGTTGCTTTTTCTTTCTGGGTTTCGAGCTTGGAATAGGAAGGGGATCGGAAATGGATGGCGGACGAGGGGAAAACAGAGCCACCGTCGGCAGTCCCAGGTCTCGCCGACGGCGACGTGGACTAGGTAAAAGACTATTGTGGTAAGATTTCTTTTATTATCTGGTTTGATGGTGGAATCAATTTTGTGGTAATTGTGGTGATTGGTTCCCAAAATCTTGTGGCTTCAAGGTAGCTTTTAATTCCGGGAAAATCATGGTTGTTTATGGGGATTTTGAATCCTGAAAATTGTTGTGATGCATTGTATCTTTAGGATGGGATAATGGTTCACAGTTTGGGAACACGGGTTTGATTATTTGATCGGGGGGGGGGGGGGGGGGGGGGGGTTCTAATGGTTTCTTTTGGGGTAGGGGTTTTTGTGGGTTTCGTGAATCTGGGATTTTGGCTTTGGTATTGTTTTGTTGTGTAAACTCTGGAAATGGGCAGTGTCTTTTATGGTGGGTTTAGTTCAAGGAATTTGGTGGCGCTCATGGTAAGCTTCTTGGATTCTGAAGCTCATGGCTTGAAAAATCATATGTTAATTTTGTGTTTATAACTAGATTTTTATGCGAATATGGTATCTTGCAAATCTTGGTTTCCTGTGAGTTTATGGTAGTGTGTGTATTTGGATATTTATTAGCTTAGTTGTATATGTGGTGGAATGCTAAGTAAAATGACTAAAACGAAACATATGAAGGAAGCATGTATCATGTATCTTTTTACTTTTAATATGCTTAACCAATGGAAATATTGAAATGACAAGAAGAGGTAGATGTAGACAAGAAATGGTAAACCTTAAAAGGAAAAACTAAGCATGATATGGATCGTGAATGATGGTTTAAGATTAAGTGACTACCAACTTTTTGCTTGATGTTTGGGATGGGGATGAATTGCTCTACTTCTGTTCACTTTTGCTTGATGTTTGATGCCCTTCTGCTACTTTTATGTGTTGTGTATTCGTGACAAAGAAGAAAGGATGTAGGAAGTGAGAACTTCCTCTCTTTTTGTTTTCTCTTTTCTGTCTGTTTGGGCTTGTTGGGATTAGGAGTAGAAGAAAAGATGTTTAATTGTCTTGTTGTCGTGGTTTTGTGGCTAAAGAAAAAAAGAGAAGTGGTTTTGTTTATGCAGAGTTTTGTTGCATGTGCGCAAGAAGAACAAGAAGAAGATGTGTGTAAGAAGAAAAAGAAACAGAAGGAGTGGACTGCTCTGTTTTCTTGGTGAAGGGAAGTAGAAGGAAAGAGTGAAAACCGAAAGAGAAGAAGAGAGGGAGTCTGGCCGAAAGCCCCCTCCCTTCATCTTGTAAAGCGTTCTTTTTATAAGGAAAAGGCAACTTGGTCCCCAAGTATGCTACAGTACCGGTGTCGGGTCAGACCGGTTTGGATTTGGTCAGTCCAGGTCTGGTCAGACCTGATTGAGTTATTTGACTTTGGTTGACAAAGTTTACTTTGACCTTGGTTGACTTTGCAGTTTGATTTGGGTTTTGGACTTGGACTAATAACTATGTAGTTTTTATTTTGTAATTGTAATATAATAATCAAATTAATAAAATTTTTATTTTTATTGTATTGCCTATTGTTTCGCAAGTCGAGACCCAATCTTATAAAGCCCGACGTTCAATTAACCCAACATGGTGATTAAGGATAGCTATTGCTAAACTTGTTTGATCATGGGAACCTGATCCAAATTTTGGTTAGTGGTTAATTGTTCATTCAAAACCAAAAAATGGGAAGTCTATATAACTCCAAAAGCAAACTTAAATCGTATTAACGACTTAAAATTTGCTATTGCTTAATCTTATAAGCCACTATGAGCATACTCGTCCCCAACATTAATCATAGACCACTCTTAACCAGTTATTTTAGTTGAGTAATTGACCCAGACAAAATGGGGTGTCTACACATTGCCATTTAGAACAATAGTGAAAGATACTGAGGTAACACAAGCTCGTATCCATTTCATCCACTGTTTACCGAACCCCAGAGCTTCCATGACTGCAAATAAGAGGCCCCATTCAACCCGATCGTAAGCCTTTTCCATGTCCAACTTTAAAGCCATCCACCTATCCCAACCAGTCTTCTTCGTTTTCAAGTACTGCATAACTTCCTGAGCAATCAATATGTTATCAGATATGTCCCTTCCTTTGATAAACCCATTCTGAGCATCCGAGATCACTGACGGCAGTAAAACACTTAGTCTAGTAGTGAGAATCTTTGAAATGATCTTATAGAACACCTGACAAAGGCTGATGGGCCGCATTTGGCGCATTAGGTGTGCATTGGGGACTTTCGGAATGAGAGTAATGATGGTATGATTAAAGTTCTGCAAGAGCCGACCCGATCTGAAGAACGATGAGGCTCCACGGCACACAGAATCACCAATTATGTCCCAGTACGCTTGGAAGAACGTTCCAGTAAGGCCATCTGAACCGGGGGCCTAATCAGGGCCAATGCTAAATGCTTCACTTCTTATCTCCTCTCGAGAGACGGCAGCGGTGAGAAAAGAGTTGTGAGCAGCTGTGATTTTTCGAGGAAGGTCTAGAGCATGCACAAGAAAGGTCGGTGAAGCGCGCCATTATATAGGAATAGCTTCTGAAAGAACTCTACAGATACAGTCCCTTTCTCAGCTTCCTCAAAGTGAGAGTTCCCATCATCATCCCGTAGGACGTCATTTAGATTTTGTCTCCGCCGTTGAGAAGTAGCGAGGTGGAAATGCTTAGAGTTAGTATCACCTCTCTGCAGCCACCTCATTCTGGATTTTTGACGCCAATACTCTTCTTCTTGTAAGTAGGCAGCCGATAACTGTTTCTCCATTTCTTTAATGATATCCCAATCTGTTGGAAGCTTGTTACGTTCATCAGCTATAGCCTCTCGAAGCTCCCTGATCTGCCGAGCTGAGTTCGTGGTTCCCAACCTCGCCCACCCCACTAGTTGGTGCCGAACAGCCTTGAACAGGGAGAACAACTGGAATTGCAACTTTCCTTGCCAATGCCCTTGCCATTCACGAGCTACAATGTCTCGAGCTTCAGCATTGGAGCACCACCGCTGATCAAAATGGAATCGAAGTTTCCCTTTGCCAGCCCCAGGTATCACCTGCAGCAAGAGCATTCGATGACCCGATCCAAGGTCGGTAAGATGTGAAACCTGCACATTAGGCCAATGAGTTAGGATATCATCATTGCCTAGACCTCTATCAAGTCTCTCAAGCACATGGGTGGATAGCCACTACCGATTAGACCAGGTAAATGGAGGTCCTTTAAATCCCAAATCCGTCAATCCTATAGAAGAGACAAAGTCCCTGAACTGATCCATCACATTGAAGGAGGGGAGTCGGCCGCCCAACTTCTTTGAGGCATGAAGTAAGCAATTGAAGTCACCTAACACAATCTTTGTTAACACACAAGACGAAAGCAAAAGCAACAGTTCATTGAATTGATCATTGCGGATATTTACATCACAACTAAGATGAACAAAGAACACCCCTAAAGTACCCCAAACTATATGCTGGCATTCCACAAACAAGAAGAAATCAGCTTCACCTAGGACTCGACACTGCACATTGGGAGCACATGCTACCGCTAACCCACCTGCTCTACCAACAGGAGACACACAATAAACAAACTGATACCCTAGACGCATAAACTTCTTATTTAAAAAGTCATCTTCATGTTTGGTTTCACTAAGGAACACAACCGATAGAGAAAACCGACAAATATCTCCAAACAGAGAGGGAATTGTCAGGGGGAGCCTAATCCCCGACAATTCCAAGCCACAATGCTCATCGCGCCTGGTGGGACCAGTGCGGGCTGGTTTGCTCCATCTCAACAGCATCAAGACTCTCAAACACAGCATCCATCGGATCCAGGCGGGCCTTCTTGGTCACTGTCGTAACCTCCGCTGCCTCACTTGTGATATCTCTATCCCTGATCAGGTTGTCCGAGGAAGCTCCGGGCAGCCCTTCGACTTAGACCTTGTCAAGCCCCACCGCGTGCCTAGGGCAAGCAAGCAGGAGAGGACGAGTGTCGGCTACCACAGCAGTACTGGAGGATCCAGCGGATAGGCCATGTTGCACAGTCGCATCCGATTCCTTCCGAATCCAGGTGTATTGCTTTCGACTAAGTAAGGAACGCTCATTCACTGGGGGGGCCAGAATTCTTCGAAATCAAGTCCATGTTATATGGGGTCCTCGTCCCTACCAACTCCTCTCGGCGAGGACATTGCTGCCCAATATGCTCGAGGATACCACACAAATAGCAGAACTGGGAGAGGCGCTTGTACTTGATAACCGCTGTGAAACCGCCTTCGCCCACCTTCTCATGAGAAGCGGGAATCGATACTGGCAAGGGCAGATGCCCATCCAGCCAAACATTGGCCCGGAGATAGATCTCCCCTGTTATTGGCACCCGATGAACAGCGCCCGGATCACTCTTGCCCAGAGCTATTCCAAGGAGGGTTCCCATCTTCCGAGTACAGCAAGGAGGAGGAATGTCCCAGAACTGGAGAGGAAGTGGGATGCGCCAGAGTTGTTCAGCAATCTCCGCCGTAACCTCCACCCACGGAGCCATGTTCACCAGAAACTTGGGCAAGAACCACGGCGCTTCAGCAAAGACGCGGTCCTTCTCAGCTATCGTAGGAAACACGAACTGAAACAGGCCCTCCTCGGCCGGTAAGACGGAGATTGCTCCATGGCATTTCCAAAGATGACCCAATGTGGTTTGGAGGTGCCGGATTGGAGGCGCTGGGCCAACCACTCGCCTTAGCAGCAAGAGATCACTGCGCTCCGCTCCTCCAACCACATCCTCATCTCCGAACACCACTGCGTTCACCTCAACCATCACGAACGAAAAGATGTAGGGTAACGAGGATTTTGCACAGAATCAGCAACAAGGCAAAGGGGAAAAGCAAATTGGCGACTGGAATCGCATAGCCCACCATGGTGGCTTTAAATCCCCCTTCATCTTGCACGCAGAAGCGCGCGGATCAGAGTGGCGGAGTGGCAGTTATGGCCGTCGCACTTCGGCGAGTTCGTCGCCCCCACTTCCCACGACAGAGAGAGTTGGGAGCGTTTTTTTTACACCTTGCCAATTCTTTTCTTGATCATAAGTTCATCTTCATATGTCCTTTTATTCTCAAGAAAATGAATAAGCTCTGTTTTTTTCTTCTTCGAAGTTCCAATTGAAGGCTTGATATGCATTCCACAAAGCAAAGCAGTGGCAACAAAAGACGGTTACACATTACGGTTGCAAAATGAAAATTGACAACAAATTAAGAATAGTGATCTAATCTGGAGGAAGATCACTCAGAACAAGCAAATGAGCTACCCTATCCGCCCAAACATTAAAATTCCTTATAGAAATTCGACCTTGATAGAGGGGTGATGAGCAAGAATTTTAACCATAAGGCCAATCCATGCTCAACAAATCCAAGGTCACACATACGAATTACGAAGGAGAGAAAGCGAATTGACCAAAGAGTGGCATTTTATATTATGAGTCAAAGGATATCCATTTTTTTAGCAAGATTTAAACATTCCAACAACGCTTTTCTTCCGCTTCAATGAACGATGCGCCCGGCTTTTAGAAGTATTTTTCGGCTTCAAAAGCTGAAGCAGGGCCAAACACCTCTAAAAGTTCGGCTTTTGAAAATTCGAAAAGCGCTTTTGTATAACATAAAAGTAGAAGCTCCGATTTAGAGCTTCTGCGAAAAACTGTTTTGAAAATACAAGATTATACTTACCATATTTTTACTTTATTTCAGAAAATATAATTTTCTTTCATTATATCATTTTAAAAATAAAATAAATTATAAAATCATATTATATAATATAAAAGAAGTCTAACAAGATCCATTTTGACTACATTTTATTGTTTAGAATTATTATTCATTGTTTATATTATAAGTCCTTTATAGTCATTTTACCTAACCTCTCGTATTAAAAAGCACTTTTAATAGTTTTTCAACCAAACACTCAGCTTCTTTTTTTGAAAAATACTTTTCTAAAAGTTCAAGCCAGAAGCTGCTTTTGCAAAAGCTACCGCAGGGCCAAACTGAGCTGATAAATAAAGCAAGGTATTAAATGGGTCCAGATCGGGTCAGTAACTGATGGGTCAGTAACCCCTTCTATGGTCCCCACGTGTCAGACATTTTTTTATTTAAATTAAATGTGAAAAGGGCAGTACAGTAAAATAACACTTTCTCCTATTTATTGTTGAGGCTGACTTTTGACTGTACCACATCAGCGCCTCCTCCTCTCTCCTCGCAAAACATTTAATTTTCCCTCCCTTAATCTTTAACGGACGATTTCTCACTCGTTTTAGGTCGAAATTTAATTTTTTTGCACAGTTAGATCAGATTAATTGTGCTCTTCAAAATGATATCCACTTTAATATTTTTTGGACACAAAAATATTTGTCAGTTATTACCAGTTAAACCATATGGTATTGACTGGTATTGACCATACCATATGGTATGAAAAAAATTTAACACATCAATATATATTACGTTACCACCCAATACCATATGGTATAGTGTGGTAATATCAATATATATTTCGTTACCACCCAATACCATATGGTATAATATGGTAATATCAATATATATTACATTACCACCCAATACCATATGGTATAGTGTGGTAATATCAATATATATTTCGTTACCACCCAATACCATATGGTATAATGTGGTAATATCAATATATATTTCGTTACCACCCAATACCATATGGTATAGTGTGGTAATATCACACAATACCATACAATATCATATGGTATAGTGTGGTAATATCAATATATAATTCGTTACCACACAATACCATACATTACCATATGGTATAGTGTGGTAATTATCAATATATAGTTCATTACCACACAAAAGCATACATTATCATATAGTATAGTGTGGTAATATCAATATATATTTCGTTACCACCGAATACCATATAGTATAGAGTTATAATATCAATATATATTGTCTACAAGAAAAAAAAACAGAAGGAGGTAGAGAAAAAAGATCGTCTTGTGTCGCCTCTCATTTCCTCTTCCGCAATCAAGAACACCAAAATGCCAAAAAAATGAGAAAGATCGAAATTGAGGCCAATGAGATGATGAAGAGAAGAAATGCAATGAAAAAGAGTGGCTCCAATTTTTATTCGTCATGAAAAAAAAATAAAGAAGAAGAGAATGGAGCAGATTTAGATCTAGAAATGATATTGAGAGAGAAAAAGGAAGAGAGAAAGAGAGAGGATCTGAAAAAGAGATTGGGAGAGAAAAAGGAAGAGAGAAGGAAGATAGAAGGTTGCAGAGAAGTGATTTCTCTTTTCTTCTTTAAAAGTGCAGCCATTAAATACAAAATAAAATAAAAAATTTAATGTATAAACGGACAAAAATACCCTTCCCTACTCAGCGTCCGGCCCCAACCACACGATTGCCTGCCTCTTAGATCTATGGTCCCTATTCATTACTGACATGTCAGTAACCACTTGGTTACTGACCCTATCTCCTGCCGTATTAAATCTCCTCTCACAAATCTGTCTATGGCAATAAGTCGTCGTCTAAGCCATAAGTCATCCATCTGAGCCTCTTATAAGCGACCCATCACAATAAATTTTTTATAATGAGATTACTTAGTGGTGGACTTGTTCAATGATGGCACGAAGTGATGGAAGGGAACGAGTAATCCAAGGTTTCATGAGCATGTTTTACGGAAAACAATCAATGATGGAGAGTTACATTTGGATCATTGCAAAGAGGGCATGCATGGAAGAGGGAAAATCTAGGGTTGTAGTTTTTTCTTTTAGTTTCTATAGCATTCTTGACGACTGACGCATCTTCAGAGGAAGAACTTTAGTTTTGGTGGTAATGAATGACTAGATTGTACCCCGGTCCGTTGATCGGTTGCAATATGATAACAACAATTAACAAAGTTTCAAAGTTTAAAGTTCAGCAATATCCTCTTCTCTTGTATTCTTGTTAGGATTATATGTCAATGTCGTGCAAATTAAAAAAAAAATAGTATCAATTTTACAAAATAACTAGCAAGGTTATTTCCTAGTTTTTACCATTGAGCGAGTCAAAATATTAAATTCAAATTGACATTTACCTTCCTGGCATACTTCGACTCCAATTCATTAAATCTATACATAATATTATGGCAATTCAAAAGTAATTGTTTGCCACCTAAGCACTTGGAGAGTTCACAAATTGCCAAGGTGGACAATATTTTTACAAAAAGAAAAATAATTATTGATATATTTATGGAGCTATCTCTCTCTTCATTTAATATTTCATTTCTCTTTTATCCTTTTTTTGTATTATATCAATGTACACAATAATAAATAATGTATGAAAAGTGACATATATTACATTTGTTATCTCTAACTTTTTTAATATTTATTTTTATTTTCCAATACTTCCTTTATGTTTTTTTTTTTACTTTTGCATTGTATCGATGTACGCAACAATAGACTAATGTCTTTGAGTCACACATATAACTTTTTTCTCAACCAAAAAAATATCTTATTAAAGCTCACTAAGTAAATTTTTAACTCACTTTTAGAATAATTTACAAATATGTTACATTTTAATGAACAATATATACAAACACACATACATAATAACATTTTATCGCGAAAAAATAAAGATGGAAATTAAAGAGAGAAAACAAGAAACGCTTGAATAGAAACTTGGCCAAGCAATAAAATCTATTTCTTAAACAAAAACCTTATTCATTCTAATTAAGTGAAGACCTATGAATCATAGGTGCAATAATTTACAATGTATCCTAAGTTCAAATTACTAATATTTTGCATTTTTGCTCTAGATCGTGTTAATTGAGCAAAATCTACTGAAGTTTTACGTTATATGTTAAGAAATTTAATTTTCAAACTTGGAGTAATAAATTTTCAAGGATTATAAATCAAAATTTTTAAAATGACTTCGGTATGATTGTTTATGAACTTGACTTCATATCTTAAGATGAGACACGAGATACATTAAAAAATGATACATCTGAAAGTTAGATGAATCGTTGCTAAACTGTATGTTAAACATCATGTGTTCATCAACCACTCACCTATGCATTAATCAAATAAAGGTTTAAAATCTATCTATCTGTCTATCTATCTATCTATAACAATTCAACAATAGTTTTTTTGCCACATAAGCACTTGAAGAATTTACAAATTATCATGGTTGACACTTTTTTTACAAACACAAAAGTAAGTTAATGCTCAATTTATGTAGCTATCTCTATCTTCATTTAATATTTCCTTTTGTTTTTATTTAATAATTCAACTGTACCTTTTGTAGTATATATGTGTAGCAGCAGTATACTAATGTTTAGAGGCTAACATGTATCGCGATTGTTTAAACAAAAATATTTGAATAAATCTTATTAAGAAAATTTTCAGTTTACATCATATGCTAAGTAGGTGTTAGGCCATTATCTTTTGATTTTTCATTAGGAGAAGAAATTTTGAGTGAAGGAAAGCAAACCAAATAACGGGTGTTAAATGCAATAGAGAGTGGAGATACCCGAGTAGACGAAACTAACTATGTCAACAATTTGGTGGCGCATGTGAGAAATGGTGCAGGAGGACAATTTAAAATTCAGCTGGCGATGTTACTATATGGGCCGTGAATTGGTGGACAAAGGTGAGGATTGGACAGAACAGATCTGGTATAGAACTTCAGTAGCGGTCGTGACAAAATGTAGGAGGAGACAACTTAGCAATTGATACATATAGAGTAAATAATATTTAAATAACATTTAAATAGCTAAACCTTTCAGTTTTTTTAAATTATTAGCCAAACCTTTTGAACTACAAATGATTAGCCAAATATTTTGTATCACATCAAAATATTAACCATTTTTTTGTTATCATTAATAATCTTTTTAATTAAAATACTAAATTGGATTATAGTCTATAGACCGTCATGTGTCTCTTCCAACTCATCATCATGTTGTTGAGTCAACATTACTAACAAAAATGCTAACGGGGAGTTAACGTTTGGCTAATACTTTGTATTTTGAATTTTTTTTGAAAGATTTGGTTAATAAAATGTATTTACTATGTTATATAATATACTAAATTTGGGTCTCTTGATAGACATATGTTAACATAAGATCGTTAGGAGACTTCATGAACATCCACATGAAAATGAGGCAAGATTAGAGAAGTTGATCATCGGTGTGATCTTTCTTAGCAAACACATGCATTTTTTTTTTTTTGCAATAAAACACATGCATAACTAATAATATATTTACGGAATAAAATAATTTGATAAAAATTCAATGGAGGAATCACCTCATTGGATAAATGAAGATGATAAGTAAGAATAACTTTTCTCTCACTTATAATGTGTACTTCCATCCCTTATTTTCTTTTACAATTGTTCATATTTCCCCTTATTTTCTTAACATTTTACAAATCCCGGTAAAAAACAAGTATTAATTACACTTAAAAATAATTAAACTCTTTTTAATATATATTCTATATATTGACAATAAATGTGGCCATACAAAAAAATGCATATATTAGTATAAGTAATGAAATTTTTATTTCTAAACAAATACCAAACATAAATGAAGTTTAGAAAACGAAGGTTCTACAAATTGTAAAATTATACACTATCGCACCATATTAAGATCAAAATCAGTATGTGGGTATCTTGGATTGAGATTCTAAAATAATATATAAATAACGATAATGAGTCTCAGTTAGTCCAAATTAAATTTCAGAAATTAGCAATTGATACATATTGTATAAGAAACTAAATACAAATAAGATCTTACAGTAAACTTCATGAACATCCAAAGTATCAACTTTTAATTGGGATGAAGAAATTTATCAAATAATGAAGTATATATACAAAGAAACTCTAACTAAGATGTCCTCATCTGAACAACGTGGATTCATATAAGATAGAAAAAATTGTACATGGGACGTGGTATACCTTTGTGACATGGTTTATGAATAGAGAATTCAAACATTATAAGTGAATGTGCCAAGTATTGAGAATTTTCAATATATAGACACACCACATACTCACTTATCAATACAAAATATAATAAATTTAGAAGGTCCAAAATAGTTTGAACATATAGATAAATTGAATTAATGTCAACGATAAAATGAAATTTTCCGGCCAACGGGCCGGGTAAAAAGCTAGTTATTGTAATGTAATAGTAGGGATATTGGATAGTCTTTTCTCAAGCAACCAAAGGAGGTTGATCTAATTTTTTTTAAAAAAATAAAATAAAATAAACCGATTTCAGATGTATATTTTAATTTCAACATAATAAGAACGATATTCCAATATCGTAAGAATGTTACCTTAAGTGAAATTCAATCACTTTAGGAATTTCAAGATTAGGCCATAGCATCAAGGTAGCTTCAATTTAAGCGAATAAATTTTCACCCTCAAAGTTGGCCAATCACCAATTCATGGACATTAACATCTCAAGTAATAAACTAATAAAGTAAGAAATGTTTACGAACCCTGATACTGAGGGACAGAGGAATGAAATGGCCTAAATAAACATAACATTAATAGCTTTAGCAAGAATTTTATTGAATTGAGTTATGGTTTTGGTTCATAAAGTTATCTTCACAACACATTTTATGTACCCGAATAAGATAGTATTGTCACGTGTTTGGACGTCAATAGATTATTTGAACTTCATAAACAATTTTTCCGAAATCAACATGCAATTGCTTTTCGCCCGAGTAACTTTGAAATTCTTAAAATGTATACAGTTACTTGTTTAATTGAATAGGTCTGCAGCGAGAGCCTACTTGTATGTGTGGTAGGACACTTTCGAAAACACTTTATGTTCTTCCCTAGAGGCTCAAACTTTTTAATAAATGTTTTTGAATTTGCAGGCCTATGTGAGACGAAAGCAATGATATTATTAATCGTCTAATTGATAGAAATTAAATTTTGACGGATTTTTCTTAGATCATACTAAACGTATTTGTTTACCTCAAGGGATATACCTAGTGATAATGTGAGGATGAAAACATCCATTATATTTTGAGTTTGAACCTTGAACCAACAACAACCAACCAAAAAGAAGTGACCATATTTGTGAATTGTTAAATCGATAACAATTTTGAACTTTGTTTTTATGATATACTTGCATTTAGTTGATGGATGCCAAAATAGTTAGTAATTTTTTTAATTTGTTTAGTATCTGTATAATACTTGTATGCGTGTTAAAATGCACACAGTTGAAAGATTTAATCATATATTTTATATTGTATATTTATTTATAATTATAAAATTTTAGTGGACCGCGGGACAGGGAATCGGAAATCAAGTGAACTGCCCGCAGTCGCTCATGGCCGAATACCCTTTTAAAAAAAAAAAGCTCATGGCCGAATACTGGGATGTATAAAGTCTAGAATATCCTCCCTTGATTTGCATGGAGGCCAGGAAAAAGTTAACTGAATAGGTTTCCAGCGAGAACCTACTTATATATATGGGAGGACTATATAATCATGATCATTTTTTTTTCTTCCAGTGAGTGAAATGGAATCTCCAAAATTCTAGATTGTCATGACTCTTCCATGGATAGGATGATAGGTTGAACTAACAGAAAAATGGTTGTTGTTAAGGGCAGTGGCGGACCCAGAAATTTTATATAGGGGTGTCCTCTTTCAAAAAATAAAATAAAATAAAATAAAAAATTGATAATTAATAAAAATTATATTATTCTTTAGTAAGAAAATACCCAACTCATACAAGTTAAAAAAAATTCAATGATGTATTTTCATATTCTAAAAAATTATAAAAAATACTTGTGTATACACTGCTCAACAAATTTGTCTCGATATATCGTACTAGACGATCATTCATGAGCTTACGCATATTTGAATTCTAAATTTGTTCATGATGTAACTCAAAGCTGAAAAAACACTTTCAACACTTGTCGTACAACCATAAGATCAATACAAATTAAGGGTAACTTGTAATTAGATTAATTGTTAGGTTTTGAAAATAATTAAAAATAGAGAATAGAGTTTTGGTATTACACAGTGTTTAGAATATAGCAACAAAAAAGTTGTAGCCTAATGGAAATTATATTTATTAGTAATAGTAGTGTCCCGGGTTTGAATTACCCAAACTACCACTTATATTCTCATACACAAACTACAAACGAGAGTAGTATAATCGTTTTCAAATTTTAGGGTGTCCCAGACTATTAGTTATAATTTTTTTGTCTATACGTAAATTACCACCAGAGGTTGGATAATCGATCTTCCAAAATTTAGGGGTGTCCCAGGATACTCCTAAATGCCCCTGGGTCCGCCCCTGGTTAAGGGTGTTCAATTTTGTATGAAGCGGAACACACCAGACCAAATCGACATCTGGATTGGACACGGCGAAAATAATGCAGTCTAATCCTTGGTCTCATGAATTTTATAAATATTGAATAAAAAAATCGAATAAATATATAGATCCATCGGTCATAAGATTTATTTTACTATTGAATCGTGATTCTCATAATTTTGTCTTGTCTGGACCGGACTGTTACACATCCCCTACTTGTTGTGGTTGGTTTTCCTGCATAGAAGTCAGCAACAGTGGGAGTCCATTTGATCGCCTCTCTTTCATGCGTGGATTTGTAACTTGCCAATCTCTGGTTGTCTCTAAATCTTCCTAGGGGTTCGGTCCAATAAGTCCCTTTATTATGGGGATCATCGTGTCCTTGGATTCTCCTACCCGGCTAATGATTACCCATGGACGATGGGGGAAAACAATTAATATCCCCATTCTCGTTCAATCTAATAATATCATGTTCCAAATTCTTCTTTGCCTCCCACAAGCTAGCCTAAATCAAAGAGGGGTTGGTGCCTTTACAGACAGAAAAAAATCCAAGTGTGAAAAATAGAGGGCCTTCAGTAGTCATTCTCTGAGAGCATTAGAAGAGTTGAAAAGTATCCAAGATTGATTCGTCAATATGGACTTGTTGAAATATTAAAATAGGAAAAACAAACACCAAGTTCTTTTTTTATGGGCGCACATGATATTGTCGATCGGTTCGCCAATGAGTAGATTCGTAGGAAGAGAGTCTGGCGAAAGGAATCTCCTTAGAAGCGAGTACATCCTATTCATAATCGATTTGAGAAAAAAGGAAGATGAATATGATAAACGCAAGAAAAATACTACTCAAAGACTACCTTGAGCAAAGTTTCATTTCCCTGGAGAAAGGATATGACTTGTCCAAGCATCCCCCTTTTATGCCATCCGCTGAATAAGGACCCTTTTATGCCATCCGCTGAATAAGGAACTGAAAGTTTCTTTACTAAATCTCCCCCATTTCATAGGCACTCCAAGATATTTGAGTGATTGTTGGAGTCAGCAAAACCAATTTTTGATCTTAGTGGTTGTTGTCTTCTCATCTTGGGGTAGGTTGGCGCCGAAGAAGACATAGAATTTGAAAATTTTAACTTCTTAAACTGTAATGACTCCATAGTTGTTGATGAGTCGTAGAATGCGGGTTCCTTCTTATATATAAGCCTTGCCAAACACAAAAATATTGTTAACAAACATGCAAAAGGAGAGTATGGGCATCTCAAGTTAAGTTTGAGGCCTTTAATATGTCTAGATGCCACTGCCTTCTCAACCAAGAAAGAATTAGCAATAGACATAATGATAAAGAGGACTGTGAAAGAGAGACTTCTTGTCTGAATTCCCTTGAAGATACGAATTCTGAAGAAGCTTCCTCACTGAACATAATAGAAAACTTGATGGTATTGTGCATTCTCCAATCCATATGCATCAATTGTGAAGAAGTCTACTTTATGTACAATTGTGAAATTTGTACTATTTCACCCATATGACGTGGATCCATTTTAGAAAAAATTTAATTTCATCACAGAGCTCTTCTCCCCTAGTCAGCCATAATTTCCTAAAGAAATGCACATGGAAACATCATATCACGAAGCTTTTTATTGACTGAGGTTGAAAACATCCTTTATAATTTCTTCATTATGGAACAGAGCACATATGTTCGAGTTCATAGTATTTTTAAGAATTAGGGCTAATACCACTACAACACCCGAACTATCCCAAAATGCCACTTCTGTCCTATTGTTTCCAATATTTCATCTGTGTCATGAACTATGATACTTTGTATCATTTGTATCATGTCGGTTCTGTTGACCGTTAAGTCTTAACGGTTGACCAGACAGTGTTTAAAACGACGTCAGATTGCTGCCGACGTGGCTGCCTCATGACAGACACGTTGATGCCACGTCAAATATGAATGAATTTTTTAGAATTTTACCCAGCTTATATTTACCTTCTTCCCTCTTCCCATCGACCTAATTTCTTCTCTTCTACCCTTTCTTCTCCTCTACCTAGCCAAAGTCCCGAACTTGGTTTGCTCGAGTGTGGCTTTCGAAGACGGAGACGATGGGCTGTTATTTTTGGGCAGTCGCATATGGAGAAGTAGCGAGGGCAGGGCTTGCGTTGCGTCAGCGCGGAGTGGGTTTCATAGTAGTGGCGGTGAGGAGCCACGACAAGCTGAGGTTGGTATTTGTGTTAGGGCGAGGAGATCCGACTGTGAAGACCAACTTTGCGAGGAATATCAATCCGCCAGAAAAGAGCCTTACCATCTATTAGGTATTGTACTAGTTCATTTTGGTAATTTAGGGTTTCTTTCAATTGGGGATTTAGTGTCCTGTTTTCGTGGCAGCAATTCAAACATGTCTAGAAGAGGCTCGCAAAGCATTTCTGGGTCGAATTCATCAAATTCACGTACTGTTAAATGCCGGCATAATATACCAGCTTTTGTGTATGTTTCTCGAACTGAACTGAATCCGGAGAGGCAGTTCTAATTGTGCCCTTATTGGCAGGTAAATGAAGTAGTGGTTTTTATTATTATTTCTGATTGAGATGGGCAATGATCTCACCATGGCTTGATTTCTACATGGAAGAATGAGGAAGAAAGTTGTCGTTTGTTCATTTGGGCTGATACTCTGAATGAAGACAACGAAGGTGCTTGTCCAATGGGGTTGTTGCAGGGAATGGACATATCAGGTCGAACCTAGGTTTGATGGACTTGCAGACTGAAAGCTTGAAAGAGATTTTAAGGGTTGCTGAAGAAAAAGCAGTGTGAAGGAAGAAGGCCTTAAAATTGTTGTATGGTGATTTAGCTAGCATTAGAGAAGAGAATGCTAGGTTGATTGGGGATTTAAGGTTGGCCAATACACATCTATTGTGTGTATTGGTCGTTTTAGCAGCCTTAGTTATAGGGATAATTATTGTAGGTTTGAATTCCTCTGGCATGTTCTAATCTGTTGTTGTTGTAAGCAGTTGTGCGAACCTTTCTATGTTACTTATCTAATGGGATCTTTCTTTGTAATAAAAAAGCAGGCAACATCAATTCACAAAAACTGGACATACCAAATAGCTGCTTTTACATTCACATAAACATGTCATTACCAAGGTACCTGAAATTTTATCCCTTAAGGTACCTAAAATGTCTTCACAGAAGTACATAATAATGCCGATTCAATGTTTAGGAAATATACAACATTTCCATGGATCTACAAGTAACCTACCATACAAAAGTTTAATCCAACTTCAATGTCACAACTGAAAACGAATACCGCAGAGTTGCTAGAGTTAGGCTACTATACAAAAAACATACACATTCTAATGCCATCTAAACTACTGCTGATGTTGAGAAGGTTGCGCGGCAGGTGGTTGAGATCCACCTTGATCTATCTTAGTAGGAGTTTCATTCTGAAGGATCCTTCCACTTCTTAGCGTTCTGCCACGTCCATAGGCACCATTGAGGATGACATAGGTATTACCCAAATCAATGTGCAAAACTCCAATCCCTTGGTTAGCCTGCAAACTCGTTTATGAAGGTAACATATTAGAGAAAACATGCACAAACCTCTACTCCTTCTTGCAGCTGGAGCAACTAGAGCAGACGGTGTAGCAGGTCCAGTTGGTGCAGTTGGTGCAACTGGTGTAGTTTCAGCAACAAGAGCAGCTGATACACCTGGACCAATTGGAGGAGGTCTGCTACCACCTTCATTATTCCCTCTTCTGCGAACTCTTCTACTTCCACCGACCTCATCTCCACCCACATTCTATAATACGTTGAAATATCGTAAGTAGCATGACATTCAGACCATATAGAAAGAGTTTGTAATTGACTAATGGACTTACCTCTCCAGCACGAAGATCTGGACAACGTCTCACATTGTGATCTGGAGATTTACACTTGTTGCAGTGCATGACAATGGATTTCCTCCGGATAGCAACACCTCCAGCCCCATGACCAGTAGTCTCGATTTCTCCTGGTTGTCTCCTGCTCCTCCTCTATTTCTTAGGGCGACCAGACAGAATCTTGAACTTTGGAGGGTATACAGGATACCCTTCAGCTTCTGGCCATGCCTGCTGACCTTACAATGTAGGAATGCCATGTCTGTAGGCCATCTTATACAAGTCGACTCTATAATATTGGGTCACAAACGTCTCTGTTTCCAACCTCCTATATTGAAAACATGCAATGGCATGCTGACATGGTATATCAATCAGCCCCCAATAACCACATGTAGAAGATTCCTCTTCAAAGTGTACCACATATCCCTTTCTACCTTCTGCAACCTCGAACTTCTCTTCCAAACCTGGACTAACGACACACATCTTTGCCAAATCTATCCCAATCTTGAGCTTCTTTTCGATCCTATGAAAGAAAACGCTATCAACTCTTTCAATGTTTTTCAACTTGTCAACAAACCTAACCATCAACTTCCGAAAAATTCCCTCTCGCATGTCGTTAATTCTGTCCTCCCTTTCTTCAAGAATGTAACCACTAAATGTTTCACATATGTTTCTTTCCACCGAGTCACACCTTGGTACGTGGCTCATGAAAGCTCTACAGAAGGTGTGTGGTTCTTGATCCAGAAAATCCTTATGCAAGCTAGGATCAACCCCACTAGCCTGAATGTCTTTCATCTTCTCCAAAACTGCATTGTATCCAGGAACATTTGGGGCATACACGGCTGCCTAGTAGAGGTCTCGATGTTCATTAACTCGATGATTGACCTTCCAGTTGGCGAAGACATGTCGTGCACATTTCCTCTGTGAAGCTTCGTGTAAGCAAGTGCTTATTGCTTGCACTAGTCCCTAAGAAAACAACATCAATCATGAGTTAGTGAAACAACATCAAACTACAGAACAATGAAACAATTTGAGGGGTATGTATAATACCTTCTGTTGATCAGATATGACGGTCCATCCACAACCATCAGTGGTCCTAAGGTATTGTTGAAGTATTGACACAAACCACTTCCACGAATCACTGTTCTCTCCTTCTACGACATCCCACGCAATAGGGAACATTCGATTGTCACCATCTTTCCTAATTGCACTAAAAAACATACTAGTTAGTTCCCCCTTAAGGAAGCACCCATCCAAAGCGATAGTAGGACAGCAACCCCTAATGAAACCCTACTTAAACCACTGAAACCTATATACAGTCTCTTGAACAGCACACGTTAAGGAATAGAACTTGGGTCAACCTCGAGTATGAAGGTTCCAGCAGGATCTTTCCTCTTTATTTCTGTCACATAGGACCTGACTTTATTGTACTCCTCAACCAATGAGCCACCCAACATTCTCTTCGCATAAATCCGAGCCCTATAGCATTGCCTTTTGGAAATCTGAACGTTGTGTGCTTGCCTTATTTCAACCATCATGTTCTTCACCTTCCAATTCATCTCCCTTCTGAATCTATCAAGGTACTTTTTAGCAGTCCAAACAGCATTTACAACCTTCATTCCACAGACCTAGGACATGTGTGGTCCTTTCCAACATTCTTGATCATAAAGAAAAAACGTCCCTGCCACCTTCCATAAACGTACCACCCACAGTTGTTACGGCATTGTGTACAATGCAGTGGTTTTCAACGGCTCCTTGAACTGCTCGAGGATGTCAAATGTCATGCCCACAACCAACATGAGGGTTGAATAGTCACACATAGGGTCATATCGAGGTCCATTTTCTAGAGGGCTACCTTTGTCTTCGTCATCAATGTTGCCCCTCACGTGGCATGAGTCAATTGAACCCCTGTAGGCTAAATCTTGCACAACCCTGTCCATCAAGTCTTTGTCAACACCGTCATCCGCACCAATGGTCTCACAAGTCGGTCACCATCAACAAACAAAGACTCTTGCTAGACCTCCTCCCCAGTCCGATCAACACAAGTATGAACTCGTCGTGGTCTGACTCCTTGCTCATCCATTGCAGCAATGAACTCATCATCCGAAGTTCGGATATCATCATCCATGAGATGGGTAATGTCTCTGTTTTGTGAGTTATCCCCATCCTTCGAATCACCATCATCAGATAACTCTTCTCCAAGTTCTTCATTGTCAACGATATGAGTTTCTATTGTTTCCATGAATATGATAATTTTTTCATCTTCTATGGCTGGGAGTAAGCCATCCATCCATCACCTCACTATTAGACTGTATTTCAACTAGAGCATTATCCAAAGTGTTGGAGGTTGCCATGTACCACAACCTCTCAACAATTGCGTAATCGAAGTGGACTGTTCCAATTTGTTGGAGTTGGAAGAATGAGACATAATCTATGTCCATGTCAACAACCTCTAACTTTCCATTTATGTAGCGAATGCCATCATCAGAATATTGAATTTTCCCACCATGATGGACTATCAACTCCACCAATGTCGACATCCTACAAAATCAAACAACCCACATTAACAATAGCCTAAATTCATCGAATTCATACATTAAGCATACTTTAACCACCCCTAATTTTCTATTCCGTAAAGCATTCCACAAAGCAACTAGAATACAACTTTGCATCTAGAAAACCACAAACTCGATTCCCAACTCAATTGAATAATTCGACCCAAGACAACGACTTCTCAACCACCAATGTAAATGACCAATACGTACTTATTTCACACATATCATACCTGTTATGAAGTGACCTAAAGGGTAAAGTAGTCTTCACACTATCCTCGTGGTCCATGCTGTTCAACCTTTTCCCAGCGAATCTCCAGCTATAACACAAGCGAATCAGCTACGCCATTTACTCCTTTATACTATTTCTGGCACCTTCTTTGCTTCCCAACCACCCAGTCACCCTTCAAATACTTCCAACACTCCAGAAAAGAGACCACAAAGCCTCGCACAGAAAACCGAGAAAATTTGGGGGAACTCAAATCCCGCAAATCAGCGCCTTCTTTTTCAAATGGCTGCTCTAATCCTTCAATGGTAGACGATTTGAAGGCTGCGAATGTTCCAGGAGATATCCAGAAGAAAGAATCGGCGATGGTGGTCGTGGGTCAAGCTTTGTCAGACGGAGGAGGCTGAAGAAATCACCCTCCCCTCGAGGAATCAATCGCCCATTTTCCGTCTTCCCCGCTTCTCGTGTTGCTGAGAGCCTTCACCAGCGCCGAATCGAACACCCCATGCTTCGAGTAGAGGAGAATCAATCGATCGCCATCGTCGGGAGACTGTTTAGGGTTCTTGGTTTCCTTTGGGTTTTCCTCTCTTTGATAAGATAAGGTAAATGAGGTGGGTGAAATGGCCACACAAAATTTACCTTTTATGTCATTTTATCTTTTTAAAATAAGAAACAACTAAAAGCCACGTCGCAGAACAAAGAGCCCCGTCCTCATACACGTCAGCGCTGATATGTCATTCCGTTAAAATTAAACGGTCAACAAAAGTCAACGATAACGGAATCATAGTTCAGGACACAGATGAAATATTGGAAATAATAGGACACAGATGGAATATTGGAAACAATAGGACACAAGTGGCATTTTGGGATAGTTCGGGTGTTGTAGTGGTATTAGCCCTAAGAATTATAGGTATATTTTGCCCATCTACTTTATAAAGTTCTCTAATATACCCTCTACAATATTTCACATAAGTTCTCAAATATACCACTTCAGTTTTTGGCTCAACTGGTGGCCCACGAGACCTACCTCTCGATTTCAAAGCGGTATCTTATTCTTGCCATTACACCGCTCGATTTTCCTCCCTCCAACTGGTGGGAGATCTCTATTATTGGGACTAGAAAAAAATCGGTGGTGGTTTTTTTCTTGTTAGTGGTGAGAGCGAGTCGAGAGAGTGGGTTTGGGTGGGAGAATCAATAGCCATATTGACCGTTATTTCAGAACCTCCGACCGTCGGCGATTATATGGAGTCGGGAAGAAAAGAATATTTTATTTACTTACTTTAAAAACAATAAAAAAATTAATTGGGACAAGGAAATGTGTAGGAAGGACATTTGAGTAATTCCATACTGCAGTAAATTATTCGATCGTAATTGATCTAAGATAATGATCAACTAACAAAAAAGTGGATGGAAGGGTATATCTGATTACCCTATTATAGTAGAAGGGAAAAATTTATGCGAAACATTGTAGAGAGGCATGTTTGAGAACTTTGCAAAGTGGAGGGGGAAATATACATTATAACCCTAACTTTAACCATCATTGAAAAATCCATAAGGTAATTTCCCACTTTGATGGGTTGTTGGCTAATGAATATGTCAACAAATTAGGTCCTTGCGTGGTTGATCCACTACAGAAGAATCCTCAAATTTACCTGGTAGGTAGGGATGGCAACGGGGTGGGTTTGTGTAAATCATCCCCATCACCGCTTTCAAATATCCAAACTCATACCCTTCCCATACCCATCCAGGTAAGGTTTTGCAAACCCATCCCATATCCAAGGGTTTCGGGTACCCATGGGTAATACCCACCCCGTATATCCAACATTATAATACCTAAAGTTTTAAATGTAAATTTTCAATTATAACATTAAACGCACTTACTATATCATGAATTCGAGAAAGAGATAACCATTATTAAAATGGTTTAAGCATCTTATCCTAAAACATCCATTAATCCATAAGATAGAGTACAATGTAATCCAAATCATTATTCTCTGAATCTGATACATCTACTAAGTAATAACTGACTCACTCCTACTGTCACTCTAGAAAATGGCCAAGTGAAACCACTTACTAAAGCGTAGTATAGCGGGTTTGGGTTTTAATGTCAACCCGGGTCCTAGATTTGATGACTACTCGGTGAATTCTTGTTATCTAGCAATGAAACTTTAATGCAAGTCTAAACTAACAAACAAGCAAAGCAACTAAACGGTTGTTTTCAGGTTAAGAGAGGTCACCCGGATATGGTTCCCCCTAGACTGCAGTTAAGGCGGATTGCAATTACCAAGTTCAATTTCTATGATAGTTATACTGCGGAAGGTTCTTAAGCAGTCTGAAGTCTCGACTAAAGGTCTCCAGACCCTCTCAATCTGAGTCTGTAGCGGGCGACTAACATCCACCGGAGTAAACAGATTGAGGCCCTAACGAACAAAACCTCCACTACCGAAGTGAATTCGGTACAGAATAGTGAGTTGGCTCCTCGACTAAAGTCACCAACTCCCTACCTTCAATCAAGGATGCTCTATCAACCTAGGCAGATATTCTCATTCTAGGTTAAAGCAGAAACAACAGGAATTTGATCAGGATTCATGCCATTCAACCATTCAAACCTCAATTGAATATAATCAAATCATAGAATCAGTACTTGGGTTCATACAATCAAACCTAACATACAAATCTAGGGTTTCCCATACCCAGATGAATGGGAGAACTACTCCATGGAGAAAGAAGCAAAAGCAGATTCAGACGCGGAAATCATACTGTGAAGGATGGATTTGTGCTCCTGGACGTTGATCGGCACTCCTCCAAGCTCAAGCCAAGCTCCAATGGTGATGAAGATCAAGCTAGGGCACTTGGGAACTCTTGTTCGTCGCTTTCTCTCTCTAGGAATCGCTCTGTCTCTCTAAAACTCGAATCCCCTTCTATTTTGGCTGAAATCTGCCTAAAAGGGCATCACTGGGCAAAACACGGTCGAGGGCACGGCCGTGTTCTGCTCCAGCCCGCCCGTGCCCTTGCCAAGTGTTAAATACACGGCCAGACTCTTGGGGAAAACACGGGCGTGCTTTTGGTGGACACGGCCGTGTTCTGTCTCAGTCCTGCCCGTGTTTTGAGCTAGTGTTTGACAGACTCAGATCAAGCCTCGACAGTAAAAGCACGGTCTAGGAACACGGTCGTGCTTTGATTTAGGCATGCCCTTGTTTTGGCTCCAGCTCGACCGAATGACTTCCGAATGTCCCGAAACTCGTGCTTAGCCTTTCCTTCGACGTCTGGGACCTGAAATATGATAAAGTAGCACAACCCGGCGTAAAATAGGCAAAAAATACACGACTATGCCCATCAAACAGATAAGAACTAGGGGTGCAAATATGTGCAATTACATCGTTATCAATAACTAACAAACATAATCTTGTTAACACGAGGAGACAAGTAAAAAAGTAAAGAGAGAGTTGAGGAAAAGGAATTAGGTTTTGATTTGGGTGGTCACTCAATTGTATTTCTACTATTTATTTTCTTGAGTTACTCTCACTATGATTGATAGGTTACAATTTGATCCATAGTGAGAGTAACTCAAAAAAATATGTGAAGAAATGCTCTTGATGGGGTAGGTATGGAGCGGAGGAGGCTAAAACCATACTCTCCCCATACCCATCAAATGTTTTGCGGGATTCCCCGCGTTGACTGGGTCGGGGGCGGTCGGATACTTGCGGACCGCGATCATGGATTTTACTGCCATCCCTACTAGTCGATAACCAGAATCATATTTCCTACGAGCCTCTCACTTCCCCTTACTCAGTTAGTAAGGGACCTGCTCTTGGATTTTAAAATGAAGGGTAGAGGTTGAGGTGCCCCAGTTTTTTTTTTAAAACAAAAGTAAAAGTAAGAAAGTAAATATAATCTACTGGACAAAGGTAAACATAAAGAAAAACGATGCATAGGAAAGCTCCCCTTAGAATTTCCTTAGACATGCTTCGATACGAAAACTGATACATAGATACATGGTTGAGGAAAACCATAACGGATTGATCTACTGACTATGCTTCTTTATCCTGCCATCCCCTATTGAGATTATCACATGGGTTAAGTACTAGAGAAACACGTGGGTTAGCCAACATTACAGTTTGCATATGTCACATAGCAAAAAGGTTTCTATTATACGTGTATTGCATTCGATGTACTAATATTCACGCGTACAATGATACTCCAATTTCAATAAACATAATAAGGGGGATTTAAACTAACACTGTATATATATACAATCAAGAATCAAGCGTTATATTGTCTAAAGAACCTCTAAGGTTCATAAAACTACACAACTGACAAACTCACCACTCATGGGACATAACTTAGGGATAATATTAGTCTAAAGATTGGATTCCCCAAGACCCTAAAAATAACAGCAAGAATAGTAATGACACCCAGGGTACAATTTTGCCGCTATTACACCCGCGAACCTACGGATCATTTCTAAACTAGTGACTTGCTCTATCGATAGAGTAAGCCCTCTTTATGAGATCATCTTTGAATGTTGGCTTAGAGGGTCTGTTAATAGGCAGGTGTTTTGATAAATAAAGTAGGAGTGGAAGTCTTATGGAAAAAATCTCTATAGCATATCTACATCTTAGCCTTCAAGTAAGGAATATAAGCACAATTTTGAGCTAATCTGGGTCTGAGTAATAGTGACCAAGGCGCCAATTTGGATTATGGTCGAATAAATTTGGTGCCATTTTGGCTTTGAGGTCCAATCTTCATTTCTCAGTTCTAAAAGTGGGGTCTTGACATAACCCACTTATACAAGGTGGTCCACTAGAATACTCTAGCATGAAAGCACATAAAATATTACCCAAAGGGCATCAAAATAGTAAAAGTAGTCCTCGAAGCAACCAAGCGCACCTTGGAGCAATTATCAAGATATTAAAAGGAATTAAAGATGTGAAAACTAAGTAGTGTGTGACATTAAATATTGGTCTAAATTCTTACAAAAAAAATATTGGTCTAAATAGTATAATTTATGTGTCATTAGTGGTCTCTAAGAGTTGTGTCATCATCCATCTAATTACCACTTTTATCTCTCATTAAGGAATGTGATTTATATTTCGTGGTTGGAAAGTGCTCGCATGAAAGAACGTGGTATTTCGATCGTCCTTTTGGATCTACCAAATTTTAGGGAATTAAGCCCAGGATTCCTCTTTTGACTTCCAAATAAGAGCTAATTAAGAAAGCATCATTTTTTCAACATTGACTTCAGTTTGGTTCCAAACTAGATAATGTATTTAGTTTAGTTGCTCCTTAAGCTCTTCTTCTCTTTTCATTTTCTCTTTCCTATATTCCGTTGCCAATTTTGCAAATCACAATTGCATTGTTAAAGCTTAGAACCATGTTTACCAACAGTATCCCACACTTTTTTTTAATCATAGCAGCACATTCCTCTCTATCTTTCCATCATTTTCAAACCATAAAGAGGTATGTCTCATTATCACTTTGAAATAAAAATGAAATTGGATGGGACAATGATCTTATTCATTTATACATTCACAAAACCCGCATTTTCAAATTTGCCAGCCTTGAAGAAGATACAAGGCTAATTCAAGTTTGCTTTACCAAGAGAGAGGTTGCCTTTTGAATTCGAGATCGATAAGCACATCTTATTAAAGGAAATACTTGAACATTTCTACATTTTCATTATGAAAGGGACATCTCCCTTCTTTCTCATGGTCGTACAGAGCAACGTTGACATCTCCCACAAACAATGATCCCCTATCATCAACTTTACTAGGAATGAAGATTAGGTGCTCCCAAAAGGCCATTCTCCCTACTTTGGTTGGGGAATGGACAAATGTACAAAAAAATTTAGTACCATAGATAATCCTAACATCCAATGCAGTTAAAAGTGTGCTTCTACCTAAAAGCGGTAAGGGGTAAAATCGTAAAACGTAGAATCAAAGCGTAAAAGCCTAAGTTTTTAATGCATCCTGTAAAATAGCTTTAAATCAATTAAGTACGACATGTACTATGTAGAATATGAGTGGACAAAGTTAGATAAATGAATAAATACTTGCAATTCATATCTAAATTAGAGCAAACTCATAACATCCTAACATACATACTAACATTAAGTTGATACGAATAACTATATTTCATTTTTCACCTTGGTGCCAACTCATCAATTAAAATTTCAAAAAATAAATACGATTAATTTTTAACGTTTTCATAACAAAAGACAATAAAATAAAATAATCCCCCGGTACCACTAACCCTTTCGGAATTCAATCCTAATCCCTACTTTATTTCATCTTCTCTTCGTTTCTCCAATCTTTATCCCTCCACCATTCAATAATGCATCCACCATCTCATTATATCAACATTCGATTAAAAAAATTATTCTTTCCCAACCAACACTCTCCCAATCTAGCATATCTCTTCTGCCCAGATTTCACCACTGTCGTCGCATGGAACTCCTCCCTTGATTCATCAACTCACACGGTCTCCTGGTTGGAGCTGGAAGGCCGCATCAGTGGAGCAATTTCGGTGGCAACGGCGAGCGGCGATGGTAGAGGCAGATTGTGCTGGGATGAACGGTGATGGTCGAGTCTCGAAGGTTGCGAGTGGTGACGGTGGCGGCCGCGTGTCATAGCTGGCGACGGTGGAGTCCTCGCATCTGCTGGCGATGGTGGAGGCTGGTCGTCCCTCATCCGATGGTTGTGGGCTTGCAGTCGGTGGATACTTCGTGCAAACAATTTTTTGGTTCTCTAATCAGGGATTTCGAATTGGGGGAGATGCTCGGTTGAATGAGCAACTCGACATCACCCCTTCCTTTATTTTACTGCTAAAACGGCGTCATTGAAATGAAATTGGACCATGTTCCCCCATTACTTGGAATCGTAGAAAAGCGTTACAAAAATGCGTTTTTATGAGTTTGTAGTGATTTTAACACTTTTACTTACGCTTTTGCCCAATTTTGAGTACAAAACGATTTTAGATGGAAACTAAATCATTTTACTGCCTAGATACATAAAAACGTATACTTTTACGCTTTAAAGTGCGATTTTGACTGCACTGCTAACATCAATATAGAAGTTGCAAGCGTCTATAATTTGATAAATCACTTCCACCTTCCTTCAGATGATATAAATTGTTTCGAAATAAGGCGCGTTGGCGCTTTATTTTGAAATAAGGACATTTAACCTTTACTAATAACATAAAAAACATATTTCCTTTCAAAAACATACTCATCTTGCTGCAAGGGCATTGCACGAAGGCAAGAGCCCTCGTTGGATCAACAGTTGATTTCCTAGTAGAAAGGCGCCAATATCGGAACCATGACACCCCTTACTAGTAAAGAGAAAACGGAAGTGCGATCCTGCGCACCAGCTAAAAAAGCCCTTTCCCCTTTCACTAATAAAAAGGTAAGCTTCATAGCTCTAACTAGGAGCGAATCGGATCCTGTCAATAACCTTGTGGTCAATAGCCCATGCATAACACAATCAGAATCCGCCACATTAGCGCTCTTTCTCTTTTTTTTATGGTTAATCAAAAAATTGCATTAAACTGAAGCAACCCAAAGGGAATAAAACTCCTTTGAGTGCCTCTTAAACAATATAACTATTCATGTAAACTAGATAAACGACGTATACATTATGCCTATCTATCCAATCCAGTCGCATGAAGACTCCCCTGCAATGAAATATCACCTTCAGCCCTCCGATACAAGATGTGACAGAGTTCATGACAAACAACCTCAGGAGCACGGACAGATAGTGCCCCTTCTCTCTCCTGAAAAAACCTTTAATTTTCACTCTTTAAATCTTTAACAGACGATTTCTCACTTGTTTTAAATCAGAATTTTTTTTTTCATAATTAGATCAGATTAATTATGCTCTTCAAAATGATATCCAGTTTGATATTTTTTGGAACAAAAAATTTGAGCCAGTTATTACTAGTCTATACCATATGGTATTGACTGGTATTAAATAAGAGGATACCATATGGTATGAAAAATATCATTCCGTACCAGGGTGGTATAGTATGGTATGGAGTTGGTAACGAGAGGTATGAAATGTTTTCACCAAGAAAATTTTGAAATCCAATAGATCATTGATTAAATCATTCATTCTGTGCAAATATTTTGAAAATGACTAAAAAACGAAGGAGATATTATATGGTACAGAGAGGTATCAAAAAATATTTCTCAAAAAATATTGAAATTGGATATCATTTTGTAGAGCACAACGAAGTCGTTCCATCTATGCAAAAAAAATAAATTGAAATCCGAGTTAGAATGAAGAAGATATGGTCCGATTAAAAAAGCGAGGGAAAATAAATTCCTTTAATTCTCCACCCTTAGATCTGCAGCCACTGAAAAGAATGGTCCAGATTTGATTACTCATAGTTATCCACTCTATCTTGAGCCACTCCAACCTATACAAGATTTTTTTTTATGACCTTCTTATGGTCAACCCCTTATAGTTCCAACTCGCTATCATCATTCTGGTTAAGGTAGCTTAAGGTAATCCACTACTGCCTTTGGAGTGTTGGATGCTTCTTTCTCCTGAGTTTTTGTTTTCAACCATTGTCACTCTCACAGATTTCCTCGTCGCTCCATATTTTCCCTTTGTTTACAAACAGACATGGGCTAAAATTTAGAAAATCATGTGGAGGGTAAGTTGGCTTGATGGGATCGTATGAGGTGGCCTCCAAAATGCTTCGTTGTTTTGGGTTTGTCTTCTTTTATGGTAGACTAATAAGCCTTTCACAGTTCAACTCTGCTTCCTAGATTAGCAAGATAGTATAGTTGCTAGCTTAATTTGCCGACTTGTTAGTCTAACCATATTAACAAGTAGTATTCGGTTAATTTGGATAATTGGTCTGGTTTGGTTAAACAATTTAGTTTATTTTGTTTATTAGGTGGTTTGGTTTGATTTCAACACTGCTAACCAATGAAATCAATTAACCAATTAATGATACACCTAATATACAAAATTATTTATACTTCCATGTAACCAACCAAACCAAACTTTTGTGATTCACTATTTTATTTCCATGTGCACAACAAACCAAAACATTATGGGTCAAAAATTAATTACCTTGCCTATTTACTAAACCAAAACATTTTGGACAATTACTAGACTTTAGGATTACGTACAATACCATGACAGCCACCTCAAACTATGTATAGTTTAAGTGTTTTGTAGGAGAGCTTTAACTTCCCGATGAGTGGTATTGGTATGTACTTAATATTTATGTTAAGGATTTGTTGTAAGCTAACTATATGAAGGTGCAGAGATGATGAATGATGATAATCATGGATGGTTAGTCTTATTATTATTGCTTATATAATGATAGTTTATGATAGTTGTCGCAACCGCACCTCCGAAATCGGGGGAATCCGTCGCGATGTGCTCGGAGTCACCATCGACCTTACTTGTGGTGGATCGAACACCTTTTGGCCCGGTCTCGACCTTAGGATCGAAACCGGGATTTAGTCTGCGAAATTTAGGATTTTGTGTTCGTGAGTACAGTTACGTGTGGGGAAGTGTATTCACACCCCACAACGCCCAAAATTGGTACTACTTAAATCGATAAGTTTAGAGGTTTGGGTGTTTAAATTGTTAATGATTTAACTTAAAGTCCTATTGGACTATTGAGTTAAAATAAATTTCGTATACTATTGGTATACGATGAGATTCTACGTCTATTGACGTACATCTCGATAAATGAAAAGTTATTGGTTAGCTGGAATCAATTGATTAATGGTTATGGAAGAGTTCATTATAAAAATTATCATGATCTATTAACCGTGAGTTCAATTTACTGAATCTTTAGGAAAAAAATGTATACAAATGGGTAATGATGTATTGAAAAAGATATTTAGAAGAATTGTAGGAAATTTATTATCTAACTAGATTGAGGTTTCTAATACTTTTAATGGATTACGTATTAAGATGGAATGAGGAACAAAATAAAGCGAGGGACTTAAAAGTTCAAGGATTATGATGTATCTCAGTGGTTTGTTATGTTGAATAGTGGGAAGCTGAGAGCTGGAGGTCGGTGTTTCGAAACACCGTGAAGGTTTTTATGTATTGGTCGATTTATGGAGAAGGGGGCAGATCGGTCATTTAGGTTGAGGCCAGAGGTATATAATTGGGCTTTAACTGAGAAAACCCCTAATCTAACCTAGCAGCTGGGCGAACGGCCGCTCCCCTCTCTCTCTACATCGCTCTCTCTCTCTCTCTCCTTCATTTCTCCTTTCTTCTCTAGAGAACGAAACCCTCACTCTCTGAAAGCCGCCGCCACTCCTCACCTCTCTCTTCTCTCACTCACGCTTCTCTCTTCTTCTGCTCACCTTCCTCTCCAGACGAACGCCAAAAAGAAAAGCCCTTCACCCTTCCTCAATGACTCCGCCGCCACCTTATTCTTCCTCTCCTCGTCTCCGACCACCCAAAAGGACTCTCTCTCTCGTCTATGCTAGCCAAGGAGACCATTCGAGTCGAATTAAATCAACCGAGATTATCTCGATTCTAGGTAAAATCGAGACATGCATGGTGTTGTTTTTTATTTTTATTTTCTGATTTTTATTTCGGATTCTACTAATTTTCTGGGTTTTCGCATTGCATGTTGATTTGGGTTTTCTGGGGGTCGCCTGATTTGGCCACGATGGAGGGGAGAAAGAGGAGACGCTCGGCGGCTTAGAACCCCGGCGTCAAAGCTCCGTCGATGGCGATTGACGGCGACAGGTGAGTTTTCTTGCCTCGGTAATTTTTATTTTAGGTTTATTAACCCTTTAATCGACTCTGACTTCTATTTTTTGTTTTGAAGCAGGTCTTAAGACGAAATTGATTAGGTGAGGTTCCCTAAATTTGATTGGTGATTATTTTGTGAATCTGGAATAGATGCACAGATCTGAATTTTGGAAACATGTCTGTGTGGTGTGACGATTTTGGATATGGAACATTTGTGTTAATATGGCTTTAAATTTGGAAATTCGCGGTTTATTTGCGGATTGGGCAGTTTTGATTGTTTGGTATTAGTGTCTGGCGTTTTTGGGTGACGCGAGTATGGATTTATGACTTTGAGATTTGGGGAAAATGTTTGTGTTCCTCTGCATTTGGTGCTTGTTAACTGTTAAGTGGGATTTTGTGGTGATTTTGTTTTACTTTATTCGGATGATGATGGTATTTTTACCAATGTGCTAGAAAATAAAGGAATTGAAATATACGACATAAATACACACACGAAGGAATAGCAAAAGATAGGTAGTAAATAGCGTAGTAGAGATGGAATGGCAAGATCAACGAGTAGATTTAGCAAAATAGTATGTATATCAGAGACTTAACTCAAGTAGTTAGCTGTTGTTGTCGGTTAATATATTGATGGTGCTAAAAATAAGTAAGTAATGGACCGAAAATAAAACTGAAACTGAAGAGCTGATAAAGTAAAATAGGTGAGATTTCTCTTTCAAATTAGTTTGGTCAGTGTATAGTTGAAAAAAAGGCTTGTATTAATTACATGAATATGATATATATGCATGATAGTAGTAATAACAACAAATAGAGAGAGTTGGCTTGGCAAAAGGATAAGATTAGTAGAGAATAGAATGAAATGGCAGTAAATCAATCATATATCATTAGAATTGGAATGTGAACCTGGGTTTTGCTCAATACAAACCTCGTTGGGCTTCTGTTGGCCTAGATGCCTTTTGCTTTTATTTGACAGAAAATAAAGAGGAAAAAAAAAGTGTTTTGTATCTTCCTATATTTCCAGCGTTTCCACTTTCTGAATAGACTAAGAAAAGAAAGAAACTCTGAACTAGAGCTGACAAAGAAAGAAGTGAAGGTTTTCCCCAGTGTTTTCCCCTCTGAAAAGCTGTCCCCTCTCCTTGAGAATTGGGCCTCCTTTTATAGAAAAAAAGGCGGTGGTTTCTGGGTTCGGTCGGACCAGTTCGGTTCGACCAGTCGTCTGTTGGTTGGGTCGTTGGGCTGGTTCGGGTTGCTGGTCCATTAATTTGTTTGGGGTTCCTTCGGGCTTCATATCTGGGCTCGCCTTGGGCTTGATGAAAATCTGTCAACCTTTATGTCTGGGCTCGTTTTGGGCTTGGATTGTGGGCTATGATATTCTGGGTTTTTCTTTGATGTCGGCCAGAACTGATTGGTCTCCTTTTTGTTGCTTAGCAGGTCCATTGCTGGCTTCAAAAGAGATGAAGAAACTTGTATTGATTGATTGTAAATTTTCATTCAGTAATTGTTATTTAATTTGTAATTCTTATTGTAATTGTGATTTAGTAATAATTTTAATAATACGTTCTTCTTTATTTTATTTTGTTGTGCAAAAAGTTGAGATTGGAAGCCAATCGATCCTATTAGATCCACTGGAATGAATTCAAATAAATTATACAATCGTCGATATTTAGACTCGCAAATTGTCAATCTAATTATCTTACGACATTTCATTATTAAATTAAAATTTTTTAATTGAGTAATAGACCCGGACAAAATGGGGTGTCTACAATAGTAATAACATATGGTTATGTTTTATTCATTAATAGGATAATTGTTTTCATGTAATGTTATGTTATTTGGTTAATTCGATTATCCGATTAACCAACCCAATTAAAGTTTGATTTGGTTAATTTGGTTTTCGTGTTAATTTGGACGATTTGGTTAAGACATTTTATTCAGTGATTAATGAAAATTAGACTTAATTAATTTGGTTATTATCACGATAACCATTTAAACACTCCTACTAGAGAGCTCACACCCCATCACGTGGCAAATTCATTCTCCTCTCCCTTTATTCAGCCCTACACTAAGATCAAGATACATCTAAACTGCGACAAAACTAATATTCCTTCCCCCATACAGATTCAAGAGAACATGAAGGACATCGATGTCATCCCAATATTGACACCTGATGTGATGGAGAATATTGAAGCTATATGAGTAATCTATGTTCAAGACATGGAGATAGACTAGGCCCGATTCAATAAATACTTATCAGCTTCTCGTATAGTATTGCGTACTTATGTGGCTAAATTGCAAGTTTAATCAATACGAAAAGCTGCTAGGTATTTATTGATTAACAGTTCAAATTTGGTCACTGACCGTTAGTCTCCGTTAACTTTTGCTGATATGACAGTCAACTTTCACCGTTGACCGTTAAGTGAGTGACGTGACAATTAAAAAAATAAAATAATTATTTTATTTTCCACCTAATTATTATAAAAATTAAAAGAAAAAAATCTACCCAGGTGATCCGCCCATATGAAACCCTTTCCTATCCTTTCCCACAGACACCTCCGACCCGAACGCCGACGAGGGGTCTTGCGCTTCGAGAAAACGTAAATCATTTCCCGGGGTTTTTGTCGCGGGTAAACGTTAATCGTTTGCTGTTCTGCCGTCCTCACCGTACGGTTACCCTTGATGCCGCCTCGTCCCTCGACTGCCACTGGCAGTACCCAAGAAAGGTGGAATAGCCTTACCTTACCGGCAAGATCGACCATCTCGTTGTAGGGTTTAGGTGAGGGAGGGAATTCGTCTCGAGCTGTTGCCTAGTTGAAGAAAGCTAGGGTTTGGATGAGTGGGATGCCATGGCGGACGCTACCACACTTCTCAATGACCTGCCGGACAAAGGCAGGTGTGATGGTTTTGCCGGCAAGCTGGGAAAAGTCGAGGGAGAGAGATGGGATTGTGAAATTGGGGATGCAAGAGGCAGGGTCTGGATTCGGGTTGTTACGCTAGTGGTCTTTGATTAGGGAATAGAAATTTTCGATTGCGCCGGATTCGTTTGCGGAGAGAGCGGCGGGGACGGGGAACGGTGGTCGAGTTGGTTCGTCATTATTGGAGTTCGATTATTTATCGTGGATGAGCAGCTACGAAACTTCGGGAGAGGAAGAATAGAAAGAAATGAGGAAGGGCCAGGATACAGGGCAAAGTGAGGCGGGGAAACGGAGGCAGGAGTGGATTGCCGCCATTGATAGCGGTGAAGGAGGCTATAATAATTAGGTGACGCTAATATAAGTGATTGCCTCCGATAAAAACCACTAAGCATTTTTTTTAATTTTTTTATAATAAAAGGTGAAAAATTATTTATTATTTTTTAATTGTCACGTCACTTACTTAACGATCAACAGTGAGAGTTGACAGCCACATCAGCAAAAATTAATGGAGACTAACGGTCAGTGACAAAATTTGGACTGTTAACCTAATTTAAGTGACTACGGATGAAATAAATTAATTTTAGTGGCAAATGTGAACTTTACTAGTAATTCAAGTGACCAAACTTGCAATTAGCCGTACTTACGTTGAAGCTTTCTTACCACATGATTGTTGTTTGTCCATACACTTCATGCTATCTTACAGTATTTAACAAGTAATAATAATTAATCTATTTTTATATCTTTGGTTCAAGTTTAACTCCAAGTTTTTTTTTATAAGGGTAATATAAGTTGGTCTAGTGGTAATACCACTAGTTTTGAATCTGGAGGTGATAGACCATCATTTGCACATATTTTGACCACCATTCTTGAACCGTTTGAGAGTCGATTCTCGTGTTTTAGGCTGATTTCAGCTAGGTTGTTTGTTTAAGTCATATTTCAGGACTTGGAGTGGATATAGAGGCATGGAAACGAGTTTCGGGTCGAAAAGTGGAAAGTTGGAGCTACATGAGCTGGAAGGAGAAAATACCCGGTCATGCCCCAAAGTACCCGACCGGGTAAATGAGAAGGACCGGGGAAAGCTGTTTTGGAGGCCAGGAGATCAGGAGGGCCCCCGCCAGAAGGCATAAATACCCAATCGTGTATTCTGAACCTCGATCGGGTATTCACCATCCCCACTGCGCTGCGTTTCAAAATACTAGGCCAGTCACCTGAAATACCCGATCGGGTATTATAGCCGGGTATCGTGATCTGCCCTTTTGAAGGGAAGAAAGCCTCTTTTGTGGGGGGGGGGGGGGGGGTTCCGATTTTTAGAGAAAGAAAGCATAAACCTAGAGAGAGAGAGAGTGACGAACAAAACTTCCAAGTGCCCTAAATTGATCTCCATCACCATTGGAGCTTGGTGGAAGCTTGGAGAAGTACCGATTGATTACCAGAAGCATATTTTCATCCTTCACAGAATGATTTCCGCATCCGAAGCATATATTTTTTCTCTCTCTATGGAGTAAACTCTCTCACTCACCTGGGTATGAAGAACCATAGATTCGTATGTTAGGTCTGGTTGTATGAACCCAAGTACATGTTCTTTGGTATTGATTATATTTAATTAAGGCATGATTTTCTGAATTGCATGAATCCTGATCAAATTCCTGTAGTTTCAGCTTTGACCTAGAAAGAGAATATCCTCTTAGGTTGATAGAGCACCCTTAATTGAAGGTAGTGAATTGATGACTTTAGTCAAGGAGTCGGTTCACTATTCTGTACTGGATTTACTCCAGCAGAGGAGGTTTGGCACGTTAGGGCCTCAGTCTGTTTACTCCGGTGGAGTTTAGTCGCCCGCTGGGGATTCAGATTGAGAGGGTCTGGAGACCTTTAGTCGAGACTTCAGACTGTCTAAGACCCTTCCGCATTATAATTATCATTGAAACCGGACTGGTTGAATTACAACTTGGCTTAACTGCAGTCTAGGGGGAACTATATCTGGGTGACCTCTCTCAAACTTGGAACACAACCTTTACTTCTTTTGTTTGCTAGTTTAGTGGGAACTTCATTACAGTGGAACCGCTAAATAATAAGAATCTCATGGAGTAGTCATCACACCTAGGACCTGGGTTGACATTTAAATCTATGTCCGCTATACTACGCATTATTAGTTGGTTACACTTGGCAACTTTCTAGTGTGACAGTCCAAGTGAGTCAAGTTTTTGGCGCCATTGCCGGGGACGGCTAGGTTTTTGAAGAAACGTGATTTTTGTTACTTTAGCATTTCTTTTCCGCATTGATTGTTTTGTTTTGTTGCACTTGTGCCTTCACGGGGTTTGCTTGCTTGGTTGTGTGCAGGTAGTGCATGACCTGTAGCCAGTCAAGAGAACTACTACCATTTGATTCTGAGCTAGAACGCACTTGTCGCCAGCTTAGGAGGCAGCAACGAGCAAGACTGGCTACGGAGGAAGTGCAGATCGATAGCCATCTAAGCAGCGATTCCGAGCAGGAGGACGAAATGGGAGACGAGCACAACAGGGTGAACCTGAACCTGGGGCAGAACCAACCCCTGGGGATGCCCATGCAGGTTCCCCCCGATGAATCTGGTTTTGGCCGATAATCCAGTTCCCCAAGCAAATGGTACTCACCATCAACCACCCCCGCACAGTCCTACTATGAAGTGATACTACACTCCACGGATCGCCGACATCCGCCCCGTCATCCTGTATCCGCCCATTCCAGCAAATAACTTCGAGATCAAGCCATGCTGGATTCAACTGATAACATCCTCCATCCAGTTTCATGTCCTCGAGGATGATGAGGCGAGGGTGCACCATTCCCGGATCTTGCAGCTTACCAATGGGTTCAAGCTGAATGGTGTACCAGATGATGCAATCGTCTTCACCTCTTCCCGCACTCTCTGGCGGAGCATGCAAAGAGGTAGCTAGAGACCCAGCCACCATTGTCCATCACGTCCTGGGATGATATGGACGACAAGTTCGTTCACAGGTACTCGGGAGAGATCACTCATCTCCGCCAGGAGCCAGATGAGTCCCTGAGTTATGCTTGGGAACGGTACTCAGGATTTTTCTGGCAGTGTCCCCATCACGCCTTTAGTGATGCATTCACTGTGGGGGAACTTGTACATTGCTCTATCTCTAGAGAGCCATATGGTGGTCGAGTCTTTATACCCAGGAGGGGACATCATTACTAAGACTCCACCCGAGATGAATCAGATGATCAGTACTTTGGCTGCTAGAGATCATTCTTGGGGACAGAGCACCAGATCTAGGTGTGCATTCCACGGAGGCTCGATCCGAGCTTGAGCGGGAGGTGGCTGAGCTCGTCTAGACATTGAAGCAGCCCAACAGTCTTATTCCTGGCATAGGATTGGCCATCCTTCAGTTGCACAGTGCCAGTGGCGTGAGAGCTCGAACCACTTGGTGGAAGACTGCCAGGCTATGTAGGAGTCTTCTACACCCCAAGAGCAGTTGGACTTCATCGCCAATGCTCAGTGCCTTGATCCTTATAGTGGAACATATAATGAGGGGTGGCGCCAGTATCCCAATTTCTCCTAGAATGGCAACAACGGCAATACCACCAAGCCTCCCGGTTTCCCAGATAGAGCGGGTGGTTTTTAGCAAAGGCAGCCTTTCCAGGCCAGATAGTGTCCATTCCACAGCAGCAGCCTTATCAGCCCAGACTAGGGCAACCATTTCAGCAGCAGCAAAGACAATTTGTCCAGCCGGCAGCAGCTCCAACATAAGATGTCCAGATGTCAGAGCTGAAAAACATGGTGCAGACTTTCGTGAGCGCCAACATAGCGAATTTTGCCTGGCTGGACTAGTGCATCACCTCACTGGAGGCAGGCCAGAGGAACCAGGGTGCCATACTACTAGATCTCCAGAACCAGATTGGAGGCATAGCTCACCAAAACACCACCAGAGCACCAGGAACTCTGTCTGCCACCACCATTCCAAATCCTCGCGAGCCTAACCAGCAGCTAGATTCCATCACTACTCGAAGTGGCAAGACGACATCTGCTATCCCTACTCCGACCAAGCAGGAGGAATCAACACCTGCTTCAACACTTCTAGCTGACAAAGCAGAGGTGGGGATCGGGACATAAGCATGTGCTCCTAAGCAACAGCCAGTGGTTAAGGAGCATGTTCCCCAGCTTCCCTTCCTCACTCGACTGCATAAAGACAAGTTGGAGACTGAGTTTGCCAAATTTATGGCAATGTTGAAACAGATCAACATTAGCATGTCGTTCATGGAGGCACTGTCGAAGATGACCAAGTACGCCAAATTCATGAAGGATCTCCTCACCAACAAAAAGAAACTTAAGGATCTCTCGATAGTGATGCTAAGCGAGGAGTGTTCTGCCATCCTACAGAACAAGCTTCCCGAAAAGTGCAAAGACCCAGAGAGTTTTACTATCCCTCTTGTTATTAACAGCATGCATGTAGGAAAGTCCTTGGCGAACCTAGGCGCAAGCATTAATGTCATGTCCTATAAGTTGTTTAAGAAGCTAGGCCTAGGTGAACCTAGAACCACTAGGATGAGCATTCAGCTAGCTGATCGCTCTATTGTGCATCCTAGGTGTATCATAGAGGATTTGCTTGTTAACATGGGTGCATTCACATATCCTGTTCATTTTGTTATTCTGGATATAAATGAGGGCGTGGATGTGCTTTTCGTTTTGGGTAGACCATTTCTCGTCACCGCTAAGGCGTTGATTGATGTGCATAGTGACAAGTTAATCTTGCGGGCTGGGGATGAACATGCTACATTTTCTGTGTCTGATAATGCAAAGCATTCCCATTTGCATGATGACTTGGATTACTGTGATATGCTGGCTGATTTTGAAACCGCACTCGCCATCACGAGTGCGGTTACTGACGATGCCCTTGAGCGTTGTATTTTGCTAGGTGAGCAGGCATCGTAGGGGCTACAACTAGAGGAGCAGCTAGCCGCTCTGGAGAGTGGCGAGTTTTTGGAGGTTGACAAGCAGTTCAAACCAATCTCATCCTCTCCTCGCATTACCACCTCTCTGGAGGAGCCACCAGAACTGGAGCTAAATCCTCTCCCTTCTCACTTGGAGTATGCATTTATCCGGGAGGGGAACAAGCTTCCAGTCATCATTAGCTCGACCCTCACACCCGAGCAGAAAACCAGATTGGTGGCCCTGTTGAAGTAGTACGAGCGAGCTCTGGTATGGAAGATCACTGATATCTGGGGGATCAACCCTTCTTTCTATTCCCACCGGATACTGCTAGAGGATGAGATGCGGCCAGTGAGGCAGCCCCAGCGGAGACTGACACCGAACCTGGAGGTAGTGGTTCGGGCAGAGATTGTAAAGCTGATGGATGCGGGGATCATCTTCGCCATTTCTGACAAAAGAGTGGGTGACTCACTCCTACTGTCACTCTAGAAAATGGCAAAGTGTAACCACTTCCTAAAGCGTAGTATAGCGGGTTTGGGTTTTAATGTCAACCCGGGTCCTAGATGTGATAACTACTCAGCGAATCCTTATTATTTAGCGGTGAAACTTAAGTGCAGGCTCAAACAAGCAAAAACACAAAGCAAGTTAAACGGTTGTTTTCAAGTCGAGAGAGGTCACCCGGACATGGTTCCACCTAGACTGCAGTTAAGCCGGATTGCAATTTACCAAGTTCAGTTTTAATGATAGTTATACTGCGGGAGGTTCTTAAGCAGTCTGAAGTCTCGACTAAAGGTCTCCAGACCCTCTCAATTTGAGTCTCCAGCGGGCGAGTAACCTCCACTGGAGTAAACAGATTGAGGCCCTAACGAACAAAACGTCCACTACCGAAGTAACTCCTGTACAGAATAGTGAATTGGCTCCTCGACTAAAGTCGCCAATTCACTACCTTCAATTAAGGGTCTTCTAGGGATGGCAACAAAACCCAAACCCACGGGTACCCACCCGACCCAACCTGGTCAACGCGGGTAAAATCCGTGTTGACGGGTTTTGGGCCGGGTTTGGGTTAAACCCGTTCACTATTCACCGGATTGGGTTGATAGGAACTTGTTATTGTGAATTTTTTATGACAAAAACCCGTGGGTACCCATGAACCCACGGATACCCAGCGGGTTGGGTTGGGTTTGAGTTTTTCAAACCCAGTGGGTTGTACCCCGAGTTTTTTTCACGGATAAACCCATGGGTTTGGGTTTAGATTTGGCAAAACCCGACCCAACCCGACCCATTGCCATCCCTAGGGTCTTCTATTAACCTAGGCAGATATTCTCTTTCTAGGTTAAAGCAGAAATAACAGGAATTTTATCAGGATTCAAGTCATTCAATCATTCAAGCCTCAATTGAATATAATCAAATCATAAATCTGGACTTGGGTTCATACAATCAGACCTTACATACAAATCTAGGGTTCTCCATACCCAGATGAATAAGAAAACTACTCCATGGAGAGAGAAACAAAAGCATATTTAGATGCGGAAACCATACTGTGAAGAATGGGTTTCTGCTCCTGGTCGTCAATCGGCACTTCTCCAAGCTCAAGCCGTGACGCATCCATTTGTGTTAAGGGTCCGGGATATGTAACTGCTCAAGACATCAACATTCTATCCACTTTTTAGGCTATCTTTCAAGTCTACGATTAAATCCTTCGGTCTTACGAAGTCAAATGGTAGAAAATTTTTTTTGTAATGGATAATACTAGGGCACTTGGGAACTCTGGTTTGTTGCTTTCTCTCTCTAGGAATCACTATGTCTCTCTAAAACTCCGAACCCCTTCTCCTTTGGCTCAAATCTGCCTAAAAGGCCAACCCTGGGCAAAACGCGGTCGAGGGCACGGTCGTGCTTTGGTTTTGCCCGCCCGTGTTTTGCCCCGTATTTAAAACACGCCCGCGTCGGCCAAAACACGGTCGTGCCTAAATATGGACATGGCTGTGTTTTGCTTTAGGCCAGCCCGTGTTTTGCTTTTCCATCAGTTCAACTCTTGGCAATAAAAACACTGGCGTGCTTGTATGTGTACACGACCGTGTTTTGGTTTAGGCCAGCCCGTGCTTTGGCCCCAGCTCGACCGAATGACTTCCAAATGCCCCGAAACTCGTGCTTAGCCTTTCCTTCGACGTCTGGGACCTGAAATATGACAAAGTAGCACAACCCGCGTAAAACGGGCCAAAAATACACGACTACTCGCAGCAAACGGATACGAACTAAGGGTGCAAACATGTGCAAATACATCGCTATCAAATTCCCCCACACTTAACCGTTTGCTTGTCCCCAAGCAAACCTTACTCAAACCAATGCAACTCTCCAGACCTCTATAGCAACAAACAACCCCAATCGTCGATAGAGGATTTTCTAGATCATATAGCAACTTACGTGGTCAAGTAGTCTTCTAAGACGTTCCCTATCTCCCTCAATGCGAGTACTAGACTCAAGCTAGGATCATGAGAAGAAGTAGAAGTAAGACAGTCAGTTCATGGATGAAGGGAATCATGTCATTCTCAACCAAGGACTCGTTGTACCAGGGTGCTCTTTTCACTTCATTTCGCCGTTGGAACCCCTTTTTCACTTTCATTTTACTTTTTTTTTTCTTTTTCATTCACTTGGCGGGGGTTCCAACTGCAGTCTCTTACACGGTCGACCCTTATTAGTCGAGCAAGAGCAATTTTTGTACATCTGGCATTCGCCAGAGTACTTCTTTTAACTCCTTTTCCTCAACTCTTGTGGAGGGTCAATGAAATTAAGGGGGATTAGAAGCTCTATCCGTGCCCTTAAAAACACATCCTCAAGTAGGCAAACCGTTCAACGGGTGGAAGTTTTACTTGTACTAGAGACGACTTAGCTTCACCTTGTAGGAGTACCCCACTAAGGATCACTAAAATCTCTTCCAAACCCCAATTTTTGTGCAATGAACGGTGCCGCACACATTGGGCTTACCCCATGTTTAAGATTTTGATGATTTTGACATGGAGGACCAACTGCATTTTTCATTTTCCACATGAACACCCTGTTCGATACGCGAGTCCATAACACAATCCACATAGAGTTACCATTACCACATGAATTCAACGGTCCTAGCTCCACTAATTCACAAAATCAACTGGCACAGCAGAGAGCTAGATAGAAAAAATCTTATACTTCAACATCCTCCATAGTGCTACACTACCTCCCTAGGTTGCACATTACTATAGAGACTGTCAATTCAAAGCATACTGAGCAGGAAATTTGCAAGGAAACACGTAATTGGAGCCCTCAAATTTAAAAATTTGGACAGTGGACTAGGCTCCAAGCACACAAATAGATCTAATGCAGTCAAAAGAGAAACATCCCCCCACACTTAAGATCGACATTGCCCTCAATGGAAAAGAGGGAAGGATAAAGGGGAACGATGTTACCGGTGTGCACGGACTACATGAGACTGGAAGCGGACTAGTCTGAGTGAAGAGGACTGGAGAGGGGACCAGTCAGGGACAAAGCACAGCTAAAGGGAACAGAAGAACTCAAACACAATCCGTTAGGTCCAATTGTCAGCCCAATAATACATCATCCAAAACAAAAGAAAACAAACCAAAACCAAACCAGTGACAATCCGACCCAAAACAAAAGGAATAAACGAAAACCGTGGTGGGGTTGCCTCCCCACAATCCGTTAGGTCCAATTGTGAGCCCAATAATACATCATCCAAAACAAAAGAAAACAAACCAAAACCAAACTAGTGACAATCCGACCCAAAACAAAAGGAATAAACGAAAACCGTGGTGGGGTTGCCTCCCCACAAGCGCTTCTTTACCGTCTTTTAGCTGGACGCCCATGGTGGATACTCAACGGGGTGCAGGAATAGGTGCCTCCAAGAGCGGATCCACATCGCTCTTGAGGTACAACTTCAAATTGTGGCCATGCACCCGACGGGTGCGACCACCAGCATTGGTCAGCTCGACCTGGCCATCCGGCAAGATGCAGGCGAGGGAGTACTCGGATGGCCAGGGTGGTCGTGGTGCAGGAGGTGGGACCAGCTCATAGTGGTCTCCACCTTTCTTCTGAGCAGGCTTAGCCACCTGCGGCTTCGGCCATCACTCCTCTTTGAGCTTTTTATTTGCAGGTGAGGTTGAATGGGGTGGCGGCGAAGGCGTGAGAGGGGAATCCTGCAACACGAGATGCACAGAGGGGTATACGACAGGCTCGTGTACCTGGTGAGAAATGGCATGCATAGGTGTGACATCAGGCATATCACAATGATCAAGGTCAGCCACAGAAAAAAGTAGCCTGTTCATTCCCAACACGCAAGATCAGTTTACCACTATGCACATCAATAAGTGCCTTGGCGGTGGCAAGAAATGGTCTACACAGAATCAAAGGCACATCCACATCCTCATTTATATCCAGAACAACAAAATTAACAGGATACGTGAATGCACCTACTTTAACAAGCAGATCCTCTATGATACCCCTAGGATGCACAATAGAGCGATCAGCTAACTGAATGCTCATCCTAGTAGGGCTAAGTTCACCTAGGTCTAGCTTTTTAAACAGATTGTATGGCATGACATTTATGCTAGCTCCTAGGTCCGCCAAGGACTTCCCAACATGCATGCTACCAATATTAAGAGGGATAGTGAAACTCCCTGTGTCTTTGCGCTTTTCGGGCAGCTTGTTCTGCAAGATGGCAGAACATTCTTCGTTCAGCATCATTGTCGAAAGATCCCCAAGTTTCTTCTTGTTGCTGAGGAGATCCTTCAAGAACTTGGTGTACTTGGGCATCTTCGACAGTGCCTCCATGAAAGGTATGCTGATGTTGAGCTGCTTCAACATTGCCATGAACTTGGCAAACTCAGTCTCCAGCTTATCTTTGTGTAGTCGAGTGGGGAAGGGAAGCTGGGGTACGTGCTCCTTAACCACTGGTTGTGGCTTGGGAGCAAGTGCTTCCTTCTCCACCCTCACTTCTACATTATCGGCTAGAAGTGCTGAAGCAGGCAGTGGCTCTTCCTCCCTAGCCTAGGAAGGTACCGCCGATGTGGACTTGCCACTCCTGGTGGTGATGGCATTCAACTGCTGGTGCGGCTCCCGTGGATTGGGGAAGGTAGTGGCGGGTAGAGTTCCCGGGGCCCGGGTATTAATTTGGCGAGCCATGCTACCCATCTGGTTCTGTAAATCTTCCAAAACGACACCTTGGTTCCTCTGGCCTGCCTCTAGTGAGGCTATGCTCTGGTCCATCCTCGTGAAAGTTTCCTGGGTGGTAGTCATGAATGCCGCTAGAATATTTTTCAGCTTCGTCATCTGATTATCTGGAGCCGGAGCTGCTGCTGGCTCGGCATACTGACGCTGAGGCTGCTGCTGAGGAACTGGCCCCTGTCTAGCCTAGAAAGGCTGCCTCTGCTGAAAACAACCTGCTGATGCTGGGAAACCAGGTGGCTTAGTGGTGTTGCTATTCCAAGCGAAGTTGGGATGCTGGCGCCACCCCTCATTGTATGTATTGCTGTAGAGGTCAAAGCGCCGAGCATTGGCGATGAAGTCCAACTGCTCTTGGGGAGTAGTTGACTCCTGCATAGCCTGGCAGTCTTCCACCAGATGATTTGAGCTCTCACACCACTGACATTGAGCTACTGGAGGTGTAGCCAAACCTCTGCCCGGAATAAGACTGTTGGGCTGCTTCAATGTCTGCACTAACTCGGCCACCTACAGCTCGAGCCCGGACCTGGCCTCCTTGGAGTGCACACCACGGTCCCGGAAATTCCCGCCTCTAGTGGTCTGCCCCCAGGAATGATCTCTAGCAGCCAAGGTATTGATCATCTGGTTCAGTTCGGGTGGAGCCTTAGTAAGAATATCCCCTCCTCGGCATAGAGACTCAATCACCCTCTTGCTGTTAGGAGAGAGAGCACTGTAGAAGTTCCCCTCTGTGAATGCATCACTGAAGCCATGATGGGGACACTGCCAGAAATATCCCATGTACTGCTCCCATGCATCACGAAGTGACTCGTCTGGCTCTTGGCGGAAGTGAGTGATCTCCCGCCGGATCTCTGTGGTCTTCGATGCTGGATAGTACCTGTGCACGAACTTGTCGGCCAGATCGTCCCAAGAAGTGATGGACAACGAGGGGGTTGGGTATCCAACCACCTCTTAGCATTCCCCGCCAGAGAATGGGGGAAGAGGTGAAGGCGGATTGCGTCATCAGGGACACCGTTTAGCTTGAACCCGTTCGTCAGCTGCAGAAAACGGGAAAGATGCACCCTCGCCTCCTCATCCTTCAAGCCATGGAACTGGATAGAGGATGTATTGAGTTGAATCCAGCATGGCTTGATCTCAAAGTTGTTCGCTGGAATGGGCTGATAGAGGATGACCGGGCGGATGTCAGCAATCCGTGGAGTGTAGTAGTACTCCAAGGTGGGACCCGACGGCGGTGGATGATGATGAACCGCATCTGCCTGGGGTACGGGGTTGTTCCCCAAGACCTGATTCGTCGGGGGAACCTGGTGAGGATTCCCCTGGTGTGGATTGTGATCTCCTTCCATCTCGTACTCTTCCTCGGACTCGCTACTCAAGTGGCCGTCTATGCGCTCCCCCATAGCCAGTATAGCTCGCTGTTGTCTCCTGAGTTGGCGACAGGTGCGTTCAAGCTCCGGATCCAATGGCAGTAAACCTCATGACTGGCTACGGGTCATGCACTACCTGCACACTATCAAGCAAGCAAACCCGTGAAGGCACAAGTGTGACAAAGCAAACAATGCTAAAACGAAAAGCTAAACTAACAGAATTCACGTTTCTTCAACAACCTAGCCGTCCCCGGCAACGGCGCCAAAAACTTGAATCACTCCTACTGTCACTCTAGAAACTGGCCAAGTGTAACCACTTCCTAAAGTGTAGTATAGCGGGTTTGGGTTTTAATGTCAACCCGGGTCCTAGATGTGATGACTACTCAGCGAATCCTTATTATTTAGCGGTGAAACTTAAGTGCAGGCTCAAATAAGCAAAAACACAAAGCAAGTTAAACGGTTGTTTTCAAGTCGAGAGAGGTCACCCGAATATGGTTCCCCCTAGACTGCAGTTAAGCCGGATTGCAATTTACCAAGTTCAGTTTTAATGATAGTTATACTGCGGGAGGTTCTTAAGCAGTCTGAAGTCTTGACTAAAGGTCTCCAGACCCTCTCAATCTGAGTCTCCAGCGGGCGACTAACCTCCACCGGAGTAAACAGATTGAGGCCTTAACGAACAAAACCTCCACTACCGAAGTAACTCTGGTACAGAATAGTGAATTGACTCCTCGACTAAAGTCGCCAATTCACTACCTTCAATTAAGGGTGCTCTATTAACCTAGGCAGATATTCTCTTTCTAGGTTAAAGTAGAAATAACAGGAATTTGATAAGGATTCAAGTCATTCAATCATTCAAGCCTCAATTGAATATAATCAAATCATAAAATCTGGACTTGGGTTCATACAATCAGACCTAACATACAAATCTAGGGTTCTCCATACCCAGATGAATAAGAAAACTACTCCATGGAGAGAGAAACAAAAGCAGATTCAGATGCCGAAACCATACTGTGAAGGATGGGTTTCTACTCCTGGTCGTCAATCGGCACTTCTCCAAGCTCAAGCCGGGCTCCAATGATGATGAAGATCAAGCTAGGGCACTTGGGAACTCTGGCTCGTCGCTTTCTCTCTCTAGGAATCGCTATGTCTCTCTAAAACTCCGAACCTCTTCTCCTTTGGCTCAAATCTGCCTAAAAGGCCAACCCTGGGCAAAACACGGTCGAGGGCACGGCCGTGCTTTGGTTTTGCCCGCCCGTGTTTTGCCCCGTGTTAAAAACACGCCCGCATCGGCCAAAACACGGTCGTGCCTAAATATGGACACGACCGTGTTTTGCTTTAGGCCAGCCCGTGTTTTGCTTTTCCATCAGTTCATCTCTCGACAATAAAAACACTAGCGTGCCTGTTTGTGTACACGGCCGTGTTTTGGTTTAGGCCAGCCCGTGCTTTGGCCCCAACTCGACCGAATGACTTCCAAATGCCCCGAAACTCGTGCTTAGCCTTTCCTTCGACGTCTGGGATTTGAAATATGACAAAGTAGCACAACTCGACGTAAAACGAGCCAAAAATACACGACTACTCGCCGCAAACAGATACGAACTAAGGGTGCAAACATGTGCAAATACATCGCTATCAGTGGGTCAGCCTCACTGAGGTGGTGCCTAAGAAGGGCGGGATGACCGTGGTATCCAACTAGAAGAACGAGCTCATTCCGATGCACACAGTGACCAGCTATCGCGTCTTCATCGACTATCGTCGCCTCAATGACGCCACCCGGAAGGATCATTTCCCGCTGCCTTTCATTGACCAGATGCTAGAGAGGATGGCGGGACCATTCCCCATTGCACCGGAAGACCAGGCAAAGACCACCTTCACCTGCTCTTTCGGCACATTTGCTTTCTAGAGAATCCCATTCGGGCTTTGCAATGCCCCAACCACATTTCAGTGATGCATGCTCGCCATCTTCAACCGACTGGTCGGATAAAACATGAAGGTGTTGATGGACGACTTTTCGATTTATGGGAACTCATTCTCACACTGTCTCCATAAACTAGAACTCGTCCTGAAACGGTGTGAGGAGACGAACTTGTCGCTGAGTTGGGAGAAGTGCCACTTCATGGTTCGCGAAGGCATAGTTCTGGGGCATAAGATCTCCAAGATGGGGATAGAGGTAGACAGAGTCGAGATCAAGACAATCAACAAGTTGCCTCCTCCCACATCTGTTAAGGGGATCCGCAGTTTCTTGGGCCATGCAGAGTTCTATAGGTGGTTCATAAAAGACTTCTCCAAGATCGCCTTGCCCCTGACGAAGCTCCTTGAGAAGGATGCCCCCTTCCAGTTCACTGAGGCGTGGACAGCGGCATTCACGACCTTGAAGGAGAAGCTCACTCATGACTGGTCTTTACCGTTCGAGCTGATGTGCGACGCTAGTGACTTTGCTGGTGGAGCTGTTTTGGGGCAGAGGCGAGAGCAACACTTCCTTCCTATCTACTACGCCTCGAAGACCCTTAACAATGCCCAGGAGAACTACACCACCACGGAGATGGATCTGCTAGCGGTGGTGTTTGCCTTCGATAAGTTTCTTCCTTATCTGGTCTTAGGTCACCCAATTCGTGGGTATAGCTCCCACGATCCTGCTCTAAAGCGGCAAAACGCGTTTTTGGGGAAATTCGCTAAGAAGTCGCGAATTATTTATATTTGGAGCGCGACTTTGATTTCGGCGAGCGCGATTCCTTGGAGCACTGCATATATGAGGTGGCAATGGACAATGACCGTCAACGATAGCTAGGTTAATGTCAGACAGACTACGTATTAAACGGAACACGTTCCTGCCTGTTCCGATTTCCCCGGGTTTTCTTTGCCGCTGCTCTGTTTTGGTGTTCTCGAAAACAGAGATGAAGCTTATATACCTATTCCTCGAGTCCCTTGGGCTCCACAAATGGAACGTCGTCACGATTATGATTTACGCCGATGATGGCTACGACTATGAAAGGGAAGGTGGTGTTAGAGAGATGCAGCGGCGGTGCGAGATCCAGGGCGATGGGTAATCGAAGCTTTGTCTGTTTTCTGGATTCTAGGAGAAGAAGACAAAGGTTAATTCTCTGTCTCGTTTTGTTTCATTGGGTTGGCTATTTACTTGTGGGCTTTAGTTGTGCTAAGTCCATATGAAAAGCTGTGAGCTGCATAAGACCGAGAGGCAATAAGGATGTTTCCTTCATTTTTTTTCTTCCATTATATATTTCCTTCATTCCCATGGTCTTCTCTTTCCCTTTTCAATTTTTACAATTTCCAAATTATGCAATTCGAAACTTAATAATTTCTAAGTTTTGAATTGAATTTTGAGAAAGACAAAATAAATAAAAATGTATTTTAGTAGTGGAAGAAAGAAATTATACAAAAAAGAAGAGAAGTATATTTATGATAATATTTTCTGATTTTTCTTAGTTGTATTTTATTAAATGATATCATGGGAAAGTAGTATTTTGTTTAACATATTATAAATATTATTATAATAATATAATATTGACGCTCTGTTGACTCACTCCTACTGTCACTCTAGAAAATGGCCAAGTGTAACCACTTCCTAAAACGTAGTATATCGGGTTTGAGTTTTAATGTCAACCCGGATCCTAGATGTGATGACTACTCAGTGAATTCTTATTATTTAGCGGTGAAACTTTAGTGCAGGTTCAAACAAGCAAACAAGTAAAACAAGCAAGAAGTTTGTTTTCAAGTCGAGAGAGGTCACCCGGATATGGTTCCCCCTAGACTGCAGTTAAGCCGGATTGTAATTTACCAAGTTCAGTTTTAATGATAGTTATACAGCGGGAGGTTCTTAAACAGTCTGAAGTCTCGACTAAAGGTCTCCAGACCCTCTCAATCGGAGTCTCCAGCGGGCGACTAACCTTCATCGGAGTAAACAAATTGAGGCCCTGACGAACAAAACCTCCACTACCGAAATAACTTCGGTACAGAATAGTGAATTGGCTCCTCGACTAAAGTCGCCAATTCACCACCTTCAATCAAGGGTGCTCTATCAACCTAGGCATGTATTATCTTTCTAGGTCAAAGTAGAAATAACAGGAATTTGATCAGGATTCATGCCATTCAACAATTCAAACCTCAATTGAATATAATCAAATCATAGAATATGTACTTGGGTTCATACAATCATACCTAACATACAAATCTAGGGTTCTCCCTACCCAGATGAATGAGGAAGTTACTCCATGGAGAGAGAAGCAAAAGCAAGCTCAGATGCAGAAATCATGCTGTGAAGGATGGGTTTCTGCTCCTGGTCTTCAATCGGCACTTCTCCAAGTGTGAGCCGAGCTCCAATGGTGATGAAGATCAAACTAGGGCACTTGGGAACTCTGGTTCGTCGCTTTCTCTCTCTAGGAATCGCTTTCTTTCTCTAAAACTCGGAACCCCTTCTCCTTTGGCTCAAATCTTCCTAAAAAGGTCGACCCTGGGCAAAACACGGTCGAGGGCATGGCCGTGCTTTGCTTTTGCCCGCCCGTGTCCTTATCACGTGTTAAAAACACGCCCACATCTTGGGAAAAACACGGTCGTGCCTATAGTTGGACACAGCCGTGTTTTCGTCACTCCCGCCCGTGTTTTGGGCCAGCGCAGGAAACCTTGGATCAAGCCTCGGCATAAAAAACACGGTCCAGGAACACGGCCATGTTTTGGTTTAGTCCACCCCATGCTTTTCCTTCTGATCAGTTCAGCTCTCGGCAATAAAAGCACTGGCGTGCTTTTTGGTGTACACGGCCGTGCTTTTCAGGCCTCCTGCCCGTGCTTTGGCCCCAGCTCGACCGAATGACTTCCAAATGCCCCGAAACTCGTGCTTAGCCTTTCCTTCAACGTCTGGGACCTGAAATATGACAAAGTAGCACAACCCGGCGTAAAATAGGCAAAAAAATACACGTCTACGCCCCGCAAACGGATAAGAACTATGGGTGCAAACATGTGCGATTACATTGTAATCAAATTCCCCCAAACTTAACCGTTTGCTTGTCCCCAAGAAAACCAAGTCAGACACAAGGTAAGCTCAAAACATTTTAATCAAGCAGGCTTTAGGGGCATGTCATGTAACACCCTCACATTTGACTTCAGATTCGATCATGATAAATTATCGATTGGATAGACGGTTACGTACAAATGGTTAAAACTGTGAATTAATAATAATAATAATAATAATAACTTATTATTATTAGTTAAAAAAAACCCCCCACCCCACGTCAACCCACCTCCCATCTGTACACAATTCCATCTCTTCCTCTCTTTATTACCCCCAATCAATCCCCACCCTCCCAATGGAGAGCCAACGGGAAACACCACCTCCAACTTAGCCCATCACACTATTTCATCAGTAGAAGAAGATAATGTTTGTTATGTCTCTTCCACAAAACAAGTATGAGTTGGCATAATAAAGAAGCATACAGTACTTGCAGCTGTAGAGAAGAGTCGGTGCCAGCTTAAATAAACCCCTTCCATGGAATGATACCATTTCTCCACCCGGCCATACACCACCATTATCGGTTCATCCATCTCCCTATTATCACTACTGCTTCCCCATCCCACCTTCCCGCCCATCATCATCATCATTATCATCAACCTTCCATCCATCAAAACAACACACCGCCAAAAGCTTCTCACTGTCGCCATCATTGTTGTTGCCGGAACAGAGCCACACCGCCAGCATCTAGATTTTTTTTTATCTCTTCCGCCCTCTTGGCCAGTAGGTAAGAATGGCGAAACCATCCCGATCCAAACCTCAAATTACTGATATGGCTGACTAACTAAAGTCTTTCTTGCGTCGTAGTTTCGTCGGGAAGGAGCGGAGTGATCGAATGTCAATCTAAAAGAGGAACAGAGGTCCTACTAACTAGGAACTAGGTATAGCAACGCCCAAGAGGTAAGCGAACCCGATACCTCTTGTCAATTTCGACGTTTAAGTTAATTATGCGAGTTGTGAAATTCTGGGAATCAGTGACCAAACTTACAATCTTTTAGTGACAGAAATTTGGTTGTATCTAAAGACTGATGGTCTATTGTCCAGATCAGCCCCCATGTATTCAGTACATACAGCTTAGTCCCTCAGAGTTTTAAGTTTTGATAATTTGGCCCGAAAATCGTAATTTTCATGGTTATGTTAATTTCCGACACATATTTGTGGGTATTTTCATAATATGATAATTTTATAAATTTGAGATTATTTTTATGATGCTCGTGTATAAAGTTTAGAATTTTTGGATCTGTATTTGTATTTATAAAAATTGAATGAATGTTGGTTTTAATTAAATATAATACTGTACGAAGTCGTTTTGGTGATTTGATAATTTTCCATGAAACTAGGATTATTTATTGATGTAATAAAATTATGAATCAGAATTATTAGTTTTCGTGACTCAATTTAAAAATCATATATGATTAAGTTTTATAGGAAAAAGAGGTTATTTAAAAGAGGGGCTTATGTTTATTAATTGGAATTAATGATTTGAGTTAACCAAGGTCAGAATGTGGAGTTTTAAGTGGAAAATATATTTTGAGAAGTTTATGAGAATTATTTTAGAAAATATTGAATTGCTTGAGATGATTTAATTTTTGATTAAAGAGGTTGAAAAGTTTAGTTTTGAAGAAATGATTTAAAAGAGATTGAGGGCCATTTTTAAAGGATTTTGGGACTAAGTAATCAATGAGGGAAATTTTCCCCAATACGCCAAAGTGACTAAAATATATTGATTACCGACTAAGGGAAGATAATTTCGGTTTATAGGATTAAGGGAGCAATCAGATTAAAGATTTCACGTCAAGGGAACTAAGAATCGTCATTTGAGAGGTGAGTGGTTTAAGGGGGTAAATTCTACGCCTTACATATTTTCAAGTATTTGACTTACGAGTTTTAAGTAAGTGTGTTTATGTGAATTGTATATCCGTGATTGATTTATGTCGTGATTGATAAAGCATGTTAGTTGAGATATTATCTGAGATACTCTGTTTGAGTTATGATTGTGAAGTATATGATTATTTGAGCTTTCATTATTTACTTGAAGCTTTTATATTATGTTCATTTAATGAAAGTTGTTTGATCTTTAAGGATCAACATTTAAGAGGTATTTCACTCCTAATTAAATTAGGGTTAAAAGATTTAAAAGTAGTTCACTAACGCCAGTCCCCCGCCCAGTGAAAGTTTAAAGGAAGAGCGAGTTTGCTCTTAAGGAACATGTGGATGAATCACTTAGACATCACATGAAGTTTAAAGGAAGAGTATGATATACTCTTAAGGTTTATGGGGTTGAATCGATTACTCCCATAAACAAGTTTAAGGAAAGGCCTATGTTGGCCCTCATACGTATGAGCTGGGCGGCTGGACTAGTTAGTGAGGGGATCCCAGTGTCGGTCAAAGGTTTAATATTTTTGAGAGTGGCGAGTAACAACAACTCCCACGTTTTAAGAGTTAAAGTTTAAAGGGTGGAAGTATAAATAACTTCCACGAGTTTTTGAGGTGAACACTTAAGGGAATACCCGTAAGTGATTCAAGTTTAAGTAATGGCGTAGACTGACCCCAACCCACTCACCAGGTCATAGAGGAGGAGCTAGAGGGCATCTAGTCGAGGAGCATCCAGTGAGAGAGCAGGCTACCTGAGGAGGACCACGTGAGCACTTCTGAAGATGTCTGACCACGGATCGGAGTAAGCAGCATCTGTAATCTTTAGTTATTTGCTTTATGACCATGAGTAATGACAAGAGATTTAAAAGGATGAGACTTTATGGATTGAGGTTTGCCCAAATGTTAGGGATTTGTTTTTAAATTATAAGATGTATTTTCAGTATTGGTATTTCGAGCACATTATTATTTCTTTCTTTCAAAATTTTAAATATGCTCCGGAGCAAAACTGTTATTTAAGGGTTTTAGATATCGGGATGTGACATTTTGGTATCAGAGCCGGTGTTCTTCTGTCCCTTGGTCTCTAAGGAATACTGGAATATCGGTCGTAGTTTTAAAGGCTTATGTTTTCAAGAAAAAGAAAACGTGTTTTAAGTTTTGGCCAAACTAGTCAAGGATTTCTTTTAAGGATTTATAAAATCTCCAGTCTACTCTAATCGTATTGAAAAAAATAACTCGATTACTAAAAGGGCCTTACTTATATGCAGAGCTAGTAATGCCCACGTTAACCTTCCACCACCACCGCAACCTAGGCGTCCACCGGATAATGATACGTACCGGAAGAGGAAGGTAGAGGAGTTCTACGGGGATCGTTCGACGGATCCCATGGAGATCGATTTGTGGCTGTCAAAAGTCACTCGCACTTTACTAGAGATGCGAGCAGATGACGAGGACAAAGTGTTACTGACAGTGTCCCTACTGCAGGGTGCTGCTTACAACTGGTGGGCTACACTGCCAGCCAGTCGAGAGGATCCACCAGCCATCTCTTGGCCAGGGTTCGTGCAACTATTCAAAGACAACTACATACCAATGTCCTATCGGACCGAGCAACAGAGGGAATTCCTTACGATCAGGCAGAAGTGGGGAAGTGAAAAAAGAGAAACAGTGGCGGAGTACACATCCCGGTTTGATAAACTGCTCCCTTATGGGGGGCCACAGTTCCAGGATGCTGGGATTCAACGCAGTCACTACCTAGAGAGCCTGAAGCCTACCCTTATGAGGGACCTGAGCGCACATGTATGGAACAGTAGAGAGGAGATTTATCAGGCAGCCCTCCGAGTGGAGAGGGTAGAACATAGCTTGTACGAAGAAAGGGTACAACGAGATGGTCATAAGAGAAAGGCTATGAGCTTCACAGAGGCACCGAGCCAGATGAGTCAGACGAGGAGCAGGCCGAATGTTCCACCCAGTTATGGAGGCACTCAAAGTCGAGCTGGTTCGACTAAGCCAGGTCAGACCTATAGTAGCAAGGGACCTTGCAACCAGTGTGCGAAGATTCATCCGGGGGAATGCAAGCTGCACTTAGGGATCTGCTTCCACTGCAACGAGCCAGGCCATTTCGCTAGAGAATTCCCTAAGAAGGGAGGGCAAGGGAGGACTCAGTCCGAACAGTCTGTTCGTGGTGGAGGAGGCAAAACTCACACCGGGTACCAGTTTGGCAATTAGCCATACCGATCTTTCAACAACAATGGAGGAAATGCTGGGTGGTCCAACCGTAATGATAGGGGCCAGGGGTCTCAAATAGCTGGTCAACCAAGGATCTTCGCCATGAGGAGAGAAGAGGCTGATGCTGCACCTGAAGTGGTGACGGGTATGATTACTCTCTATCGACATTCAGCTTTTGTGCTCATCGATTCTGGTTCTATGCATTCATTTATCTCTACAAAGTTTGCTAGAAACGTAAGAATACCATCGGTGAAGTTGGGTCAGAACTTAGGAGTGAGAACCCCGGTAGGGGATACGTTGATAGTGGATTCCCGTCATTAGGAATTGCACTATCACAGTGGCTGGTTACGAGTTCGAAGCAAATCTGATCATACTACCGTTTGACGAGTTTGACGTCATACTGGGTATGGATTGGCTGTCCAAGAACCGAGCAAGGGTGGATTGTTACAAGAAGGAGGTTAGCCTTGAAATTGAGGGCAAGGGCACGACATTATTCAAGGGTACCAGAAAGCTGATTCCAGGAGGCTTAATCTCTGCGATGAAGGCCTTCTCGTTGATCCAAAAAGGATGTGAAGCCTACTTGGCCCATATCAAGGAGGTGCAAGAGAAGAAGATAGAAGATGTGCCTATTGCGAGAGAATACCCCGAGGTATTCCCCGAAGATCTTCCTGGGTTACCGCCGCAACGGGAGGTGGAGTTTGATATTGATGTGGTTCCTGGTACTGCACCAATATACATTCCTCCATACCGCATGGCACCAGTGGAGTTGAAGGAGCTGAAGGAGCAGTTAGAAGAGCTATTGGAGAAGGGTTTCATTCGCCCTAGCGTATCACCGTGGGGAGCACCAGTGTTGTTCGTAAGGAAGAAGGATGGCAGTATGAGACTGTGCATCGACTATAGGAAGTTGAACAAGGCAACCATCAAGAATCGTTATCCTCTGCCAAGGATAGACCATCTCTTCGACCAGTTACAAGGAGCAAAAGTGTTCTCAAAAATTGATCTGAGGTCTGGATACCATCAATTGAGGGTAGCAGATGGCTCCATACCTAAGACGGCATTTCGCACACGATATGGCCACTACGAGTTCTTGGTCATGCCGTTCGGTTTAACTAATGCACCGGCAGCTTTCATGGCTTTGATGAACCGAGTTCTTCATGAATATCTAGATAAGTTTGTCATCATCTTCATTGATGACATTCTCATCTACTCTAAGAGCGAGAAAGATCATGAAGAGCACTTAAGGGTGGTGATACAGAAACTGAAGGAGGAAGAGTTGTATGCCAAGTTCTCTAAATGCGATTTCTGGCTAGACGAAGTCCTATTCTTGGGGCATATGATCTCTGGTCGTGGAGTTGAAGTGGATCCCAAGAAGATTGAAGCTGTGACGAACTGGGTTCCACCAAAGAACGTTTCTGAAGTACGGAGTTTTCTGGGTTTAGCTGGGTACTACCGAAGATTTGTAGAAGGCTTCTCCATTATTGCGAGACCCATGACTCAATTGTTGCAGAAGGGGAAGGCATTTGTATGGGACGAGAAGTGTCAAGCTGCATTCGAGTTGCTAAAGAAGAAGTTGACGTCTGCACCAGTGTTGGCACTACCAACAAGCAATGGGGAGTATTCCATCTATAGCGATGCTTCTTATCAAGGGTTGGGTTGTGTGCTGATGCAAGATAAAAAGGTGATCGCCTACGCTTCGAGGCAACTACGACCCCACGAGGTGAACTACCCCACCCATGATTTGGAGTTGGCAGCTGTGGTATTCGCCTTAAAGCTATGGAGACACTATCTCTATGGCGAGACTTTCGCCATCTTTACTGATCACAAAAGTCTCCATCACCTAACTGATCAGAAGGAGTTGAACATGAGACAGAGGAGGTGGATGGAGTTATTAAGCGATTATGATTGCACTATTAAGTACCATCCAGGGAAGGCAAACGTGGTAGCTGATGCCTTAAGTAGGAAGAGGGAAAGTCCTTTATCGGAATTGGTCTCTTTGAGGGCTATGAACGTGGAATTGGAGTTAGAGGAGGTGACAAAGCTGTTAGCAACCTTGAAAGTTCGACCTATGTTACAAGAACGGATTAAGGAGAAGCAGGATGAAGATACAGAATTGGAGAAGTACAAGAAACAGATGCTGGCAGGGAAGGACACCAAATTTGAACTGGTAAATGGTGTACTGATGTATCAAGGAAGATTGTGTGTGCCAAATGTCGACAAGTTGAGAAAGGACATTCTGGACGAGGCTCACTCTGCACCGTATGCAATGCACCCTGGGGCCACGAAAATGTATCGTACCCTCAAGGAGCATTTTTGGTGGCCAGGATTGAAGAAGGATGTAGCAGCACATGTTTACCAGTGCTTGGAGTGCCAAATGATTAAGGCTGAGCATCAAGCCCCAGTCATTGAACATCTGCCACTAGAGATTCCACAATGGACTTGGGAGAAGATCACTATGGATTTTGTGTATGGCTTGCCGAGGATCCCGAAGGGAAATGACGGAGTATGGGTAATTGTAGACCGATTCTCAAAGGTGGCTCATTTTATACCAATCAAGTTCAAGCCAGGGCTAGAAGAACTGGCTAGATTGTATGTGAGAGAGATAGTGAGGCTACATGGAGTTCCACTTAGCATCGTGTCTGATCGCGATCCTAGCTTCACGGCACGATTCTGGGTAAGTCTTCAGAAGGCTATGGGCACTAAGGTGCATTTCTCTACTGCATATCACCCCCAGACTGATGGACAGTCAGAGAGGACGATTCAACCGCTGGAAGACCTGCTGAGGGCGTGTGTCTTGACGATGGAGGGAGCTTGGGACGAGCATTTGCCCCTAATGGAGTTTTCTTACAATAACCAGTATCACAGCTCGATACAAGCAGCTCCATATGAGGTATTGTATGGGAGAAAATGTCGCACACCACTATACTGGGATGAAGAAGGAGTGCGACAACTAGAAGGTCCGGATATGGTACAGAAGGCAGTGGAAAAGGTGGAGGCAATTCGTCGAAACTTGAAAGTGGCCCAGGACCGACAGAAAAGTAATGCTCAGAGGCCAGGAAACCCACGCAGTCATGTCGTGGGTGATATGGTATTTCTGAGGGTGTCTCCTTGGAAGGGAGTAATGAGATTCGGCAAGAAGGGAAAGCTTAGTCCGAGGTATATCGGGCCATACGAGGTGTTGGAGCGTGTGGGACCCTTAGCATATCGCCTAGCTTTACCTCCTAGCCTATCTAGGATTCACGATGTCTTTCATGTAAGCATGCTGAGGGCATATCGATCTAACCCTAAACATGTGATCAAGCATGAGGACATCCAGTTGGAGGATGATTTAACTTACGAGGAAACCCTAGTTAAGATCGTGGATAAACAGGAAAAGAAATTGAGAAAAAAGAAGATTGTAATGGTAAAGGTGATATGGAAGAACCAGGGCAACGAGGCTGCGACTTGGGAGACAGAAACTAGCATGCGTGAGAAGTACCCAGAATTGTTTAACGATGCTTAGATCGGTGTTTGATAGTCCCAATGTATTTTAGCGTTCAGCTCTCAATACGCACTATTTAATAATAATTCTGGTGATTAAGTTCTGTTCCACTAAGTACAACAACGCAGTTCACCGAAAATTTCGAGGTCGAAATATATTTAAGGGGGAGGAAAATGTTACATCCCAGTCAAACTAATCCCAGTCGACTACAAGTGGTTGTACCTCAATGCCTATCCAACAATTCTAATTTCGGGGACGAAATTCTTATAAGGGTGGAGGAAATGTAACACCCTCACATTTGAGTTCAGATTCGATCATGATAAATTATCGATTGGATAGACGCTTACGTACAAATGGTTAAAACTGTGAATTAATAATAATAATAATAACTTATTATTATTAGTTAAAAAAAACCCCACCCCACGTCAACCCACCTCCCAAATAAACCCCACCTCCCATCTGTACACAATTCCATCTCTTCCTCCCTTTATTACCCCCAATCAATCCCCACCCTCCCAATGGAGAGCCAACGGGAAACACCACCTCCAACTTAGCCCATAACACTATTTCATCAGTAGAAGAAGATAATGTTTGTTATGTCTCTTCCACAAAACAAGTATGAGTTGGCATAATAAAGAAGCATACAGTACTTGCAGCTGTAGAGAAGTGTCGGTGCCAGCTTAAATAAACCCCTTCCATGGAATGATACCATTTCTCCACCCGGCCATACACCACCATTATCGGTTCATCCATCTCCCTATTATCACTACTGCTTCCCCATCCCACCTTCCCGCCCATCATCATCATCATTATCATCAACCTTCCATCCATCAAAACAACACACCGCCAAAAGCTTCTCACTGTCGCCATCTTTGTTGTTGCCGGAACAAAGCCACACCGCCAGCATCTAGATTTTTTTTATCTCTTTCGCCCTCTTGGCCAGTAGGTAAGAATGACGAAACCATCCCGATCCAAACCTCAAATTAGTTATATGGCTGACTAACTAAAGTCTTTCTTGCGTCGTAGTTTCGTCGGGAAGGAGCGGAGTGATCGAATGTCAATCTAAAAGAGCAATAGAGGTCCTACTAACTAGGAACTAGGTATAGCAACGCCCAAGTGGTAAGCGAACCCGATACCTCTTGTCAATTTCGACGTTTAAGTTAATTATGCGAGTTGTGAAATTCTGGGAATTAGTGACCAAATTTACAATCTTTTAGTGACAGAATTTTGGTTGTATCTAAAGACTGATGGTCTATTGTCCAGATCGGTCCCCCATGCATTCAGTACATACAGCTTAGTCCCTCAGAGTTTTAAGTTTTGATAATTTGGCCCGAAAATCGTAATTTTCATGGTTATGTTAATTTCCGACACATTTTTGTGGATATTTTCATAATATGATAATTTTATAAATTTTATATTATTTTCATGATGCTCGTGTATAAATTTTAGAATTTTCGGATCTGTATTTGTTTTTATAAAAATTGTACGAATGTTGGTTTTAATTAATTAAAATACTGTACAAAGTCGTTTTAGTGATTTGATAATTTTCCATGAAACTAGGATTATTTATTGATGTTATAAAATTATGAATCAGAATTATTAGTTTTCGTGACTCGGTTTAAAAATAATATATGATTAAGTTTAATAGGAAAAAGAGGTTATTTAAAAGAGGTGCTTATGTTTATTAATTGGAATTAATTATTTGAGTTAACCAAGGTCTAAATGTGGAGTTTTAAGTGGAAAATATATTTTGAGAAGTTTATGAGAATTGTATGAGAATTATTTTAGAAAATATTGAATTGCTTGAGATGATTTAATTTTTGATTAAAGAGGTTGAAAAGTTTAGTTTTGAAGAAATGATTTAAAAGAGATTGAGGGCCATTTTTAAAGGATTTTGGGACTAAGTAATCAATGATGGGAATTTTCCCCAATACGCCAAAGTGACTAAAATATATTGATTACCGACTAAGGGAAGATAATTTCGGTTTATAGGATTAAGGGAGCAATCAGATTAAAGATTTCACGTCAAGGGAACTAAGAATCGTCATTTGAGAGGTGAGTGGTTTAAGGGGGTAAATTCTACGCCTTACATATTTTCAAGTATTTGACTGACGAGTTTTAAGTAAGTGTGTTTATGTGAATTGTATATCAGTGATTGATTTATGTCGTGATTGATAAAGCATGTTAGTTGAGATATTATCTGAGATACTCTATTTGAGTTATGATTGTGAAGTATATGATTATTTGAGCTTTCATTATTTACTTGAAGCTTTTATATTATGTTCATTTAATGAAGGTTGTTTGATCTTTAAGGATCAACATTTAAGAGGTATTTCACTCCTAATTAAATTAGGGTTAAAAGATTTAAAAGTAGTTCACTAACGCCAGTCCCCCGCCTAGTGAAAGTTTAAAGGAAGAGCGAGTTTGCTCTTAAGGAACATGTGGATGAATCACTTAGACATCACATGAAGTTTAAAGGAAGAGTATGATATACTCTTAAGGTTTATGGGGTTGAATCGATTACTCCCATAAACAAGTTTAAGGAAAGGCCTATGTTGGCTCTCATACGTATGAGCTGTGCGGCTGGACTAGTTAGTGAGGGGATCCCAGTGTCGGTCAAAGGTTTAATATTTTTGAGAGTGGCGAGTAACAACAACTCCCACGTTTTAAGAGTTAAAGTTTAAAGGGTGGAAGTATAAATAACTTCCACGGGTTTTTGAGGTGAACACTTAAGGGAATACCCGTAAGTGATTCAAGTTTAAGTAATGGCGTAGACTGACCCCAACCCACTCACCAGGTCATAGAGGAGGAGCTAGAGGGCATCCAGTCGAGGAGCATCCAGTGAGAGAGCAGGCTACGAGAGGAGGACCACGTGAGCACTTCTGAAGATGTCTGACCACGGATCGGAGTAAGCAGCATCTGTAATCTTTAGTTATTTGCTTTATGATCATGAGTAATGACTGGAGATTTAAAAGGATGAGACTTTATGCATTGAGGTTTGCCCAAATGTTAGGGATTTGTTTTTAAATTATAAGATGTATTTTCAGTATTGGTATTTCGAGCACATTATTATTTCTTTCTTTCAAAATTTTAAATATGCTCCGGAGCAAAACTGTTATTTAAGGGTTTTAGATATCGGGATGTGACATGTCATATCGGCACAAAACACGTGAAGCATACTGGCTTTTGATCATGAACACATGGACAACCTTAACGACAACCTAGACAACCACCACAGATGACATTCGAGTGCAGCAAAGTCGAGCAAAGGAAGAGTCTCCCTTCTGTTCACCAACCAACATAGACTTGACTCAACCACTTATTCCAGACAGTCACTTCATGCATAAAGCTCAAGATATCAGAATTAAGACCTAGCTATCTAGGTCCTCACCGGGATAAAGAGTATAGAGAATATGAGAAAATGAATCGCTCACTTTCGACCAGTGGGGTCAGGACAATTTGATGCGAAAAATGCGCATGCTTATTCTCTCAATCCCTAACGTCTCTACACCATGAAGGCAACCTCTAACTGCTAGAGTTCACATATGGGGTGTCACCACTAACTAATCCGGAGGTATTAGACACAGGTTCAAATGACTGGCTAGGATCTTGGACATGGGAAAAGGCCTTTTAGGTGGTGGAAGTATTCATAGCACAAGGTTCCACAATTCCAAACCCAACACACTCACATTCAATCAAACCACTCTTTCTTTCTGCCATTCTGCATTACTCACATTCTTTAGAACACAAGAGCGAAGGAGATCACATAAAACTTAGTATTTCCAAGCCACGCTGCTAAGAAACACTACTCAATGGGCGCTATTCAGATTTTGTGGTGGTGGCTCTCTTTTGCTTTCATTCATTTTTTTTCTTTTCCTTTTTTTCATTTCTTGAGAGAACCACCACCTATGCACATTTTGCAAACACATGCCCTTTTTATTCGTTTAAGAACTACCTTTAACTCTCACATTATATTTAGCAGAAACAGCAGAGAACATGTAAAAACCACTCTGTGGAACCTTCTAAAAGATGCAAAGGGGTGATTTTCCATTGTAGACCGAAAAAAGGATAACACACGGCTCAAAGGGTTGACTAGGGGGTATGACACATCAGGACAGTCAATTTGGTCGTGGGCTAATCCTATGCCTCCATCATCTTAGCTAATGACAACGTGAATGCTGCACATCATGGAAGAGGGAACTATCGCACAAGAAAGAAACGAGCAGGCTCAAGCCTCACATGGCTACCTATATGCTCTATCTCTCATTCTGATTCCCTGAACTAGATGCATAAATGACTGTCAAGAGCAAGTGATCAATCTAAGTCACAGTTGGTAAGCAAATAGTTGAAAAACTGAACCCCTACATAGTTCTACTGTACATCTCAGTCATCATTATAGGTTGTCCTAGTTACAATCAAGTTGTCATGCATTAATTCGAAAGCCATTCGATTCACCAATCAAATCCACAGTGCCAATACAATCAAACATCAAGAAAACATCAGTACTTGGAGCCCTCAAATCTCGAGATTTGGACAGCGGACTATGCTCCAAGAACACATATATACGTTCCAATGAATAAACCCCCCCCCCCCCCCCACACTTAAATGCGATAGTGTCCTCAATGGAGCAGAGGGAAGGGGAACAATGTTACCGTGAAATGAGATCAGGAACGGGGACTGGAAGGCAGACCAGTCAATAGCAGGGGACTGGAAGGGGGACCAGTCCAAGGCACAAAGCTAAAGTCAAAAAAGACACACACTGGGTGAAAGAACCAGAGTTCCAAGTCTACAATCCAAACATAAGAAAAACAAAGCAGAAAGAAACAACAAAAACATGGAGTCTCAGTTTGGAAAAGAAATGAAGTGCAAAACCAGCCACTTGCCACTAGAACGCATCGCCACCATCTCCGGTTGGTGGAGGGTACTCGTCCTCATACCCCGGTGACTGCACGAAGGGGTAGTGGACTGAGTTCGGGTCCAGGCCCAGGTTAGACATGATATAGTGCTGGCCGGACATAAGACGACGGTCGCGGTCCCGCTCACGATCGATGCGGGTGTGAATGCTCTCTTGGCCGGCCAGAATGCGCTCATTCTGCTGAGTGATGGTCGCCAACTGATGAGAAATAGAGACCACGAGAGCGGGAGACCCGGGAGCAGGAGACCTCGGAGCAGCGGAGGGGCTCGCAGGGGTCTGGGCACGACGAACAGTACGGCGGGGAACCCGGCGTCCCCCAGCTGCGCTCGACTCTGGCTGGTTTCCCTCTGGAGGTTCAGGTACAGGCGGCCGAGGGAGACCCAAAATCCAGTGCAAACGCCCTTGTCGAGCAAGCATGTGCTGATGGCGGAGGGTGGCTTTGCTGAATGGGGTCGGTGCTCGGACCATGGTCATCCCAGTGATGTCAACCCCGTAGTAGCGGGCTAGGGCGGTGATCACCGGGCCACATACAAGGTGGCGATCCTGGTTGGCGGAGGCTTTGGTGAATGTCCGGGCGAGCACAGAGCCCAGCTCGATGGTGTCCTCAGAGCGATCCATCGCATGCATGAAGAACAGGGTCCGGAGGGTGACCCGGTAGGACGAGCCCCAGCTGGGAGTGTAGGACTGGGTGAGCAAGTGGTTGAGGATCCGCCACTTCGGATGGAGGAGAGTGGCCCGCATCTAGCTGGCGATGTATCGCTCATCCACATAGTTCGGTAGGCAGATGCGCTGGAAGTATGCCTGGTCAGCAAAGTCAGTGGGATCGGTCACTTCCACGTACATGGGGCGGCCGCTGGGGTGCGGGGAGTTGATCCAAAGTGCAGTGGCCAACTCTCAGTAACTGATGGAGTGCTCCACCCCGCCGAGTGTGAAATGAACCGCATCAGCATGGTCGGCCGACCTCCTCTGGGAGTGGCGGAAGGATGCGTAGAACTCCCAGACGAGGTCATGGTAGGTCGGCTCGGCGAGGCAGAGAAGGACCCGCCAACCATAGGCGTGAACAGTTGCCTCCATCTGCGGGAGAGCATGCAGCGCCTCGAACACCCCAAAGTCGAGATGCAGGTGCTCGGCGATATGGCGGGTACGGATGGTCCGCAGCAGGTGACGTTGTGTGATGCTCAATTGGTCGAGGTAGGCCTCCATGGTCCTGCAAAGCAAAAGTATGTACAAATGGCACACCAGCGAACAGGGTCAATGTTAGCCAAAAACCACACCGGGAGCCCTCACATCGAAAGATATGGACAGTGGACTAGGCTCCCGGTGAAACAAGCACACCATCACAACGAGACTCACACAAACAAACACACCGAGGGCCCTCAAATCGAGCGATTCGGGAAGTGGACTAGTCCCCCGGTGGAACAAACACCAAATCCATACCAAATACCCACTAATCGATCTGTCACACATAAGCCACACAAGCACGCATACAATACCAACATGCAAATGGTAGGCCAAGGAACTGAAATCCCAGGAAAAAAAATATAACAAGCAAAGAGCGCCATCGGCCTACCAAATCATTCTCAAATCATGCCACAATCCCAAATTCTTCACCTAACTCTAGGTATCAATTCTCCAAAAATAAAACATGAGATCAGGAAAACACACCTGGAGACGCAAGTAGATACCGCACGGTAGGTGAAGAAAAAGGGAGGAAAACACCCCAAAGTCGTCGGAAGCCCCACCGGAGACTCGCCGGAGAACTCGCCGCCGGCGACCCAACCTCCTCCAAACAGTCCCAACTCTCTGGGGAATGTGCTTCTCGATGCCAGGAGCATAGGGGCGGTCGCGGTTTGTGATTTGGAGGTCGGGAGAGGGAGTTATGGCCGAAAACCGGAGGAGAAGAGGAGAAAACTGAAAATCCGGCGAGGGGGCAGTTGAAATTTTGAAAAAATGAGTCTGGGGGGAGAGAGAGGCCAAAAATCAACTTTTATAGGGGGGTCATTAAAACACGGGCGGGCGGAAACACGGCGGTGTTTTCCGTGCTCCGCACCCGTATTTTTATGGCCGAGAGCGTGTTCTCCCCCATTGAAAACACGGGCGGGCTGGGTTCAAAACACGACCGTGTTTTTGAAGACTAGTGCCCGTGTTTTTTATGCCGAGAGCACTTCTGCCCAAAGATGAAGACACGGGCGGACAGGGGAGAAACAAGACCGTGTTTTGCTCCCCTGGCGCCCGTGTTTTTACTGCCGAGCCCACCTTTGCATTTTTTCAAAATCCCAATTTCAAACCACCAAAACTCATCCGTGCCCCGGTTCTAAAAATTACCCTTCACATATTAAAACAAACCGCCCGAGGCACAAAATACTTTCCAGACAGGCTCCAGCAGACTCAAAAACTAAAAAACCGACAAAAATGAAAAGGAAAAAGGGTAAAAATGCAAACCGTGGTGGGGTTGCCTCCTCACAAGCGCTTCTTTACTGTCTTTTAGCTGGACGCCCATGGCGGAACTAAGGGTCTGCGAATTCCACTACCAAATCCGCACGTTCAACCTCGCCTCCCAAGTAGAGCTTGAGACGATGGCCATTCACTTTAAATGGTTCAGTCTGCGGGTTAGCAATCTCAATCGTGCCATACAGCAACACCTTTGTGACCGTGAACGTTCCAGACCAGCGGGAACAGAGTTTTCGGGGAAAGAGCTTCAGGCGAGAGTTATAAAGGAGAACTCGATCACCAAACTAGAACTCTTTCGGACCCCGCAACCGTGCATCATGCAGGGGTTTAGTGCGCTCCTTGTACAGCTTGGTATTCTCATAGGCGTGATAACGCCACTCCTCCAGCTCCAGCATCTGCATTTTGCGCTCAACACTAGCAACACTAACATCCAAGTTGAGCAGCTTAAGGGACCAAAAGGCCTTGTGCTCTAGCTCCACGGGCAAATGGCATGTCTTTCCATAGACAAGCCGGTACGGTGAGGTACCAATGGGTGTCTTGTAGGCAGTGCGGTATGCCCAGAGAGCATCATCGAGCTTGGTGGACCAATCCTTGCTGGATTGATCCACCGTCTTCTCCAGGATACGCTTGAGCTCCCGGTTCGTCAGCTCGGCCAGGCCACTTGTTTGAGGGTGATAGGCCACGGACACCTTATGAGTCACACCATAGCGAGACAATAACTTATCGAACTGGCCCTGGAAATGGGTGCCTCGATCGCTTATGATGGCTCTAGGTGTCCCCAACCGGGAGAATAGCTGTTTTAGAAAACCACAAACACGTCTAGCATCATTAGTGGGAAAAGCTTGCGCCTCAGCCCACCTAGAGTCATAGTCAACAGCAACCAGGATATAGGTATTGCCAAAAGATGGAGGAAAGGGGCCCATGAAGTCGATACCCCAGACATAAAAAATCTCACAAGTTATAAACACATTATGGGGCATCTCATCACGGGTAGAGATGTTACCTGCCCTCTGGCATCGGTCGCACTTGCGTGCGAAGGCATCTGCGTCCTTGAAAAGCGTGGGTCAGTAGAAGCCCGAATGTAGCACCTTCCTCGCTGTGCGATTTCCTCCGTGGTGACCGCCAGTAGGTCCTTCATGATAGTGAGATAGAATGCCCTCCATCTCACTCTCCATAACACAGCGACAGATGATCCCGTCGGCTCCGATCTTGAAGAGATGAGGGCCATCCCAGAAGTAATACTTCAGGTCGGAGAAGAATTTCCTCTTGGTGTGAGTTGTTATCCCCTTGGGCAGCTGCTGGCCTACCAGATAGTTCACAAAATCGGAGTACCAAGGGGTGACACTCTCCACCACGTACATCATCATCAGTCTCTCATCTGGGAAGGAGTCGTTGATCTCCTCGTCGAGGTTGTCCGCAGGAGGTGCGTCCAACCGGGAGAGGTGATCGGCTGCAACATTCTCCGCTCCCTTCTTGTCTCGAATCTCGATGTCGAACTCCTGCAATAATAAGATCCATTGTATGAGCCTAGGCTTGGCATCGGGCTTGCTCATCCGGTATCGAATCGCGGAGTTATCTGTATACACGATCACATTGGACAAGACTAGATAAGGACGAAATTTGTCGAAGGCAAACACCACTGCGAGCAGCTCCTTCTCCGTGGTGGTGTAGTTCTCCTGGGCATCATTTAGGGTCTTCGAGGCGTAGTAGATAGGTCAGAAGTGTTGATCTCTCCTTTGCCCCAAGACAGCTCCAACAGCAAAGTCACTAGCATCGCACATCAGCTCAAATGCAGGGACCAGTGAGGAACAACCATGATAGGAGCTTGGGTGAGCTTCTCCTTCATGGTCGTGAATGCCGCTGTGCATGCATCAGTGAACTGGAAAGGGGCATCCTTCTCAAGAAGCTTAGTCAGGGGCAGGGAGATCTTCAAAAAATCCTTGATGAACCGCCTGTAGAACCCTGGATGGCCTAAAAAACTCCGGATCCCCTTAACAGATGTAGGATGAGGCAGCTTGCTGATAGTCTCAATCTTTGCTCTGTCCACCTCAATCCCCATCTTGGAGATCTTATGCCCCAGAACTATGCCTTCGCGAACCATGAAGTGGCACTTCTCCCAACTCAGTGCCAGGTTTGTTTCTTCACACCGTTTAAGGACGAGTTCCAGGTTATGGAGACAGTGAGAGAATGAGTCTCCATAAACCGAGAAATCGTCCATAATCTCGACGACCAGACGGTCAAAGATGGCGAGCATTCATCGCTGAAAAGTGGTCGGGGCATTGCACAGCCCAAATGGGATTCTTCGGTAGGCAAATGTGCCGAAGGGGCAGGTGAAAGTGGTCTTCACCTGGTCCTCCGGTGCAATGGGGATCTGGAAATACCCGGCCATCCCATCCAGGAAACAGTAGAACTCGTACCCTGCCAGTCTCTCCAGCGTCTGGTCAATGAACGACAGCGGGAAGTGGTCCTTCCGAGTGGCGTCGTTAAGACGCCGATAATCAATACAGACACGGTACCCAGTCACCGTGCACATCGGGATGAGCTCATTCTTCTCGTTAGGCACCACGGTCATCCCACCCTTTTTGGGTACCACCTGGGTGAGACTGACCCACTCGCTGTCAGAAATGGTGAAGATGATCCCCGCGTCCATCAGCTTCACGATCTCCGCCCGAACCACAGCCTCCAGGTTCGGTGTCAGTCTTCTCTACGGCTGTCTCACTGGCCGCATCTCATCCCCCAGCAGTATCCGGTGGGAGCAAAAAGAGGGGTTGATCCCCCGAATATCTGTGATCTTCCATGCCAGAGCTTGCTCGTACTGCTTCAATAAGGCCACCAGTCTGTGCTTCTTCTCGGGTGTGAGGGTCGAGCTGATGATGATTGGAAGCTTATTCCCCTCCCGGAGAAATGAATACTCCAAATGAGGAGGGAGGGGCTTTAGCTCCAGCTCTGGTGGTTCCTCCAAGGAGGTAGTGATGCGGGGTGAGGATGAGATCGGTTTGAACAGCCTGTCGCCCTCCAGGAATGGGCCACTCTCCAGCGCGGTCAACTGCTCTGCCAACTGCGGCTCCTCCGATGCCTGCCCGCGTAGCAAAATACAACACTCAAGAGCATCGTCAGTACCCGCACTCATTATGGCGAGTGCAGTCTCAAAATCAGCAAGCACATCACAGTAATCTACGTCATCATGCAAATGGGAGTGTTTCCCATTCTCAGATACAGAAAAAGTAGCATGTTCATCACCAGCACGCAGGATCAATTTACCACTATGCACATCAATAAGCGCGTTGGCGGTGGCAAGAAATGGTCTACCGAAAATCAAAGGTACATCCACATCCTCATTTATATCCAGAATAACAAAGTCAACAGGATATGTGAATGCACCTACATTAACAAGCAGATCCTCAATGATACCCCTAGGATACACGATGGAACGATAAGCTAACTGAATGCTCATCCTAGTAGCTCTAGGTTCACCTCGGTCCAGCTTTTTAAACAATTTGTAGGGCATGACATTTATGCTAGCGCCTAGGTCCGCCAAGGACTTTCCTACATGCATGCTGCCAATAACAAGAGGGATAGTGAAACTCCCTAGGTCTTTACGCTTCTCGGGCAGCTTGTTCTGCAGGATAGCAGAACACTCCTCGCTCAACATCACTGTCGAGAGATCCCAAAGTTTCTTCTTGTTGGTGAGGAGGTCTTTCATGAACTTGGCATACTTGGGCATCTTCGACAGTGCCTCCACGAACGGCATACTGATGTTGACCTGCTTCAACATTGTCATGAACTTGGCAAACTCAGTCTCCAGCTTGTCTTTATGTAAGCGAATGGGGAAAGAAAGCTGGGGTACATGCTCCTTGACCACTAGCTGTGGCTTGGGAGCAGGTGCTTCCTTATCCCCCCCCCCCCACTTCTGCATTGTCAGCAGGAAGTGTTGAAGCAGGTAGTGGCTCGTCTTGACTGGGCTGGGCAGGAGCAGCAGATGTGGTCTTGCCACTCCTGGTAGTGATGGCATCCAACTGCTGGTGCTAGTGAGGCTCATAAGGGTTCAGAGTAGTGGTGGCAGGCAGAGTCCCCGGTTCCCTGGTAGTGTTTTGGTGAGCTATGCCACCAATCTGATTCTGTAGATCTTGCAAAATGGCACCTTGGTTTGTCTGGCCTGCCTCCAGTGAGGCTATGTTCTGATCCATCCTCGTGAAATTCGCCTGGCTGGTGGTCATGAATGCCTGCAAAATCTTTTTCAGCTCCGTCATCTGATTATCTGGAGCTACAGCTGCTGGAGGCTGGGCATACTAACGCTGGGGCTGCTGGAATGGCTGCCCCTGTCTAGGGTGGTAGGGATGCTGCTCTGGGGGTGGCCCCTGCCTGGCCTGGAAAGGCTGCCTCTGCTGAAAACCACATGCTGGTGCTGGGTAACCAGGTGGTTTGGTGGTGTTGCCATTCCAAGAGAAGTTGGGATGCTGGCGCCACCCCTCATTGTATGTGTTGCTGTACGGGTCAAGGCGCCGAGCATTGGCGATGAAGTTCAACTGCTCTTTGGGGGTAGAAGACTCCCACATAGCCTGCAGTCTTCCACCAGATGATTTGAGCTCTCACACCACTGACATTGAGCTACTGGATGTCCGCCCAGACCTCTGCCCGGAATAAGACTATTGGGCTGCTTCAATGTCTGCACTAACTCAGCCACCTGCTGCTCGATCCCGGAACTGGCCTCCATGGCATGCACACCACGGTCCTAGGAATTCCTGCCTCTGCTGCTCTGCCCCCAGGAATGATCTCTGGCAGCCAATGTACTGATCATCTGGTTCAGTTCGGGTGGAGTCTTAGTAAGAATGTCCCCTCCATGGGCTTAGAGACTCAATAACCCTCTGGCTTTCCGGATAGAGAGCACTGTAGAAGTTTCCCACTGTGAATGCATCACTGAAGCTATGAAGGGGACACTGCCAGAAAAATCCCATGTACCGCTCCCATGCATCATGAAGGGACTCGTCTGGCTCTTGACGGAAGTGAGTGATCTCCCGCTGGATCTCTGTGGTCTTTGATGCCGGATAGTACCTGTGCACGAACTTGTCGGCCAGATCGTCCCAAGATGTGATGGACAGTGGGGGCTGGGTCTCCAACCACCTCTTAGCATGCCCAGTTAGAGAATGGGGGAAGAGGTGAAGGCGGATTGCATCATCAGGGACACCGTTCAGCTTGAACCCGTTTGTCAGCTGCAGAAAATGGGAAAGGTGCACCCTTGCCTCCTCATCCTTCAAGCCATGAAACTGGACAGATGATGTAATGAGTTGAATCCATTATGGCTTGATCTCGAAGTTGTTCACTGGAATGGGTGGGTAAAGGATGACAGGGCGGATATTTTCAACCCGTGGAGTGTAGTAGTAATCCAAGGTGGGACCCGGCGGCGGTGGATGATGATGAACCCCATATGCCTAGGGTATGGGGTTGTTCCCCAAGATCTGATTTACCGGGGGAACCTGGAGAGGATTCCTCTGGTGTGGGTTGTGTTCGCCTTCCATCTCGTACTCTTCCTCAGAATCGCTGCTCAAGTGGCCGTCTATGCTCTCCCCCGTAGCCAGTCTAGCTCGCTATTGTCTCCTAAGTTGGCGACAAGTGCATTCAAGCTCTGGATCCAATGGCAGTAAACCTCCCGACTGGGGGGTCATGCACTACCTGCACACAATCAAGCAAGCAAACCCGTGAAGGTACAAGTGTGACAAAACAAACAATGCGAAAACGAAATGCTAAACTAACAAAATTCACGTTTCTTCAACAACCTAGCCGTCCCCGGCAACGGCGCCAAAAACTTGACTCACTCCTACTGTCACTCTAGAAAATGGCCAAGTGTAACCACTTCCTAAAGCGTAGTATAGTGGGTTTGAGTTTTAATGTCAACCTGGGTCCTAGATGTGATGACTACTCAGTGAATTCTTATTATTTAGCGGTGAAACTTTAGTGCAGGTTCAAACAAGAAAACAAGTAAAGCAAGCAAGAAGGTTGTTTTCAAGTAGAGAGAGGTCACCCGAATATGGTTCCCCCTAGACTGCAGTTAAGCAGGATTGTAATTTACCAAGTTCAATTTCAATGATAGTTATACTGCGGGAGGTTCTTAAACAGTCTGAAGTCTCGACTAAAGGTCTCCAGACCCTCTCAATCTAAGTCTCTAGCGGGCGACTAACCTCCACCGGAGTAAACAGATTGAGGCCCTAACAAACAAAACCTCCACTGCCGAAGTAACTTCGGTACAAAATAGTTAATTGGCTCCTCGACTAAAGTCGCAAATTCACCACCTTCAATCAAGGGTGCTCTATCAACCTAGGCAAATATTCTCTTTCTAGGTCAAAGTAGAAATAACAGGAATTTGATGAGGATTCATGCCATTCAACAATTCAAACCTCAATTCAATATAATCAAATCATAGAATCTGTACATGGGTTCATACAATCAGACCTAACATACAAATCTAGGGTTCTCCATACCCAGATGAATGAGGAAGTTACTCCATGGAGAGAGAAGCAAAAGCAAGCTCAGATGCATAAATCATGCTGTGAAGGATGGGTTTCTGCTCCTGGTCTTCAATCGGCACTTCTCCAAGTGTGAGCCGAGCTCCAATGGTGATGAAGATCAAGCTAGGGCACTTGGGAACTCTAGTTCGTCGCTTTCTCTCTCTAGGAATCGCTTTCTTTCTCTAAAACTCGGAACCCCTTCTCCTTTGGCTCAAATCTGCCTAAAGAGGCCGACCCTAGGCAAAACACGGTCGAGGGCACGACCGTGCTTTTCTTTTTCCCGCCCGTGCCCTTGCCACATGTTAAAAACACGCCCAAATCTTGGGAAAAACACGGTCGTGCCTATAGTTGGACACGGCCGTGTTTTCGTCACTCCCGCCCGTGTTTTGGGCCAGCGCAGGAGACCTTGGATCAGGCCTCGGCATAAAAAACACGGTCCAGGAACACGACCGTGTTTTGGTTTAGTCCAGCCCGTGCTTTTCCTTCTCATTAGTTCAGCTCTCGGCAATAAAAGCACTGGCGTGCTTTTTGGTGTACACGGTCGTGCTTTTCAGGCCTCCTGTCCGTGCTTTGGTCCCAGCTCTACCGAATGACTTCCAAATTCCCTGAAACTCGTGCTTAGCCTTTCCTTCAACGTCCGGGACCTGAAATATGACAAAGTAGCACAACCCGGCGTAAAATAGGCCAAAAATACACGACTACGCCCCGCAAACGGATAAGAACTAGGGGTGCAAACATGTGCGATTACATCGTTATCATCTGTTCACGCTCTCATTATTGAATTCTTTTAAAACCAACGCTCACACGCTCTCGCTCCCGCTCTTGCTCTTGCTCCATGCTCTGGTTACCTAAATCTGGTCTTGTCCCATGTGACAGTATACACGGATCACTCCGCAATACGATACCTCATGAGCAAGGTCGATGCCAAGCCTCGGCTCATACGATGGATCTAATTACTGCAGGAGTTTGACATCGAGATCCGTGACAAGAAGGGAGCCGAAAATGTTGTTGCTGATCATCTCTCCCGGTTGGACGCACCTCATGCGGACAACCTCGAGGAAGAGATCAACGACTCCTTTCCAGATGAGTGACAGATGATGATGTGCTTGGTGAAAAGTGTCACCCCTTGGTACTCCGATTTCGCAAACTATCAGGGGGGCCAGCAACTTCCCAAGGGGATGACGACTCACGGCAAGAGGAAGTTCTTCTCCGACCTGAAGCACTACTTCTGGGATCATCCGCATCTCTTTAGGATCGGAGTCGATGGGGCCATCCGTCAATGTGTCATGGAAAAAGAGATGGCGGGCATTCTGTCCCATTGCCATGAGAGACCTACTGGCGGGCACCATTGTGGTAACCGCACAATGCGGAAGGTACTACAGTCGGGCTTCTACTGGCCCTCACTCTTCAAGGACGCGAAACCTTCGCACGTAGGTGCGATCGATGTTAGAGGACATGTAACATCTCTGCCCGTAATGAGATGCCGCTGAATGTGTTTATAACTTGTGAGATTTTTTATGTCTGGGGTATCGACTTCATGGGCCCCCTCCCTCCATCATTTGGTAACACGTACATCTTAGTTGATGTTGATTACGTCTCTAGGTGGGCTGAGGCGCAGGCTTTGCCCACCAATGATGCTAGACGTGTTTGCCAGTTTCTGAAGTAGCTATTCTCCCGGTTCGGGACACCTCGGGTCATCATTAGAGACAAAGGGACCCATTTCCAGGGCCAGTTCGATAAATTACTCTCTCGCTATGGTGTCACCCACAAGGTGTCTGTGGCCTACCATCCCCAAACGAGGGGTCAGGCGGAGCTGACAACGGGAGCTTAAGCGCATACTCGAGAAAACGGTGGATCAATCTCGCAAGGATTGGTCCACCAAGCTCGATGATGCTCTCTGGGCATACCGAACTGCCGACAAGACACCAATCGGTACTTCGCCGTATTGACTTGTCTATGGAAAGGCATGTCACTTGCCAGTGGAGCTAGAGCACAAGGGCTTTTGGGCCCTTAAGGTGCTCAACTTGGATGTTAGTCTTGCAGGTGTTGAACGCAAATTGCAGATGCTGGAGCTGCGAGACTTCGGGAAAGAAAGAGTAGAAAGAAATGAGGAATGGGCGGGATACAGGGCAAAGTGAGGCGGGGAAACAGAGGCAGGAGTGGATTGTCGCCATTGATAGCGGTGAAGGAGGCTATAATAATTAGGTGACGCTAATTTAAGTGATTGCCTCTGATAAAAACCACTTAGCATTTTTTAAATTTTTAATAATAAATAGGTGAAAAATAAATTTTTTTTAATTTTTTAATTGCCACATCACTTACTTAACGATCATAGTGAGAGTTGACCGCTACATCAGCAAAAATGAATGGAGACTAACGGTCAGTGACCAAATTTGGACCGTTAACCTAATTTAAGTGGCTAGTGATGAAACAAATTAATTTTAATGGCAAACGTGAACTTTACTAGTAATTCAAATGATCAAACTTGCAATTTAGTCGTACTTACGTTGATACTTTCTTACCACATGATTGTTGTTTGTCCATACACTTCATGCTATCTTACCGTATTTAACAAGTAATAATAATTAATCTATTTCATATCTTTGGTTCAAGTTTAACTCCAAGATTTTTTTTTATAAGGGTGATATAGGTTGGTCTAGTGGTAATACCACTAGCTTTGAATATGGAGGTGATAGACCATCATTTGCACATATTTTGACCACCATTCTTGAACCGTTTGAGAGTCTATTCTCGTGTTTTATGCCGATTTCACGCTAGGTTGTTCGTTTAAATCATATTTCATGACTTGGTGTGGATATGGAGGCATGGAAACGAGTTTCGGGTTGAAAAGTGGAAAGTTGGAGCTACAGGAGCTGGAAGGAGAAAATACTCGGTCAGGCCTAAAATACCCTACCGGGTAAACGAGAAGGAAGGACCGGGGAAAGCTATTTTGGAGGCCAGGAGATTAGGAGGGGCCCCGGCCAGAAGGCATAAATACCCAATCGGGTATTCCCCTGTGCCCACTGCGATGCATTTCAAAATACCCGGCCGGTTACCTGAAATACCCGACCGGGTATTATGGCCGGATATCGCGATCTGCCCTTTTGAAGGGAAGAAAGCCTCTTTTGTGGGGGGATCCGATTTTTAGAGAAAGAAAGCAGAAAACCTAGAGGGAGAGAGCGACGAACAGAACTTCCAAGTGCCCTAAATCGATCTCCATCACCATTGGAGCTCGGTGGAAGCTTGGAGAAGTGTCGATTGATTACCAAAAGCAGATTTTCATCCTTTATAGAATGATTTCCGCATTTGAGCAGATTTCTCTTCTCTCTCTATGGAGTAAAATCTCTCACTCACCTGGGCATGAAGAACCCTAGATTTGTATGTTAGGTCTGATTGTATGAACTCAAGTACAAGTTCTTTGATACTGATTATATTCAATTGAGGCATGATTTTCTGAATTGCATGAATCCTGATTAAATTCCTGTAGTTTCTGCTTTGACCCAGAGAATATCCGCCTAGGTTGATAGAGCACCCTTAATTGAAGGTAGTGAACTGACGACTTTAGTCGACGAGTCGGTTCACTATTATGTACTGGATTTACTCCAGTAGAGGAGGTTTGGCACGTTAGGGCCTCAGTCTGTTTACTCCGGTGGAGGTTACTCGCCCGCTAGGGATTCAGATTGAGAGGGTCTGGAGACCTTTAGGCGAGACTTCAAACTGTCTAAGAACCTTCCACAGTATAATTATCATTGAAAATGGACTGGGTGAATTACAACTTGGTTTAAGTGCAGTCTAGGGGGAACCATATCTGGGTGACCTCTCTAAAACTTGGAACACAACCTTTACTACTTTTGTTTGCTAGTTTAGTTGGAACTTCACTACAGTTGAACCGCTAAATAATAAGAATCTCATGGAGTAGTCATCACACCTAGGACCCGGGTTGACATTTAAATCCCACTTTACTACGCATTAGTAGGTGGTTACACTTGACTACTTTCTAGTGTGACAGTACAAGCAAGTCAGGAGGTCGCAGGTTCGAATCTCTTAAGTAGTACCTAAACAGCAAAAAATTAACTCCAAGATTTTTAAACACGCAGTGATATTGTTATGAGTTAAGTCTTAATTTCAAGGAAAATCATTAACAAATTTAAGCATAGTTTAACAAACCAATTCATTTACTGAACCTTAAATTCTATATATTACTTAGTAAGCAACTATATTGGATTAGTGATATCTATGTGATATATGTGTTTAGCATGCATAAATTTAAGATTTGACCTACAATTCATACAATAAATGAATATTTAGCCACGTATACAGAGTCTCGAGCCACATTAATTTGTAAGATGTGTAGTATAACCAACCTATGAGTTATATCACTAACAATAAGTTGGAAGATATGTAATCTAAAAAACCTTCAAGTTATGTGACTAAAAATAGAGAAACATAGGGGCTATGTAATGAGTAGCTAAAGTTGGTTTGTGAGCCATACCATCAAGTTGACTTATGAGATAAAATTGACAAGTTTCAAGCCAAAATATGAATCTATCTCGTGAGTTTCGAGCAACCTAGCTCGTGAGCCACATTATCAATACAATTCACGAGCTTAAGATGAGCTAGCTCATGGGCCTAGCTCAAGGAGCCAACGAGTTGAGCCAGCTCGTGAGCCTGACCAAGTTGAAGAGGCTCTAGCTCGTGCTTGGCTCATGAGCTAACTCATTAAAAATCGAGCATGGTATCAAGCTAGTTTTTCTCCAACTGAGCTCCGAGCTGCTTGCGAGCAACTTAGCTCATTGGAAGCCCTACCTGAAGCATAGAAGAAATCTTATAAAGCAGATCACAAGTTCCCTTATGTAGATCATGAATCTCATAAAACATACCACAAATTCTGTGAAGCAAACCAAAAACCTCATAAAGTAGACCACAGGTTCTTTGAGGCAGACTAGAAACCTCATAAAGCTAACCTCAAGTTCACTGAAGCAGCCTAGAAGCTTCATAAAGTAGACCACAAGAGTGCTAAAGCAAAACAGAAATCTCATAACGCAAACCACAAGTTTCCTGAAGTAGACATGGAGTATGTTAAACCACTTCAGAACTCTCATGAAGCATACCAGAAATACGAGAAACCACACCTGAAACTCCACGAAGCAAATCAAAAACATTATAAATGATGACAAGTATAATAAAAATGTATAATGAAGAAAGAATTTTTTTACGATGGTAAAATACCTTTTTGTCAAGTAAGCTACCGAGTTATTTTACACATGGGGGAGTGAAGGGGCGATAGATAAGATGCGGGGAGGAAAAAAGGGAGTTAAGATGGGGTGGGGTGTTAACACCATATTCCATCTCGAGAGACCTTGATAAATTTTGAATTTGCACTATTCTCGTTTACTTTAAGAAATTAATTTCCTTCGAGAGTTAAATCACACCATTGATGTTACATATTTTGTAATTATGATTATGTCTCAAGCGCATGCTTAATCTCTTGGGATAGAGATTTCTGACACAATAGTATATGCCTTTAATGGTTGATAATTTTAAGGAAAATCATAGTCCGTTTCGATGATGTTATAAAGATAAATAAAAATTATTCTTACTCTCTGACAATGGCAATTCTGGAGGAATTCCACTCCATTTTCTCAATAATTATCTGAGTCCATAACATGTCTTCTTGCTCCTTAAAGTCTATAAAATGCCACGTGGGCTTGGATTAGTATAAAAAATTGGCAATCCTTATTTTGATCTTCAAATGGTTCACGAGAGACTCTTTTAGTGGAAAATGTATTGGAAATTACTCTTTACAATTGCAACCTGATAATTGAGTAGTTGCTGCAAGTAGAAGAAGTATCCAATAACTATTAGGATTAATATCAACTAGCGAACATAAGCCGCGCTTTGCACGGTTTGGATCTCTTGTCGACGTCCCACTAAAATTACCATCTAAAACCAGTATTTGTAAAATCATATATTGTTTCAAATGAAAAAATCCTATGTAGAAGGCTATCTGGAACTGGGCGGGTCCGGAAAGAGTGCGGCATTTTCTCTGGTTAGCTGCTCGCGAGCGACTTCTCACCAACACTGAGCGGGAGCGGAGGAAACTGACGTCTCGAAACCAGTGCGGAAGCTGCAATGGAGAACCAGAGACAGTCCTGCATGTGTTGCGGGATTGTCCCTTTGCCAGGTTAACTTGGATGAAGCTAATCCCACCTTCTGATTATCACCAATTTTTCGGAGACAGTTTGCAGGATTGGATTGAAAAGAACCTCAAGCCCGAGCATACTGCCCTCAGTTTTGGCCTTATCTGCTGGTCTCTTTGGAAGACCAGGAACGATCGAGTCTTTGCAGGCAAGATTGTGACAACTGAAGGCTTTGTACAGCGCGTCCAGGCTTGGATAACTGTCGTGAGAAACGCTTTGGACAAGGATAGGCTTCTTCATACACCTAATCCGCCCGCTAGAACGGAGGTGGAGATCTCGTGGAAGCTGCCACCTCCTGAGTGGGTCACCCTCAACACAGACGGCTCCGTCGCACAGGATACAGGTCACGCCGCAGCTGGTGGCCTGTTAAGAGATCATACGGGCAGGTGCCTTCAGGCATTTGTGATGAACCTGGGGATGTGCTCTATCACCCGGGCGGAGTTGAGGGGCGCTGTAGAAAGACTTCAGTTGGCTTGGGATGCTGGATATAGACATGTCAGACTTGAGTTGGACTCCGCTTGTGCGGTACAGCTGCTACGGAGTCCTGACTCTTCGGAGCATCACCATGCAGCCATCACCGATAGAGCTTTCGAGCTGCTTCAGAGACAGTGGGAGGTTGAAATTACCCACATTTACAGAGAAGGCAATAAGAGTGCCAACTATCTTGCTAGTAGAGGTCACCATGTACCTTTGGGTGTTCATTTGTTTCCGATCACAGACCCTATCCTGTATAACTGGATCTTGTATGATGTTCAGGGGATCTCCGAACCCCGGGTGATTATGAATGAAAGGTAGGGTGCAACTGCATCCATTTAATAAAAAAAAAAAACCTATGTAGATAGAATGATTTTGGCAGTATAAAATAATTGTACCACAATCAAAATACGATTTCAATATAAAATATCATATCAGTATTTTTTTCCGCTACAACCTCCGATAGAGTTTTGCAATACTTGCTTAAAACTAAAATTACATACAATAGCTCGTATGGAGGTCTACTAAAAAGTTGTAATGGAAAACAAATTATTCTTTATTTTCCTTCTCAAATCATGGGCGAAATTCAATGAATGAACCCAAAAGTGCATTTTAGAGAACAAATAAAGAATTGAACTACGATTTTGCAATGTAGAGATTTAGTTGGCCACTAAGATAATGGAAATTGTCGATAGGGGTCAAGGAGACCTAATAAAAGGTGTCGGATTCACAAAATAAAGCCTAGTCCATTAGAAATTTCGAGACCCATGAACTTAAGCCAAATTAGCAGGTTTAAGCTCAAAATTGACACACCCTAATTGCTCCATTAGGAAAGGATAACCGGCTTTTACTTTATTTGCCAGGTTTTTTCTTAAAATTGGCCAACTCTAATTGCTCCCTTAGTGAACAGTAAGCGACTTTTCACTTAATATATATTAACTAGCTTTTACTCGGTATTTGATCGAATGAGTTTTGTTTTATCTTTTAAATTGGTTAATTTATAATTATATTTAAAATATTTACCTGACCCGTTGGTCAGATTAATTTTATTTTATGTTGATCAATTTTTTCATGTTTTAAAATCATTTGAGGTTTTCTAAAATAGCTAATTCATTATTTTAAAGTAATCTTTATGGTATTTTTTGATTATAATATTATCTATAATTAGTTAATATGTATTTTTTTTATCAAGTCGTCCTAGTTTACTGTTTTGTATTTTTTCCCCTAAATCTTAGAAGAAATTTGTGGACTTTTTATTATCGGATATAAATTTGGAGTTGGAAGGAAATATATGTCATCTAGAATTGGTAGAAATTGAAGGTATATAAAAAATCAAGAGAATAAAGAACATATTATGCCTCAAAAATCTCAAATATTGAAGAATACGAAAAAAATAATGTTTATTGTATAAATTATTATGATTTAGTGTATAGGCTTGTTTGAATAATAAGTGGGGGTTGTTAAGTGTTAGATACTAATGCACGTACCAAAGTTAAGAGAATCCAAACATTATAAAAGGTTAAATTCTACTCTACCAATATACTATTTGACTTTCCATGTGGAGTTAATAACATAAATTGTCACTCTATTATCCATTTTTTCTCAAATCTATCCCTCTATTATTTTTCAAATCAAACATGTCCTTGCAATATATAGTATATAAGCATTATCAAATTAAATTTTAGCCCCTTTTATGGTTTATCTTCTCTATCTGTAACTCCCAATAATTAATAGCTACAGTCACATTCTCCATCTGTTTCGCTTTCTCTTCCTTCGACCCGAGAATAATTAAACGCAAAAACTTGTCTGTCATGAAAGAAACTTGAAGACCGACTTTTGAATTTCAACCACTCTTTGAAAATCCACAATTATTGATCGATTTGACTCAATCATAATAATTGGAACACCAAACTTTTTAGAATATATGGATTTTAAAGATCAAAGTTTGTCAGCCATGTTTAGCCCATTGGCCCGGTCGATTAAGTGGGTTGAGGGTTGATGGTTCATTCATTTTAGTCCGCTTTTGCCTGGATATATGAATAAGTCATTATATTGTATATATATTTACAGATTATATAAAATCTCATCTATATATGAATAATATTCTTCCTCACCAGAACTATCTACATTTGTTTCACTATCTACTACTTTCCGCTATCCTTTTTCGAGCTCCTAAAAAGCACTGCAACAACATGTATTCATCACGCGACGAAGGTCGCACTCCTATGACGCCGGTGTGTGTCAGATGTGAAACTAATGAGGAATTGCCAAGTGAGAATTGAGCGTGGGGGTGCTTGCGAAGGAAGGCAATATGTGATGGAAGGCGAATTCTGATAGCAGTCTCTTTGTCTACAGAATTGACTCGACAGATTTAACTTACCAATTAGCAGAGTAAAAGCTAGAACGCCGTAAGAGCGTATATTCATAGATAATTATAATTTGAGTGCACTAAAAGAGCGTGAATATTATATTATTTTAATTAATATATCAATTAACTTACTAACATTTTTTATTCAAAATATTATAACAATGCAACGGAAAAATAAAAATAAAATAATTTTAGTAGGAAATAATCTGATTAAGCCCGAAAAGGGAACAAACTTCAAAAGTTGAATAGAAATCCACCAAAGTTTACGATACTGTTTTTTGTTTTTTATTGAAGTTTCTAGTTTTATTTTTTTAAAAGGAAAAGAGAAATGAATGCATCGTTTATCCACCCCGCATGCATCGTTTTTTCCCCTTCGATTCTTTGTTTCCTAAGCTGATGCTGGAGATCTCCTGTAGATGTATCAAATTGGCAAATTCTATATCATCAATCATCTAACTAACCTCTTATCCTTTTATTTGGCCACAAGCCCGTGATTCGATGATTTATTTTACAGTCCCCATTTAAGAACTTGTGGTGTACCATTTTCGTCTTTCCTATCCAGATCTTTGATGGCACCGCATGTATTCCTTTCACCCACAAAGAAGCGAGCCATCATCTTCGAGCCAAAGCTGTTGATTTGGCTATAACTTGTTTCATTTTACTTTGTTTATAGAAAGAAAAATCTCTCAAATAAGTGATATATGAAATAAAAGTTTGCAAAATTTGATTCTCGATGCTCTGGTTTTTTAGTTTGAGCTAAATTTCTGAGTTTTGGAAGTTTGTAATTTCTGAAAAATAATTGTGAAGCAAAAATATCCTTTCTACTTTCACTCTAGTTGTAGGAAATTTGAAATGAGACAACAATTTTCTCATTTTAGTATTATATATTGTGTAGAGCATATATAAAGCTATGTCCTTTCCCTACAAATTCATTAGCACATTTAAAAAAGGTGAAATGAACCAAATTATTAAACTCCTAAGGATTGTTGGACCCAATCATGTCAGAATAGGAAGAAGTTTAAAATTTGACGGTTAGGCGAACTAAAATGTTCAAAGAATCAGTCCCATATAGTTTACACAAAGATATGAATACGATTGTGTCATAATAGATCTAATTTAAGAATTATACATCACTTTTACATATTCAATACTGCAATTCGACATGGAATATTCAAACCAGTGATATTTGGGCCGCAATTTTAAAGTTATCATCTATTTATAAGATATATATAGTAATTTAATTAAGTATTAAACAATAATTAAAATGAGGAATTTGGCCTCTGTTAGTCACACAAAGTTTTAACTTAAATGCATGTTTCTCTAATAATTTTTTCTTCTTATTTGTATGAGATGAGGTCGACCGACTCTATGAATGTGTACCTGGAGGAAAATGAAATTTACTATTGCGGGATTATGATGGCTTTTGTGATGGTTTGGTCTTGTATTGTAGGCTCTCGAATCTAAAGCAAGAAGAAGAGACGATGGGATAGTCGAACCTGGTCTGTGATGCTTCATGTTGTGGGGTTCTGTGAAAAGTAAAAGGATGATATGACAGCAAAGCTACATATATGAATTGTTGAAAACAACATCATTTTGAAGTGGTCCGGTGCTCGAATTAGTTGGTTAACTCGGTCGGATTTCCCGTTGAGATAGATGAACTCGACTTTGACCGAGCCAGAGTAGACAACCAACTGGGCCTTCGGCACCCGCTGAGATACTCAGGTTTAGGTAGAATTGGTTTGACCAGCAGAGTCATATTGGAATTGACATTCATGGTCATGACTCTTGTTGTCTGTGTTTGAAGATACATTAGTTCAAATCTCAATACTTGTCTATTTTCTATACAAAATAAAGATAAATAATGGCGAAGACAAAAATGTCATTCATACTTTTGCTTTCGTTGTAGAAAATTTGAAATGGGATAACAATTTTATCATGCCAGTAGTATATATTGTGTAGAGTGTATATGTATACATGTCCTTGCTCTACAATTCCTTTTAATACATAAAAAAGATGAAATAAACCAACTTATTAAACTCAACCTCGTTTAATGATTGTTGAATCTAATCATGTCTGCCAGATTAGGAAGATGTTTAGAACTTAACGGTTAGCCTAGCTCAAATGTCCAAAGAACACATCCCCATATTGTTTGCAGAAAGATATGGATAAGATTATCTCACGGTAGTTCTATAAAGTAGTACTAATGTAAGAGTTCAACATTGCTTCTACAAATTCGATATTGCAATTTGATATGTAATATTGAACCAATGATAAATAGAAATTTAGTGACCTTATAAGATATAAAATTATAAGATGAATAGAAATTTAAATTAAGTATCAAAGTATTATTAAAAGAATAAAATATGAAAATCAAAGTAAGAGAACACCAATAAATACCGAGCAAAGATTTAGTGACCTTAACGTTATGTTATCTTTTAATGTTAGCTTCATGTATGTTTTTTATTTAAAATGGTACAACTAATATATGTAGCTTGATTAGTTAAGATTCTTGTTATTGTTGAAAACAACCACGGTTCAAATCATAGTACACGTTTCTTTTTTAAGGAATAAATGAGAAAGAAATAGATCAGTGTGAAGACAAAAATACCCTTCCTACTTTCACTCTGAAAATTTGAATGCAGAAAAAATATCCAGCTATCTATATATTGTAGATTTTTGCAATATGAAAATTGTATCCACAAGTTTGATCTCAGTTAGTGGTCAACGATCAATGCATTGATTAGTGACTAACTTAAATATGAAATTGTTTAGATTGATTGAGAATTAGTTGATTATTGTAGAGGGATTTGAAGTTTTGTGACGGTGTGTTTCGATGGCGAAACTCGCGTGTTCAACGCGGCTATGTTTTCAAGGAAATGCAAAACACACAGTCAAACAACCGTCAAATATCCACTGACGAATGTCAGCGCCGTTGATTTGATCGATTGAACAGAAACCAATACGACCGTCAAATATCCATCGCCGGCTTCGACGATGTAGATTTGATCGATGCACCTTTGACTTCTAACCAAGATAACCGTTACAAGGCTCAACACCTCTCCAAACTACGTTCGAACGAGGGTGTTCAATGAGAAACGAGAAACCAAACTGGGAGTGTTCTAAGTTACGTTACCTCTACTCCTATGGAGGTTACTCTTGAGAGCTTCGCGACTACGACTACGATCTACGACTACTACGACTCTGCAAAGGAAGTCTTTGACAGAGAAGTTTTACGAACTAGAGAGAAAAAGATAGATTCTGCGACGATGCAGTTTGTAATTCGATGTTGCTGTCCCGAGATTCTCTCTCTTCCTAATCTTTATACCTCGATCTTCTCCCCGCATTTGTAGTAACTGCCTTCGCGCCTTTGTCTCCCATGTTCATCATTCCTGTCAACCATGCGGGTAACTTCCTCCTTGTTGCGTAACTCCCACGAATGCGAAACCGTTTGGACACGTGGAAATTTTGCCAAAACGACACAGAGCCAAAATCCACAATCCTCCACCACGGTTCGATGCTCCAAACAACCCTGTCCACATGATAAACAAACGACATCGAGTCCACGACATCGTCAAAACTGAACTTTCGCCACGACGTTGTTTTTGGCTAACCAGCGTCGTTTCCTATCCTCGCGGTGTCGTTCCACGGAACAATGTTGTTTCTACATCGTTTATGTGAAATTTCTCACGACAATGTTGTTTCTACTCTTGCGGCGTCGTTTTCATAAACGATACCATTTTTCTCGTCCTGCGGTGTCGTTGGGCTTGTCGGGCGTCGCCAAAATCCAACCCGCTGTGGTATGGTTTTTTAACTAAAAGACATCGCTTACCAAGGCATCTCGCGGTACCGTTTGGTAATCCGCGGTGTCGTTTAGATAAACAGCATTGCTTGATTCTACCAGTGACATCGTTTTAATATTAAACGATGTCGTGCTAACTACTGCGACAATGTTTGCTTACTCGAGGTATTGTTTTCTTCCCCAAAAAGGCTTTGTTTGATTTTTCTTTCGCGACATTGTTTTTTATTTTAAACAGTGTCGTGTGCTAGTCCAGCAGTACCGTTGGACCTAGTCGCGGTACCGTTTTTAATTAAACCAACTTATTAAACTGTTGAGATTTTGCACGTTGGGCTGGGCGGGTTTTTGGGCCAATCACTTACCCGATATGGTTTTTAATTAATTGGCCACGCATACCAAGGCTTCTCACGGTACCATTTGGTTATCCGCGGTTTCGTTTTACCTATCCGCGATGCCCGCTTGTCTCCACGCGGTATCGCTTCTCCCCTTCCGACAAGGAATAAAACAACCTCCTTTTTCCAACACCAACACTAATTCGCGGTATCGTTTTAACTCTCCCCGATGCCGCTCAACTCAAAATGACACCATTTTTTATCCTCGGTATCAAACTAACTGCCGAGACTACTTAATGTGGCATTTAATTAAGTCCAAAATTATTTTAGGTGTCAACAAATGCCCCACAATTTGGTTTATAAGAATTATGAACCAAATTATTGACAAAATACTATAACACCTAAATTAGTATTTAAGATTGATCGCAAATACACCAAAATTTGGCGGAAATCCTCGTGATAATGAAAATAGCAATGTGGAAACAGAAAACCCCAATTCCAACGCAGGAGATGTAGGCCATAATCAATTGCGTTGTTTGTCCCAAAACAATATGGGTGGTTTTGCAAACAAAGTACAACCCGCCTCTCCATAAATAAATAAAAAGTACAACCCGCCTCCAGCATTGCTTGGGCCAGGTTAAATCCCCAAACAACATAGTTGCTCCTCCCACAGTGCTGCAAACGATTCTAATTACTTTTACATTTTTTTTAGCTTGGTTTTGGCCGAAAACAACCTTGTTTTACCTCCCTAAATTTTATCCGCCAACACCAATTCAATTGTTCTTGATTTGGAACTCTCCTTGGTGTATAAGTAAAACCACAACATTGCCTTGCTTTCCGCGACAACCTCTACATATTCCTTAAAGTCTTTTACTTCGCGATGTCGTGAAGGCAATGCGACAACACTGCTGCGGCCCATTGTAACGACACCGTTTTGGCCAAACTCCGCTTCCTTCTCTCAACAAGGATAGCTCGATCCCAACAACGTTGTTTTCCTCCCAAACAGCTCTGATTTTCTTTCTCCCATCGGCGGTATTTTGGGCGAAATTCCCCCCCCCCCCCCCTTCATACGCTGCCGCTTTCAAGGCCAGCCTTGCGGCTGAAATGCTGTTTGGAAATTTATTTTTTTAATAAAAAAAACAATATTGTTCCTCTTCCCGCAAAGCTACTTCTTCAAACAACACTAATTCCTTTCTTCTTTCTCACCACAACGCTGCTCTGGCGACAATTTATTTGATTAATTTAATTTTTTATTTTCATTTTTATTGCGGCAGGTTGTGCAGCCTCGCAGCGCTGCTTAGGCCATATCAAGTTTTTGCCTAAAAATTTCTGAGCTTTGAAGCCAAAACAACCTTGTCCATAGATTCATTCAGCGTCGTTTGCCTATTGTTGACTCCTGGCTTCTCAACAAAAAATCCTCCTCGGCTACGTTGCAGAGACGTCCATGGATGCAATTTTACTTTGGACAATCTCTTTTCTCCTTCCACAATGCTGCCAATCAGCGGCCTAGATTTTATCATCATTTTATTTACGAAGCCAATTAATTTCGGCTTTGTGCATTCTTGCCTCTCTTGTTTTGAAGCTAGCAGCTGTTGTTTTAGGCCAAATAAACTTGTTTTTATGTTACTTCTCGCTAAGTAGACCAAAAGAAAACATGTCTTGTGATCAACACAACTGAGTTTCTACTAAACCAACAACCTTGAGTGGCCATCCTGCAAACGTGCAAAAACTTCCCTTGCAATACCGCTCAGACACCCCCTGCTGCAATGCTGCCTTGCCCACTCGTTATTCTTCTCCAATAAAGGAACAATCCTTTTCCAATTCTAAACCCGACAAAGATATCCACGGCATGATCCCAACCGATCAAAACCCCACATGGCACATAATCATTCGATAAATCAATGCCATTTCTTTTGCTTTAATCACAACTCACAAAAAAATATTTACCTCCACCCACCACGTGTTCCATAATATGATGGCCAAAGATAGGATCCCAACTTATTGATGGCCCCACAAAATTTGATTCAAAACTAGCTTAGCTTACGACCAAACTTGCCAAACGGTGGCGCCCAAAAATTTGCCACTGCGTGTTATTGCTTCCCTTCCGCGCCGAACTAGTATTGGCCGCAACATTACTTCGGCCAAACAGTGTTGTTTTGTATGATTTATTTATTTATTTATTTATTTATAAAAAAAACAAATAAATAACTATTAATAAACAAACCCTCAACACTGATTGAGGATTAGAGGAAGAAAACGTTTTTTTTCCTCCAAACAACATTGCTTTGTTACTCAACTTCTCTTACTCCCTCCACAAGGACAAAACTTCCAGTCTCGCAAGGATTGATTTTTCCCTTTCTTGATCTACAGCATACTCCTTCTCAAAATGGTCCCGTTTTTTTTTTTTTTTTTTACAATGGTGTTAGCTCCGATGAAATTCTACCTTATTATTTTTTGGCCATGTATAATACTTTTTTTACTTCAACAGCACCGTGCCCCCCAACAATGTTGTTGAGACGAAAAAGAAAAATAAAGCAGCACCACTTTGCCACGTGAACTAGGCCAAAACTCTAGCCTATCATTCCCTCTTCCTTGAATATCAAGTTCGAAAATCAACATTAAAAATAAAGTGAAACCTAATCTCCCTCGCCATTGTGGGTAAGCTGATTGGCCATACTTGACAACTCTGGCCAACAGAAAAATCACATAGCACGACTTCACTCCAACGGCAGTGATCTTGTTGGTGCAATGCCGTTAGCGTATGTGTTTCTCAAGACTTTCACTTACTCGACAAACTAGAATAAAAATAGATAAATTGGCCAAGAAGAATGATTGCAACATGCTCATATAAAATTTCATGATAACCACACGTAAACCAATCTTTGAAGCCATTCAGAAGCACAATTAACTCGTACCAGTCAGATCCCGAAAAACTAGTACTGTTGGACGTGAATCCTTCTCCGTGCCAAGGTTGATCTCTTCCACCATATCGCAAACAACACTAAATCCTTCGTCCACCTCGTGACTCAAACCATCGTCGTTGATCGGCAACCCCTCTAGCAAGGCTGTGATTTCGGCCTTCGCCGCCCTCTCTTGAGGTGGCTTACTCAGATTTTGGTAGACCATCTAATATAAGCATCATTGGTCTCACAATCTCGGACAATGGGTCCAATCAAGCCTACTCACCACCATTGCGCTTGACACTATGACGTTGGAAGTTCCTCCTTCCCCGGTCCTGATCTCAAGTGGTTCAAAACCACCATGGTACAAATAAACTTCTAGCACATTGGCCCCCCGGCAAACGGCTTTGTGTCAGCCTATACCACCTCAACGACACCGTCTTTATTCCAAAACATCAAACAGTGTTGCAACGATGAAGGAATGCACTTGTTGGCGTGGATTCAATCCCGGCCAAGTAGTGCGTTGTAGCTTATCCTCCCATCCACCACGAAGAAAGCGCTCATCCACTTCTGTGATCCAACTCCCACTACGAATGGGAGGATTCCCCTGGCAGAAGTAGACCCGCCATTGAAGCTTGTCACAAACACTTCCGTTGGGATCAAGTCATTAGTATTCTTGCCCAACTTCTTCAGCATCCTTGTTGGCATCACATTTACTGCGACGCCATTGTCAACTAAGACTCTCGACATTAGTACGTCATCAAGTGTGGCCTTGATGTAGAGAGGCCTCAAATGTCGCAGCATCTTCGGCTCCGGCTTGTTGAAAACAACGACCCTGTTCGATTCTTCACCTGTAGCTCCTTCATCCACAGCTTTCCCCTTCACTTCTACAACTTGGACAGATTTATCCACCTCGTCGAACCCTGATCCCTAGAGATGTTCTCCATTGGCACACTTGTTGACTCTTTCGGGCTTTGGTACAATAAGTAAAAAGGATATCTTTCACCATTTTCGCCCTGTATCCCAACAGCCCTGTGGCCTGCTTCGTAGAGCTATTTCAGGATCCGCTGCGAACTCTTGTTCTGCTTGGCAGCCTCTACTGCCAAATCAATTCGGCCATTCGTGCGAGCCATCATTGCACTCCACGGCTCAGCCTTGATTGGCAGATCCACAGACTCGCCAACTAGCTCTGCCGCTGCTGGCTGCTCATTCTTCTCCTCTAAAGCCAGTTGAGCAAAAGCGCTCACCAGCTCAGCAAAATTGAACTCTCGAGCAGCTTCGTTGACCTCTTCAACCTCCATTACAACCTCGCCATCCTCTCCCTGATTTTCCAAATCAATGTGCAAAATCAAAGGCAAGCTGTAGTTGTTCACCACCTCCGGTGGTAGACTTCCAAACTGGATTTTCATGGGTGCACCTTGGTTTTCATCATCATCATCCTTGTTTTTTCGATCAAATTTCGACTTCGGCTCATCCAATTCCAGCATCTCCTCTTCTATAAAGGAGTCATCCAACTCAACATCGTACTCAGCCTCTCCCGGGACTCCCTGATCGTTCCCGTCTAGCTTGTCCTCGACAACTTTTCCAACACCAGTCTCTGGTGGACCGACTGGCTCGGCCTTGCTCCCCCAATGTTCAGCTTTTCGGGACACTCGCCACACAGCTTCTCCTCCTCAGCTGGATCCAAGCGTGGCCCCTCCTGCACTTTGGAGGATGAAGGAACATGGGCCACATCAGAACTACCACTCGACGATGGCGTTGTATCCAACACCAGCTTGAAGCGTGGCAGATTGATCTTAGAGAAATCAAGGCTGACCATGTTGATGCCGAAAACGTTTGGGAAGGGGTCAATGTCGACAATCATGGCCTCCTTCCTCGGGTCAGGGAACTTGAACTGGCCTTTCTCAATTGCATCCTGCACAACATTGCGAAACACAACACACATGTTAGTTGAATGAGATGCACTGTTGGGCCACTTACAGTATCATTTCCCTTTTAATTTTTCAGCTGGCGGGATAATATGCCCCCCAGTTAACTTAATTTGACCATCTTTGTAAAGCTGGTCGATAATCAACTCTAGTTTTGAAACATCAAATGAATATTTCCTAGTTTGAATTGGAGCACGATTGGGCTTTCCACCTTGTGGTTCCCCATCGGCCTTGGCTAGAGAAGCACACACATATGGCTTCCCTTGCACAATCTCGACTAAATCAACTTCAACCTCGTCAACATCGTTGCCGACGTTATTCACACCACTGTTTTCAAAATTAGGGAAATATTGTCCACGAGAGCCACTTCTCTTATGTTCTTCTTCATGGAGAAGAGACTCGTATCTAACAACGCAGGATATCAATTGAAATAGATCAGAAAACTCCCTATCTTGAAACATTTTACGAAGTTCAAAATTCAATCCACAGTGGGCAAGTTTAACAAAGTCGCGTTCTGTCAAGTTCACAAAACAACGATTTATTGAAATCTTAAAGTTAGTTAAAAAGTGTTCTACCGTTTCCCCTTAATGCTGGCGCATTCGTGCCAAATCTGCCATAGTTACCTCCGGCTCAGCACGGTAAAACTGGGCATGGAACATTTGTTCTATTTGCTGCCAAGTTTGAACCGAGTTCGATGGTAAGTTGACGTACCACGCGAATGCGAGACCGGTCAACGAGTTGCCAAACAAACGCAACTTCAAGAAATCACTCACATCACCACATTGAACCGTGAATCGTCCAACATGCTCGACGGTGGACTGATCTCCAGTCCCGTTGAAGGTGACGAAATCAGGCACGCGAAAACCACATGGAAAGGGGTAGTATCTATCTACCCAATCCGGATATGGTTTTCGGTACACTGGCGACATCATTGGTCTAATCCCTAAACCAAACTGATTCGCCATCATCTGTTCTACCTGATCTCGAATGACATTAATGTCTTTCCCCCCGAGTTGCCCCCCTTGTGAAACGAATCCCCCAAGATCCATGCCAAGCTCGTTTGGAGGAGGAGGCACATTTTGCGGGTAGCCGCGTGGCGGAACATGATCATTTTTGTTCGTTCCTCCACCAACAACACTACTCATCGGAGCCACATAGGATCTGGCTTCCGGGATATTTTGTGGACCCACATTGTGCATTAGTGGCGGCTTAACACGAGTGTTAGCCACAGTGATGGTCTCTCCAAGAGTTACTCTCGATAGGATCTGGCTTCCGGGATATTTTGTGGACCCACATTGTGCATTAGTGGCGGCTTAACATGAGTGTTAGCCACAGTGCTAGTCTCGCCAAGAGTTACTCTTGACGGAATTGTTGGGTTCAACACCGGTGTTGGCAGAATACCCTGTCTCGGCTGAGTATCTCGGCCGCCATGGACCGAAAATTTATTGGTGCCAGTGTCGTTGTGTAACGGATTCTCGCCTTTTAATGGCAAAGCCCTTGTTTGCGGCACTGGCCTATTCAAAAACACTCTAAACTCATTAAAATTACGTCTGTTACTTTCAAAATTCATTCTGTTTTTATCTACGACTTCAACCAATTGGCTAACACGTCTATCAATCCGAGAGCTAAGACCATCAAGACGTCCATCCAAAGAGGCTAAGTGAAGTTTTACTTGTTGGTTATCAGCCATGACTTGGCGAAGTATGCACGCTATTTCACCCTGGTCAGCAGTTTGCAACACTGCTGGCACTTCCGCTCCGGCGTCGTTGTTCGAACCGCCGTTTGAATCGCCAATCTGATCAATCTCCACATTGACCATTTGCTCTTCCTCCACTGAAGTTTGTAGAAGATCGCCCTCGTGATTCCTCCGTCTCGGAGTCATACGAACACACGGGTCCCACCAAGTGTGCCAATCTGTTTCGATGGTGAAACTCGCGTGTTCAACAAGGCTCTGTTTTCAAGGAAATGCAAAACACAGTCAAACAACCGTCAAATATCCACCGCCGAATGTCGGCGCCGTTGATTTGATTGATTGAACAGAAACCTATACGACCTTCAAATATCCACCGCCGGCGTCGGCGATGTTGATTTGATCGATGCACCTTTGACTTCTAACCAAGACAACCGTTACACGGCTCACCACCTCTCCAAACTACGTTCGAACGAGGGTGTTCAACGAGAAACGATAAACCAAACCGGGAGTGTTCTAAGTTACGTTACCTTTACTCCTATGGAGGTTCCTCTGGACAGCTCCGCGACTACGATCTACGACTACTACGACTCTGCAAAGGAAGTCTTTGACAGAGAAGTTCTACGAACTAGAGAGAAAAAGATAGATTCTGCGACGATGCAGTTTGTGATTTCATTTTGCCGTCCCGAGCTTCTCTCTCTTACCGATCTTTATACCTCGCTCTTCTCCCCGCAGTCGTAGTAACTGCCTTCGCGCCTTTGTCTCCCACGTTCTTCATTCCTGTCAACCGTACGGGTAACTTCCTCCTTGTTGCGTAACTCCCACGAATGCGAAACCGTTTGGACACGCGGAAATTTGGCCAAAACGACACTGAGCCGAATTCCACAATCCTCCACCACGGTTCGATGTTCCTAAAAACCATGTCCACATGATAAACAAACGACATCGAGTCCACGACCTCGTCAAAACTGGACTATCGCCACGACGTTGTTTTGGCTAACCAGCACCGTTTCCTATTCTCGCGGTGTCGTTCCACGGAACAATGTTGCTTCTACGCCGTTTATATGAAATTTCTCACGACAATGTTGTTTCTACTCTCGCGACGTCGTTTTCAACTAAACGATACCATTTTTCTCATCCTGCGGTGCCATTGGGCTTGTCGGGCCTCGCCAAAATCCAACCGTTGTGGTATGGTTTTTAACTAAACGGCATCGCTTACCAAGGCCTCTCGCGGTACCGTTTGGTAATCCGCGGTGTCGTTTTAGCTAACTACTGCAACATTATTGAGCTTACTCGCGATATTGTTTTCTTACCCAAAACGGCTCCGTTAGCTTTTTCTTTCGCGACATTGTTTTTTATTTATTTTAAACACTGCCGTGTGCTAGTCCAGCGCTACCGTTGGACCTACTCGCGGTACTGTTTTTAATTAAACCAACATATTAAACTGCCGAGATTTTGCATGTTGGGCTGGGCGGGTTTTGGGCCAATCACGTACGCGATATGGTTTTGAATTAATCGGCCACGCTTACCAAGGCCTCTTGCGGTACCGTTTGGTAATCCGCGGTGTCGTTTTACCCATCCACGATGCTTGCTTGTCTCCACGCGGTATCACTTCTCCCCTTCCGAAAAGGAATAAAACAACCTCCTTTTCCAAAACCAACACTAACCGTGCGACCCACATCTTGTTTTCCGGTAAACAGTGTCATTCGCGGTACCGCTGAGCTTCCTTGTGGTACCGTTTTCTAATTTGCGGTATCGTTTTAACTCTCCGCGATGTTGCTCAACTCCAAACGACACCCTTTTTTATCCTCGGTATTGAATTAAATGTCGAGACTACTTAATGCGGCATTTAATTAAGTCCAAAATTATTTTAGGTGTCAACACTGTGACGAGAGAGAGATTATAAGTTTCACCTGTAAGAGAGACTGGAAGATGGATAGAACACGAGAGAGAACCACAGTGGCATAGATTCAATTGAGGCAATTTTAGGGTTGGATTCGAGCTTTTGAATTGGGGTTTTGACAAAGTGATCGAGTTAGGAATTTTGTTGAGACAAATGTTACGGAGAGGGTGAGTGTTGGCTTTTTTGGAGAAAGAATATTGCTGGCAAATAAAAATATGTAAAATCTAAAAATGTTAAATTAGATAATAAAATTTCCAAATTTTATCATTTATTTTCTGTTTAATATTTGTTAATGTTTAGATATTTAATTTAATATTATTATTGACATATGTGGCAGTGATGTGGCACCTATGTGATAGACATTAGACCATCTCCATTGGAGTGCCAAAGTGGCAAATAAAAAGAATCTTCTATGACAAATCAAAGTACCAAAGTTGAGACTTTGGGGCCAAATTTTTCCTAAAAAAAGACATTGAGTGCCAAAAAATAGAGCTTGTTAACAGCCACAAAGCATCGCACTGCAGGGGGAAATCCCCTTCCTGCGAGTGTCAGCCACCACCGTTTTGTGCAACTGAAACAAAGTCAAAATTATATTTCAATCCCAATTTCACCCTAACGGCTTTTTGTTTTTATGAATCAACCTCAACGACTCTTTCAGCCTCCAACAACTATATTATTTTGGGTTAATTCCACTAGGAAGTCCAAACTAATCAAAAGTGTCATTTGTGTCCTATACTATTCAATATGAAAAATCTGGCACGAACTATTTTGTCGTTAATGTTGACAGGTGTTGACTATAATTAGATCACAACAGTCCGCTTCTATGTGGTTTGTGCCAGAATTGTCATATATTGAATAGTTTAGGACAGAAATGTCACGAAATGCATATAGTTTGTGTCAGATCTGTCATATTGAATAGTATAGTACACAAATGACACTTTTTAGATATTTTAAGCTTTCTAGTATAATTATCCCATTTTTCAAAATCTCTATAAATACACCACATTTATTAACTTCTACTTGCATCACTTCCATATTTTCTCTCCTTCTCATTACAAACAAAATTCATCTTCTTCCCATCAATTAAAAACTTTTTTTTCCCGAACTCTTGATCATATCTCAAACTCATCGCCTTATGACACGCTAAAACACAACACCAAACTGCGACCAAGTGTAATCGCAGTCCGGAAATGCAGTAACAGGCAAGCTCTAATTGTCAACACGCGGTCTAGATCTACTGCCTACTCCGTGTATATCTGTTGTCTAGGAAACTACATTTACTGATTGTTGATTTAAGTAAAAGCAGTAAGAAAGCAGGAAATGATTCGGTTTTCTAAAGCAAGGGAAGAGTCACATGGGAATGAGTCCCCCCTAGCTCCTTAGTTAGGTCTCAGTTGTAATTACCCTGGGTTGATTAAACTACGGAAGATCCGACAGTAGCTTGGAATCTCTTAAGCTGACCAAGCCCTCTCAGGCAGGCTAACCGGCAGGCGACTAACCTTCACCGGGATAGACTGCTGAGGAAATAAGCACAGAACTCCACTACTGGAATTGGGTTCCAGTACAAAGTAGTAGATTGATTAACTCTCGTATAACCAATCTACCACTAACGATTGATGAACTCTAACAACCTAATAAGATTCTATCTATCTCAGGTTGCAGCAGAAATCAAGAAAAGATGATCAGACTTCAATTGACTCAATGAATCATGCATCAATCAATTAAAATCAAACAGTATAACAATCCCAAGTCATTACAATCAAGATCCCTAACACATGGAACTAGGGTTCTTCATACCCAAGTGAGAGAAAGTTCTACTCCATAGAGAGAGAGAGAGAGGGAAACATAATACAAAGCAGTCATACTCATAACAATGGGAAGAATCTTCTCTGGGATGTCAATCTTCACTCCCGGGGATGCAATCTGGGCTTCAATGGTGAGAAATCCACTCCAAATAGCTCCTAGGGTTTGTTATTTGCACTCTCTCTCTAAAACTCTGATTTTGCTCCAAAAAGTCGATTCCCTCTCCTTTGGCTCGAAATTGGGTTAAAACCCAGAAATTCCCGACCACACGGCCAGGCCACACTACCGTGGAAATTCCAGCTGCCCGTGTGGCTCTCAAAACAGCGTTTCGATTAAGTGACTTCCAGGTATGTTGCACGGCCAGGGACACACGGCCGTGTGGATTTCCAGGCTGCCCGTGTGAGCTCCTTGGACTTTCAACACGGCCACAAGGGGTCCCCTACACGGTCAGTGTGGCTTGCCCGTGCAAAAAGGTGCCACACGGCCAAGTCACACGGCCGTGTGGGGTTTTAGGCGTGCCCATGTGGCTTTCCCAGCTTCTCGCCAAACGTCCAATCTTCGTCCAGTCAACCCAGAACTCGTTCTGAAACCTTCATTCACGTACTAGGACCTGAGATATCACAAACAAGAACAACCTAGCGTGAAATCGGCCTAAAACACGAGAAATAAGACTCAAACGGTGTAAGAATGGTGGACAAAACCATGTGTATATATCAAGTCATCAAATTCCCCCACACTTAACCGTTTGCTTGTCCCCATGCAAACCAAGTCAGATACAAGGTAAGCTCACATATTTAAATCATACCATCATTGGGGACAAATCATATAGGCATTGAACACGTGAATCGTACTGGCTTTTAAACATCAACACATGAACAACTTCCACAGCAACCTGGACAACCACCACAGAGGACATTCGAGTGAAGCAAAATCGGGTTATGGAGGAGTTTCCCTTCTTTTCATTAACCAACATAGACTTAAGTGAACCACTTACTCAAGACAGTCACCTCATGCACAAAACTCAAGATATCAGAATTGAGACCAAGCAATCTAGGTCCTCACCGGGGTAAAGAGTATAGAGAATATGAGAAAATGAATCGCTCACTCTCGACCAGTTGGGTCAGGACAATTTGATGCAAAACAATGTGCATGCTTATTCTCCCAATCCCTAATGTCTCTTCACCATGAAGGCAGCCTCTAAATGTTAGAGTTCACATATGGGGTGTCACCACTAATTAATCCGGAGGTTTTAGACACAGGTTCAGATGACTGGCTAGGGTCTTGGACATGGGGAAAAGGCCTTTTAGGTGGTGGAAGTATTCATAGCAAAGGTTTTACAGTTCCAAACCCAACACATTCACAACCAATCAAACCAGTACTTTTTTTCTGCCATTCTGCATTACGCAAATTCTCTAGAGCACAAGAGCGAAGGAGTTCATATAAATATTAGTATTTCCAAGCTAGACTGCTAAGAAACACTACTTAATGGGCATTATTCATATTTTTTGTGGTGGCTCTCTTTTGCTTCCGTTCATCTTTTTTTTTTCCTCTTTTTTTCATATCTTGAGAGAACCCCCACCTATGCACATTTTTCAAACACATGCCCAACTTTTGAAGAACTACCTCCAACCCTCACATTAAATTTAGCAGAAACAGCAGAGAACATGTAAAAACCACTCTGTGGAACCTTCTAAGAGATGCAAAAGGGTGATTTTCCATTGTAGATCGAAAGAAAGGATGACACACGGCTCAAAGGGCTGACTAGGGGGTATGACACCTTAAGACAGTCAATTTGGTCGTGGGCTAATCCAATGCCTCCATCATCTTAGCTAATGACAACGTGAATGCTACACATCATGGAAGAGGGAACTATCACACAAGAAAAAAATGAGCAAGCTCAAATCTCACATGGCTACCTATATGCTCTATCTCTCATTCTGATTCCCTGAACTAGATGCATAAAGGACTGTCAAGAACAAGTGATCAATCCAAGTCACAGTTGGTAAGCAAACAGTTGAAAAACCCCTACACAATTCTACTGCACGTCTTAGTCATCACCATAGGTTGTCCTAGTTACTATCAAGTTGTCATCCAATAATTCGAAAGCCATTCGATTCACCACTCAAATCAAAGTGCCAATATGATTATGCAAACAACGATACTTGGAGCCCTCAAATCTCGAGATTTAGACAGCGGACTAGGCTCCAAGCACACATATATAGATTCCAACCGATACAAAGCACCCGCCCCCCCACACTTAAGCACGACATTGCCCTCAATGGAGCAGAGGGAGAGATAAGGGGAACGATGTTACCGGAAGGAAAGACTGTCGGGGGACTGGAAGTTGACCAGTCAGCGGGGCTAGCATCAGCAAAACACACTGGGTGATAAAAACCATAGTTCCAAGTGGACAAGCCGAAAACCAACGAAAGAAAAATGAACCTTGGTGGGGTTGCCTCCCCACAAGCGCTTCTTTACCGTCTTTTAGCTGGACGCCTGAGGGTGGATGCTCAGAGAGGTGTAGGAACAGGTGCCTTCAAGAGAGGATCCACATCGCTCTTGAGGTACAACTTCAGCTGGTGGTCATGCACACAACGAGTGTGACCACCAGCACTCGTCAACTCAACCTGGCCATCTGGCAGGATGTTCTTTTGAGCAGGCTTGGCTACTTGCAGTTTCGGCCGTGACTCCTCCTTGATCTTTTCTTTTGGTAACGGAGTGGACGGGAGTGGCGGCGAAAATATGGGAGGGGGTCCTGAAAAATGGGAAACACAGAAGGATACACGACAGACTCGTGCTCCTGGTGAGAAACAGCATGCAAAGGCGATGAAGCAGGGAGAGTATTAGCAATGGAAAATGTTATTCGCTCCTCGCCATCCCTCAAGACTAAGGTCCCATCATGTACATCTATGAGAGCCTTGGCGGTGGCCAGGAAAGGCCTCCCAGTATAAGGGGCACTTCTGTGTCCTGATTGATGTCCAAGACAACAAAATCCACAGGATAAAAGAATCTGCCAACCTTAACCAGAAGGTCTTCCACTATGCCCCTAGGATGAACTATAGATCGGTCAGCTAATTGAAGACTCATCCTAGTTGCACTGGGTTAACCTAGGCCTAGTTTCTTGAACAATTTATATGGCATGATATTGATACTAGCACCTAGATTCGCCAAGGACCTCTCTACATGCAATTTACCTATAGAGCATGAGATAGTAAAACTACCTGGGTCCTTCTGTAGAATGGTCGAGCACTCCTCGCTGAGCTCCACAGTGGCCAGCTCGCTCAGCTTCTGCTTCTTTGAGAGAAGATCTTTCAGGAACTTCGCATACTTAGGCATTTGAGATAGTGCTTCCAGGAAGGGCACTTGGACATTCAGCTTCCTAAGCATGGACATAAAGTTCCTGAACTCTTCCTCTAGCCTATCTTTGTGCAACCGAGTAGGGAATGGGAGTTGAGGGATATACTCCTTGACTACTGGTTGCGGCTTAAGCGTAGGCAACTCAACCTCCTTCTCCGCTTCTTCTTCAACCGCTGGAGATGCCGAGGCAGGTCTACCTCCCGCTTGTCTGGCCAGGACAGGTGCGTCTGCAGTCTCTTTGCCGCTCCTTTTTGTGATGGCATTACAGTGGGCATTCGGGTCCTTCGGAATAGGAATGGTATGACCTGCAAGGTACCTGGATCCCTCTGCGCCACTGCTTGAGCCACAGTCCCCAACTGGGTTTGGATATCCTGCAAGACAACCTGTGTGTTCCTCTGGCCAGCTTCAAGAGCCAGGAATTTACCCGAGGCCTTTTCCATGAACTGCTCGATAGTATTGAATTTCTGAGCACTGGAACTTGCAAGAGAACCCACCAAGTCCCGCAATTCAGCTATCGGATCATTCTGCACTGGGGTTGCAGGGGCTGCACCTGGCTGCTGCAAGGGTCGCGGCTGTGGTTGAGCAACATGCCCCTACATGGACTGGTAGAGAGACTGCTGTTGCTGCTGGAATTGCCCCTGTATGGGCTGATATGGCAGCCTCTGGAAGCCTGGCGGTCCTTGGAAGGTTGGTGGTCTAGGATTGGCCGCAGCCTATGAGAAGTTGGGATGCTGGCGCCACCCCTCGTTGTACGTGTTACTATAGGGGTCATTGCGCCTAGCATTATTGATGAAGTTCACCTGCTCCTAGGGTGTAGTCGACTCCGTCATCGCCTGGCAGTCTTCCACCGTGTGATGGGTGCTCTCGTACCACTGGCAGTGCATCGCCTGTTGCTGTCCGGTCCCTGGAATCATCCCAGAGCGATCGATGGCTAAAACCAGTTTCGATACCACCTGCACCAAATCAGATGACTGGGTGGCTACATCATGCACACCCCTCCCTGGTGCTCGTCTCGATCTCTTCGCAGTTCCCTAGTCATAGCCCTGCTCAGCCATCTCTTCAAAAAGTTGATTCAGCTGTGGTGGTGTTTTGTTGAGCATATTCCCGCCACAGACCGAGTCAATCAGTTGCTTGTCTTCCGGGAAGAGGGCATGGTAGAAGGTGCCCACCTTGAAGGCTTCAGTAAAACCATGGTTGGGACACTTGAGGAAGAGACTGGTGTATCTCTCCCAAGCATCATGATGGTCTCATCTTCATCCTAAGCAAAGTGGGTAATTTGCTTCTGCAGGTCCGCCGTCTTGGACGGAGGATGGTAGCGAGTGAGGAACTTGTCCGCCAGGTTGGCGAACGTGGTGATCGAACCTGGAGGTCGACTGTCTAGCCACTCCTTGGCTTGCCCCTCTAGAGTAAACGGGAAGTACCTCAGCTGGATTGCATCACCTGGTACCCCATTGATCTTAATCTCATCGATGAGCTCGTGGAGTCGCCTCAGGTGTGATCGGGGCACTCCCCATCCTTGCTTCAGAACACCACCAAACCGCGCAGCATGGTGATGATAGAGGTGCTCACCTCAAAGTTATTTGCTGGCACATGAGGGTGCTGAATGGGTGACCTCATGTCCGCGGCTCTTGCGGTTCAGTAGTATCCCATGGTCTGCTCCTCAGGAAGGACCACATCATGGTCCTATGGGTCCCCCATCTCTTCTTCGTAGCCAATTTGCAGCTGTGCTAGTGCCTCCTCCGCAGCCAGTCGCGCCTTTAGAGCCCGCTTGAAGTTCCTACAGGTCCGTTCAAACTCCTGGTCTAATGGTAGTAAATCTCCCGACTGGCTACGGGTCATGCACTACTTGCACAAAATCAGCAAAAGCAACCCGTGAAGGCACACAGGTGGAAGAGAGAAAATGCGGTAAAGAAAAGGCTAGAGTAACAAACTTTCACGTTTCTCCAATAACCTAGAGGGTCCCCGGCAACGGCGCCAAAAACTTGACACTCCAAAACTGCGACCAAGTGTAATCGCAGTCCGGAAATGCAGTAACAAGCAAGCTCTAATTGTCAACCCGGGGTCTAGATCTACTGCCTACTCCGTGTATATTTGTTATCTAGCAAACTAAGTTGAGTGATTGTTGATTTAAGTAAAAGCAGTAAGAAAGCAGGAAATAATTCGGTTTTCTAAAGCAAGGGAAGAGTCACTCGGAAATGATTACACTTGGTCATTGCTCTCGTATAACCAAAGCAGTAGATTGATTAACTCTCGTATAACCAATCTACCACTAACGATTGATGAAGCTCTAACAACCTAATCAGATTCTATCTATCTCAGGTTGCAACAGAAATCAAGAAAAGATTATCAAACGTAAATTGACTCAATGAATCATGCATCAATCGATTAAAATCAAACAGAATAACAATCCCAAGTCATTACAATCAAGATCCCTAACACATGGAACTAGGGTTCTTCATTCCCAAGTGAGAGAAAGTTCTACTCCATAGAGAGAGAGAGGGAAACAGAATACAAAGCTGTCATACTCATAACAATGGGAAGAATCTGCTCTGGGATGTCAATCTTCACTCCTGGGGATACAATATGGGCTTCAATGGTGAGAAATCCACTCCAAATAGCTCCTAGGGTTTATTCTTCGCACTTTCTCTCTCTAAAACTCTGTTTTTGCTCCAAAAAGTCGATTCCCTCTCCTTTGGCTCGAAATTGGGTTAAAACCCATAAATTCCCGACCACGCGGCCAGGCCACACGGCCGTGTGGAAATTCCAGCTGCCCGTGTGGCTCTCGAAACACCGCGTTTCGATTAAGTGACTTCCAGGCATGCTGCACGGCCAGGGACACACTACCGTGTGGATTTCCAGGCTGCCCTTGTGAGCTCCCTGAACTTTCCACATGGCCACAAGGGGTCCCCTACACGGCCAGTGTGGCTTGCCCGTGCAAAATGGTGCCACACGGCCAAGTTACACGGCTGTGTGGGATTTTAGGCGTGCTTGTGTGGCTTTCCCAGCTTCTCGCCAAACGTCCAATCTTCGTCCAATCGACCCGGAACTCGTTCCCAAACCTTCATTCACGTACTAGGACCTGAGATATCACAAACAAGAACAACCTAGCGTGAAATCGACCTAAAACACAAGAAATAAGACTCAAACGGTGTAAGAATGGTGGACAAAAACATGTGTATATATCAAGTCGTCACCTTCTGAATTGGATGTGTGATGAATTTTTACCTTTATGCAAGGTTTGAATTCAAATTTTAGAGGTACTTATGCCTAACATTATCAATCCACAACCAAATTTTAGAGGAAAATTGGAGTTGTGTTAGTTGCTAAAGGATGAAGGATTTCACATACTGACTCGAACTTCACTTCTCGGTGGAAGACTATCGCCCATCAACGTGGTTTGTGGAATGCAGTGTCGAGGAGGACAAGCGTGACATCAATAAGCAGAGAGAACTTATGTGATGTGGTTAGTGAAGTTTCTTATACTTATTGTAACACCCTAACCCGGCCGGGTACTACTTTTACTAAAATGCCCTTGAAAAATAAAATACTCAAATCTTAAATTTCAGCGGAAACAATTTCATAATAAAACACTGAACACACACTCTTGTAGTTCAAAGCAAAACCTTAACAAGTGGGCAAACTCAATACTAATATCTCAAAATAATCTCTAGTTTGTACTCATAATCATAAATGGAAACAACTAATAGTCTCTAACGTTGTTACTACTGAAAACCTTGACTAAGCATCCTCCGTGACGCTTATAATGCTCTCCTCCAGCTGGCTGCCCTCGAACTCGCTGCTCACTAACTGCTCCTCTAGCTCCTCAAACTGGTGAGTGAGTTGGGGTCAGTCTACGCCCTTACGTTTAACATCTTACTAATACTTGATCACTTTACTTAACTGGGTTGAAGTTGTTTTGTACTTCCACTATTAGAAAGCTTAACTCTTAAAACTGTATGGGAGTTACTGTTACTCCACTCTTAAATCTCAAAGCTTTACTTAAATACTTGACCGACACGGGGATCCCTCACTAGCTAGTCCGGTTGCCAACTCATACGTATGAGAAGCCATCCAGGCTTTCCTTAAACTTAAACTTAGTTAGGGGAGTCGTTAACGATTCATCCCCTTAACATCTTAAACTTATCGTGGTGGCTCTTCACCACGATTCTCAAGAGCATAACTGCTGCTCTATCTGAAAATCTCAAATGGCAACGGACTGGCGCTAGTGACTAAAAACACTTAAAACGACTTGACCTTCTTGAATGAGTCACTTCTTAAAAATAATTTGTTTCTTAAACTTTCACCATAACTCATAACATAACGCTTTAAGGTAAAAAGCACAAAATCACCTCAACTCATAGCTCAAGCAAAGCACAAATAATCAAACATAATCATGTAATGTCAAACATGAATCAAATACGGCACACACATCACGTAAATCAAAACTGAAAAATACTCAAAGAAAATACTTGAAAAACCGTAAGGCGTAGAATTTACCCCCTTTACACTCACCTGACTAGAAAGTTAACGATTCTACTTTGTAGATCCAGTGACTTCATGAACTGTATTCTTCAAAAGCTGTCGTGGAACACCCTTAGCATTTAATCCACATCGCTCCTCATCGACTCCATTAGTCTCCAATACCATTGCCACCATGAGAGCCAATCGGCCTCCACTCCAATTCGTTCCATTAATTGACAAGGGATTGAGACCACATCACCAATTGATACCTCCACTCCAATTCGTTCCATTAATTGACAAGTGATTGAGATCACATCACCGATTAATACCTCCGGTCCAAATAAATCACTTCACCTCGTCCATTGAACTATGAACTAGCTAGAAAATTGCTTCCACGTTGCCCTTGCTGAATTAAGCTCCCACGTGGGTTCATGCATGAACAAAAGCACAATGGAAAAGTGGTTCCACTTGAAGTAGGGAGGAAGCGGACACGAACATACCTTGAACGCCGCTTTATTCCTTTGGCTTCCAACATCAATTCCATTGCTCCATCATGTATAAATAAATTGGGACGGAAGCTTTTCTCTTTTTCTTTTTGGTCCAACGAGTTCCGCCGCAGATCGCTTTCTTTCTTCTGGCCAAGAGCCGCTGTGCTTTGCCTTTTTGGGAGGGGTTTAATAAAGATGGGAACTGCTCCAGGGATTTGCTTCTTTGTGCGAGGGAACGGAAGTGTTCCAGGCGGTGCAGAGCGGCCGAGAGCGGCTAGGGAAATCTCCTCCGCTTTGTTCCTTTGCAAGCCTTGAGCGAAAAGCTTTTAATCGGTGGGTGGGGGGATTGTAGAGATTTTTTTTCCCCCTTTGGTTCCGCTAACTCTAATAGATCCCTAGGGTAAGGTTTAGGGTTTAATTAGTTATAGGATATTTTGGGAATCTCACAATTACGTGTGAGTTTACCGAAACTCAATTAACGTCCGTAACTTCCTCATTTATGTCCAAATTTGACACTTCTTAAACCGAAAATTAACATTTTTAGTCCTCATTGATATTACGGCGGAACTTGACCCAGGGGTATAATAGTCATTTTGACTTTTGGGAAGAGCGGGGTGTAACATTTCCTCCCCCCTTATAAAAATTTCGTCCCCGAAATTTGATCGAGCTCATCCTTCCATACTCCTCATTCTCGTACTTCTTTGGGTCAGGATTTCACTCTTGCTATATGAACTTCAATGGCGTGCCCTTACCTTATCTTGAATAGCTTACGATAGTTCTTATATGTACTCTTGACCATAACATATATTCTCATCTAGCTTGGTAGCATCGAACATGTTTGACTGACTCATTTTCCTTTTCAAAATTTTCCAACTTGGGCCCAGTACTTGATGTTGAACCTATCGAAGTCGAGGTATCACACTTATTATCACGTGTTTAAACATTTCAAGTTGATGCATTGTTGGGATCTACTCTAAAGTTGTCCTAAATTTATGCAACAATTTTGTACCCATATGGCACCCATTCCTCCAATAGATGGACCTTCATTCGACATGTCATCTAAAATAGTGATAGCCCCAATGTTCAAGCAAGTGTGTCTCCTTTTGTGATCACTCGTTTGAAAGGTCAGGTAAGCAAAAAAAGAAGAAAAGAGAATGGAAAGTTGGAAAATAGTATGGCCAATTTGGTGGAGAATTCAAACACACATGCAAGATTAGTACTCACTAAAGAATAACGCGTATTCGCAAGAGAAGCAAGAGACAAGGCGAGGGGATCAAGGGAGAAGAACAAGCACGGGATGACAATAATGAGTGGATCTTTCTCAATACATTCCTCGAACTAGAGCTTGGTATCAATGGTCAAAAGATGAGATTGTAGCTCGGTATCAAATTGCTCCAAGTTCAACATTGGGGGGGATTCCACTTATACCCCAAATGATGACTCTTATTATGCACTCGACATGAAATCTTTTAAGTGTACTTTTTTTATCTAGTTTGATTTTATGGTTGATGTATTGCGTTATTTTTAGTGTATTGATTTGACTAGTTTGATTTACGGTGTATGTATGTTTGATTTCCATGTGTAATTTTTCAATTAGCAATGCAGCTACTTTATTTATTGAAGCACTATGATAAGGGGAAAAAATCCAAAATATATACATTAAGAATACATAAATAAAACATGAGAAATACTTAAAGTAAAAGGAATCCATTAAGAAAACATAGGAAATGTATAAATAAAATACTAATTTGTTTATTTCGACACATTACATTTCTACAATCCTCTATGTCTTGTCCACAAATGCTCAACCAAATCACTTTTCAAAGTGTGATGTATTGGACGATCACAAATCTTATTATGTCTTGCCATGTACCACATGAGGTTCGGAATGCTATGATCATGTGGATCTGATGTAAAATTTGGATTAGTCTCATATTCAATGTTATCCGCTGGCCATTCTCCAAACTCCTACCGTTAATATTCCACTATTGTATTGTACAAAATAATACTAGTTAACATAATCTCTTCAAAGTGTTTGCAAACCCAAAAAATGACTAGCCCATCTAACAATGACCCATATTTTTTTGTAGTATGACAATGCACTCTCAACATTCTTGTGGTAAGCGTCTTGGTTCTTTGCAAACAACATCTTTTTTGTTATTTGGATTGCTGATGAGCTTCAAAAACATACATCTATTTTGTGCATAAATGATTGATCTTTATGTATGTATGTGTATAAATTGATCTAAATTAGTTCATATTGACCATGGAATGACCCTAATGTCATTACCAAGACATTTACCAATATAACACAGATTGAAGCTAAGATTGTGAACAAAACAAAGTGCAGTGGACGAAGGTAGGTGCAGTGGCAAAGTGCAGACGTGCAGAGGCAAATGTCCAGCAGGAGGCCAAACCGATGAAGACCTAAATCGATTTATTGTGGGTTGGAATCTTCACTCAACTATCATCAACCCTTATAAATTTTTGGGATTGGATCAGATTTCTTGAATTGAGCAAATAGATTTGGTGGCTCACCAATATATAAAGTGATGCAATAATTTGTTGCAAAGAAAGAGACTTTAAGCTGGCAACATTCTTCTCTTGGAAATGAGATCTGAAAATGCCTTGTTTTGTGGGAGGAAAATCTGCAGAAATTGGGCTTAAAAGGAGCAGAAAAAATACAACAAGAGGGGAAGCTTGGTAGACACTTTTGGAGACAAAATTTAGAGAGGAAAATCAAAGGAGAGAGCTCAATTTGGCACACTTTGGAGTTGAGAATTTTAAAGAAAGGAAGACTCTTGTAAGTTGAGGATTTACTTCAACACTTAGTACTTTATCTACTCCTTTATCTATGTAATTAGTTATGATGTTGAACATTAGCATGTTTATGTTCTTTCTTTTCATCATGAACTAATCCCCCAATTTCTGGGGGAAGCCGTGATATTTAAATCATGACTTGTTTTTCCTCCATTTTCTATCGTGTGAAATTGTTTAACGCTTTGTGTCGATTGGCCACCTTCACAATGATTTGTAGTTTTCTAGGTTAATAATGATAGTGAAAGCATAGTAATAAATGCATTTCACACGACATTATTTCATATCGAAGCGATAGGGGATTAAATAGGGAATTATGCAGTCATTTTGGCGATATCGTTCGTCAGACTAATTAATTAATTCAGTGAACTACGATAGTAAAAATTGTCTTAATTAGTTAGTACGTGGTAATTCTCGATAGATATAGCTATAAATTTAGAGGTATCCAGACTGTAGAAATATGGATTAAATTGATTGATAAGGGTAATTAAATTTACCGAGGTTAATAGTAAAAAAATATTGTGTTTCCCCCGGAACTCTCCAAAATTAATTTCTCCAAAACATTTCATTTTTAGAATCTGTTAAATTTAGTATTTCTTCAACTCATCACTTGATTACAACCTTTGCAATTTCTATATTTTCTTGAATTAAGTTTGTTAATTATTGAATTTTGCAAATCCCCAGAGAACGATAATTTTACTTACACTTTATTACTTGTACGACACTGTGCACTTGCAGTTTGTCGCCACCAAGTTTTTGGTGCTATTGCCGGGGATTGCCAAAATTCAATTTTAATTAATTTTGTTAGAGTGAACTATTTTGATTTGTGTTTTAATGTGTAGAAAAAAAAAGTTTCAGAGAATTTCTTCTTTGTATATTCGAAGAAGGGTGACTAATGAGTTGTTGCCACTAAATTGCGAAATTGAGAAGGTCTGGAAGCACATCTGAAAACAGACAAGGGTGGGAAGAGCCAAAACAACCAAATCGGCAACTACCTCGCCAAAAGGTTATCAAATTGAGAGTTCTACCTCTTCACCAATAGACAACATGGAGGTGGGAGCAATCAATGGCGACAACACCGACCAAATTATCAACCACCACCACGAAGAGGAGAGATGATCCACCTGAAGATCGTACCATACGGGACAAGCTAAACCGAAGAACCGGAGCTCGAGCTTCTGGTGTTGTCCTTCGTCCTCCTGAAGAAAATTTGGGAATCACACCATCATTCATCCACATGATTACTAGTGGATGCACTTTCTCTGGTGTGACTACTAATGATCAACATGATCATCTCATGATATTTTGCTACATATGTGACACCATAAAGAATCCTAGAGTGTTAGATGATGCAATCAGGCTACGGATGTTTCCATTCTCTCTATTGGGACGAGCAAACCATCGGTATGAGAATCTTAATCCACGTTCTATCACCACATGCACAACTAGAAAAAGCCTTCCTATACAAGTACTTTCCACCATCCAAGGCAATGAAGCGACAAAAGGACATTGTAGATTTTGAGCAAATTGATGGTGAGAGTCTAAGTGAAGCTTGGGAGCGTTACAAAGAGCTACTTCTCAAATGCCCAAGCCATGGTCTAGAAGAATGGACTGTTATCTCCATTTTCTTTGATGGGATAAGTGAGTGTTTAGAGAAGCATTGAACCATGGATCTGGTGGAGGATTTACAACCATGGAGCCCGAAGTTGCCTACGACCTTGTTGAAAGAATATGCTTGAATGAAGAGTGGAGAGAAGAGTTCTAGAAGGAGAGGAGGTATCCATGAAGTAGACAAGTTTACTAGCTTAGAAGCTCGACTAGAAGCCAAGTTGGATTCAATGTTTGACCCTTTTGAGAAGAAGTGCATGTTGGGATCTACTCAATCAAGAGATGTCAACTATACGAACAACCAAAGAAATTAAGGTGGTGCATAATCCAACACCTACAATCCTGGATGGCGTGACCTTCCCAACTTTTCATGATCCAACAAAAATGTTGGAGCACGAAACAGCAACGCACCACCTAGATTTCAACCTCAATAACCTATAGAAGAGAAGAAGCCCGCATGTGAAGAGCTCATATTTTCGCACATGAAGAAGATGGAGAGAAACATGAAGGGGCTAGTTGATTTTTTTGCTCACACCACCAATCAATTTGAAGAACAAAAGGTGATTAATAACACTATGCAGACATCCATACTTAGAATGGGGGAGCAAATGACTCAAATGACTCAAATTCTTGCAAATATTCAAGATTGTATATCGGGAACTCCCCAAAGAAATATCAAGAGGAAGACAAAGGATGTATGTTCCATAACGTTGAAGACTGGAAAAGAGCTAAAGGAGACAGCCCTAAAGATCAAACATTCATCACAAGCCAAGGAAGGTGCTGAAAAAATTTTCCTGCTGAAAATTTAGATACTGATGTGCGGAGTCAAAATGCAGGCACTTCGCCACTGCATGAGCATTTGTCAACTGCACCTCCAAAACGTGAAAAATTCAAAGATGAAGGAGTCAAGCCTTATGAACCCCCCTGCACCTTTCACTCAAAGGTTGATGAAGCCCCAAGATGATCCAAACTACAAGAAATTCCTCAACCTCTTCAGACAACTCCATATAAGCATACCATTGGCCGAGGCGTTGGAGCAAATGCCTACTTACGCAAAGATCTTGAAGGAGTTGATTACTAATAAGCGTAAGTGGGCTGACATGGAAAAGGTAACCCTTAACTATGAATGTATTGTTGTGATTCAAAATAAAATTTCAGATAAATGGGACGATCGAGGAAGTTTCACCATCCCTTGTATCATTGGTGGCAAAGAGTTTGATCATTCGCTTTGTGATCTTGGAGCGGCTGTTAACGTGATGTCTTTTTCAGTCTACAAGAACTTTAGACTGAATAGTTCTTTAAATCCCACTCATATCACTATTCGGTTGTCTGATCTTTCCATGTAGGTACCAAATGGAATAGTAGCGACTAGCGAATGTATTGGTCAAGGTGGGGAAATTCATATTCCGGTAGACTTTGATGTCTTGGAGATGGAAGAAGACCAAGATGTTCTTCTTATTTTTGGAATACCATTCTTAGCCACTAGCAATGCACTAATTGATGTTAGTAGAGGTAAATTGACCTTCATAGTAGGTAAGGAGGAGGTAATTTTCAATGTCTTTCAGTTTAATGATATTCATGAGTGTTTTGATACCTCCTAAAGTAATGTCCAAGAAAGGAAAAATACATCTTCCTCTCACAAGGTTACGTAAGAATTTCCTAAGTCGCAAATTGAAGAATTGAGAGAGGTACTATACTTGAAGGAGAATGTCATTGGACAAGTGAAAGAGTCGTCACAAAGATTATCATACCAGGTAGACAAATCAAAGCAGAGCATGAATCTCTAGCAGATTATCTAAAGTCAAAATGTTTGGGTAAGGGTTTTGTTCTTCTTGTTGCTATTCCTTCTTCGCTATATTTTAAGCAAGAAGAGTACTTGCTTGAGGCACTTCAACATCACCTACGCTCACTAGTGGACCAAACAAGCATGCTATAAAAGTTAGCCCCAATTTTCGTACCCCTGGCCCAGTCGAAATAGCTCAAATGTTAGATGATGGTTATTCTTTCTATCAGTGTTCTGGTGGGTATTCTGGGTATCTCGCAGTTCCCCTTGGTTAAAAGTGGCATAAACGTCAAGCTCGAGATGTTAAACAAGCGCTTCTGGAGAGAAAACAAAATATAAAAAAGGGAGAAGGGTGTGCACGACTGAACAACAACAAAAAAATACAAAAAGAGAGAGAAAGAGAAAGAAGTAGCGAGATATTGGGGGCGCTCCCCGGCAGAAAAAGAGAGAAAAGAAAAAAAATGAACAAAAACGAAGTGGAACCGAGGAAAAAAATCAAACTCGATTTTCTCTCTCCTTAATCCCACATTTTTCTCCTTCTTCTCCCTCTTTGTTCTTCTTCTCCTTCATCCTTCTTCCTTCATTCTTCTTCTTTCTTTCTTCCAAAACTTCCGTCAAAACCCTCATTCTCACCAAATTAATTCCAAACCTCAACCCATCCATCAATTTCGTCTCCACCCATCTCCACCAAAATGAATAATTTTCCTCATTCCTCCTCCTCCATAAGTTTTCCCCAATTTCTAAGGTTTTTTAAAACCCTAATTCTGCTACATCAAATTGTCAAAACTCCCTCTCCATGAACTCTGAAAGACTCTGATGTTTACGGTTTGCAAGGAATTGATTGAAAAGGGGATCTTATCACAACGCTAACACAAAGCACTCATTAGGTGGACACCATTGCTCACCTACAACAACAACTAAATCAACATCCAACACCAATTTATTCAGCAACTTATCGAGCACCTCAAGAAGAGTGGAATTGACCGACGACCTTCCACCACCTGCCACCTCGTCCTCCTAGCATTTGTCCGAGGTTTTTCATCTTTCCCTTTGCTTACTTTTATATTTTTTGTTAGCAAGTTTAGAATCTAGGTACAGAATATTAGGGACAATGTTCCATCTAAGGGTGGGGTGGAGAGTTTTAGTTTAGTTAAAGAGTATGTATTGTATATAATATTTGGTGAATGTGAGTCGTTCTCACTTTGTTTGATGTATTGTGATTTGAACTTGATATGGTTTAATGTCGTTGCTTGAAATGATTGTGTGAATGTTTTGCGAACTTATTATGCTTCGGTGTATAAATTTGCCTTTCAGTTGTCCCAAGTTAACCTTGAAATGCATAACTTGTGTTTGCAAGTAGGATTGCATGTTTCACATGATGTACCTTCCATTAAAATTCACCCACTAGAATTGAATTGTGCCCGAACTCAAGTAAAATTGAGTATAATCTGTATAGAGTAGGGTATGGCATCTGTAGCCGTGAGTTTGAACCTTCAAAGTCAATTTCATATTGTGTGAAGTTTTTCATCGCTTTGTGTTTCGATAATCTTGATCAAAACCATGAATGGACTGTGTTGTATAGATGCAAGCATAAACGATAGAGAAAATTAGTAAACTCGAGCCAAAAAGCCTACCCTATCATTGAAAACTAGGATCAATCTCTTTGAGACTTGGCCTTGTTCTTTCGGTTCGATCACACTTTTACTTTTAACCCTTTCTTGCATCCCCCATTGAACCCTTCTCACGAGGAATGAGGTCTTTTGTATTATTAAATTGACCCATTTTCATTTTAATGGTCTGGTAAATAAAGTTGATGTTCTAAGGTAGTAGTTAAAGCTATAGTTGAGAGATGCATTTTGCATTCGGTCATTGCACCTTTTATTGCATCATTTTGTCCTTTACTACTTAGAAAAAAGATCTTGATCATTAATGTAGTGTCCTGTAGTCTCATCCCCACAAAAAAAAAATAAAAAAAAGCAAAAAGAAGAAAAAATGAAATAGAAAAAAAATTAGAGAAAGAGAAAAGTGGCGAATAAATAAGGATCGATGAATCATCTTTGGGAATCAATGTTCTTCCCTTGTTGTATAGTTCTAGTTTTTCTTATTTTATGCATTTTTTTTCAATTGTTCAAGGTCTCGATAATAGATAGTTCTTGATTTGGGTCCACCTTTGTAGCTCATTCCTCGTGAGCATCACCATTTCCCTCCTCTTAAACCTCACTTGCACCCTTCACCTTACACATATCACCCAAACATTGTCATCTTGATATGTTTGTGTTTGTAATGATCGGTCCAATAGTGGTTGAAGAACAAGATTCAGGTAAGCACTTGTAATGAAAAACTCGAGTGTAAACACCAACATTTAAACACTTGTGTGATTGAGCGAAATAAAAATTTCTAGGGAGGAAATCTAGATGCCATGATTTTATTCTTAACTTAAATTACTCTTTGTTTAAATGAATTTTAGCACAATCCACTATCAGTGTGGTTATTCTACGTGAAGGGTACATGGTGTGATGGAGTGTAATCTAACTTGCAACCCTCGGTATACATGGAAGGGTCGAATTTCTCGACAGTGTATGTACATAGATGTCTACACCAAAGCATAGTAGGTCCACAACTAGTCACACCGTCACTCAAGCAACAATGTTATTAGTCGAGTCCAAGGAGTAGTGTGTCTTTTATTTGAGTCCTAGGAGTCTTAGTTGTATGTTTATTTGCTTCTCTTTCAATTATTTCTCTCTTTTGCTTAGGGACAAGCAAATGTTAAGTGTGGGGTTGTGATAAACTTCATAAAGATACATGTATTTTGTGCATAAATGATTGATCTTTATGTATGTATATGTTTAAATTGCTCTAAATTAGTTGATATTGACCATGAAATGGCCCTAGTGTCATTACCAAGACATTTAGCAAATTTAACACAGATTGAAGCTAAGATTGTGAATAAAACAAAGTGAAGTGGACGAATGCAGGTGTAGTGGCAAAGTGCAGACGTGCATAGGCAAACGTCCAATAGGAAGCCAACCGAAGAAGACCCAAATCGAATTATTGTGGGTTGGAATCTTCACGCAATTGTCAAGCCCTTAGAAATTATTTGGATTGGATCAGATTTCTTGAAGTGAGGAAATAGATTTGGTGGATCATCAATAGATAAAGTGATGCAATAATTTTTTGCAAACAAAGAGACTTAAGCTGGCAGCAGCCTCTCAAAAAATGGGAGCTGAAAGTGCCTTGTTTTGTGGGAGGAAAATCAACAGGAATTGGGCTTAAAAGGAGCATAAAAATGCAACAAGAGGGGAAGCTTGGTAGACACATTTGGAGACAAACTTTCAAGAAAAAAATCAAAGGAGAGAGCTCACTTTGGCACACATTGGATTTGAGCATTTTGAAGAAAGTAAGACTCTTGTAAGTTGGGGATTTACTTCAACACTTAGTACTTTATCTACTCCTTTGTCTAGGTAATTAGTTATGATGTTGAACATTAGCATGTTTATGTTCTTTCCTTTCATCATGAACTAATCCCGCAATTTCTGGGGGAAACTTTGGGATTCCATTATCTAGCCTCGATGTTTTAATCACGACTTGTTTTTCCTCCATTTTCTATCATGTAAAATTGTTTAACGCTTTGTGATGATTGACCACCTTCACAATGATGTGTAGTTTTCTAGGTTAATAACGATAGTGAAAGCCTAGTAACCAAACGCATTTCACACGACATAATTGCCTATCGAAGCGATAGTGGATTAAGTAGGCAATTATGCAGACAATTTAGTGATATCGTTCTTAAGGCTAATTAATTAATTCAGTTAACTACGATAGTTGAAATTGTCTTAACTATTTAGTACATGGTAATTCTCGATGGAGATAGCTATCAAATTAGAGGTATCCCGACAGTAGAAATATGAATTAAATTGATTGATAAGGGTAATTAAATTTACCGAGGTTAATAGTAAAATCTTGTGTTTCCCCCGGAACTCTCCAAAGTTAATTTCTCCAAAATATTTCATTTTCCGAGTTTGTTAAATTCAGTATTTCTGAAACTCATCACTTGATTACAACCTTTGCAATTTCTATAGTTTCTTGAACTAAGTTTGTTAATTATTGAATTTCACCAATCCCCTAGAGAATGATAATTTTACTTACACTTTATTACTTGTACGACACTGTGCACTTGCAGTTTTGTCGTCACCAATTGCTAATAGTCTTCACAAATGAAATTTGAAAGAAGTCCTTTGACTACTTGATCGAAAAAAGCGGGGATACTCCAAGAGTGTTGATGTCATTGTTTGATGCAGGTGTTTTGAAAAAGTAATTTCAAATTCATGTGTCGTAAAATGCTACAACTTCAAGGGCAATGGTAGTTTTCTTCTTGTGTCCATTGTATTGATATGCCCAGGCATTCGGACGGGTCTTTCACTCCCAATGTATGTAGAAAATTGAATTAATCACACTCAGAAGCCACGTTGCGCCCTATGATTAAGGAGGAGATGAAGTCTTCCACGTTTGTTGCACGCATATTCTTTGAACCATAAATGTCGCTGATGGTCGAGCAAAAATTCCTCAACAACTCCAATGTGGTGCTTTCTCATATTCGAAATATTTCGTCCAAAAAGTTTGGTGTGAGGAGAATGAGTCACGACCAGCGACTTCTTTGCCTTGATTGAAGTGTGAGTCGCATTGAATAACATCATTCATGGTTCAATCGAATAACATAGGGGACATGTGATATCACTTTGTGAAGAACCTAACATCTTAGGTTGGATTTGGATAAAAAAATCTTGCATCCCGCGTATATATGATCGTCATCCTTATTATACCTCATTAATTTTTTTTATGATGATTTATGCCGAGATGATTTTTTTCTATTTTTTTGTTGGTGCACAAGGATTTCATACATCATGAACATCTTTATACGTTCATGCTCAAATTGACACTCGTGCTCCCACTGCCTACTATCACTTTACCTTTGCCTCTCATAAGCTTCTATATGAGGGCATTCCATGACGTAAAATTAATTGTTGGCTACATAGAGGTATGAAGGTTGAATGGTTTTCAAGACAAAAGGTTCAAAGCTCAAAGCTGGATGAGTTGATTAAATTTGGATGAACATTTGATAACACAAATCATTTTGGCAAACATGTGGTGAATTTATAGTCATCTTAACCAATTTTTTTTTTTAACCATTAATGAAATCATATTTACAGACGAAACAATGTGTCCAAATAAAAAAAAATTATATCAAAATATTCATCTTAATTAATTATTATTATCTATATTAAAGTGATGAAGGAATTATCTAAATAAAAATTTGAAATCCACACTGAAATGACTTAGATCCTAATAATATAGGCTCTCTAATTGAATTTTTGAAAATTGAGACACAAATAACAAAATATGCAAAGTACATATCTTTCGATATTAACTTAAATTATTAAAAATAGTTTAAATTTAACAATTTGGAACTAAATGGGATATTGGAGTAAAAAATATTAAACATGTAAAGCTCACCTCATGTTTATCAAAACTATAAAATATTTGTGCAATGTGGAGAATTAAGGAAAACCAAAGCGAACAAGTCACGTTAAGGTAGATAGATGAAAAAAGCCACTTTGAGCCCATATTTTGACTTGAAATGTTTCATTAAAGATTCTTCATATGGAATGCAAATTTCCCAACAATAAATATGCTACAAGTTACACTATTTGACAAATGTGTTTGAGATATAAAGGAAGACTCAAATACATCACAACCTAACCAATTTTTTTGTAAATACTATATGAATTGTACACTAAATACTATATGAACTTCCAGAATCACTTACACATACACATACACAGAGAGCACATAACACAAAACAAACCATTATTACATCTCAAGAAACCAAGAAAATGAACTAAAATTCATGAAACAGAGGATAACAAAGAGAATATTATTTCAATTTCTTCTTAGTCCCGAGGCCTTGGTTCTAGATCACTGAACTGTCTATCCAGTGCAGGACTAACACACGAAAACATGGAAGTCTTCTTCTTCAACTTCACCCCAAACAAGAACGACCTCAATGGAATCCTTGGCTTTGAGAAAGACCTCTGCTTTGCCCCAATCTCCACATCAAGCTGTAAAACAACCCTATCGATGTCGGCCTTTAATGCCTTCACCCTTTCCAAACCCATATGCAGCTCTTCCCCAACTTTGCTACCTTCCTGCTTCATATTCATAAGCTCCCCTTGAAACTTCGCTGCTTGGTATTCGCTCAGCTCGTTCTCCCCTGTATCCGTCGCTTCTCTAGCGAGTTCGTCCTCAATCCCGCACAAGGACTTGGACCTGGCGTCAAGTTCGTCCTTCAACACCATTATGTTCTCCAACCATAGAGATAGCTCATTTTGTATCTCTTTCAAATGTTTGTAGATCGGTCGAGCGTCCTGAATTAGAGTTGGAATTATTTTCCCAGTTCCGTCTGCACGTTTATTGTCCATTAGTTGAGCTAATTCCCCCTTCAAGTCATGAACAGAATTCTGGAATTTTCGTATTTGGTGAAATGATGTGCTGAACCGAAGCCAGAACTCTAGATTTTCTTCGAGGAGATTGTCGATCTCGGATCGTATCTTTTGCTCCACCACCGAAATGGGCAAGGGCGATGACGAAGGTTCTTCTTCACTTGGCCTTTTTCTTGCCGTGTGGGTTTGAGCAGGGGAACAATACGATGGCAAGTCAGATTCTGGGTACCCGATCATATTTGCTATGCTTTCTGCAGGGGAGACTTTGAGATTTGTGGTGGCTCCTCCAATGGGTGAAGATATTTCATTTTTTCTAAGAGATAGAATTTCTTCGTCTTTGTTTGCTATAGCATTTTTCAACTCCCTGATTTGTAGGGACAATTCAAAGAAACCATCTTTGCTCTTCTTCTCCACATCTCCAAGCTTCCTTCTTACATCCTTGTAGCTTCTTAGTACGTTTGTGTATTCTTCCCTCATTACTTTCTCCCTTTCATTCCTATCCCCTTTCAACATCTTCTTCCAATTTGGCTCATCTTCTTCTTCTTCCTCTTTCTCTTCTCCTGTTTCTGAAGATTCATTATTTTCATTTATGGAGTTTGGTTTGGATTTCATTTCCTGACCTGAAGCTTCCTCTGTTTCACGAAGCTCCACTTTCTTCAACCTTCTTGACAAATGTTCAATTTTGTTGTTCGTTTTGGCAAAATCTGCCTGAAGGTGATTGTTCTGTTCCTGAATTGTCTGATTCAAGAGTTTCACATGATTTAATTCATCCTCAAAATCCTTCAATTTGGAACCCACCATCTCTGAATTCTGCTTCATAGCTTCCTTCTCTTCTTCCAATCGCGTCACCCGGGCCTCAAGCTTCTCTGTACTAGATTTCAACGTACGAACCAAAGCACCCTGAGATGAAACTTCTGTCTCCAAGACCGCCACTTTCTCAACAAGCTGATCGATCTTGTCAGCCAACTGCATCACTGTAACAATAGATGGGGATTCCTTTTCCAGCTCTTTCCTTATCTTCTTCTTCAAACTCTCCACTTCATCCAAATCTGCCTTCTCCTCCTCCTCCTCCTCATGTTTCCCACCTCCTCCTTCTTCTTTTTCTTGATCTACTTCTTTTTCTTCTTCTTCTTCTGCTACTTCTTCTTCTTTTTCCTCTTCCTCTTCAATAATAGTTTCCATCTGTTCATTAGAATTCTTCAAAATCTCACCTTTCAAATTAATAAACTTTTTTTGAACCGCTTTGATCTTCGAGTTCTCGACATTGGCATCCTCAACACTCTGATCCTGCTTCCTCTGTAGCTTCACTAGAGCATCTTTACATGACCTCAATGCTGTTGTGGCCATCAAGCTTCGAGCTTCTCCATCATCAAGGACATTACTAATGTCGAACTCATCCTGTAGCTTGTGGATCCTTTCCTGAATTTCGCTCACTCTATTCTCAATCTTGCCGCATTTTGCATTACATCGATCGCAGATGCTCTGCACAAACTCCTTCTCCGTCTGAAGGGATAAAATCTCCTTCTGAAGCTTATCGATCTCCTCCAATGCCTCTTCTTTTGTAAAGCCTGAGCTGGCAGCGACCGGGAACGAGGTTATGGATCGCATGAGAGCGGGCTTGTGATTAGGGTGGTGGGATCCTAATGTGGATTGCGTCCTGAGGACCTTTTTGGGAAATGCACCAATGGGGGGTTTGGGAGAGGCGAACGGCTTTCCATCGTCGGCTAGGGTGGGGGTTTCTCCGAGGGAGGCATCGTCTTCATCATCATCGTAAAATTGGACGGATTCAGGGAAGACGGTGGCGATGGTGCGATTAGCACTCTGAAGGTCTTTAGACAAGTGATCATATCGCTCGGCAAGCGCTCGGTAGGCGCGGTAAGAATCTTCCACGTGGTTTATGAGCTCGGGGCGTTGCTTGTAATACATCTCGACTCTTTTGACGAAGCTATCGCCTTCGTTCTCAATGATTGACAACATCTGCCCAACTTTGTCCTCCATGTCTGTAGCAACACATAATAATTTCCCCACATTTAGAAACAGAGACACCATAGATGAAACAAAATATTGTTAATTTTATAAAAATAGAGCATGTAATGATCATGTTGTCTTCATCGTCGTAGAACTTTTCTAGCATACTGATAGTGTTGGAATTGGTACTAGAAAATTGACATCATTAATGATTCAAATTAGGGACGCGTGCTAACTCAATCAATCAAATTAGGGATCTCTTATTTGTGATTGTAAATAATGTTATTAATGATTCAAATTAAGTACGTGTGCTAACTCAATCGATCAACAGTATAACATGATCATTTACATATATGTAAGAGAAAAAGGAACATTTGGGGTTAACCTTGGAGGTTTTCCTCGAGCCATTTGGATTGTTTGGTACGGATGTGGCTAGCCCACCACCATGAATAAGCATTGCTGGCGGCTCTCTGCAACATTCCAAACCCCAACCACCCTTTCTTATTTGTCTAAGCGATTTGCTCTTCTATTCTAAGATGGCTCCTCTTATAGGAAAGAAAGACAAGTTCCTTCAGCCCATTAACATAGGATGTACAAAAACCTTACATGCATGAAGATAGAAGTGGATCCTCCCAACCTCACGAAAAAATGGAAACAAGGAGATTACAAACTTCCTATGGAGGAAATGGAAACAGAGAGAACAAAACGTGATTAAGAAGGAAGAAATGAGAAAGATTTCTTATTATTTTGAATGAAAGTGACAAAAGGATTTTTAGTTGTTGAGAAAGTTGAACTTTTTTTGTTTTGATTTTTGTTTTTCGTTGGCTTGTTAATTCCATACCATGAAAGGGAGGGTAATGAGGCCCGTGTTTATCGTTGATTTTTTGTAACACTTTAAGTAAATTTAGCCAAATTGTTGTAGCATTAGCATATATATGGCGTGGTTTAGTTATTCCGTACAATATTCAAATATAGTTTCTTGTTTGGCCTTTTAGAAAAGTGTATTTTGAAAAAATTAATTCAGTGCTCCCTAAAGAATAATTTACAGAATAAGTGACGGTGAATTAGTCATCCCCACACTATTTTTAATGGTCGACTGAATAGATTTATACAAAAATATTAGAGGAAGGAAAAAGGGTTTGGGTTTTGCCTAGTGGTATAACCACTAGCCTTAAACCTAGAGGTCCTAGGTTCGAATCCCTTAAATAGTACCTTAATAATGAAAACAAAATGAAACTTATATCACCCTTATAAAATATATATATATATATATATATATATATATATATATATATTAGAGGAAAAAAAGTATAAAATTGCTTTATCCCTTATCTTCTCTAAATAATATAAAGAGCTTTCTCCGTGAACTCTTCCCCGCAACTTTCGAAAAAAATCCAAAACTACCACTGTTTTAGAAAAAAAATTACAAAAGTACCACCCATTCCAAAGAAATTCCAAATCTACCACCATCTCCCATAAACCGCGCCTCGAAGGCGCAGTTCTCATTCAAACCGCCTCGAGTGGACCCCATACTGGCACCTCTGGCGGGTCCATGTCGGCATCAACATACCAATCTTCATTTGAAATGTTATTGTAGTACGGAATAGGTACACGATCGTGAGGCACCTCATCACCGTCTGCGTCTGAATCTGAATCTGGACCGGAATCATCAGCACCTTCAAGAGGATCGAAGTTATCTGCACTGACATCGCCTTCCTATTCTTCAACCTCAGGATCACTAACTGGACCTGGATTTACCTCTTCTTCCATCTGATGAAGATCATGAAAGGCACCTTCACCTTCATCAGCTCCGTAATGGTAGTTGTGGTAACTAACGTCGCTTTGGTAGAAGTTGTACTCGGGTTGGTATTGGTAGCCTTCTTGTTGGTCCCCATCCGCCTGTTGAGCTTCTTCTTCATATGCTGGGAAGGATTGATGATGAACTCCAGTTCCATCATGATACTTCAGGCTCCAGCTCCGGTCTTGGTACTCTTGGTGGGGATGATCTGCGTATAATACACTCCCATCGTGGATACCAGATGTTTGGCCATCTCCAGAATGACCTACACCGTCTTCAACCGCCTCAGTGTAAACGAACATCTCCGCTTGTTTAATCTTATTGGTGGTCAAAAATTGGACCATGGCATCAACGTCCTCCTGAGTGGTAATGATGACTTCCTCATTCCAAAACGACCCGCCATGTCTATTTGGATATCGATACACCATATAATCAAATCTTCTAGTGCCATCCATGCAGGTAACCTCAGTGCACATCTGATGGATCTCTTCAAGAATCGGTCTCGTACGGACCTTCATTTTATAATAATTGCCACCCACGTAACTTACACCCTTTCCGATATCTTCCGTGTAACCATTCCGCTGTAACCCAAGCGTGAACTTTTAGAATGTCATATGCAATGAAACTGTAATTAAGTTACTACCATAAAAATCACAAATGACAATGAAAAGTAATACAAAACAAACTTACGAATTAACGTTAATCGCAAAAACTAAATAATTTAAAGGTGCACAACTGAAATTTTGAATAAGAAGGAGTGGAGTGAGGATTTTGAGTTTTCTGGACCTGCCTTTTATAGGCAAATTTTACACTGCAAATCGTAGGGGGGAGCGGTTTTAGTCTAGCATGCAGCCCCCACCCCTGCAACCTCCTGCATGCCGACATGTCGGATGTCGGGTGACGAGGCACAAACCGCTGGGGGGGTTATGTATCGACATGGTAAACCGCTTCCCTGTGGAGCGTTTTATCTTGCCGACACATAATGCTCCCAAAGGACGCGGTTTGTGCTAGGGCAGCCATGAAAACCGCTCTTTCAAAGGGCGGTTTTCCCAAAAAAGACAAACATCGTGTCTAGCAGGCGGTTCCATTCTTGAGAAGACCCATCAGTGCTTCATATTGCTCTTTCTACAAAGTCACTCCTTCAGCAATGTTCATATTTCCATGTTCTATGCCTAGAACAGCATTGGCTTGCCTAAAATTAGTGCTGCCATTTCCTCTACCACCTCTAGGAGACATTCCAGGTGGCCATCCATGCTTGTGATAACAAGTATCTTCAGTATGGCCTTGCATCTTGCATTAGGTGCAGTAGGGCCTTGCCGCCTTGGTGTTCCTGAACGACCCCTACCTCTGCCTCTTCCTCTCATAGAGTTAGGGCTGGAGTTCCATTCTCCTCTTGACTAATCTTGAACCCTGACTCTCAAAGATTGCAAGGATAAAGCCAAAGACTCAACCATTTTCCTTTGTCCTTAGTTGTTCCAGTAGTTTGCCTTTCGTGTTGAGCCATCTTATAGAAAATCTGGTCCATGCTAGGCAGAGGATCCGAGAATAGCACATGTGCTCTAAGTATACTATAGTTCTCATTCAAACCTCGCAAGAAATGAACAATCAGGTTTCTCTCTTCAAAACCCCTCACAACTTTGATAGCTTCACATGTGTTGTGGCTATCTGTTGTACATTTGCACGAGGGTATACTTTGATTATTTTTAAGTTCTTCCCATACAGTCACCAGATCTGTATGATATTCAGAAAAACTTCGACTTCCTTGTTTGAGAGTGCAGAGTTGTTCTTGCAATTCCACAATTCTAATTGGATCACCTTGGGCATATCTAAGTTTTAAAGTTCTCCATACCTCAACGACATATTGGATACTCCTCACGCTCTTTCCAATCACTTCATCAATAGACTGTAGAATCCAACTTTTGACCATGGTGTTGCAGCTTGTCTAGGGCCAGGCCGACGCATCTCCCGCCTCTGGCTTGGGGATGCTTCCAACGATGAACCCTAGCTTGTTTTTGGATGCAAGTGCGTCGATAATGGCTGCACTCTAGTCGTTGTAGTTGGTTGGTGTGAGCTTTTGATGGACCAGTACTTGACCTGGTTGTTCGGAGTTCGGACCCATGAAGGTTAAACGGATCTGCTAAAGGGTACCCAGTAGTTGGGCGAGTCCCAAAAGCATTCCTGCTTTCGCTATGGGTTTCACCTTGGGTTTCGTTCACCATGATTGTAATTGATCAAAGAACAGAAGAATCAGAAACGAGAATGAGGAAGAAGGAAAGGTGAAAGAACATAATGGAAAGGGTTGGAACCCTAACCAGGCTCTGATACCATAACAACGTTTTGAGTTGTGAATGGATTAGGGTTTCATTCTACCCCTCTCCTCTTTCTCATTTCATATATATAGTCCCAATTACAGAAACAAAGGACAATCCTGTTGTACTGGTAAACAGAAACAGAGTAGGTGAATAGTGAAACTAGAAAACGGTAAAAACGGTCGTTGTAAACCGTTGGAGAAGATGGTCTCCTATTGGCTAGTTCTGTGTCCTATTAGTGTGTGTCACGTGTCCCCCAACGACATCTCTATAGCTGACGCGCTTGGTTAAGCTTGGCGCGTGTGCCCTGCTCTGCTGAGAAGAAGAAAAATCTTCTTTATCCCCTGTTAGAGGAGCTACCAATAGAACCTCTCTAATATTCATCCATTAATCCCACAATGGATTACAAAGACACGAAGACTCCTGATGCGTCAACAATGGCATAGGATGAAGGCAATACGTTTCGAAGAAACATAATCAGATGATGCAGATACTCTCGCCTAAGGGTTCCCGGCAAACAGTTCTGGTGGAAATACTTAATGAAATCAAAGGGGTGGATGTACAAAACAAAGGACTCGGGGATGTTCCCGGGCGCCGGTTGATTGATATATTACGGCAACAACCTGCTGGTGGTTGACTTTGCCAGCACTCTGATCATGGATTACTATTTCTTGAACTTTACGACTCAAGGGAATCTGGTACAATGAATCAGGACACCTGCATCCAGTTCGGAATCTGTGCATCACTAGACAACCGCAAGGTCGGTGGAGGCCTGGATGATAGGTGATAACGATGTAATTGCACGTATTTGCACCCCTAATTCTTATCCGTTTGAGAGGCATAGTCGTGTATTTTGGCCTATTTTACGCCGGGTTGTGCTATTTTGTCATATTTCAGGTCCCAGGCGTCAAAGGAAAGGCTAAGCACGAGTTTCGGGGCATTCGGAAGTCATTTCGTCGAGCTGGAGCCAAAACACGGGCAGACCTAAAACAGAACACGGCCGTGTTCTGTGGCCGTGCTTTTACTGCCGAGAGCAAATTCAAGTTTGGCAAACATTGGCTAAAAACACAGGAAGGGCTTAGACAAAGCACGGCCGTGGCCACCAAAGCACGGCCGTGTCCATCATCAAACACGCCCGTGTTTCGCCCAATGCACTGGCCGTATAATTAACCCTAGCCAAAACACGGGCGGGCTGAGGCATTACACGGCCGTGCCCTCGACCGTGCTTTGGCCACTGATGCCCTTTTAAGCAGATTTTCAGCCAAAGAGAAGGGGATTTGAGTTTTGAGAGAGATAGAGCGATTCCTAGAGAGAGAAAGTGACGAACAAGAGTCTCCAAGTTCCCTAGCTTGATCTTCATCACCATTGGAGGCCAGTTTGAGCTTGGAGAAGTGCCGAACAACGTCCAGAAGCAGGAATCCATCCTTCACAGTATGAATTCCTCGTCTGATTCTGCTTTTGCTTCCTTCTCTATGGAGTAGTTCTCCCATTCATCTGGGTATGGAGAACCCTAGATTTGTATGTTAGGTTTTGATTGTATGAACCCAAGTACTGATTCTATGATTTGATTATATTCGATTGAGGTTTGAATGATTGAATGACTTGAATCCTGATCAAATTCCTGTTGTTTTTGCTTTAACCTAGAATGAGAATATCTGCCTAGGTTGATAGAGCATCCTTGATTGAAGATAGGGAGTTGGTGACTTTAGTCGAGGAGCCAACTCACTATTCTGTACCGGATTTACTCCGGTAGTGGAGGTTTTGTTTGTTAAGGCCTCAATCTGTTTACTCCGGTGGAGGTTAGTCGCCCGCTAGAGACTCAGATTGAGAGGGTCTGAAGACCTTTAGTCGAGACTTCAGGCTGTTTAAGAACCTTCCGCAGTAGAACTATCATAGAAACTGAACTTGGTAATTACAATCCGGCTGAACTGCAGTCTAGGCGGAACCATATCCGGGTGACCTCTCTTAACCTGAATACAACAGTTTACTTGCTTTGTTAGTTTGTTAGTTTAAACCTGCAATAAAACTTCATTGCTAGATAACATGAATTCACTGAGTAGTCATCAAATCTAGGACCCGGGTTGATAATTAAACCCAAACCCGCTATACTACGCTTTAGGAAGTGGTTTCACTTGGCCAATTCCTGGAGTGACAGTAGAAGTGAGTCAAGTTTTTGGCGCCGTTGCCGGGGACGGCTAGGTTGTTGAAGAAAAGTGATTTCTGTTAATTTAGCTTTTCTTTTTGCTTTGTTTTCTTTGTCCCACTTGTGCCTTCACGGGTTTGTTTGCTTGAGTGTGTGCAGGTAGTGCATGACCCGTAGCCAGTCAGGAGGTTTACTGCCGTTGAATCCAGAGATTGATCGCACCTGTCGCCAGCTCAGGAGACAACAGCGAGCTAGACTGGCTACGGAAGAGCGCATAGACGGCCACCAGAGTAGCGATTCTGAAGAAGAGAACGGGATGGACGGAGACTACAATCAACACCAGGGGAATCCGCAGCAGGTTCCCCCGGTGAATCAGGTCCTGGGGAACAACCCCATACCCCAGGATCATGGGGTTCATCATCCACCACCGCTGGGTCCCACCTTGGAGTACTACTACACTCCTCGGATTGCTGACATCCGTCCGGTCATCCTCTACCCGCCTATTCCAGCAAATAACTTCGAGATCAAGCCATGCTGGATTCAGCTCATTACATCCTCTATCCAGTTCCATGGCTTGAAGGATGAGGAGGCCAGGGTGCATCTTTCCCGTTTTCTGCAGCTGACGAACGGGTTCAAGCTGAATGGTGTCCCGGATGATGCAATCCGCCTTCATCTCTTCCCCCATTCTCTGGCGGGGAATGCTAAGAGGTGCTTGGAGACCCAGCCCCCATTGTCCATCACCTCTTGGGACGATCTGGCTGACAAATTCGTGCACAGGTACTATCCGACATCGAAGACTACCGAGATACAGCGGGAGATCACTCACTTCCGCCAAGAGCCAGATGAGTCACTTCGTGATGCATGGGAGCGGTACATGGGATATTTCTGGCAGTGTCCCCATCATGGCTTTAGTGATGCATTCACAGTGGGGAACTTCTACAGTTCTCTCTCTCCAGAAAGCCAGAGGGTGATTGAGTCTCTATGCCCAGGAGGGGATGTTCTTACTAAGACTCCATCAGAACTGAACCAGATGATTAATACTTTGGCTGCCAGAGATCATTCCTGGGGACAGAGCAGCAGAGGTAGACAGTCCCAGGACCGTGGTGTGCACGCCATTGAGACCAGATCCGGGCTCGAGCAGCAGGTAGCTGAGCTAGTGCAGACATTGAAGCAGTCCAACAGTCTTATTCCGGGCAGAGGTTTGGCTACACCTCCAGTTGCTCAATGTCAGTGGTGTGAGAGCTCGAATCACTTAGTGGAAGACTGCCAGGCTATGAGGGAGTCTACTACCCCCCAAGAGCAGTTGGACTTCATCGCCAATGCTCGGCCCCTCGACCCGTACAGCAACACCTATAATGAGGGGTGGCGCCAGCAACCCAACTTCTCTTGGGGCAGCAACACCACTAAGCCACCTGGTTTCCCAGCACCAGCTGGTGGCTTTCAGCAGAGGCAGCCCTTCCAGGCTCGACAGGGGCCATCCCCACAGCAGCAGCCCTACCAGCCTAGGCAGGGGCAACCATTCCAGCAGCCCCAGCGCCAGTTCGCCGAGCCAGCAGAAGCTCCAGCTCCAGATACTCAGATGATGAAGCTGGAAAATATTCTAGCTTCATTCATGACTAGCACTCAGGCAGCTATCACGTCACTGGAGGTAGGTTAGAGGAACCAGTGTGCCATCTTGCAAGATCTGCAGAACCAGGTGGGTATCTTGGCCCGCCAGAACACCACCAGGGCACCGGGGACTTTGCCTGCCACCACTGTTCCGAATCCTCGTGATCCTAACCAGCTCCAGCAGCTTGATGCCATCACTACCAGGAGTGGCAAGACCACATCAGTTGCTCCTGCCCAGCCCAGTCGAGATGAGCCACTACCTGCTTCAACACTTCCAGCTGATACTGCAGAAGTGGGGGAAGACACAACAACCCCTGCTCCCAAGCCACAACCAGTGGTTAAGGAGCATGTACCTCAGCTTCCTTTCCCCACTCGCCTGCATAAAGACAAGCTGGAGACTGAGTTTGCCAAGTTCATGGCAATGTTGAAGCAGGTCAACATCAGCATGCCTTTCGTGGAGGCACTGTCAAAGATGCCCAAGTATGCCAAGTTCATGAAGGACCTCCTCACCAACAAGAAGAAACTTGGGGATCTTTCGACAGTGATGCTGAGCGAGGAGTGTTCTGCTATCCTGCAGAACAAGCTGCCCGAGAAGCGAAAAGACCCAGGGAGTTTCACTATCCCTCTTGTTATTGGCAGCATGCATGTAGGAAAGTCCTTGGCGGACCTAGGCGCTAGCATAAATGTCATGCCTTATAATTTGTTTAAGAAGCTAGGCCTAGGTGAACCTAGAACTACTAGGATGAGCATTCAGTTAGCTGATCGTTCTATCGTGCATCCTAGGGGTATCATTGAGGACTTGCTTGTTAATGTGGGTGCATTCACATATCCTGTTGACTTTGTTATCTTGGATATAAATGAGGATGTGGATGTACCTTTGATTTTAGGTAGACCGTTTCTCGCCACCGCCAAGGCGCTTATTGATGTGCATAGTGGTAAATTGATTCTGCGTGCTGGTGATGAACAGGCTACCTTTTCTGTGTCTGAGAATGGGAAACACCCTCATTTGCATGATGACATAGATTACTGTGATATGCTTGCTGATTTTGAGACCGCACTCGCTATAACGAGTGCGGGTACTGACGATGTTCTTGAGCGTTGTATTTTGCTAGGTGAGCAGGCATCGCAGGAGCCGCAGCTGGCGGAGCAGTTGGCCGAGTTGGAGAGTGGCCCCTTCTTGGAGGGCGACAGGCTGTTCAAACCGATCTCATCCTCCACCCGCATCGCTACTTCCTTGGAGGAACCACCAGAGCTGGAGCTTAAGCCCCTCCCTCCTCATTTGGAGTATGCATTTCTCCGGGAGGGGAATAAGCTGCCAGTCATCATCAGCTCGACCCTCACACCCGAGCAGAAGACCAGACTGGTGACCTTGCTGAAGCGGTACGAGCGAGCTCTCGCATGGAAGATCACAGACATCCGGGGGATCATCCCTTCTTTTTGCTCCCACCGGATACTGATGGAGGATGAGATGCGGCCAGTGAGACAGCTGCAGAGGAGACTGACACCGAACCTGGAGGCTGTGGTTCAGGCAGAGATCATGAAGCTGCTGGACGCGGGGATCATCTTCGCCATTTCCGACAGCGAGTGGGTCAGTCCCACCCAGGTGGTACCCAAAAAGGGTGGGATGACTGAGGTGCCTAACGAGAAGAATGAGCTGATCCCGATGCGCACGGTGACTGGGTACCGTGTCTGCATTGATTACCAGCGTCTCAACGACGCCACTCGGAAGGACCACTTCCCGCCACTCTCTACGACGTTTATTGATCAGATGCTGGAGAGACTGGCGGGGCACGAGTTCTACTGTTTCCTGGATGGGATGTCCGGGTACTTCCAGATCCCTATTCCACCGGAGGACCAGGCGAAGACCACTTTCACCTGCCCCTTCGGCACCTTTGCTTACCGGAGAATCCCATTCGGGCTATGCAATGCCCCGGCCACTTTTCAGCGATGCATGCTCGCTATCTTTGACCGTCTGGTCGGCGAGATTATGGAGGTGTTTATGGACGACTTCTCGGTTTATGGAGACTCATTCTCTCACTGTCTCCATAACCTGGAGCTTGTCCTTAAACGGTGTGAAGAAACGAACCTGGCACTGAGTTGGGAGAAGTGTCACTTCATGGTTGGACAAGGCATAGTTCTTGGGCATAAGATCTCCAAGATGGGGATTGAGGTGGACAGAGCGAAGATCGAGACTATCAGCAAGCTGCCTCCTCCTACATCTGTTAAGGGGATCCGGAGTTTTCTTGATCATGCAGGGTTCTACAGGCGATTCATCAAGGATTTCTCGAAGATTGCTCTGCCCCTGACTAAGCTTCTAGAGAAGGATGCCCCCTTCCAGTTCACTGATGCATGCACAGCGGCTTTCACGACCTTGCAGGAGAAGCTCACACAAGCTCCTATCATGGTTGTTCCTGACTGGTCCCTGCCATTTGAGATTATGTGCGATGCCAGTGACTTTGCTGTTGGAGCTGTGTTGGGGCAGAGGCGCGATCAGCATTTCCGACCTATCTACTACGCCTCGAAGACCTTGAATGATGCCCAGGAGAACTACACCACCACGGAGAAGGAGATGCTTGCGGTGGTGTTTGCCTTCGATAAATTTCGTCCTTATCTGGTCTTGTCCCATGTGACCGTGTATACAGATCACTCCGCGATTCGATACTTGATGAGCAAGGCTGATGCCAAGTCTAGGCTCATACGATGGATCTTACTGTTGCAGGAGTTTGACATTGAGATTCGGGACAAGAAGGGAGCGGAGAATGTAGCTGCCGATCACCTCTCCCGGTTGGACGCACCCCCTGCGGACAACCTCGAGGAGGAGATCAATGACTCCTTTCCAGATGAGAGACTGATGATGATGTGCCTGGTAGAGAGTGTCACCCCCTGGTATTCTGATTTTGCAAATTATCTTGTGGGCCAGCAGCTGCCCAAGGGGATGACAACTCACGCCAAGAGGAAGTTTTTCTCCGACCTGAAGTACTACTTCTGGGATGACCCTCATCTCTTCAGGATCGGAGCCGACGGGATCATCCGTCGATGTGTTATGGAGAGTGAGATGGGGGGCATTCTATCTCACTGTCATGAAGGACCTACTGGCGGTAACCACGGAGGAAATCGCACGGCGAGGAAGGTGCTCCAGTCGGGCTTCTACTGGCCCACACTCTTCAAGGACGCAGACGCCTTCGCACGCAGGTGCGACCGATGCCAGCGGTCAGGTAACATCTCTTCCCGTGATGAGACGCCCCAGAATGTGTTTATTACTTGTGAGATTTTTGATGTCTGGGGTATCGACTTCATGGGCCCCTTCCCTCCATCCTTTGGTAATACATATATCCTTGTTGCTGTTGACTACGTCTCTAGGTGGGCTGAGGCGCAAGCTTTGCCCACTAATGATGCTAGACGTGTTTGTGGTTTTGTGAAGCAGCTATTCTCCCGGTTCGGGACACCTAGAGCCATCATAAGCGACCGAGGCACCCATTTCCAGGGTCAGTTCGATAAGTTGTTGTCTCGCTATGGTGTAACTCATAAGGTGTCCTTGGCCTACCATCCTCAAACCAGTGGCCAGGCCGAGCTGACGAACCGGGAGCTCAAGCGGATCTTCGAGAAGACGGTGAACCTATCCCGCAAGGATTGGTCCACCAAGCTCGATGATGCTCTGTGGGCATATCGCACTGCCTACAAGACGCCCATTGGTACCTCACCGTACCGGCTTGTCTATGGAAAGGCATGCCATTTTCCCGTGGAGCTAGAGCACAAGGCCTTCTGGGCCCTTAAGCTGCTAAACTTGGATGTTAGTGTTGCAGGTGTTGAGCGAAAAATGCAGATGTTGGAGCTGGAAGAGTGGCGTCATCACGCCTATGAGAACACCAAGCTGTACAAGGAGCGCACTAAGCCCCTGCATGATGCACGGTTGCGGGGTCCGAAAGAGTTCCAGGTTGGTGATCGAGTTCTCCTTTATAACTCTCGCCTGAAGCTCTTTCCCGGAAAACTCCGTTCCCGGTGGTCTGGACCGTACACGGTCACACAAGTGTTCCCGTATGGCACGATTGAAATTGCCAACCCGCAAACTGAGCTGTTTAAAGTGAATGGCCATCGTCTCAAGCTCTACCTGGGAGACGAGGTCGAACGTGCGGAGTTGGTAGTGGAGCTCGCGGACCCTTAGTTCCGCAATTGGCGTCCAGCTAAAAGACGGTAAAGAAGCTCTTGTGGGGAGGCAACCACACCACGGTTTGCATTTCTACCCTTTGTTTTTATTTATTTATTTCATTTTTGTCGGTTTTTGAGTCTTTGAGTCTGTCTGGAGTCAGTCTGGAAAGTTTTTCGTGCCTCGGGCGGTTCTTTTTGATTTGTGATTGGGTAAATTTTAGAGTCGGGGCACGAATGAATCTTGGTGGTTTGAGATTGAAAATTGAAAAAAAGGCATTTTAGGCTCGGCAGTAAAAGCACGGGCAGCAGGGGGCCAAAACACGGCCGTGTTTTGCCCTGTCCCACCCGTGTTTTGCCTTTTAGCCTCGGCATAAAAAGCACGGGCACGGGCCCTTCAAAAACACGGCCGTGTTTTGAAAGGAGCCCGCCCGTGTTTTAATTAGGGTGCAATTCGCCCTCGGCAGTGAAAACACGGGCGCGGAGCAGGCAGAACACGCCCGTGTTCTGCCCCGCCCGTGTTTCGCTCCCCCCCTATAAAATCGAATTTTCATCCCCCCACCCACCAGATCAGTCATTTTTTCAAATTTCCCCAGCCCCCCTCGCCGGAAAATCGCCCTTTTCACCTTCTCGTTCAATTTTCCGGCCATAACTTTCTCTCCCGACCTCCAAATTACAAACCGCGAGCGCCCCCACGCTCCTGGCGTCGAGGAGCACATTCCCCAAAGCTTTGGGCTGGTTTGGCTGAGGTTGGGTCGCCGGCGGGGAATTTTCCGGCGAGTCTCCTGTGTGTTTTCCGGCGACTTTGGGTGCTTCTTTCCACTTTCTTCACCTCTCTCGTGGTCTCTTCTTGCGTCTCCAGGTGTGTTCTCCTTGTCTTTTCCTATATTTATGGAGAATCGATACCTAGAGTTAGGTGAAGAACTTTTGATTGTGGAATGAATGGTTTGAGAATATTTTGGGTTTGGGGGATGATTGGGCTGATTGCATGTTGCATGGTGTGCGTGATATGTGATTTTTTCTGTGATAACTCGATTGGTGCTATTTAGTACAGTTGTGGTATGCTTGTTTCACCGGGGGCCTAGTCCACTGTCCGAATCGCTCGATTTGAGGGTCCCCGGTGTATTTTTCTGTGTAAATCTCGTATGCTGGGTATGTTTGTGTCCCCGGGAATCTAGTCCACTGCCATATCTTTCGATATGAAGGCTCTCGGTGTGGTTTTGGCCTAACATTGACCCCGTTTGGTTGTGTACACTTTGTCCTTCATTGTGTTTTGCAGGATCTCGACCAGATGAACATCGTCCAGCGCCATAAGCTGCGGAACCTCCGTGACCGCAGCATCGCCGAGCACTTTCACCTCAATTGGGAGGTGTTTGAGGAGCTCCATGCCAGGCCACAGATGGAGGCCGAGGTCCGCTCCCCTGCTTGGCGACGTCTTCTCACCCTCGCCGAGCCGACCTACAAGGAGCTGGTCTGGGAGTTCTATGCCACCTTCCACCACAACTCGAAGGGGAACTTCGACCATGCTGATGCCGTTCAGTTCACCCTCGGCGGGGTGGAGCACTCCCTCAGTTACTGGGAGTTCGCCAATGCACTTCGTCTCAATTCCCGGGCAGCGGGCGGGCCTCCTCTCCGCTTGGACCTCTCAGATCCCACCGACTTCGCTTGCCAGGCGTACTTTCAGAGCATTTGCCTGCTGGACAGTGTGGAAGAAGAGTACGTGGCCAGCCAGACGTGGGCTGCTCTCCTCCGTCCGGAATGGAGGATCCTCAACCACCTGATGTGCACTTCTTACACACCCAGCCAGGGCTCGTCCAACCGGGTCACACTCCGGACTCTCTGGTTGTTGCATGCGATGGGTCGTTCTGAGGACACCATCCAGCTGGGCTCTGTGCTTGCCCGGACGTTCACTAAGGCAGCCATCAGCACGACTCGCAGCCTCGTTTGTGGCCCGGTGATCACCGCCTTGGCCCGCAACTACGGGGTGGACTACACAGGGATGACATTGGTCCGCAGACCAACCCCACTCGGCGAGCCTACTCTCCGCCACCAGCACTTGGTTGCTCGCCTCGGGCGTGTGCGCTGGATCGCGGGCCTTCCTCAGCCACCTATACCTGCAGAGGGCGACCAGGCCGAGTCGAGCGCCGCTGGTGGGCGCCGCGTTCCCCGACGCGTTCCCCGTCGTGCCCAGGCTCCCGCGAGCCCCTCTCCTGCTCCCCGGTCTCCTTCTCCAGGGTCACCTCCTCCGGTGGTGGTGCCCATCTCCGACCAGTTGGCGGCGATCTCGCAGCAGAATGAGCGCATCCTGGCCGGCCAAGAGCGCATCCACACACGCCTTGACCGCGAGCGGGACCGAGGGCGTCATCTCATGTCGGGGCAGCACTACATCATGTCCTACTTGGGCTTGGACCCGAACGAGGTCTACTACCCGTTCGTGCAGTCCCTAGGGTTCGAGGATGAGTACCCTCCACCCACCGGCGATGGTGGTGATGCCTTCTAGAGCGGGTTTTGTGCTTTATTTGTTTTCCAGACAGAGACTCCGTGTTTTGTGGTTTCGTTTTGTTTTGTTTTGTTTTATCTTGGATTGTAGACTTGGTACTCTGATTCCTATCACCCAGTGTGTGTGTTTTTGTTGTCTCTAGCTCTGTGCCTCCTTCTTTTCACTGGTCCGCCATCCAGTCAACGTTCCTGACCACTGTTTCACGGTAACATCGTTCCCCTTCCCTCTGCTCCATTGAGGACATTGTCGCGTTTAAGTGTGGGGGGGGGGGGGTTCTTTGTATGAATTGGAACGTATGTATGTGTGCTTGGAGCCTAGTCCACTGTCCAAATCTCGAGAGTTGAGGGCTTCAAGCACGGCTGTTTGCTTGATGATTGATCGTATTGGCACTGTGGATGTGATTAGTGAATTGAATGGCTTTTGCCTTGATACATGACAACTTGAGTGTGACTTAGACAACTTATTGTGATGATTGAGATGTGCAGTAGAATTGTGTAGGGTTTCAGTTTTTCAATTGTCTGCTCACAAAATGTGACTTGGTTCGATCACTTGCTTTTGACAGTCATTTATGCATCTAGTTCAGGGAATCAGAACGAGAGATAGAGCATATAGGTAGCCATTTGAGACTTGAGCCTGCTCGTTTCTTTCTTGTGCGATAGTTTCCTCTTCCATGATGTGCAGCATTCACGTTGTCATTAGCTAAGATGATGGAGGCATAGGATTAGCCCACGACCAAATTGACTGTCCTGGTGTGTCATACCCCTAGTCAGCCTCTTTGAGCCGTGTGTTTTCTTTCTTTCAGTCTTCAATGAAAAGTCACCCTTTTGCATCTTTTAGAAGGTTCCACAGAGTGATTTTTACATGTTCTCTGCTGTTTCTGCTAAATGTAACGTGAGGGTTGGAGGTAGTGCTTAAAAGTTGGGCAGGTGTTTGAAATTGTGCAGAGGCGGTGGTTCTCTTAAGAAATGAAAAATAATGAAAGAAAAACAAAGAAAAAAAATGAAAGCAAAAGAGAGCCACCACCAAAAATCTGAATAATGCCCATGTAGTAGTGTTTCTTAGCAGTCTGGCTTAGAAATACTAGCATTTATGTAACCTCCTTCTCTCTTGTGCTTTGAACTTGAGTAATGCAGAATAGCAAAAAGAAAGTTATTGGTTTGATTGATTGTGAGTCTGTTGGGTTTGGAAATGTGGAACCTTGTGCTGTATGAATACTCCACCACCTAAAAGGCCTTTTCCCCATGTCCGAGACCCTAGCCAGTCATCTGAACCTGTGTCTAAGACCTCCGGATTAGTTAGTGATGACACCCCATATGTGAACTCTAGCACTTAGAGGCTGCATTCATGATGAAGAGATGTTAGGGATTGAGAGATTAAGCATGCGCATTTTTCGCATCAATATTGTCCTGACCCCACTGGTCGAGAGTGAGCGATTCATTTTCTCTTATTCTCTATACTCTTTATCCCGGTGAGGACCTATATTGCTCGGTCTTAATTCTGATATCTTGAACTTTGTGCATGATGTGACTGTTTTGAACAAGTGGTTGAGTCAAGTCTATGTTGGTTGGTGAACAGAAGGGAGACTCTTCCTTTGTTCGATTTTACTGCATTCGAATGTCATCTGTGGTGGTTGTCTAGGTTGTCATTGAAGTTGTCCATGTGTTACTGATTGGAAGCAAGTATGATCCACGTGTTTTGTGCCGATATGTCATGCCTTGTTGTTTTGAGCTTACCTTGTGTCTGACTTGGTTTGCTTGGGGACAAGCAAACGGTTAAGTGTGGGGGAATTTGATAACGATGTAATTGCACGTATTTGCACCCCTAATTCTTATCCATTTGAGAGGCATAGTCGTGTATTTTAGCCTATTTTACGCCGGGTTGTGCTATTTTGTCATATTTCAGGTCCCAGGCGTCAAAGGAAAGGCTAAGCACGAGTTTCGGGGCATTCGGAAGTCATTTCGTCGAGCTGGAGCCAAAACACGGGCAGACCTAAAACAGAACACGGTCGTGTTCTGTGGCCGTGCTTTTACTGCCGAGAGCAAATTCAAGTTTGGCAAACATTGGCTAAAAAAACGGGCAGGGCTTAGACAAAGCACGGCCGTGGCCACCAAAGCACGGCCGTGTCCATCATCAAACACGCCCGTGTTTCGCCCAATGCACTGGTCGTGTAATTAACCCTAGCCAAAACATGGGCGGGCTGAGGCATTACACGGCCGTGCACTCGACCGTGCTTTGGCCACTGATGCCCTTTTAAGCAGATTTTCAGCCAAAGAGAAGGGGATTCGAGTTTTGAGAGAGATAGAGCGATTCCTAGAGAGAGAAAGTGACGAACAAGAGTCTCCAAGTGCCCTAGCTTGATCTTCATCACCATTGGAGGCCAGTTTGAGCTTGGAGAAGTGCCGAACAACGTCCAGAAGCAGGAATCCATCCTTCACAGTATGAATTCCGCGTCTGATTCTGCTTTTGCTTCCTTCTCTCTGGAGTAGTTCTCCCATTCATCTGGCTATGGAGAACCCTAGATTTGTATGTTAGGCTTTGATTGTATGAACCCAAGTACTGATTCTATGATTTGATTATATTCGATTGTGGTTTGGATGATTGAATGACTTGAATCCTGATCAAATTCCTGTTGTTTCTGCTGTAACCTAGAATGAGAATATCTGCCAGGTTGATAGAGCATCCTTGATTGAAGATAGGGAGTTGGTGACTTTAGTCGAGGAGCCAACTCACTATTCTGTACCGGATTTACTCCGGTAGTGGAGGTTTTGTTTGTTAAGGCCTCAATCTGTTTACTCCAATGGAGGTTAGTCGCCCGCTAGAGACTCAGATTGAAAGGGTCTGAAGACCTTTAGTCGAGACTTCAGGCTGTTTAAGAACCTTCAGCAGTATAACTATCATAGAAACTGAACTTGGTAATTACAATCCGGCTTAGCTGCAGTCTAGGGGGAACCATATCCGGGTGACCTCTCTTAACCTGAATACAACAGTTTACTTGCTTTGTTAGTTTGTTAGTTTAAACCTGCATTAAAACTTCATTGCTAGATAACAAGAATTCACTGAGTAGTCATCAAATCTAGGACCCGGGTTGATAATTAAACCCAAACCCGCTATACTACGCTTTAGGAAGTGGTTTCACTTGGCCAATTCCTGGAGTGACAGTAGAAGTGAGTCAATAGGTATCCTTCCAGGACGAGGATCGGTATCGTCGACAATGATGACATCACCGCGGTGATTTTTCGCCTGCAACATCAGGGTTTTGTCAAAAGGCCAAGGTGATAGAAACCTATTTCTAGGGTTCTATCGATTGAGTTGGGAAATTGGGAATTAATAGGAATTAGGGATTTAAGAGAGAATTTGGGGAAGAAGAACAGAATCGGCCTAGGCCTTTAGAGGGATTGGGATCGAGAATTGAGAGGAAAGGAGAGATTAGGGTTTAGGAGATTGTTCCTTAATACTTTCTTGATTGATTCTGAAATAAACCTAAAGTACAAATTTATAATAAAAGACTGGAAAAACCTAATAGACTATCCTAATACAACTCAATTACTACTAACCATATCTAATGATATCCTAATTATAGTAATTATAATTATTAGGAGAGAACCCAAAAATTAGGTTTCTATCATCCCCCTCCTCCTTTAGACCAACTTTGCCCTCAAGGTTGACCGACTTCACCCCTTTTCTCCGTTTCCCTTGCATAATATGTTCTTGAGCGGGTTCCTTTTCTTCCAATTTCGTTTGAGAACTCGAATGAGACTTCAACCACGACCAACTCTTATAGGTGGGTCTTCCTCCGCCCGGCGCACCAAGGTTGACCGAGCCTTCATCCACTTTGAGCCCATTAGCCCACCCAAATACCGACTCATGTCTACTGGCCCAAAGCCATCATCACCCTCCAATATAGGTGCTCTACTAATTGGGCCCATATTTGGCCCACACAACTCCTCCCCTTCCACTGCTTCACTCCGCCTTCCTCCTCCTTCCTTTCCAAAATCCCATTGCAGTACCTTCTCACAAGTCTTTATTTTCCCTCCTCGCGACTCCCTTTGTCTATTAAGTATCTCAATGGGATGGGGAAGCTCTACATCTATTGACTTGAAGCCATCATTCAATCCTTTTTTCTTCCCCACACCATCGAGATTTTTCCATCCCGCTAACGAGTTCACCTCGTACAAGAGAGCGTCGACCAGGATGCCCATTTGCGGTCCAAATCCTCCTCGAGGACTTGGCCCAACTCTCCCTAACTGCGCGACCCACTCATCCCAGACAACCCGGCCCAACCGCACGCGCCTCTGCTGCTCTGCGAGGCCCCAAGTAGCAGAGCGAAGGTTTGTGAGAATAAAGGGATTGTTGTCATCGTTGCTTCCTGCAGCATCTTATTTGCCGGCCACTCCTTCAACTTCCCCGGTGGCGAGCAACCCCATCGGCGACACGGCGGCCAGCCAGCTTCCAACATCGTCTCCGACTGCGGCGACTGATAAACCCTTAATTGCACATGTTTTTACCCCTATTCTTGAGCCGTTTGAGATGTTAATTCTCGTGTTTTAGGCCTATTTCACGCTAGGTTGTGCTTGTTTGTGATATTTCAGGTCCTAGTACGTGAATGAAGGTTTGGGAGCGAGTTCGGGGTCGATTGGATGAAGATCGGACGTGTGGCGAGACGCTGAGGAAGCCACACGGGCACTCCTAAAACCCACACGGCCATGTAAGAAACCCATGTGGCCGTGTGGGATTTGCCGAGGCTTCACACGGGCATACTGGAGAATCCACACGACCGTGTGTCCCTAGCCGTGTAGGTAGCCTGAAGTCCATTTATTTGAAACGCCGCGTTTTGACACTCACACGGGCAGCTTGGTAAGCCACACGGCCGTGTGGCCTGCCCGTGTGAGTCGGGAATTCTGGGTTTTAACCCAATTTCGAGCCACAAGTGGGGGAATCGACTTTCAGAGCAAAAACAGAGCCCTAGAGAGAGAAAGTGCGAAGAACACACCCTAGAAGCGATCTTGGAGCTTGGTTTCATCAAATCGAGCTTGGAGATCATCATAGGAGTGAAAATCATCATCCCAGAGCAGATTCTTCCCATTGTTATGAGTATTACTGCTTTGTATTCTGTTTCTCTCTCTCTCTCTCTCTATGGAGTAGAACCCTTCTCTCACTTGGGTACGAAGAACCCTAGTTCCATGTGTTAATCGAATGATGCATGATTCATTGAATTGATTGAAGTCTGATCAGCTTTTCTTGATTTCTGCTGCAACCTGAGATAGATAGAATCTGATTAGGTTGTTAGAGCTTCATCATTCGGTAGTAGTAGATTGGCTATACAAGAGTTAGTCAGTCTACTGCTTTGTACTGGAATCCAATTCCAGTAGTGGAGTTCTGCGCTTATTGCTTCAGCTTTCTATCCCGGTGAAGACTAGTCGTCTGCCGGGTAGTTAGACTGAGAGGGCTTGGTCAGCTTAAGAGATTCCAAGCTACTGTCGGATCTTCCGCAGTTTAATCAACAGTAAATCAACCCAGGGTAATTACAACTGAGACCTAACTAAGGAGCTAGGGGGACTCACTCCCGAGTGACTCTTCCTTTGCTTCAGAAAACCGAACCAATTCCTGCTTTCTTACTGCTTTTAGTTAAAACAACAATCAATCGACTTAGTTGGCTAGATAATAGATAATCACGGAGTAGGCAGTAGATCTAGACCCCGGGTTGATAATTAGAACTTGCCACTATTCTGCATTTCCGGACTGCGATTACACTTGGTCGCAGTTTGGTGTTGTGTCGTAGCGTGTCAAGTTTTTGGCGCCGTTGCCGAGGACCCTCTAGGTTATTGGAGAAACATGAAAGTTTGTTACTCTAGCTTTTTCTTCATTGCATTTAACTCTTCCACCTGTGTGCCTTCACGGGTTGCTTCTGCTTATTGTGTGCAGGTAGTGCATGACCCATAGCCAGTCGGGAGATCTACTACCATTAGACCAGGAGCTTGAACGAACCTGTAGGAACTTCAAGCGGGCTCTAAAGGCGCGACTGCCTGCGGAGGAGGTGCTAGCACAGCTGCAAATCGCCAACGAAGAAGAGATGGGTGATCCACAGGACCATGATGTGGTCCTTTTGAGGAGTAGACCATGGGATACTACTAGACCGGCAGGGCCGCGGACATGAGGTCGCCCATTCAACACCCTCATGTGCCAGCGAATAATTTTCAGGTGAGCACTTCTGTCATCACCATGCTGCGCGGTTCGGTGGTGTTCCGTGGCAAAGAGGGGGAGTGCCCCCGATCACATTTGAGGCGATTCCACGAGCTCATCGATGGAATCAAGATAAATGGGGTCCCAGCCGATGCCATCCAACTGAGGTACTTTCCATTTACCCTGGAGGGGCAGGCCAAGGAGTGGCTATACATTCGACCTCCAGGCTCTATCACCACATTCGCCAATCTGGCGGACAAGTTCCTCACTCGCTACCATCCCCCGTCCAAGACGGCGGCCCTACAGAAGCAAATTACCCACTTTGCTCAGGATGAAGATGAGACCATCCGGGATGCTTGGGAGAGATACACTAGTCTCTTCCTCAAGTGTCCCAACCATGGTTTTACCGACGCCTTCAAGGTGGGAACCTTCTACCATGCCCTCTTCCCGGAAGACAAGCAGCTGATTGACTCGGTCTGTGGCGGGAATATGCTCACCAAAACACCGCCACAGCTGAATCAACTCTTTGAAGAGATGGCAGAGCAGGGCTATGACTGAGGAACTGCGAGGAGATCAAGACGAACACCCGGGCGGGGTGTGCATGATGTAGCCACCCAGTCATCTGATTTGGTGCAGGTGGTGTCAAACCTGGTTTCAGCCATCGACCGCTCTGGGATGATTTCAGGTACAGGACAGCAGCAGGCGATGCAATGCCAGTGGTGCGAGAGCACCCATCACACTGTGGAAGACTTCCAGGCGATGCGTGAGTCCAGTACACCCCAGGAGCAGGTGAACTTCATCAACAATGTCCGGCGCAACGACCCATACAGTAACACCTACAATGAGGAATGGCGCCAGCATCCAAATTTCTCCTGGAGTGGCAACAACAATCCAAAGCCACCTGGCTTCCAGGCTCCTGCAGCTAGTTTCCCAAACCAGAGGCAGCCATACCAGCCTCGGCCGGGCCAGATGCAGCAACAACAGCCACTCTATCAGCCCAGACAGGGGCAGGCTTTTCAACAGCCCCCACAGCAGCAGTACTAGCAACCTGGTGCACCTCCATTAGTCCCAGCACCGGGCGATCGCGTGTTAGAACTGAGGGATCTAGTGACTACCTTGGCGAGCACTAGTACCCAAAAGTTCAACAAATTGGAGCGATTCATGGAAGTGGCTGCAGGTAAATTCATGGAGATTGAAGCTGGCCAGAGAAACCAGCAGGCACTCCTGCAAGACATGGACACCAAGATCGGGCACCTGGAAGATGCCCTAGCTTCCAGACCGGCTGGCACACTTCCTGGCCAACCCCTACCGAATCCTAGAAATCATAAGGAGGGGTTGCACGCCATTATGCTGCGAAGTGGGACTGTGACTGCGGATGCACCGCAGAAGAATGCCAAGAAGGTGACCCAGATCACCCCTGAGCCGGAAGAAGACCTGGTGATGGAAAAGGAGCTAGAGTATCAAGCTCAAAAGCCACAACCTGTAGTGGCTGAATATAAGCCTAAGCTCCCTTTTCCCACTAGGATTCACAAAGACATGCTAGAGGCAGATTTTGGCAACTTCTCGTCCATGCTTAGGATGCTACTTGTTCAAATACCCTTCATGGAGGCACTAGCTCATATGCCTAAGTATGTGAAGTTCCTGAAGGAGCTTCTCTTGAAGAAGCGGAGGCTGAGGAGCTGGCCACTGTGGAGCTCAGTGAGGAGTGCTCGGCCATTCTGCAGAACAAGCTTCCGCAGAAGCATAAGGATCCAGGTAGCTTCACTATCCCATTCTCTATAGGTAAATTGCATGGCGAGAGGTCCTTGGCAGATCTAGGTTCTAGTATTAATGTGATACCGTATAAATTGTTCAAGAAACTAGGCCTAGGTGAACCCAATGCAACAAGGATGAGTGTTCAATTAGCTGACCGATCTATAATTCATCCTAGGGGCATAGTGGAAGACCTTCTGGTTAAGGTTGGCAGATTCTTTTATCCTGTGGATTTTGTTGTCTTGGACATCAATGAAGACACAGAAGTGCCAAGGCTCTCATAGATGTGCATGATGGGACCTTAGTCTTGAGGGATGGCGAGGAGCAAATAACGTTTTCCATTACTAATACTCTTCCTGCTTCATCACCATTGCATGCTGTCTCTCACCAAGAGCACGAGTATGTCGTGTATCCTTCTGTGCTTCCTATTTTGCAGGATTCCCCTCCCACACCTTCGCCGCCACTGCCATCCACTCTGTTACCAAAGGAAAAGATCAGGGAGGAGTGGCGGCCGAAGCTGCCAGTAGCTCAGCATGCTCACAAGAAAGCTGCAGACCACTATGAGCTGGTCCCGCCACCTGAGCCTCGACCACCTTGGCCATCCGAGTATTCACTCGCTTGCATCCTGCCGGATGGCCAGGCCGAGTTGACGATTGCTGGTGGTCACACCCGTTATGTGCATGGCCACCATCTGAAGCTGTACATCAAGAGCGATGTGGATCCGCTCTTGAAGGCACCTGCTCCTACACCTCTCTAAGCATCCACCTACTGGCGTCCAGCTAAAAGACGGTAAAGAAGCGCTTGTGGGGAGGCAACGCCACCTAGGTTTGCATTTTCTTACCTTTTTCCTGTTTATTTTTTGTGTTTTTGAGTCTTGAGGTGTTGTCCAAGAGTCGTATGTCGATTTTGAGTGAAAACAGGTCAAATTCGGAGTTCTGGCAGCCCACACGACCAACCCTACAACTCACACGGCCGTGTGGAATTGGGTTTTTTCCATTTGGAGGCCCTGGAAAATCCACAAGGGCAGGAGGGGTCCCTCACACGGCCCTGTGGTTTTGACTCGCACGGGCAACTGGGTGAGCCACACGGCCGTGTGGCCTGCCCATGCGAGTCGGGAAATCATGGTTTTTCAGCCAATTAAGAGCCACAAGTGAGAGGATCGGACTTTTTGAGAAAATCAGAGCCCTAGAGAGAGAAAGTACGAAGAACACATCCTAGAAGCTATCTTGGAGCTGGGTTTCATCGAATCGAGCTTGGAGATCGTCCTAGGAGTGGAAATCATCATCCCGGAGCAGATTTTCCTCATCTTTATGAGTATGACTACTCCGATTACTGTTTTCCTCTCTCTCTCTATGGAGTAGAACCACTCTCTCACTTGGGGATGAAGAACCCTAGTTCTATGTGTTAGGGATTGATTGTAATGACTTGGGATGATATTACTGTTTGATTTTAATCGAATGATGCATGTTTATTGAGTCAATTGAAGTCTGATCAACTTTTCCTGATTCCTGCTGCAATCTGAGATAGATAGAATCTGATTAGGTTGCTAGAGTCTCATCATTCGGTAGTAGGAGATTGGCTATACGAGAGTTAGCCAGTTTACTGCTTTGTACTGGAATCCAATTCCAGTAGTGGAATTCTGTTCTTACTGCTTCAGCTTTCTATCCCGGTGAAGACTAGTCGTCTGCCGGGTAGTTAGACTGAGAGGGCTTGGTCAGCTTAAGAGATTCCAAGCTACTGTCGGATCTTCCGCAGTCTAATCAACAGTAAATCAACCCAGTGAAATACAATTGAAACCTAACTAAGGAGCTAGGGGAACTCATTCCCGAGTGACTCTTACCTGCTTGAGAAAACCGTATCAATTCCTGCTTTCTTTCTGCTTTTGCTTTTAAAACAACAATCACTTACTTTAGTTGGCTAGATAATAGATAATCACTGAGTAAGCAGTAGATCTAGACCCCGGGTTGATAATATCACTTGTCACTTTACTACATTCCCGGTCTGCGATTACACTTGGTCGCAGATTGGTGTTGTGTTTTAGAGCATCAAGTTTTTGGCGCCGTTGCCGGGGACCCTCTAGGTTATTGGGGAAACGTGAGAATTTGTTACTCTAGCTTTTTATTTACTTCATTTTATCTCTTCCACCTGTGTGCCTTCACGGGTTGCTTCTGCTGATTGTGTGCAGGTGACCCGTAGCCAGTCGGGAGATCTACTACCACTAGACCAAGAGCTTGAACGAACCTGCAGAAACTTCAAGCGGGCTCTAAAGGCGCGACTGGCTGCGGAGGAGGCGCTAGCACAGCTACAGATCACTAAAGAAGAGGAGATGGCTGATCCACAGGGCCATGCTGTGGTCGATCCCGAGGAGCAGACCATGGGACATTACTGGACCGCCAGGGCTGCAGACATGAGGTCACCCATTCAACACCCTCATGTCCCAGCCAATAATTTTGAGGTGAGCACCTCAGTAATCACCATGCTGCGCGGTTCGGTGATGTTCCGTGGCAAAGAGGGGGAGTGCCCTCGATCACATCTCAGGCGATTCCATGAGCTCATTGATGGAATCAAGATCAATGGGGTCCCAGCAGATGCCATCCAGCTGAGATACTTCCCATTCACCCTGGAGGGGCAGGCCAAGGAGTGGCTAGACACTCGACCTCCGGGCTCCATCACCACGTTCGCCAACCTGGCGGACAAGTTCCTTACCCGCTACCATCCTCCGTCCAAGATGGCGGACTTGCAGAAGCAGATCACCCACTTCACTCAGGATGAAGATGAGACCATCAGGGATGTTTGTGAGAGATACAACAGTCTCTTCCTGAGGTGTCCAAATCATGGTTTCAACGATGCTTTCAAGGTGGGAACCTTCTATCATGCCCTCTTCCCAGAAGATAAGCAGCTGATTGACTCAGTTTGTGGCGGGAACATGCTGACTAAAACACCGCCACAGCTGAATCAACTCTTTGAGGAGATGGCAGAGAACGGGTATGATTGGGGCATTGCAAGGAGGTCGAGGAGAGCACCAAGCTGAGGTGTACATTCTGTGGGAAACCATTCCTCTGATTTGGTGCAGGTGGTGTCGAAGCTGGTTTCAGCTATCGATCGTTCCGGGATGATTCCAGGGACCGGACAGCAGCAGGCGATGCTCTGCCAGTGGTGCGAGAGCACCCATCATACAGTGGAAGACTGCCAGGCGATGAAGGAATCGACCACACCCCAGGAGCAGGTGAACTTCATCAATAATGTCAGGCGCAATGACCCCTACAGTAACACCTACAATGAGGGGTGGCGCCAGCATCCCAACTTCTCCTGGGGTGGGGCAAATCCCAGACCACCAGTCCACCAGGGACCTCCGGGCTTTCAGAGGCCACCATATCAGCCCAGACTGGGGCAATTCCAGTAGCAGCAGCAGTCTCTCTACCAACCCATGCAGGGTCATGCTGCTCCATCACAGCCGCGACCTTTCCAGCAGCCAGCTGCAGCCCCTGCCGCCCCAGTGCAGAATGATCAGATGGCTGAACTGCGGGAATTGGTGGGTTCTCTCGCCAGTTCTAGTGCTCAAAAATTTAACACTATCGAGCAATTCATGGAAAAGGCATCGGGTAAATTCCTGGCTCTTGAAGCTGGCCAGAGGAACACACAGGCTGTCTTGCAGGATATCCAAACCCAGCTGGGGAGTGTGGCTCAAGCAGTGGCACAAAGGGCTCCTGGTACTTTGCCCGGTCAGACCATCCCTCACCCTCAGAACCCGAATGAGCACTGCAATGCCATCATGACCAGGAGTGGCAAGATGTTTGTTGATCCACCTGCTCGGGCACAAGAGAGAGAGGCCCCTGCCTTGGCATCTCCAGCAGCTGAAGAAGAAACAGAGAAGGAGGTTGAGGTGCCTGCACCTAAACCGCAACCAGTAGTGAAGGAGTATATCCCTCAACTCCCCTTCCCTACTCGGTTGCACAAAGACAGGCTAGATGCAGAATTCGGGAACTTTATGGCCATGCTTAGGAAGCTGAATGTCCAAGTACCTTTCCTGGAGGCACTTTCTCAAATGCCTAAGTATGCGAAGTTCCTGAAGGATCTTCTCTCAAAGAAGTAGAAGCTGAGCGAGCTGGCCACTGTGGAGCTCAGCGAGGAGTGCTCGGCCATTCTGCAGAACAAGCTTCCGCAGAAGCAGAAGGACCCAGGTAGTTTTACTATCCCATGCTCTATAGATAATTTGCATGTAGAGAGGTCATTGGCGGATTTAGGTGCTAGTATAAATGTTATGCCATATAAACTATTTAAGAAACTAGGCCTAGGTGAACCCCGTGCTACTAGGATGAACCTTCAATTAGCTGACCGATCTATAGTGCATCCTAGGGGCATAGTGGAAGAGCCTCTGGTTAAGGTTGGCAAATTCAATTATCCTGTTGATTTTGTGATTTTGGACATAAATGAGGATGTGGATGTGCCATTGATACTGGGAAGGCCATTCCTGGCCACCGCCAAGGCCCTCATAGATGTGCATGATGGGACCTTAGTTTTGAGGGATGGTGAGGAGCGAATAACATTTTCAATCACGAATACTCTCCCTGCTTCTTCGCCTTTGCATGCTGTATCTCACCAGGAGCACGAGTCTGTTGTGTATCCTTCTGTGTTGCCTATTTTGCAGGATCCGCCTCCCATACCTTCGCCGCCACTCCCGTCCACTCCGTCATCGAAGGAACAAATCAGGGAGGAGTGGCGGCCGAAACAGCAGGCAGCTAAGCCTGCTCGAAAGAAAGCCGGAGACCACTATGAGCTAGTCCCGCCCCCACCTTGGCCATCCGAGTATTCACTCGCTTGCATCTTGCCGGATGGCCAAGTTGAGTTGGCAAATGCAGGTGGCCACATTCGGCGTGTGCATAGCCACCATTTGAAGTTGTACCTCAAGAGCGAGGTGGATCCGCTCTTGAAGGTACCTGCTCCTGCACCTCATTGAGCATCCACCGACTGGCGTCCAGCTAAAAGACGATAAAGAAGCGCTTGTGGGGAGGCAACCCCACCGAGGTTTGCATTTTCTTACATTTTTCCTTTTGTTTTTTTTTTGTGTTTTTGAGTCTTGAGATGTTGTTCCAGAGTCGAATGTCGTTTTTGGGTGAAAACAGGTTGAATTCGGGGCTCCAGCAGCTCATACGGCCAGGCCATATTCTCGCACGGCCGTGTGGATTTTATCCCCTGGCCGTGTGAGCCCTCGACAAATTCCACACGGCCAAAAGTGCAATTCGCACGGCCGTGTGGATTGGCCTGGCCTGACCGTGTGGCCGACACGGGCAACTCGTTTGATCGCACGGCCGTGTGAAATTTTTCCATCGGCCGTGTTAGCCCTCGACAAATTCCACACGGCCAAAAGTGCAATTCGCACGGCCGTGTGGATTTCCTCGGCCTGGCCGTGTCGGCCAACACGGGCAAACTTGCACCTCGCACGGCCGTGCGTGCCTACCCGTGTGGCCGAGCCACGGCCTATATATTCGGCCAGCACGGCCGAGTGGTCATAATTTTGAAAAATCCTCGCGCGGAATCCTCTGAACCTCGCCGGAAAACCGCGACAAAACCCCCCATTTTGATTTTTTCGGCCATTTTTTGTCATTTTTCCACCAAACCAACAACAAAACCCACCCTTCCTACACCAAAAGCGGCCTATCCCTCCATTTTGAGCAGATTTGGCCGACGTTTTTGTCGCCGGAGGCGATTTCTGGCGAGACTCCGGCGAGGCTCCGAAGAGCCCTTCCGGGCACTTTTTCGGCATTTCGTCGCTTCCATCGCCTTCCCCTCATCATCCCCTACACCTCTACTTGAGTCTACAGGTTTGATTTTGCCCTTAACTATGTTAATTGTGGAGAATTGGGTGTTAGGGTGCATGTTTAGAGAACCTCATTGAATCGTGTGATTTTTGTGCAATTGATTGAGGGGAATGCATGGAGTGTGTTTGAATTGTGTTGGGCAAAGTCCCTCTTAATTGTTTGAGCCCTTGTGTGCAAGAATTGTGCCAATTTCATGCTTACCTTAATAGTGCACACAAGGTGTTCGATGAAATGCCTGTTTTTCATGCTATGTTGTGGGTACAGGTTGTGACCCTTATTGATGTGCTTTGAGGGTGTGTTTGCTATGGATGTGAACCTTAAGTTGCCTACTTTATCGTGAATGTGCACCCCCACTCAGATTATGCTTGATTTATCGAGTTTTTGACCCCCGAACTATGGATGAAACCATGGCTCGGCTGTTTTCAGTTCTTAAGTGTGGGGGTGTAATTGACCCTTTCTTTGGCTCTTTTGCTTCCACTTTGGGTTGTTCTTTTGAAGGACAATGTTGAAACCTGACCTCAAGCACCCGTTCATCCGGGATTTGAAGAGGGGGCCCGCCCAGGATCGCTTCAAGCAGGTCCTGAAATGCCCGTTTGGGCAGCACCATTGCTGGTCCAAACGGGAGTTTCGGACATTGCACTGCTACGAGCAACTCTCCGCCGCCGTCACCAACCAACCATGGCGTCGTCTTCTCTCCATCTGCGAGAAGGTTTACTATGAGCCCGTGCTTGAGTTCTACACGACCTTCAAGCACACACCCACGGACGATTGGAGAGACGGTGCAGCCGTCAAATTCAGGCTAGGCGGTGCCCCACGGTCCATGAGCTACCACGAGCTGGCCGAGGCTCTCGACCTCGACCTCGACGACGGTCTAGACTACGTCACCGAGGTCAACGACCCGCCGGAGGTGGACTTCATGAGGCTGTACACCCGCCTGGCTCGGTCAGGCCAGACACGTCCCTTCTCGGCCGGGAGGACAAAGGCCACTACACTGCAGCTCGACAACCGCCTTCTCCACCACCTGCTGGCGAAATCTTATACTCCAGCTTCAGACAGTGCCAGCGCCATCACTAAGAGGGCCCTGTACCTCATCCAGTCGATCCGCCAGGACGACCATCCCCTCCACTTGGGTTCGGTGGTGGCCAGGACCTTCGAGAAGACTGCTTCAGAACTGAAGAGTCTCAACTGCACCCCCCTCATCACCCGCCTGGCCACCTACTTCGGCCTTTCCCTGCAGGGGTGCACACAGCAGGGGGACACCATCGTTTTTGGCAGGTCGACGATCAAGCACATGCACCTGCTGCGAGAGAACCGCGGCATTCTATGGATCGAGGGGTTTCTAGAACCTCAGATCCCCGCGGAGGACCAGACGGAGGACCAGCCAGAGGTCCAGCCAGAGGGCCAGGAGGATGAGGCTGCTGATCATATGGAGCCCGAGGATGTGGACGCTGCTGTTGATCCACCACAGACTCACTTCCATTGCGGAGGTGGCAGCTCCGCTTTCCCGGGGCAGGATTACTTTACCTCCCAGTTCGAGCAGCTGCGTCTCCAGAACCAGCAGATCCTTGACCATCAGATGCAGTTCCAGCAGCAGTACGCGGCTCACCAGGCTGGGTACCACCAGAGGATGGCTGTTTACGATGAGAGATTGGACCAGATCCAGACCCAGCAGGGAGTGACTCTCGCACACATCGAACGAGAGAGGCGCCGTTCACGGCGCATGTAGGAGGTCCAGCAGCATTTACTCTGGCTGCTACCAGGCGAGCAGCCCGTTTGGAGGACTCCCTGGGAGGACTCTCCACTTCCACCTCCCCCTGCGGATGGTGATGACGCCTTCATGGATGACATCGACTTTGGTGATCTTGGCGACGAGTAGGCTGTACTCGTTGCCCATCTCAGTGTGTTTTGTTTTCCGTATTAGACTTTTGTGTGTTTGCTCCATGTGTGAGGAGCTTGAACTTAGTGTCGTTTGTTTTTGTTTTTGGTTTTCTTTTGTGGATTGTTTTTGTTGTAGCCGTCTGGGCTAACACTTATTCCTAACACAACGTGTGCTAGTGTGTTCTTGGTGTTCGATTGGTGCAGAACAGTACATCTTCCCGTTTGTTTCTCGCTGACTGGTCCACTTCCAGTCCCCTAGCAATTTCAATCCGGTAACATCGTTCCCCTTATCTCTCCCTCTACTCCATTGAGGGCAATGTCGTGCTTAAGTGTGGGGGGTGCTTTGTATAGGTTGGAATATATATTTGGGTGCTTGGAGCCTAGTCCGCTATCCGAATCTTACGATTTGAGGGCTCCAAGTACTGTTGTTTGATCATATTGGCACTGTGTTTTGATTGATGAATTGAATGGTTTTTGGATTGATGCATGACAGCTTGATTGTGACTAGGACAACCTATGATGAGGACTGAGACGTGCAGTAGAATTGTGTAGGGGTTCAGTTTTTCAACTGTTTGCTTACCAACTGTGACTTGGATTGATTACTTGTTCTTGACAGTCGTTTATGCATCTAATTCAGGGTATCAGAATGTGAGATAGAGCATATAGGTAGCCATGTGAGATTTGAGCCTGCTCGTTTCTTTCTTGTGCGATAGATCCCTCTTCCATGATGTGTAGCATTCACTTTGTCACTAGCTAAGATGATGGGGGCATAGGATTAGCCCACGACCAAATTTGACTGTCCTGATGTGTCATATCCCCTAGTCAGCCCTTTTGAGCTGTTTGTTATCCTTTCTTTTGGTCTGAAATGAAAAAAATCACCATTTTGCATCTTTTAGAAGGTTCCACAGAGTGGTTTTTACATATTCTCTGCTGTTTCTGCTAAATTTGATGTGAGTGTTGGAGGTAGTGCTTAAAAGTTGGGCTGGGCATGTGTTTGAAATATGTGCAAAAGTGGTGGCTCTCTTAAGAAATGAAAAGAAAATGAAAGAAAAAAAAACAAAGAAAAATTGAAAGCAAAGAGAGCCACTACCAAAAATCTGAATAATGCCCAGTAAGTAGTGTTTTTTTTCAGCAGTTTGGCTTGGAAATGCTGACATTTATACCTCCTTCGCTCTTGTGCTCTTGAGATATTGAGTAATGCAGAATAGCAGAAAGGAAATACCGGTTTGTTTGACTGTGATTGTGTGGGTTTGGAAATGTGGAACCTTGTGCTATGAATACTTCCACCACCTAAAAGGCCTTTTCCCCATGTCCAAGACCCTAGCCAGTCATTTGAACCTGTGTCTAAGACCTCCTGATTAGTTAGTGGTGACACCCCATATGTGAACTCTAGCATTTAGAGGCTGCCATCATGGTGAAGAGATGTTAGGGATTGAGAGAAATAACATGCGCATTTTTCGCATCAAATTGTCCTGACCCCGTTGGTCGAGAGTGAGTGATTCATTTTCATATTCTATATACTCTTGTACCCCGGTGAGGACCTAGATTGCTCGGCCTCTATTCTGATGTCTTGAGTTGGATGCATGAGTTGACTGTTTTGAGTAAGTGGTTGAGTCAAGTCTAGGTTGGTTGGTGAACAGAAGGGAGACTCTTCCTTTACTCGATTTTGCTGCACTCGAATGTCCTTTGTGGTGGTTGTCCAGGTTGCTATTGAAGTTGGTCAGGTATTGATGTTTGAAAACCAGTACGATTCACGTGTTCTGTGCCTTTATGACTTGTCCCCAATGTTGGTTGATTGCAATATGTAAGCTTACCTTGTATCTGACTTGGTTTGCTTGGGGACAAGCAAACGGTTAAGTGTGGGGGAGTTTGATAGACCGTTAATCACACATGTTTTTACCCCTGTTCTTACACCGTTTGAGGTGTTGATTCTCGTGTTTTAGGCCGATTTCACGCTAGGTTGTGCTTGTTTGTGATATTTCAAGTCCTAGTACGTGAATGGAGGCTTGGGAGCGAGTTTGGGGTCGATTGGACGAAGATCGGACGCGTGGCGAGGTGCTAAGGAAGTTGCACGGGCATTCCTGGACATCACACGGCCGTGCAACTCACATTTGTGGCCGTGTGGTTTTCGTCGAGAGCAAACACGGGCAGGATGGAAATCCCGCACGGCCGTGCGACCCTAGCCGTGTGGAAGCCTGAAGATCGAACTAATTGATACGCCGCGTTTTGACTCGCACGGGCAACTGGGTGAGCCACACGGCCGTGTGGCCTACCCGTGCGAGTCGGGAAATCTTGGTTTTCAGCCAATTTCGAGCCACAAGTGAGAGGATCGGACTTTTTGAGCAAAAACAGAGCCCTAGAGAGAGAAAGTACAAAGAACACATCCTAGAAGCTATCTTGGAGATGGGTTTCATCGAATCGAGCTTGGAGATCGTCCTAGGAGTGGAAATCATCATCCCGGAGCAGATTTTCCTCATCTTTATGAGTATGACTACTCCGATTACTGTTTTCCTCTCTCTCTCTATGGAGTAGTACCACTCTCTCACTTGGGGATGAAGAACCCTAGTTTTATGTGTTAGGGATTGATTGTAATGACTTGGGATGATATTACTGTTTGATTTTAATCGAATGATGCATGTTTATTGAGTCAATTGAAGTCTGATCAACTTTTCCTAATTCCTGCTGCAATCTGAGATAGATAGAATCTGATTAGGTTGCTAGAGTCTCATCATTCGGTAGTAGGAGATTGGCTATACGAGAGTTAGCCAGTTTACTGCTTTGTACTGGAATCCAATTCCAGTAGTGGAATTCTGTTCTTACTGCTTCAGCTTTCTATCCCGGTGAAGACTAGTCGTCTGCCGGGTAGTTAGACTGAGAGGGCTTGGTCAGCTTAAGAGATTCCAAGCTACTGTCGGATCTTCCGCAGTCTAATCAACAGTAAATCAACCCAGGGAAATACAATTGAAACCTAACTAAGGAGCTAGGGGGACTCATTCCCGAGTGACTCTTACCTGCTTGAGAAAACCGTATCAATTTCTGCTTTCTTTCTGCTTTTGCTTTTAAAACAACAATCACTTACTTTAGTTGGCTAGATAATAGATAATCACTGAGTAAGTAGTAGATCTAGACCCCGGGTTGATAATATCACTTGTCACTTTACTGCATTCCCGGTCTGCGATTACACTTGGTCGCAGATTGGTGTTGTATTTTAGAGCATCACCTATATATTTGGCCGACACGGCCGCGTGGTCAGAAAACCAACCTCCCATCGCCGGAATTCTCTCCCCCTCACCGGAAAACCGCGACTTTTCACCTTTTTGGGCGATTTTTGGCGATTTTTTGTCGGTTTTTCACCAAACCACCACCCAACCCACTCTTCCCTCATCCTTATTGGCCTATCCCTCGATTTTGAGGCGATTTGGACCGATTTTGGGTCACCTGAGGCGATTTCCGGCGAGGCTCCGACGAGCAATTTCCGGGCAGATTTTAGGATTTTCGTTGCTTTCATTGCCTTCCCCTCATCATCCCCTATACATCTACTTATGTCTCCAGGTTTGATTTTGCCCTTAACCTTGTGAATTGTGGAGAATTGGGTGTTAGGGTGTATTTTTAGAGAACAACTTTGTATTGTGTGAATTGTGTGCAATTGATTGAGGGGAAGGCTTGGTTTATGTGTGAATGATGTTGGGCAATGTCCCCCATGCTTTATTGAGCCCTTGTGTGCTATGAATTTGTCAATTTTATGCTTAACTTAATAATGCACACAAGGTGTTCGATGAAATGCCTGTTTTTCATACCATTTTGTGGGAGCCGGTTGGGGCCCTTAATGATGTGCTTTGAGGGTGTATTTACTATGGATGTGAAGCTTAAGTTTCCTACTTTATCATGGATGTGCACCCCCACCCAGATGATTCTTTTTTGATCGAGTTATTGACCCCCGAACTATGGATGAAACCATGGTTCGGCTGTTTTCTGTTCTCAAGTGTGGGGGTGTGATTAACCTTTTCTATGGCTGTTTTGGCTCCACTTTGGGTTGTTCTTTTGCAGGTTGCATGAAGAAACCCGACCTCAAGCACCCGTTTGTCAGGGATTTGAAGAGGGCCCCCCACCAGGATCGGTTTAAGCGCGTCCTGGCCTGCCCGTTTGGGCAGCATCATTGCTGGTCCAGGCGGAAGTTTGAGAAGCTGAACTGCTACGACCACTTCTCTGCCATTGTCACCAACCGCCCTTGGCGCCATCTGCTATCCATTCGCGAGACAGTTTACTATGAGCTCATGCTGGAGTTCTATACGACTGGTGCAGGCGCCCCCGACGACCCTGGCGCCCCGCCGCCACGACGATCGAATCGGAGGCCCAAGCACAACCTACGGTTTGCAGATTGAGCACGTTACTGTTGTTGTTTGTCTTAAGGAAGTTGGTTTCGTAGTCTACTTTGGATTTGGACTATTTCTTTCTTTGCAAGTTACGGATAAGGATTGTAGAAACTCTATATAAGTTTATCATTGGTAATAAGATGGGGAAGATTGGAACTCACAACTTAGTTTTCCTCGTTTTAGCCGTAGAAGTAGTTATAATGCACCAATTGGTATCATAGCCCGGTTTGAAAGAACCGAGCTCCGAACAGCTCCCGGGGCACGCGACACAGGCTGCTGCAACTCGAATTGCCGAAGAAGCCACCCGAGCCAGTGATCGACGTAAAGAGTTTCAGCGACCAGGTCTTCCACCCGAGCCACCCGACGCTGAAGTCTCCTTTTTTGGGCTCATCGGAGTTTCAAACGCCACCACCATCCGCCTCGCTGTCAAACTTCAAAACGAGACCATTGTGACCTTGGTCGACAGCAAATCGTCGTACAATTTCATCAACAGCGACAGTGCCAAGAGGCTCGGCCTCACCGCATCGCCAATTCCACCCTTCCGGGTCAAGGTTGCTAATGGAGATTATCTAGAGTGCGGACATTGCTACGAAGGGGTGTTGCTGGAAGTACAAAAGGAACGAGTGATGGTGGATTTATATGAGCTACCGATTAAGGGTATCGACGTCGTGTTGGGGGTCCAATGGTTGAGGCAGTTAAGCCCAATCACCATCGATTGGAAACAGCTACCGCTACGTTTCAAGAGTGAGGGTCGCTGGATCACATTGCAAGGAATTCGGTCGGCCATTATTCGGGATGAGAACATCAGACAAATTCAACCCCAGGAGATAGCGGCATGGGCTCTATGCGTTCCCAAAACGGAGAGAAGCAGCTCAGCACCACCACAAGAGTTGCTAGGGCTTCTTGAGGATTTCGACCAGCTATTCCAAACCCCGACCAGCTTACCGCCCGCCCGAGCAGTAGATCATCGCATTCCCCTGCAAGAGGGAATGACGGCAGTCAACGTAAGGCCCTACCGGTATGCGCACTTTCAAAAAGAGGAAATCGAGAGACATGTGAGCGACATGTTAAAGGCCGGCCTCATTCGACCTAGTGCCAGTCTGTTTTCATCACCAGTGTTACTCGTCAAGAAGAAAGATGGGACGTGGAGGTTCTGCACCGATTATCGAGCCTTGAACAAGGCCACAATAAAAGATCGATTTCCCATCCCGACTGTTGACGACATGCTCGATGAGCTTCATGGCGCTAAGTATTTCTCCAAACTGGATTTGCGAGCGGGCTACCACAAGATTCGAATGAGTGAGCAAGACGTACCCAAGATGGCCTTCCGGACTCATAGTGGTCACTACGAGTATTTGGTCATGCCCTTCGGGCTGTGTAATGCGCCATCAACGTTCCAATCGGCAATGAACGACATCTTCCGAGCTATGTTACGCAAATATCTCTTGGTCTTCTTCGACGATATTTTGGTGTATAGTGAAAGCTGGGAGGACCACCTCGAGCACCTAAGGACCGTTCTAGAGATTCTCCGTCACCACCATTACTATCTTAAGGAGTCTAAATGTATTTTTGGGCTGCAGCGACTGGAGTACCTAGGGCATATTATTTCCTCGGAAGGAGTCCAGGTGGATGGAGTCAAAATCAAGGCGATGGTGGAATGGGCAAAACCGCAAACGGTTACCGAATTGAGGGGGTTCCTCGGGTTAACCGGGTATTATCGGAAATTCGTGCACCATTATGGGATGATTGCAAAGCCCTTGACTGACCTACTCAAGAAAGGGAAGTTTCGTTGGAATGAGGATGCTGATACGGCGTTTGAGAGCTTGAAGCGCGCCATGACCACCACACCCACATTGGCGATGCCCGACTTCAGTAAACCTTTGTCATCGAAGCCGACGCATCCGGGAAGGGAGTCGGGGCTGTCCTATCGCAGGATGGCCACCCAATTGCGTATATGAGTCGTCTCTTGGGGCCAAAGAAAGAAGCTTGGTCAACATATCAAAAAGAGATGTTGGCCGTGGTACTTGCAGTGCAACAATGGCGGCCTTATCTACTGGGAGGGACATTTCATATATATACGGACCAGCAAAGCTTGAGGCACATGCTGGAACAGAGGATAACCACCCTAGAACAGCAAAAGTGGGTAGCGAAGTTAATGGGATACGATTTTAAAGTTCATTACAAGCCGGGATAGACGAACAAGGCGGCAGATGGACTCTCGCGAAGGGCTGGATCGGCTTGTCTAGAATCAATTTCTCGACCCGAACCTTCAATTTGGGATGAACTACAGGCAGCAGTCGAGGGTAATCTGTACTTGAAGGAATTAAAAACGAAGGCTCTCTCGGACGATCCCGGTGGGTACATGTTCAAGGGAGGCTTAATATATTTCAAAGGCCGAATTGTGCTACCGCCACACTCTTCCTTGGTTACCTCGATCTTGTGGGAATACCATGATTCAGCGCTAGGAGGTCATTCCAGGGCGGAGCGGACGCTTCGGAGACTCAGTGGCCATTACTATTGGCCGCAAATGGTTAAGGCGGTCCGGGACTACGTCAGTTCATGTGACGTATGTCAACGCGTAAAGGTCGAGGGACTCTCGCCTGCCAGGCTACTACAACCGTTACCTGTTCCGCAACAAGTATGGGAGGAAATATCCATGGATTTCGTCGAAGGGCTCCCTCCGGTGGCGGGCAAGTCCGTGCTCTTCGTAGTCGTTGACCGGCTAACCAAGTACAGACATTTTATGTCCCTTAGTCATCCTTATACCGCAAGGGCGGTGGCCGAGTCATTCATCGATGGGGTGGTTACACATCATGGTATCCCAGCTACCACTGTCAGTGATCGCGATAGGGTATTTTTGAGCGGGTTTTGGAAGGAGATATTTGCGCAATTTGAAACGAACTTGCTTATGAGTACGGCTTATCATCCGCAAACAGACGGACAAACTGAGGTAGTAAACAAGTGTCTGGAGCAGTATTTACGTTGCTTTACGCAACAGCATCCGCGACGGTGGCTCACGTTGTTGCCGTGGGCCGAATTTTGGTACAACTCCACGTACCATCGGACCATAGGAACGTCCCCGTTCCAAGCATTATATGGGCGGCCACCACCACCAGTCATTTCGTACCAGGTCCAGGGAAGCCCGTTTGTTGGGGTGGACGAGCTGTTGGAAGAGCGTGATATTGCCCTCCGTAACCTGAGGAAGAATCTCGAAGCTGCCAATCTGCAAGCCAAGCAATTGAAGGATGCTAGCCGTCGGGATGTCGTGTACGACGAAGGCGAGTGGGTTTTGTTGCGGTTGCACCCGTACCGTCAGTCCACGGTTTTCCGAAGAGCTTCCCAAAAGCTAGCAGCGAAGTACTTTGGCCAGTATAAGATACTCAAGTGTATAGGAGCTGTGGCGTACAGACTTGATCTTCCTACGCATTCCAAAGTCCAGCCGGTTTTTCATGTATCTCTCCTCAAGAAGTACATCAGCGACGGAGAACCAGGTCGCATCGACGTTCCACCGATTACTGCCGAGGGAGAGCTAGAGCTCGAGCCGCATCGGGTTGTTGACTACCGGTGGACGAAGGTGAGAGGAGGCGTATTGGAGGAATGTCTTGTGCAGTGGAGGCATTTGCCGGAGGAAGAAGCGACCTAGGAACCTGTTGAAGAGATTCGAAGTCGTTTTCCGAGCCTCGACCTTGGGGACAAGGCCGAGCTTTAAGTGGGGGAATGGTGCAGGCGGCCCCGACGACCCTGGCGCCCCGCCGCCACGACGATCGGATCGGAGGCCCAAGCCCAACCTGCGTTTTGCAGATTGAGCACGTTACTGTTGTTGTTTGTCTTAAGGAAGTTGGTTTCCTAGTCTACTTTGGATTTGGACTATTTCTTTCTTTGCAAGTTACGGATAAGGATCGTAGAAACTCTATATAAGTTTATCATTGGTAATAAGATGGGGAAGATTGGAACTCACAACTTAGTTTTCCTCGTTTTAGCCGTAGAAGTAGTTATAATGCACCAACGACCTTCAAGCTCGAGGAGACAGAGGATTAGGCAGACGATGAAGCCGTCAAGTTCCATTTCGGCGGTGCGCCCCGCTCAATGAGCTACCACGACTTGGCGACCACTCTCGAGCTCGGCCTGGACGATGACAGGGACTACGTCACCGAGCTCAGCGATCCGGTGGGGGTGAACTTCAAGACGCTGTACACCCGCCTCCCTCAGCCCGGCCAGCGTCCCTTCGTTGCAGGGCGGACGAAGGTCAGCACCTTGCAGCTCGATAACCGCATTCTCCACCACTTATTGGCGAAGTCCTATACTCCAGCCGGGGAGAGTTCCAGCACCATCACCAGGAGAGCGCTGTATTTCATCCTGTCCATGCGCCAGGCGGACCATCTTCTCCACCTGGGTTCTGTGGTAGCCAGAACCTTTGCCAAGACTGCTTCAGAACTGAAGAGCCTCCACTGCGCTCCCCTCATCACCCGCCTGGCCACCTACTTCCAGATTTCCCTGCAGGGGTGCACGGAGCGGGGGGGGCACTAGTACTTTCGGCGAGGACACGGTCAAGAGTATGCACCTGCTGTGAGTGGATCGGGGCGTCAAGTGGATCGAGGGGTTTCCTCAACCTCAGATCCCAGCGGAGGACCAGCCAGATGCTCTTGAGGACGAGGCTAATGAGGATGTCCACCCCGAGGATGTGGATGATACTGCTGCCGCCCGCCCGACCACCTTCGAGTACGGGGGTAGCAGTTCCACCTTTCCATCGCAGGACTACTTCGCCCACTAGTTCCAGCAGCTGAGCATCCAGAATCAGCAGATCATCGACCATCAGCTCCAGTTCCAGCAGCAGTACTCGGCTCACTAGGCCGAGTATCAGAACCGGATGGCTGCATATAATGAGCGCCTTGACCGCATGGAGACCCAGCAGGGGGTGACTTTGGCTCACATCGAGCGGGAGAAGGCCCGGTCTCGGCGTATGCAGGAGGTCCAGCAGCACCTGCTCCAGCTGATACCGGGCGAGCAGCCAGTCTAGAGGACTCCTTGGGAGGACTCTCCCCTACTACCCCCGGCCGCCGACGATGACGCCTTCATGAACGACATCGACCTCGACAACCTTGGCGACGAGTAGGTTGTACTCGTCGCCCCTCAGAGTATGTTTTTATTTTGGACATTTTATGTTTTCTCCATGTGTTTGAGGAGATTGAACTGCGTCTGTCGTTTGTTTTTTTACTTTTGGTTTTCTTTTGTGGATTGTCTTTGGTATGGCCATCTGGGCTAACTCTGATCCCTAACGCACAGTGTGCTAGTGTGTTCTTGTTATTCCCTTCGTGCAGAACTGTCTGTTCGTTCCATTTGTTCCCCGCTAACTGATCCACTTCCCGTCTCCTGGCAGTATTTTAATCTGATAACATCATTCCCCTTATCTTTCTCTCTGCTCCATTGAGGGCAATGTCGTGCTTAAGTGTGGGGGGGTGTTTATCTATTGTTGACTGCTAGATGAGTTTGTGTGCTTGGAGCCTAGTCCACTGTCCAATTTGATAAATTGAGGGCTCCAAGTACTGTTCCCTACAAATATCCTGCTCAGTATGCTTTGAATTGACAGTCTTTATGGTGATATGCAACCTAGGGAGGTAGTTGTAGCACTATGGAGGATGTTGAAGTATAAGATTTTTCCTATCTGTCTCTCTGCTGTGCCGGTTGATTTTGTGAACTAGTGGATTTAGGACCGTTTATTCATGTGGTATTGATGACTCTTCTTATGTTGTGTTGTGGACTCGTGTATCAAAAAAGGGTGCTCAAGTGTGAAATGAAAAAGCAGTTGGTCCTCCATGTCAGAAATATCAAATTCTAAGACATGGGGTAAGCCCAACGTGTGTGGCACCGTTCATTATATTGCACAAAATCAGGTTTTGGAAGAGATTTTAGTGATCCTTGGTGGGGTAGGCCTACAAGGTGAAGCTAATATGTCTCTAGTACAAGTAAAATTTCCACCCGTTGAACGGTTTGCCTACTTGAGGATGTGTTTTTAAGGGCACGGATAGAGCTTCCGACCCCCCTTAATTTCATTCACCCTCCACACGAGTTGAGGAAAAGGAGTTAAAAGAAGTACTCTGGCGAGCGCCAGATGTACAGAAATTGCTCTTGCTCGACTAATAAGGGTCGACCGTGCAAAAGACTGCAGTTGGAACCCCCGCCAAGTGAATAAAAAGAAAAAAAAAGAGTAAAATGAAAGTGAAAAAGGGGTTACAGAGTATAGACAATATTTTAGCCACTAAGGGGTGTTTGCTTGTGGGATTTGGGTGTTGTATTTAGCACCCAAATACCAAGCATTATGTATTTGATGACAAAATATTGTTTGTTGAGGTATACAAATTCGTGGATCTCACGTATTTCAAAATACCATATTTCATTTGGTATTTGCAAATACCACATTATGGAAGGCAAATTTTTTAGACCCAAATACCAAATGAACTAAATCCATGATAAAAATTCAACTAAACAAACAATGTCATCTTTCAAATACAAAATGCAATAAATCCATCATAAATCCAAAGGTTTTCAAAGCTCAAAACCTTCATTTTCAAATCCAACAAGCAAACGAGTCGTAAATGTTACACGGCTAAATCATCATATGTAAAAAAAAAATTATAATCAAATCGATAATTAATCTCGTAAACCATCATATGTAAATATTGTGATAAACTTTCTCTCTTCTTTCTGTTGAAAAATGAAAATACAAAATTTTCTCCTAATTTTTCTTTCCATATATCAAAACTGGTTAATACCCTAGTTTGGCACGAAGTTTGACTTAAATGACAATTTTGGCCCGACTTTTCCAATAAGACAGTTGTGGCCCACTTTTCAAATTATTAGATAAATTTAACCCGAAATATATGTTGACCGTTAGTTTTGCCAGTCAAACTTTTAATCCATCAGTGACTCAACATTCAATGCTAAGGTGGCAGTGACATGCTTACACACAATTTATTTATGCTAAAAATTATAATAAAAGTAAAAATAAATAAAAACTTAAGAAACATAAAGACAATTTTGCTCAGTATTCCTAGTCGCCTCTTCTTAATCAATCTCCTCCATGACTCCTTCCTCCCCGCCGACTACCTCGTTGCCGCTCCTGGCGACACCGCCTTCAGCAACCCACCCATCTTCCCTTACCACATCGTCCCTCGGCGACTCGCCTTCGCTGATCTCCGCTACTTCAAGCCTCTCTCCCACCTTCCGCCAGTTCAAGCCTCTCTCCCGGCGAGAAAAACATCTCAATCTCCCTGCTATTGCTGGTACACGAGATACTTTCTCTTTCATCAGAAAAGCAGAGGCGAGCTCTGCCTTTCCCGGCCAGGCAGGTTATTCCGCCACTTTGAACCCTTTCAGACAGAAACCCAGAAAACCTCAACCGCCGTGGTCTCAAACCCTTTCAGAAACCCAAAAAACCCTAACCGTCGTGGCCTCGAGCCCCTTTAGAAACCAGAAAATCCCAACTCTCTCTCCGGCGACCATTTCTCATTTACCGATTATTTCTTCCTCTGCACCCGATCTGATTTGAAATAGGGCGGTAGCTCTATCTGGGTTCGTTGACTCAAAGATTGGATCTCCCGGTCATGATGGTTTGGCGGCGATGTCGAGCTTTTTGTGGGTTCGATTATCAATTAGAGAGAGGGATGAAGTGGGTGGTGCCGGCGATTGTTGGGGAGAGTTTGAGTTGGCAGGATTGGTGCTCGAGGGATGAGGAGAAGTAGTCGGAGTCTCATAACTGAAGCGGTGTTGACGAGGAGGTAGAAGAGGATTAGGAGCCAGAGGAGGAGAAGGGTAATTCGCCAAAGTTGCATAGAATAGGTGTATAGGGCTAGGGACCTGTTATTCTAACAACACCCATTGTGTTGTTATTGTAACAACACTAGTCCCCAACCAATAGGAAGCTAGGGATGTGATGACTTTTTATTAGTTGAGTTGACCTAGTGTAAAATCAAAACAGGGGTATAATTGTCATTATGAAAAATATGTTTAAATAATAAAAAAATAAAAAAAATAAAAAATAAAAAAATAATTTTTATTTTCTGCCCAAAAATTTGATCGTCGGAATTCTGCCACCGGTCGCCGGTCACCGGAATATGCTATTTGTCGCCGGAATATGCTATTTGTCGTCAGAATATGCTTACCAGTGTCGGAATATGCTTACCGGCGTCGGAATCTAGTCATCGGGGCCGGAATATGCCTATCGGTGTCGGAATCTGCTCACTGACGGTCACCGGAGTTCGGTCAACGAACTTCGTTGACCGGTCAACGGTCTTCGTTGACCGGGTCAACGGTCAACGGTCTTCGTTGACCGGGTCAACGGTCAACGAAGACCGGATGTATGGTCTACATTGTGAGATTTATGGTTTGGTTTCTCATATTTTCGTATGCCTTTTGTGGTTTGCTTTATCGTGTTTGTGGTTTGTATTAAGAAGTTTCTGGTTTGCTTTATCGTGTTTCTGGTTTGCATTGAGAAGTTTCTGGTTTGCTTTCAAAAACTTTGTGGTTTGCATTGTGAGGTTTTTGGTTTGTTTTAATATATTTGTGGTTTGCATTAGGACGTTTATTGTTTGCTTTTTTGTGGTTTGATTTACTGTGTTTGTCGTTTGCATTAGGAGGTTTCCGGTGTGCTTTCGCAAATGTTATGGTTTGCTTTGTGAGGTTTGTGGTTTGTTTTAGGAGATTTGTGATATGCATTAGGAGGTTTGTGGTTTGCATTATGAGGTTTTTTATGTGTTTTGGAAAGATTTGTGGTATGCATTAGGAGGTTTCTGGTTTGTTTTAATATATTTGTGGTCTGCATTAGGAGGTTTCTGGTGTGCTTTCGCAAATGTTGTGGTTTGCTTTGCGAGGTTTGTGGTTTGTTTTAGGAGATTTGTGGTATGCATTAGGAGGTTTCTGGTTTGCATTAAGAAGTTTCTGGTGTGCTTTCGAAACTTTTGTGGTTTGGTTTGCGAGGTTTCAGGTTTTTTTAAATATATTTGTGGTCTGCATTAGGACGTGTTTGGTTTGTTTTACCGTGTTTGTGGTTTGCATTAGAGGGTTCCTGGTGTGCTCGCAAAGCAACAACAATATAACAACAATATAAGATATTTGTTATTGGAACATATACAAAGATTTGTACGGCTGAAATGCATTAACCAAGAGACCGGCTTAAGCATCCAATTAGCAATCACACCAGAAAACCCAAATCCCAAAAATGACAAAGTAAGAAGTTTACAAACAATGAACACTAAGGGATGTTCCAACGCCCTTATGTTCTGGTTACCACCTCTGTTGCAGAGTGTTTTCAGGATATAAATTCTCCTTTACTCTGCGTCTTTGTTGGTTCTCAATCTCAAGTTGAGCAGCTTCCGTATTAGTTTCTTCTCTTCAGACAGACATCCAAAGGGATCAACAAAGAGACTGCCCTTGCTCTGGCTTCCTTTTACATGCTAACTAACCGGAGCTTCTGTTTTCCCCTTCCAACCGCCATGAGAGAAGCAAATCCTCCCTGCAGCGACGTTGTCGGTGTTGGGTGTGTAGGTCAATGACGATGAGAGGCGCCGGCGTCACGAGATCTAAAACAGAGGAGGCCATCGACGAGAAGAAATTGCAAAGTCTATTTCCCGGCGCCGGCGAGGAAGAAGCGGGGCAGAGGAGTCGGAGAAGGAACGAGATTCGGTCGGAAAACTAATCAGCAGCCGCCGCTGCCATTGTGACAGAGCTATGATGGAGAGATCGGCGGAGTTGCCAGACTGGCAGAGCAAAGTTTGGGGCGGGATGAGGGAAGAAACCCGATTTGATAAGTAGGGATGGGTAAATATATTTTAATTAACTTTTTTATTGGTTAGATATTATGTTAGTTTACTCTTTTACCCTTGTTGTCACTATAACAACAGTATTGGTGTTGTTATAGTATCCGAACCCCTTCTAATGTAATGGCCTGCGTACATCCCTCCCTGTGCGACGGAACTAAAATCCGACTTCCCGTCCACTTTGCAGCTCTTCCTCCGGTAACTCAATTCGTCAGCCTCCTTCGACCTATTACCTAGTTTCCCCCTTCCAGTCGCTCCCGCGCTCTCTAGGGTTCCCCTTCTGTTTAAGCTTGTCGAGTACTCGGTTCGACCAAGCAGCGATTTGCAATGGAGGAGGACTCGGAGACGAGAAGAGATAGACTGAAAGCCATGCGGGAGGCGGCATCGGCAGCCACCGACGCTAATTGCTCCAGTGGTCTCCCGACTCTTGATGCAACGCCCGTCGCTCTCGCCAACCCGCTGCTCGACAGACCCTCGGAGATGGACACGCGCGGTGCTCCGCGGTTTGATTTCTACACTGATCCTATGGCGGCCTTTTCTGCTACTAGGAATAGGAATTCTCCGGGAGACATAGGACCTCCCGAATCACGGGCTCCGTCTCCCTGGCCAGGTAGTTATTACATACTGCAACTGCTTCATTAGTATTTTGGTTTTGGGAACATGGGTAGTTTCAAGGAATTTGCTGTACCTTTGTGTTAGAGTAGATGATGCTGCCAAGGTTTTGACGGCATAATGTTGATGTGGGTTCCTGCCATTAGCATGGTTGGTGGCTTGGGTTAAGGCGTATCTAGAACTTGTGTCAATGTTTATAATCTTGAATTATTGGGGGCTTCCTTGTGCTAAATAGGTCATTTCTGAAATCCCAAATCTATCGACTTAGATACTTAAGGTGCATGGGTTGGACATACTGCAATCGTTGTCAGTTCGGTCTTGGGTTGAATTTAATAGCCAGATGATTTATATAACACTGTTCTAGCCTTCAAGTTTATGGATTTGTTAATTGTTATCCTCAATTTTGTTTATCCTGTTCATTGCAGGACCAAGAAACTCGATCCCTACATCAGCTCCTCCATATATACAAGGCCATCATCCAGTTAATCAAGGGATGATGTACCAACCGAGAAGTCCTTATGATGGTGTTGCTTCATATGGGAGACAAGGTGGTATCAGAAGCCCTTTCCCATTTCATCAAGGACCTCCTCTCCAAGCTCCAAACCCGCAATATCAGGGAAATACTAACTATGGACCAGCAAGAAGCCCTGGTTTCAATCAGGGGCTAGGAAATGCCACATGGATGGGTAATAATCCTCGTCCGAGATCAGGGTATGGAGGTCATCATCAAGTTCCCAGTGGAGGCCAGGGCCGAGGCCAAGGGAATTTTCATGGTGGCAATAGAAACCCAGGTTTTGGACGTAACAGTGGGAGAGGGAGGGGTTTTCACAACAATCATGGCTCTAGATACACCGGGGAAATGAGGCCAGAACAATTTTATCATCCTTCTATGATGGAAGATCCATGGGAGGGTTTAGAGCCAATTGAATGGAAAGGAAAAGGAATAGACTCATCACAGTCTTGGATGCCACAGTCCATTGCCACAAAAAAGGCACGAGTTTCAGAACCTTCTATAAAGTCCAACACTGAACAAAGTCTTGCGGAGTACCTTGCCTCTTCATTTAACGAAGCTTCCAACGCTGATCCAAGCACTTGATGCTTAAGTTGTGTGACTGATCTAACTGCTGGTTTCCATGCTGTTGAAGATGCAGGACTGGAATCTCAAGAAGAGCTATTAAAGATCATTTGCTAGGTGAGATTAGCAGTCATTTCGATAATTTGGTGGTCCTGCTTCTACTCTGTGAAAAAGTGCAGAGGCTAGAACAGCTTTCTGGAACAACTTTGAGATGCTATTTTTGCTGTGGGGATTGAAGTTCTTATCTGCAATATTTGCTTGCATTCTTTTTACGGCTGCTAATGCTGATCACGTGTTTTCACACCTTCCTCTCATACTAATTGCCTTGTGTTCAAAGAAGAATGGATATACATGGTTTCATTGGAGCACTGTCATAGTTTGGGTATTTTGTTTTGTTTGTATGCACTGTGCAGCCATATGTCTCTATTGAGGGAAGTACAGTGCTTGTGTTCTGTATGAGTAATTGGTTGGAATACCTTTTCAAAGATAAAAGTAGAGACATTGTGTTAGTTTTGTACTCTATAACGAACTATTTGTTGTTCATCTTTGTCAGGTGAAGATTCCATAGTGAGGTTCAGTCCCCTACTAGTGTCTGTGCTGTAAAGTAGAAAAGTTTGTTGGAAAAAAGATGTGTGGAACATAGAATGGGAATGACAGTAAGGCTAGAGGTAGAGCTTGCTTCCTTTCCTCTTCATGGCGCAGAATCTAAGTCAGTTGAATATAGCCCCACTGGTGTATTCCTTCCATACTCGAAGCTACTGATCCTGATTGAAATTGTCATCTCTGCTGCACTTTTGTTCTTTTCATTGTAATTTCGTCCTTTCAATTGTATTCCATTCCTAGGTAAAGGTTCATTCAAACAAACTGAATTGTGTTCGACAACAGTGTCCCTCTGGAACTTCACTGGAAGAAAATGCTTTGCATTGCGCAACAATTACATTGGTCTACTCGAATCCTACTTCCAATAATGTACTTTCGTACAATTATACTTGTACGTCTAAAACGGTAGTTAACCTGCTGTCAAACAATTGCTAAGCCCTAAGAAGATATCAAGACGACCATGGATCCAAAAAATGTTGAACAGCCAGAGATGGGTCAATGTCCTGCTGTCAAAGACAACGCCGAAACCTAGCGCACGATCCACATTCAGCTACAGGTTTCTGGTCACAACAAATCTCATCCATGAATGCGTGCTTGAGCTGCTCAGCCAGGCTTGGTGGGTGGTCAACCAATGCGTCCACGAAAGCATTGACCACCCTCCTCTCTTGAGCAGTTGCTTTCAGGCTAAACCAAGTCAGGAACTTCACTCTGAAACCTTCCTCTATCTGCCCTTCCTGCTCCAGCCATTTCACCGCTCGTACCGAGTACTCGTACTCGCTTTCCTCTGCTCTTCGTTTGCATCCAAAACCGGAGACATCCTGTGTCTCGCTGGACTTGCAGGGCGTGGATGGCGAAAACGACCCATGGTTGGTCAATGCAACATCTTCTATGGCTGGACGTGGTGAGCATTCTTCCGGACGAGTTCCACAAGCTGAAAGAAACCAAAATCACGAGCAAGCTACATCAGCAGAAGAAATATCCTTTTGTGAATTGAAAATGTCTAGAGAAGGAACTTACAGGGTGGTGCCTCTTTCTTCTGCTCATAGCCTGGACAATCACCAGAAGATTTTAAATCGAAGGATTCGATTGCAGATGCACAAAACTTCTGAACCTCAGAGCCACAAGAAAGTCTATTGACAATACCCCGTGCCATCTTCGTGCACACGAGATCCAGAGGACCCAGCTCATTCTTCAGCAACTGCAATGCAGTTTCCATCATTTTGTGGATCTCATTGTATTGTTCAGTTCCAGAGAGAAGCTTATGGGCCAGGAGGACTCGCAGACACAATACATCCACTCTTCTAGCTTCTTTGGCAATCAATAGTTGCTTTCTCCAGATTCTGAAACATCACAATGTCAATTCTGATTAGCAGATATGGGAGATCGAAGATGGGAATTTTATTAGGCAGACAAAGAACAAGAATGCAACATTCAAACATCTCTGTGCATCAAATCCATTATTCATCTGAAAAAGAGTTCCATGACAGCAGAAACCGATGAGTTGCATAGTGAGTTAAAATCAGCAGGTGCCACTTAAGTCTTAAGCTTACCTCATTAGTCCATTGACTTTCCCACAAGAAACGCAGTAGAAACTCCCATCCAGCTTTTTACCCGAACCCGTATTATTGACGATTCCAGACCTTTTATCCTTCAGGGCACATACGAGATGGCAAGTAAACCCACAGGAATTCTCGGTACAGGAGTCAGAACCACAGGTTAGCCACAGACTGGGATCCTTATTTTCGTCGTAATAATGACAGATACAGCAAGAACATCTCCTGCAGAACGCATCATTGGAAGATAAACTGGCCCGACATGCAGCATTCTGACAAACTTGGACCTCAACTTGTTCCTTGGTGCGTACCAGAGAATCAGGAGGGTTTTCCTCAGTTGAAGATTGCACTTTAAATTCATTCAGTCTTTTCCTCTTAACCCCATTTTGAGCTCCGATGGAAGCACATGATGCTTTCACTTTATCTGCATCATCGTCGTTTCCCTTGCAATTCTGTGAGACTACCTTCAGAAGTTGTTTGATCAGCTGAGATTTAGTGTACCCTGAATATTTCCTCTCTTTACCCATCTCTGCACAGATAATCTGAAGAAGCTCCCTGCGTGTGAATGAACTAAGAGCCTCCCATGCATTATTCGGCCATCGAGCAATCTTGCAAGCTAAATCTCTTTTCTCTTCGAAGCTCAGCTGACTGCATTGCTCCGGGTCAATAACTGAGCCTGCAGAAATGAAAAGCCAACCAATTACTCGTACCGAACGAATCATTACAGCTCAATCTTATCATCATATCATCTCCAATCCCAGCATGATATCAAAATACATTTTATCCTACTGCGTGTCTGTGTGCTTGGCACAACATCAATCAAATCAAAACTAAACCAAGGGACATTGTTCATTCCACAAGTTCAAGACCATCTAACTCTCAAATAATTTGGGTTCTCCTTTGCGCAACTAATTCTCCATACACAATTGCATGATTGACCATAGTTTTCAGCAAAATCACAGTGCACCTAGAAGAACATACTGAATGAAAAATCAAAGAATCAGGCAGCCAGGCACGGGCCAATTCAAAATTCTGACAAGAAACCCAGCCAAAGGGGCCAGTAACCCACATCCAGCATAGCACATTGCAGTTGGAACAGAAATCAAACCGCAGAATAGAAGGGAGGTCTCATCTGGTAATCAACATAAACATACGTCGTTGATTGTTGCGTGTACAGAGAACAAACAGCACAGATAAAGAGAGTTGGTGGGTGTAAATGGGTGATCAAAAGGAAGCAAAACCCAGATGCGGAAAAATGGGCAATGTATATACATATATCAAGGACAAAAAGACATCGCCAGAGAAAAAGAAAGGCTAAAAATAACCAGAGTCACCATTGACTGTGATTTGTGAAAGCGGTTAAGAAAAGGCAAAAGGACCGCAAAAGTGGAAGGGAAAAGCACAATGCAGAACCAAATACAGGGAAAGAACTCACCGGAGAATCCTCCGGACGCCATTACTCCACAATGCAAGCGGTAAAATAGATAGAGCTTGGGTGTGTCTCCGACTGACGACAATGGAGACCAACCCACAAAGAAATAAGAGAGAATAGAAAACCCAAAATTGGTGAGGAAATAGAGAAGGAGACGGTATGAATTAGCTGGGCAAAAGATTTCGCCTTTGCTTGTTTAATGCGAAATAAGAAGAGTGCAGGTAGGAAGAGGGTAGGGAGTGGGGGAGGAGACCGCGGCGGAACCCAGAAGGCATAGAAAGAGAGAGTGCCGTGCTCCTAGAATGAAGAAATACAATGTTTTTTTAATATTTGATTAAAGGGACGGTTAATGATGGTTATATAAATATTATAATGATCATTCATCACTAGCATGCTAGTTATTTGATTTGGATTATCATTGGATGTCAACAACAACAACAACAACAACAAAAAGCATTGGTCTCAAGCCAAATGCGTAAGATTCTAATTTCTAGGCCAAACATTGAATAAAAATTCATGTTATTTCCTTTCTTTCTAGTCCACATTAATTATTTTCTTACGATACTATTCCAAAAAGGCAAAAACTACAGGGCATTACAATTAGTATCAGAAACGGGTTGGAGGTTCACAAAGACGAAATGTCATCTGCAAGTGATGATCATAATGAAAAGTACTATGGTTAGCCATTTCAAATTCTGGAGCAGTGTGTGGTTCATGCATAGTAAACAAGTTATAAAATTAAGAATGTCTAGCCTCGTATTTCAAAGGGTCTTTTAATAATAACTACTCAAAACTAACAACTTATGCTTGAGATAACAATGCAATGAAAATAAAATAAGATGGATTGAGGTGCCCTTAGTCGAGATTCTATTATACTCAAGCAAGAAAAGAAAACAAAGGAAAACATACAAGTAAAGACAATTGTTTAGGTAGTGTATTTTAGATACTCATGCATACAGTCTCATCAATGAAATACTTCCATGGTTCTTCTATTATGATATCACATCCCGTCATTGAATGCATTCCAAATCGAGCTTTCGCCACATGTGAGAGGAACATTGGTTAGCTAATGCGTACTTTCGCTTCATGTCATCAACTATCTAACTAATAACAATAGAATTAGGACAACACCTTGTTAAGTGTGATCTGCTTGAGTCATAAAATAATGCTTATAGTATTTATGATCTAACAATCAAGCATTGATCTCATATGTACTTGCATAGTCGCGTCCAACTAAACAAGCATACACAAAACAATGATTCACAAGTAAGTAGTTTTCATAACATCATAGATGATATTGTAAACAACATATAGTAACACATAGTAGAGTCATACGCATAGAATAAAAATAGTACTTTATTGAATCATAGAAAGATAAATGAGTAAAATAGAATTCACATTTGCAAACAACTTTGAGCTAGCTATCTAGACATAGGATAATAGAAAGGCATCACCAATAATGAAGAACATTGATGGTAAAGACCTCCTTGTTGAACTCTATTGCATCACATTCTCTCCATGGCTCTCGAACTCGTGCCCTTAAGGGCATAGTGTTGGTGGGTTGTTTCTATCAGTTGTAAGACCATCCACAATGTGAGTGGGAGGGAAAAGTGGGAAAATAGGGAAAATGAGGAAAATGGATGTTTTGGTCACAATGTGGAGGGTGGGAAAAGTGGTTGGTTTAACACTTTGTTGTTAAAATCAATCTGCAGTTGATTTCCTCACTTTATTTTTATATAATGATCATTATTTTTACGTAGTTAGTGATAATTAATCAAGACGAACATTTCGATATAATTTTTTTTTAATTTGGACATAATTTTTTTCATCATTTATTAAATATAACGTCATTAATTTTGTCAGGTGCGGATAAAACCAATCAAAATACCTCACAATAAAAGGAAACCATTAAAATAAATAAATTAGAACAAAAAAAAATAATAAACAAATTATATGCGGTCCCGGCAGTGGGCCACTCCTCCCTCCCTTGCATCCACCATTTGTTTGCTAGTGGGTGGGTATTCCCACCCAATTTTTCCCCTTTCTCCATCTTTTCCACTTTTCTCACCCACATTGTGGGTTATTTTCCCACTTTCCCCCTAAACCCACCTACATTGTGGAGAGTCTAAATGTGTCTAAAACCTCTAGCCTAAGCCCCTATTTATACTAGTTACAATAGATTTTTTTTAGTCTTTTCCCTACTAAAGTCTGCCAAACCCTTTCTTGTACGAATGAGACTCAGATTCTTCAACTTGAGGAAGAAGCAAGAAGCTTCTAGAACTTGGCCTCTTCACGGCGGCCCATGTCTATGGCAGTACCCGTCACGTCTTTCTTTTTCGTGGGTTGTTGTTGAGTGGTTTCATTCTAACCTCACCAATGATAATCTTGTTGCACTAGGTCTGCTTCTCCGGGCCTTAGAATGAGTATCTGATATCTAAATCCATCTTTGTGGGCCCGCATACTTTTAATATTGTCATTGTTCTTATCAATTGATCCTTCATATTCATCTTGAGTGCATTTTATCCCTGAAATTCACAAAACAACACTAAAGGGCATATAATCGTACAAAAAACACTCTATGTCTATCTTAAGCACATTATTCAAATAGTTACGATACTTATATAAAATCTAGCGAACTCTACTAAAGTTGTATTTATATAAAGTGAAAATGTATCAAATATGGGATTGATAAACATTATAAATGGAGTGTTATCAGAAATACCCCACCCTTGAACTTTTTTGTCCCCAAGTAAACACTACTAAGAATCATATAACTAAATGAAAACTAAGAAGTATATCACTCAATCATGATCTTAGGTAGTGGATCAGAAGTGATCTCACAAGGTCAACAATATCACGAGAGAAATCCTAACCACATCAATATGCAAAAATACCATGCAATCCAACTCACTTTTAAACTACTAACCATGCATTAGAGTTTGAAAACACATAGGGTGAAGCTTTTTGAAAATGGTTTTTGCTCTTGAATGCTTCTGCCATCACTTGACATACCCTTTCAGCAATTTTGCCTTCAACAAGCACATACTTTTTTCAATTTTTATGAGTTTCTTACTTTTCTTCATCACTATTTTTCTTTTTCTTGTGTAGGGAGCTTTACTAGAGCATTAGATCCTTAGATACTTTAGGACACAAATGACACATTAAGAATTGGCATATTAGGTTAGGACACAAAATAAGGTTGGGACACAAATGTCATATTAGATACTTTAGGACACAAATAACACATTCTTAATAGTTCGGGTTTCCTAGTGGTATTAGCCCAAAAATTTAACATGCATAACAAAACTATTAGATTTGGATAAATTGTCTAAATCGAATGACTAAACATATAGCAAGAATAAAGCATAACAAAGCATAGCATTTGAACCCAATTCCACCCCACACTTTAAACTGGACATTGTCCTCAATGGACTAAAAGATAGATGAGTTATGATAAAGAGTTGGAACTGTTTACCTCATTTGTTATTCAATTCGAAATATAAATAGATGGCAAGGCTTACACTCTCTTATTTTGAGAGATTCTACATAAATAAATAAAAAAGAAAAAGAAAGTAAAAACAGATAGATGGAGAGAGCTAAAGCATCATATCTTTAATAAAATCCAAAAGAAAACTTAAAATGAAAAGAAAGAACATTAATGATGTCTGAGGTCTTTGAAGAATTGCTCCTTAGTAAGATGACCAATCATACTCAGAAATCCAACCATCATCCAATTCATTTGTGTTTGTCGTGGTTGGCACCATGGGATGTAGTCATGTAGATCAAATTCATGATGGTGGATTAATCTATTGAAGTCTTCTGATGTCTCGCACTACATCTCCTTGATTATCTCTAGCCACATTTTTTACTTTGTACTGCCTATCTTGAGTGCCATTTGTGCTAGTTTCCAATCCTGAGTTGGTGGAGCTTCTTTCAACTTGTCTCCCCCTACTACTTCTTTTGTGTATTGATGATAGCTTGCTTGTAAGGAATCCTCATATGGAGACCCTAACCTCATCTTGAATTCTTGATCTCTATCTCTGGCTCCATCTTTTAATCATGTGATCATCATTGTTGCCACTTGATTGATAGGTACAGCTTCCACGACTTTCATTATCTGATGCACGGCCCCTTCTACATTCAATGTGATTTCTCCGTTTGTTGCATTGATCGTGGCACCGGTCGTGGCTAGGAATATCCTTCCGAATATCATAGAGTATTCTCGAGGTAACAATCATCTAGGTTACAAATGATCGTGTAGTGAACAATATCCTCCTTCTGTTCATATAATTGAATGATTTCTTTAGGCGCCCAAGGGGTATCCTCGATGGTGGTCTTTTCATGCTTGATTTCTTGATCCTCCTCCAGAAGTAGCTTGAGTTGCTCTTGTGGATCCTTGAGAATAGTGATGTCTTCCAATAGAGTCAACGCATTTTAGTCTCCTTCTAATACTTGGATGATCTCTTGAACAACATGTCTTCGATTTGATTCTTCAAACACCAGCCTCCTCTTCCCTCCTTGGTTGAAATCTCCTTCCTTTCCCTTCACCATCTCACAAGGATGGGCCTTCACAACTCCTTCCTTGCAAATATTTCTTAGAATATATTTCCCATGAGGGGTATCATTGTATTTTGCTCTAAATCTTATGATTTGGTGTGAGGAAAAAGAAGAGGGGACATCTCTCTTTTTATAGGTGAGTGACAGTGGGGTGACTGGGTGGTGCCGTCATCCGTTTTTCTGTTGGATAGGGAGTCTTACAAGTCCTTTGGTGGTGACAAAAACTACAAGTGCATTGTGACATACAAGTAAAAAAAGTGTAAGTAAAAATACCATTCTCTAGGGGATTGATGAAATTTAGAATTAACCAATTTGGCTCAAGAAAATATTGGAAATATTGATGGTTGTAATAAAGTAATGAGTTGCAAAAATACATAAACTAACAAACTTGGAAAATGAAATGTTTCGGAGAAATTAATATTGGGGAGTTTTGCGGGAAACACAATATATTACAATTTTACCTCTATAAATTTAATTCCGCTTGACAATCAATTTAATCCATATTTCTTCTGTTGGGATACCTCTAAATTGATAGCTATCTATAACGAGAATTACCACGTACGAACTAATTATTATGATTTCTACTTTTGTAACTAACCGAATTAATTAATTAGTCTGAAGAATGGTATCCGTAAAATGACAACATAATTCCCTATTTAATCCACTATCACTTCGATAGGTAATAATGTCGTGTGAAATGCGTTCAGTTACTAAGTTTTCACTATCGTTATTAACCTAGAAAACTTCTAATCATTGTGAAGGTGGTCAATCCACACAAATCGTCAAACAATTTCACACGATAGAAAATAGAGAAAGACAAGCCGTGATTAAAACATCGAGACTAGATAATGAAATCTCAAAGTTTCCCCCCGGATGAGTTCATAATGTAAAGCAAGAACATAAACATACTTGTGTTCATAATGGTAGCTAGTTAACAAAGGAAAAGAGGAGGGAAAATACTAATGATGTTTAATTGAATCCTCATGGTGTAATTGGTTGCTTCAAAAGCCCCATCCAATCCAATCTTCCTTTTGCTTGCCTCTTTCTCTCCAAAATTTCAGCCATTTTTTGTAGAAGAACTCCCTCTCTAATTCTCTCAAAGAGCTCATTTATCTCCCCCAAATGTTGTGTATGTGATATCTTTCTTCTCTCCAAAATAGTTGTCCATAGAAAGGTGGGCTTCCCTCCCATTTTATCTTTCTTTTCCAGCACATAGTCAACTCCTATTTCCAAAAAAGAGCTGCTGCCCAATAAAGAAATTTTTTCTCCCAATTAATCCTGAGCATCTTCTTATCCATATAGAGATTCATTTGCTCCAACCAAAAAGGTTGCAACATCCTCATTATGTTTCTTATATCTCCCATGACTTTGCTGATATCTGACACGCTACGATACAACACCAAACTGCGACCAAGTGTAATCGTAGTCCAGGAATGCAGTAAAGTGGCAAGCTCTAATTATCAACCCGGGGTCTAGATCTACTGCCTACTCCGTGATTATCTATTATCTAGCCAACTAAGTCGATTGATTGTGGTTTTAACTAAAAGCAGTAAGAAAGCAAGAAATGATTCGGTTTTCTAAAGCAAAGGAAGAGTCACTTGGGAATGAGTCCCCCTAGCTCCTTAGTTAGGTCTCAGCTGTAATTACCCTGGGTTGATTTAATGTTGATTAAACAGCGGAAGATCCGACAGTAGCTTGGAATCTCTTAAGCTGACCAAGCCCTCTCAGTCTAACTACCCGGCAGACGACTAGTCTTCACCGGAATAGAACGCTGAAGCAATAAGCACAGAACTCCACTACTGGAATTGGATTCCAGTACAAAGAAGTAGACTGACTAACTCTCGTATAGCCAATCTACTACTACCGAATGAAGAAGCTTTCACAACCTAATCAGATTCTATCTATCTCAGGTTGCAGCAGAAATCAAGAAAAGCTGATCAGACTTAAATCAATTCAATGAATCATGCATCATTCGATTAAAACCAAACATTATTGCAATCCCAAGTCATTACAATCATGATCCCTAACACATGGAACTAGAGTTCTTCATACCCAAGTGAGAGAAGGTCTACTCCATAGAGAGAGAGAAAAACAGAATACAAAGCAGTCATACTCATAACGATGGGAAGAACTGCTCTGGATGATGATTTTCACTCCTATGATGATCTCCAAGCTCGATTTGATGAAACCCAACTCCAAGATCGCTTCTAGGGTGTGTTCTTTGCACTTTCCCTCTCTAGGGCTCTGTTTTTGCTCTGGAAAGTCGATCCCCTCACTCGTGGCTCGAAATTGGGGTTAAACCCAGAATTCCCGACTCACACGGGCAGGCCACACGGCCGTGTGGCTTACCCAGCTGCCCGTGTGAGTGTCAAAACGCGGAGTTTAGATTAAGTGGACTTCAGGCTACCTACACGGCCAGGGACACACGGCGGTGTGTCATCTCCAATATGCCCGTGTGAAGCCTCGGTAAAACCCACACGGCCACATGGGTTTCTTACACAGCCGTGTGGATTTTAGGAGTGCCCGTGTGGTTTCCTCAGCGTCTCGCCACACGTTCGATCTTCGTCCAATCGACCCCGAACTCGCTCCCAAACCTTCATTCACGTACTAGGACCTGAAATATCACAAACAAGAACAACCTATAGAGGTGGCAAATGGATTGGATTGGTGGATTGGTGGATCCATGGATCAAATGGATTGGATCTAATGGATTGGTGGATTCATGGATTGGATCAAGTGGATTGGTGGATTATCCATGAATCCAAATGACATCCTCAACCAAGGACCAATATGTAAAATGTAAAAAGTTTAGGTACTAAAATGTCATAATGAAAAATTTTAGGTACCAAAACGTAATTTTCCAATGATATTTTCGTATAAAAAATTAAATTTAAGGTACCAAAATGTAAAAAATAAAAATTATAGGTACTAAACCGTAATTTGCCAATGATCCATGGATCCAATCCATGAATCCACCAATCCAAATAGATTTGGATAAAATGGATTGGATTTAAGACACACCTTGGTTCGAAATTTTTGTGAAGAATCCACAAATTTTCGGTGTAAAAAATACGAATATGGGACCTCCTACACACCTCCAATAATTGTAATCAACACACCTTATTACATTACAAAAAAATTGTCATAATGTTATTAAATTATGCAAATAGAGGAGTTATCGGGCTTCAAATTAGGTAGTTAATTAGTTGGTTGCACAAGAGTACACAACTAATTGACTACTTAGTACATAATTAGTATTTAGAAAGATAGCTATCACCTTAGAGGCAACATCGATAATTTGAATGTGAATTAAATTTGATTAATAAGGTGGTTGAGTAAAATAAGTAGATAGTGAATTTCAGGTTGTCTTTCTCCATAGCTTCTTTCATAGATTTTTCTTTAAGTTAATTTTCAACTTGCTTTCTAGTTTAGTTATTTCTTTCCACGTTGAGGCCTGTAGCCACCCTTCAATTATCGGCATCGAGCCAACGACATCATCATGCTCATTCAAATTTCCACGTTGACACATGTGGCCACCCTTCGAGATTCTCATACCAAATTTCTCATCTTATTTAGTATTTATTTTTACCTCTTGCAACTGCAAGCTACAAAATGATATTTTCCATATATGAGTTTAATCAAGAACAATCTTTGGTATAAGTTGAGTGATCAGTTTATGAATAATTGTTTCATTTTGTACATAAAAAATATTTGATTTGCAACCTAATGGACAAATGCAATTAAGAAATCTTTAAGAATATGAAAAATCATCGTGGTTCACTGTAAGAAATAATAAAATTGGTGAAATTTATGAATAAATTTTTTTTGTTAATTTTTAATTAATTAATTAATTCATGTTAATTAATTTAATTTTATTTTATTGGTCGACACAGCTATCTCAAAATCCTGAGTCCGCCACTGATGGATTGGATTAGGTGGATATTTTTAATGGATTGATGGATTGGATTGGTGGATTGGATTGAAATTGCCACCTCTAACTACCTAGCGTGAAGTCGGCCTAAACACGAGAATCAACATCTCAAACGGCTAAAGAATAGGGGTAAAAACATGTGTAATTAACAGTCTATCAAACTCCCCCACACTTAACCGTTTGCTTGTCCCCAAGCAAACCTGACTCAAACCAATGCAACTCTCCAGAAATCTACAGCAACATGCAACCCCGATCGTCGGCAGAGGATTTTCTAGATCATTTAGCAACTTACGAGGTCAACTGGTCTTCTAAGACGCCTCCTATCTCTCTCAATGCGAGTACTAGACTCAAGCCAGGATCATGAGAAGCAGTGGAACTAAGACAATCAATTCATGGATAAGGAGACTCTCACCATTCACAACCAAGGACTCGTTGTACCGGGGTGCTCTTTCACTTTATTTCACCGTTGGAACCCCTTTTTCACTTTCATTTTACTCTTTTTTTTTTCCTTTACATTCACTTGGCGGGGGTTCCAACTGCAGTCTTTTGCACGGTCGACCCTTATTAGTCGAGCAAGAGCAATTTCTGTACATCTGGCGCTCGCCAGAGTACTTCTTTTAACTCCTTTTCCCCAACTCGTGTGGAGGGTCAATGAAATTAAGGGGGGTCGGAAGCTCTATCAGTGCCCTTAAAAACACATCCTTAACTAGGCAAACCGTTCAACGGGTGGAAATCTTACTTGTACTAGAGACAACTTAGCTTCACCTTGTAGGCCTACCCCACCAAGGATCACTAAAATCTCTTCCAAAACCCGATTTTGTGCAATGAACGGTGACACACACGTTAGGCTTACCCCATGTCTTAGAATTTCAAATTTGTGACATGGAGGACCAACTGCTTTTTCATTTCACACTTGAGCACCCTTTTTCGATACACGAGTCCACAACACAACATAAGAAGAGTCATCAATACCACATGAATCAACGGTCCTAAATCCACTAGTTCACAAAATCAACCGGCACAGCAGAGAGACAGATAGGAAAAGTCTTATACTTCAACATCCTCCATAGTGCTACAACTACCTCCCTAGGTTGCATATCATCATAAAGACTGTCAATTCAAAGCATACTGAGCAGGATTTTGCAGGGAACAGTACTTGGAGCCCTTGACTCACTCCTACTATCACTCTAGAAAATGGCCAAGTGTAACCACTTCCTAAAGCGTAGTATAGCGGGTTTGGGTTTTAATGTCAACCCGGGTCCTAGATGTGATGACTACTCAGTGAATTCTTATTATCTAGCGGTAAAACTTAAGTGCAGGTTCAAACAAACAAAAACACAAAGCAAGTTAAATGGTTGTTTCAAGTCGAGAGAGGTCACCCGGATATGGTTCCCCCTAGACTGCAGTTAAGCCAGATTGCAATTACCAAGTTCAGTTTCTATGATAGTTATACTGCGGAAGGTTCTTAAACAGTCTAAAGTTTCGACTAAAGGTCTCCAGACCCTCTCAATCTGAGTCTCCAGCGGGCGACTAACCTCCACCGGAGTAAACAGATTGAGGCCCTAACGAACAAAACCTCCACTACCGAAGTAAATTCGGTACAAAATAGTGAATTGGCTCCTCGACTAAAGTCGCCAATTCACTACCTTCAATTAAGGGTGCTCTATCAACCTAGGCAGATATTCTCTTTCTAGGTTAAAGCAGAAACAACATGAATTTGATCGGGATTCAAGCCATTCAATCATTCAAACCTCAATTGAATATAATCAAATCATAGAATCTGTACTTGGGTTCATACAATCAGACCTAACATACAAATCTAGGGTTCTCCATACCCAGATGAATGGGAGAACTACTCCATGGAGAAAGAAGCAAAAGCAGATTCAGATGCGAAAACCATACTGTGAAGGATGGATTTCTACTCCTGGTTGTCGATCAGCACTTCTCCAAGCTCAAGCCAGGCTCCAATGGTGATGAAGATCAAGCTAGGGAACTTGGGAACTCTTGTTTGTCGCTTTCTCTCTTTAGGAATCGCTCTGTCTCTCTAAAACTCGAATCCCTTCTCTTTTGGCTGAAATCTGCCTAAAAGGGCATCACTGGGCAAAACACGGTCGAGGGCACGACCGTGCATTGCTCCAGCCCGCTCGTGCCCTTGCCACGTGTTAAAAACACGGCCAGACTTTGGGGAAAACACGGTCGTGCCTAATGTTGGACACGGCCGTGTTTTGGGTCAGCCCCGCCCGTGTTTTGGGCCAGTGTTGGATAAATTTGTATCAAGCCTCGGCAGTAAAAACACGGTCCAGGAACACGGATGTGCTTTAATTTAGGCGCGCCCGTGCTTTGGCTCCAGCTCGACCGAATGACTTCCGAATGCCCCGAAACCCGTGCTTAGCCTTTCCTTCGACGTCTGGGACCTGAAATATGACAAAGTAGCACAACCCAGCGTAAAATAGACAAAAAATACACGACTATACCCCACAAACGGATAAGAACTAGGGGTGCAAACATGTGCAATTACATCGTTATCAAATTCCCCCACACTTAACCGTTTGCTTGTCCCCAAGTAAACCAAGTCAGACACAAGGTAAGCTCAAAACGTTTCAATCAAGCAGGCTTTAGGGCATACCATATCGGCACAAAACACGTGGATCATACTGGCTTTCGATCATTAACACATGCGCAACTCCAACGACAACCTAGACGACCACCACAGATTACACTCAAATGCAGTAAAGTCGAGCAAAGGAAGAGTTCCCTTCTGTTCACCAACCAACATAGACTTGACTCAACCACTTATTCAAAACAGTCACTTCATGCATAAAGCTCAAGATATCAGAATTAAGACCGAGCAATCTAGGTCCTCACCGGGATAAAGAGTATAGAGAATATGAGAAAATGAATCGCTCACTCTCGACCAGTGGGGTCAGGACAATTTGATGCGAAAAATGCGCATGCTTATTCTCTCAATCCCTAACGTCTCTTCACCATGAAGGAAACCTCTAAATGCTAGAGTTCACATATGAGGTGTCACCACTAACTAATCCAGAGGTCTTAGACACAGGTTCAGATGACTGGCTAGGGTCTTGGACATGGGGAAAAGGCCTTTTAGGTGATAGAAGTATTCATAGCACAAGGTTCCACATTTCCAAACCCAACAAACTCACAATCAATCAAACCAGTAACTTTCTTTCTGCTATTCTGCATTACTCAAATTTTCAGAACACAAGAGCGAAGGAGGTCACATAAATGTTAGTATTTCTAAGCCAGACTGCTAAGAAACACTACTTAATGGGTACTATTTAGATTTTTGGTGGTGGCTCTCTTTTGCTTTCATTTTTTTATTTGTTTTTCTTTCATTTTTTTTTTCATTTCTTAAGAGAATCACCACCTCTGCACATTTTTCAAACACCTGCCCAACTTTTTAAGAACTACCTCCAACTCTCACATTATATTTAGCAGAAACAGCAGAGAACATGCAAAAACCACTCTGTGGAACCTTCTAAGAGATGCAAAAGGGTGATTTTTCATTGCAGACCGAAAGAAAGGGTAACACACGGCTCAAAGGGGCTGACTAGGGGGTATGACACACCACGACAGTCAATTTGGTGGTGGGCTAATCCTATGCCTCCATCATCTTAGCTAATGACAACGTGAATGCTACACATCATGGAAGAGGGAACTATCACACAAGAAAGAAATGAGCAAGCACAAATCTCACATGGCTACCTATATGCTCTATCTCTCTTTCTGATTCCTTGAACTAGATGCATAAATGACTGTCAAAAGAAAGTGATCAATCCAAGTCACAGTTGGTAAGCAAACAGTTGAAAAACTGAACCCTTACACAGTTCTACTGCACATCTCGGTCATCATAATAAGCTGTCTTAGTCACACTCAAGTTGTCATGCATTAAGTCAAAAGCCATTCAATTCACTAATGACATCCACAGTGCCAATACGATCAAACATCAAGCAAACAGCAGTGCTTGGAGCCCTCAAATCTCGAGATTTGGACAGCAGACTAGGCTCCAAGCACACATATATACGTTCCAATTAATACACAGAACCCCCCACACTTAAATGCGACAGTGTCGTCAATGGAGCAGAGGGAAGGGGAACGATGTTACCGGGAAGTGAGATCTGGAACGGGGACTGGGAGGCAGACCAGTCAAGAGCAGGGGACTGAAAGGGGAACCAGTCCAAGGCACAGAGCTAAAGGCAACAAAAGACACACACTGGGTGAAAGAACCGGAGTTCCAAGTCTACAATCCAAAAAAAAAAAACAAACAAAAAGAAACAACAAAAACATGGAGTCTCAGTCTGGAACACAAATGAGGCACAGAACCAGCCACTCGCCACTAGAATGCATCACCACCATCGCCGGTGGGTGGATGGTACTCGTCCTCATACCCCGGGGACTGCACGAAGGGGTAGTGGACTGTGTTCGGGTCCAAGCCCAGGTATGACATGATGTAGTGCTGGCCTGACATAAGACGACGCCCGCGGTCCCGCTCACGATCGAGGCGGGTGTGAATGAGCTCCTGACCTGCCAGAATGCGCTTGTTCTGCTGAGCGATGGCCGCCAACTGGTCAGAAATGGGCACCACGGGAGTAGGAGAACCGGGAGCCGACGACCTGGGAGCAGCAGAGGGGCTCGCAGGATTCTGGCCACAACAAACAGTACGGCGGGGAACCCGGGCTCCCCCAGCTGCGCTCGACTCTGGCTGGTTGCCCTCTGCAGGTAGAGGTGGATGAGGGAGGCCCGCGATCCAGTGCACACGCCCTTGGCGAGCAACCATATGCTGGTGGCGGAGGACGGGCTCGCTGAACGGGGTTGGTCCTCGGACCATGGTCATCCCAGTGAAGTCGACCCCGTAGTACCGGGCCAAGGCGGTGATCACCGGGCCACATACAAGGTTGCGATCCTGGCTGGCGGAGGCTTTGCCGAACGTCCGGGCGAGCACAGAGCCCAACTCAATGGTGTCCTCAGAGCGACCCATCGCATGCATGAAGAACAGTGTCCGGACTGTGATCCGGTTGGACGAGCCTCGGCTGGTATTGTAGGACTGGGTCAGCAAATGGTTGAGGATGCGCCACTCCGGACGGAGGAGAGTGGCCCGCGTCTGGCTGGCAATGTACTGCTCATCCGCATGGTTTGGCAGGCAAATTCGCTGGAAGTAAGACTGGGAAGCAAAGTCCGTGGGATCAGTGATGTCCAAGTGCAGGGGCCGGTCGCTGGAGTGCGGGGAGTTGAGCCGAAGTGCAGACGCCAACTCCCAGTAACTGATGGAGTGCTCCACCCCGCCGAGTGTGAAATTAACCGCATCAGCATGGTCGGTGGACCCCTTCGAGGAGTGGCGGAAGGAAGCGTCGAACTATCAGACGAGCTCCTGGAAGGTCGGCTCGGCGAGGCAGAGAAGGCGCCGCCAACCATAGGGGTGAACAACGACCTCCATCTGCGGCCTGGCATGAAGCGCCTCAAACACCTCAAAATCGAGGTGCAGGTGCTCGGAGATGGTGCGTTACGGATGGTCCGCAGCAGATGGCGTTGGTTGATGCTCAACTGGTCGAGGTAGTCTTCCATGATCCTGCAAAGCACAAGGATGTACAAATGGCACACAAGCGAACAGGGTCAATGTTAGGCGAAATCACACCGGGAGCGCTCATATCGAAAGATATGGACAGTGGACTAGGCCCCCGGTGAAACAAGCATACCAATCACACGAGATTCACACAACCAAACACACCAGGGACCCTCAAATCGAGCGATTTGGACAGTGGACTAGGCCCCTGGTGGAACAAACACAAAATCCATACCAAATATTCACCAATCGATCCACCACACAAAAAACCACACAAGCATGCATACAATGCCAACATGCAAATGGTAGGCCGAAGAACTGAAATCCCAAGACAAAATATAACAAGCAAAGAGCGTCATCGGCCTACCAAATCATTCCCAAATCATGCCACAATCACAAGTTCTTCACCTAACTCTAGGTATCGATTCTCCAAAAATAAAATAAAAGGCAATGAAAACACACCTGGAGATGCAAGTAGATACCGCAAGAGAGGTGAAGAAAGTGGAAGAAAACACCCCAAGTCGCCGGAAAGCACACCGGAGACTCGCTGGAGAACTCGCCGCCGGCGACCCCACCTCGGACAAACAAGCCCAAACCTTTGGGGATTGTGCTCCTCGACGCCAGGAGCGTGGGGGTGGTCGCGGTTTGTGATTTGGAGGTCGGGAGAGGGAGTTATGGTCGAAAAATCGAAGGAGAAGAGGGAAAACCCGAGATTCCGGCGAGGGGGCGGTGGAAGTTTGAAAAAAATGGTTCTGGGGGGAGAGAGGGGCTGAAAGTCAACTTTTATAGGGGGGAGGTCAAAACACGGGCGGGCTGGAATACCTGTGTTTTTATAGGCCCGTGTTTTTACTGCCGCGGGCATGCTTCCCCCCCTTTGAAAACACGGGCGGGCTGGGACCAAAACTCGGTCATGTTTTGGTACCCCAGCGCCCGTGTTTTTACTGCCGCGAGCAATTCTGGCTAGAAAGCAAAACACGGGCGGGCAGGAGGGAAAACACGGACATGTTTTCATCCCTTGGCGCCCGTGTTTTCACTGCCGAGCCCATTATGCAATTTTTCAAAAATCCAATTTCAAACCACCAAAACTCATTCGTGCCATGGCTCTAAAAATTACCCAATCACATATTAAAACGAACCGCCCGAGGCACGAAATACTTTCCAGACAGACTCCAGACAGACTCAAAGACTCAAAAACCGACAAAATTGAAAAAAACAAAGGGTAGAAATGCAAACCATGGTGGGGTTGCCTCCCCACAAGCTCTTCTTTAGCGTCTTTTAGCTGGACGCCAATGACGGAACTAAGGGTCCGCGAAGTCCACTGCCAACTCCGCACGTTCGACCTCGCCTCCCAAGTAGAGCTTGAGACGATGGCCATTCACTTTAAATGGTTCAGTCTGCGGGTTGGCAATCTCAATCGTGCCATACGGGAACACCTGTGTGACCGTGTACGGTCCAGACCACCGGGAACAGATTTTCCCGGGAAAGAGCTTCAGGCGAGAGTTATAAAGGAGCACTCGATCACCAACCTGGAACTCTTTCGGACCCCGCAAACGTGCATCGTGCAGGCGCTTAGTGCGCTCCTTGTATAGCTTGGTGTTCTCATAAGCGTGATAACTCCACTCCTCCAGCTCCAGCATCTGCATTTTGCGCTCAACACCTGCAACACTAACATTCAAGTTTAGCAGCTAAAGGGCCCAGAAGGCCTTGTGCTCTAACTCCACGGGCAAATGGCACGCCTTTCCATAGACAAGCCGGTACGGTGAAGTACCAATGGGCGTCTTGTAGGCAGTGCGGTATGCCCATAGAGCATCATCGAACTTGGTGGACAAATCCTTGCGGGATAGATTCACCGTCTTCTCCAGGATACGCTTGAGCTCCCGGTTCGTCAGCTCGGCCTGGCCACTTGTTTGAGGGTGGTAGGCCACGGACACCTTATGAGTTACACCATAGCGAGACAACAACTTATCAAACTGGCCCTGGAAATGGGTGCCTCGGTCGCTTATGATGGCTCTAGGTGTCCCGAACTGGGAGAATAGCTGCTTCAGAAAACCACAAACACATCTAGCATCATTAGTGGGCAAAGCTTGCGCCTCAGCCCACCTAGAGACGTAGTCAACAGCAACAAGGATATAAGTATTACCGAAAGATGGAGGGAAGGGGCCCATGAAGTCGATACCCCAGACATAAAAAATCTCACAAGTTATAAACACATTCTGGGGCATCTCATCATGGGTAGAGATGTTACCTGACCTCTGGCATCGGTCGCACCTGCGTGTGAAGGTGTCTGCGTCCTTGAAGAGCGTGGGCCAGTAGAATCCCGACTATAACACCTTCCTTGCTGTGCGGTTTCCTCCGTGGTGACCGCCAATAGGTCCTTCATGACAGTGAGATAGAATGCCCTCCATCTCACTCTCCATAACACACCGACGGATTATCCCGTCGGCTCCAATCCTGAAGAGATGAGGGTCATCCCAGAAGTAGTGCTTAAGGTCGGAGAAAATTTTTCTCTTGGCGTGGGTTGTCATCCCCTTGGGCAGCTGCTGGCCCACCAGATAGTTTGCAAAATCAAAATACCAGGGGGTGACACTCTCCACCAGGCACATCATCATCAGTCTCTCATCTGGGAAGGAGTCGTTGATCTCCTCCTCGAGGTTGTTCGCATTGGGTGCGTCCAACCGGGAGAGGTGATCGGCTGCAACATTCTCCGCTCCCTTCTTGTCCCGAATCTCAATGTCAAACTCCTGAAATAGTAAGATCCATCATATGAGCCTAGGCTTGGAATCGGCCTTGCTCATCAGGTATCGAATCGCGGAGTGATCTGTATACACGGTCACATGGGACAAGACCAGATAAGGACGAAATTTATCGAAGGCGAACACCACCGCGAGCAGCTCCTTTCTCCATGGTAGTGTAGTTCTCCTAGGCATCATTCAGGTTCTTCGAGGCGTAGTAGATAGGTCGGAAGTGCTGATCTCGCCTCTGCCCCAATACAGCTCCAAGAGCAAAGTCACTGGCATCGCACATCAGCTCAAATGGCAGGGACCAGTCAGGAACAACCATGATAGGAGCTTGAGTGAGCTTCTCCTTCAAGGTCGTGAAGGCCGCTGTGCATGCATCAGTGAACTAGAAGGGGGCATCCTTCTCAAGAAGCTTAGTCAGGGGCAGGGCCATCTTCGAAAAATCCTTGATGAACCGCCTGTAGAACCCTGCATGGCCTAAAAAACTCCGGATCCCCTTAACAGATGTAGGAGGAGTCAGCTTGCTGATAGTCTCGATCTTTGCTCTGTCCACCTCAATCCCCATCTTGGAGATCTTATGCCCCAGAACTATGCCTTCGCGAACCATGAAGTGGCACTTCTCCCAACTCAGTGCCAGGTTCGTTTCTTCACACCGTTTAAGGACGAGTTCCAGGTCATGGAGACAGTGAGAGAATGAGTCTCCGTAAACCGAGATCGCCTGTAGAGACTGACACCGAACCTCGAAAAATCCTTGATGAACCGCCTGTAGAACCCTGCATGGCGAAGATGATCCCTACATCCAGCAGCTTCACGATCTCTGCCCGAACCACAGCCTCCAGGTTCGGTGTCAGTCTTCTCTACGGCTGTCTCACTGGCCACATCTCATCCTCCATTAGTATCCGGTGGGAGCAGAAGGAAGGGCTGATCCCCCAGATATCTGTGATCTTTCGCGCAAGAGCACGCTCGTGCCGCTTCAGCAAGGCGACCAGTCTGTCCTTCTGCTCTGGTGTGAGGGACGAGCTGATGATGACTGGAAGCTTATTCCCCTCCCGGAGAAATGCATACTCCAAGTGAGGAGGGAGGGGCTTAAGCTCCAGCTCTGGTGGTTCCTCCAAGGAGGTAGTGATGCGGGGTGAGGATGAGATCGGTTTGAACAGCCGGTCGCCCTCCAGGGATGTGCCACTCTCTAGCTCGGCCAACAGCTCCGCCACCTGCGGCTCCTGCGATGCCTGCTCACCTAGCAAAATACAACGCTCAAGAGCATCGTCAGTACCCGCGCTCGTTATAGCGAGTGCGGTCTCAAAATCAGCAAGCACATCACAGTAATCTATGTCATCATGCAAATGGGAGTGTTTCCCATTCTCAGACACAGAAAAAGTAGCATGTTCATCACCAGCACGCACGATCAATTTACCACTATGCACATCAATAAGCGCCTTGGCGGTGGCGAGAAATGGTCTACCCAAAATCAAAGGTACATCCACATCCTCATTTATATCCAAAATAAAAAAGTCAACAGGATATGTGAATGCACCTACATTAACAAGCAAATCCTCAATGATACCCCAAGGATGCAAGATGGAACGATTAACTAACTGAATGCTCATCCTAGTAGCTCTAGGTTCACCTAGGTCTAGCTTTTTAAACAATTTGTAGGGCATGACATTTATGCTAGCGCCTAGATCCGCCAAGGACTTTCCTACATGCATGCTGCCAATAACAAGAGGGATAGTGAAACTCCCTGGGTCTTTGCGCTTCTCGGGCAGCTTGTTCTGCAGGATAGCAGAACACTCCTCGCTCAGCATCACTGTCGAAAGATCCCCAAGTTTCTTCTTCTTGGTGAGGAGGTCCTTCATGAACTTGGCATACTTGGGCATCTTCGACAGTGCCTCCACGAATGGCATGCTGATGTTGACCTGCTTCAACATTTCCATGAACTTGGCAAACTCAGTCTCCAGCTTGTCTTTATGTAGGCGAGTGGGGAAAGGAAGCTGAGGTACATGCTCCTTAACCACTGGCAGTCTTCCACTAGGTGATTTGAGCTCTCACACCACTGACATTGAGCTACTGGAGGTGTAGCCAAACCTCTGCCCGGAATAAGACTGTTGGGCTGCTTCAATGTCTGCACTAAATCGGCTACCTGCTGCTCGAGCCCGGATCTGGTCTCCATGGCGTGCACACCATGGTTCCGGGAATGTCTGCCTTTGCTGCTCTGCCCCCAGGAATGATCTCTGGCAGCCAAGGTACTGATCATCTTGATCAGTTCGGGTGGAGTCTTAGTAAGAATATCCCCTCCTGGGCATAGAGACTCAATCACCCTCTGGCTGTCCGGAGAGAGAGCACTGTAGAAGTTTCCCACTGTGAATGCATCACTGAAGCCATGATGGGGACACTGCCAGAAATATCCCATGTATCGCTCCCATGCATCACGAAGTGACTCGTCTGGCTCTTGGCGGAAGTGAGTGATCTCCCGCTGGATCTCTGTGGTCTTCGATGCTGGGTAGTACCTGTGCACGAACTTGTCAGCCAGATCATCCCAAGAAGTGATGGACAATGGGGGCTGGGTCTCCAACCACCTCTTGGCATTCCCCTCCAGAGAATGGGGGAAGAGGTGAAGGCGGATTGCGTCATCAGGGACACCGTTCATCTTGAACCCATTCGTCAGCTGCAGAAAACGGGAAAGATGCACCCTTGCCTCCTCATCCTTCAAGCCATGGAACTGGATAGAGGATGTAATGAGCTGAATCCAGCATGGCTTGATCTCGAAGTTGTTCGCTGGAATAGGTGGGTAGAGGATAACCGGGCGGATGTCAGCCATCCGTGGAGTGTAGTAGTACTCCAAGGTGGGACCCGGCGGCGGTGGATGATGATGAACCCCATCTGCCTGGGGTATGGGGTTGTTCCCCAAGACCTGATTCACCGGGGGAGCCTGGTGAGGATCTCCCTGGTGTGGATTGTAATCTCCTTCCATCTCGTACTCGTCCTCGGACTCGCTGCTCAAATGGCTGTCTATGCGCTCCTCCGTAGCTAGTCTAGCTCGCTGTTGTCTCCTGAGTTGGCGACATGTGCGTTCAATCTCTGGATTCAACGACAGTAAACCTCCCGACTGGCTACGGGTCATGCACTACCTGCACACACTCAAGCAAGCAAACCCGTGAAGGCACAAGTGGGAAAGAACAAACAGTCAATGAGAAAACGAAATTGCTAAAGTAACAGAAATCACTTTTTTTCAACAACCTAGCCGTCCCCGGAAACGGCGCCAAAAACTTGACTCACTCTTACTGTCACTCTAGGAAATGGCCAAGTGTACCACTTCCTAAAGCGTAGTATAGCGGGTTTGGGTTTTAATGTCAACCCGGGTCCTAGATGTGATGACTACTCAGTGAATTCTTATTATCTAGCGGTAAAACTTAAGTGCAGGTTCAAACAAACAAAAACAAAAAGCAAGTTAAACGGTTGTTTCAAGTCGAGAGAGGTCACCCGGATATCGTTCCCCCTAGACTGCAGTTAAGCCGGATTTCAACTACCAAGTTCAGTTTCTATGATAGTTATACTGCGGAAAGTTCTTAACCAGTCTGAAGTCTCGACTAAAGGTCTCCAAACTCTCTCAATCTGAGTCTCCAGCGGGCGACTAACCTCCACCGGAGTAAACAGATTGAGGCCCTAACGAACAAAACCTCCACTACCGAAGTAAATTCGGTACAGAATAGTGAATTGGCTCCTCGACTAAAGTCGCCAATTCACTACCTTCAATTAAGGGTGCTCTATCAACCTAGGCAGATATTCTCTTTCTAGGTTAAAGCATAAACAACAGGAATTTGATCAGGATTCAAGCCATTCAATCATTCAAACCTCAATTGAATATAATCAAATCATAGAATCTGTACTTGGGTTCATACAATCATACGTAACATACAAATCTAGGGTTCTCCATACCCAGATGAATGCGAGAACTACTCCATGGAGAAAGAAGCAAAAGCAGATTCAGATGCGGAAACCATACTGTGAAGGATGGATTTCTGCTCCTGGTTGTCGATCGGCACTTCTCCAAGCTCAAGCCGGGCTCCAATGGTGATGAAGATCAAGCTAGGGCACTTGGGAACTCTTGTTCGTCGCTTTCTCTCTCTAGGAATCGCTCTGTCTCTCTAAAACTCGGATCCCCTTCTCTTTTGGCTAAAATCTGCCTAAAAGGGCATCACTGGGCAAAACATGGTCGAGGACACGCCCATGCTTTGCTCCATCCCGCCCGTGCCCTTGCCACGTGTTAAAAACACGGCCAGACTTTAGGGAAAACACGGTCGTGCCTAATGTTGGACACGACCGTGTTTTGGGTCAACCCCGCCCGTGTTTTGGGCCAGTGTTGGACAAACTTGTATCAAGCCTCGGCAGTAAAAACACGGTCCGGGACACACGGGCGTGCTTTGATTTAGGCACGCCCGTGCTTTGGCTCCAGCTCGACCGAATGACTTCCGAATGCCCCGAAACTCGTGCTTAGCTTTTCCTTCGACGTCTGGGACCTGAAATATGACAAAGTAGCACAACCCGACGTAAAGGACAAAAAATACACGACTATACCCCACAAACGAATAAGAACTAGGGGTGCAAACATGTGCAATTACATCGTTATCAGCCCTCCATTCATCAAATTGGACAGTGGACTAGGCTCCAAGCACACAAACTCATCTAGCAGTCAAAGATAGAGAAACACCCCCCCCCCCCACACACACACACTTAACCACGACATTGCCCTCAATGGAGCAGAGGGAAAGATAAGGGGAACGTTGTTACCGGATTGGAATACTGCCAGGAGACTGGAAGTGGACCAGTCAGCGGGGAACATATGGAACGAACGGACAGTTCTGCACGAAGGGAATACAAAGAAAACACTAGCACACTATGCGTTAGGGATCAGAGTTGGCCCAGATGGCCACACAATAGACAATCCACAAAAGAAAACCAAAAGGACAAAAACAAACGACCGACTCAGTTCAAGCTCCTCAAACACATGGAGCAAACATAAAAAGTCCAAAAGAAAAACACACTCTGAGGGGCGACGAGTACAACCTACTCGTCGCCATGGTTGTCGAGGTCGATGTCGTTCATGAAGGCGTCATCGTCGGCGGCCGGGGGTGGTAGCGGAGAGTCCTCCCAAGGAGTCTTCCAGACTGGCTGCTCGCCCGACACCAGCTGGAGCAGGTGCTGCTGGACCTCCTGCATACGTCGAGAGCGGGCCTTCTCCCGCTCGATGTGAGCTAGAGTCACCCCCTGCGGTCCAGGCTCTCATTATATGCAGCCATCCGGGTATGATACTCGGCCTGGTGAGCCGAGTACTGCTTCTGGAACTGTAGCTGATGGTTGATGATCTGCTGATTCTGGATGCTCAGCTACTGGAACTGGTGGGCGAAGTAATCCTACGATGGAAAATTGGAACTGCTACCCCCGTACTCGAAGGTGGTAGGGCGGGCGGCAGTAGTATCGTCCACATCCTCGGGGTAGACATCCTTATCAGCCTCATCCTTAGGAGCATCTGGATGGTCCTCCGGTGGGATCTGAGGTTGAGGAAATCCATCGATCCACTTGACGCCCCGATCCACTCGCAGCAGGTGCATGCTCTTGACCGTGTCCTCTCCGAAAGCACTAGTGCCCCCCTACTCTGTGCACCCCTGCAGGGAAATCTAGAATTAGGTGGCCAGGCGGGTGATGAAGGGAGCGCAGTGGAGGCTCTTCAGTTCTGAAGCAGTCTTTTCAAAGGTTCTGCTACCACAAAACCCCTGTGGAGAAGATGGTCCGCCTGGCGCATGGACTGGATGAAATACATCGCTCTCCTGGTGATGGTGCTGGAACTCTCCCCGGCTGGAGTGTAGGACTTCGCCAGTAAGTGGTGGAGAATGCGGTTATCGAGCTGCAGGGTGCTGACCTTTGTCCGCCCTGCAACGAAGGGACGCTGGCCTGGCTGAGCGAGGCGGGTGTACAGCGTCTTGAAGTTCATCCCCACCGGATCGCTGAGCTCGGTGACGTATTCCCTGTCATCGTCCAGGCCGAGCTCGAGAGCGATCGCCAAGTCGTGGTAGCTCATGGAGCGGGGCTCACCGCCGAGACGGAACTTGGCGGCTTCATCGTCTGCCCAATCCTCTGTCTCCTCGTGCTTGAAGGTCGTATAGAACTCCAACACGAGCTCGTGGTAAACTTTCTCGCGAATGGATAGCAGACGGCGCCAAGTGCGGTTGGTGACAATGGCAGAGAAGTGGTCGTAGCAATTCAACTTCTCAAACTCCCGCCTGGACCAACAATGATGCTGCCCAAACAGGCAGGCCAGGACGCGCTTAAACCGATCCTGGTGGGGGGCCTCTTCAAATTCGTGACAAACGGGTGCTTGACGTCTAGTTTCGTCATGGTCCTGGAGACACAAGTAGAGGTGTAGGGGATGATGAGGGGAAGGCAATGGAAGCGAAGAAAATCCCAAAATCTGCCCGGAAATCGCTCATCGGAGCCTCTCCGGAAATCGCCTCTGGCGACTCTAAATCGGTCCAAATTGCCTCAAAATCGAGGGGTAGGCCGAAAATGGGGAGGAAAGGCTGGGTGTGGTGCTGGTTTGGTGAAAAATCGACCAAAAATGGCCGGAAAATCCCCAAAAAGGTGGAAAGTCGTGGTTTTCCGGCAAGGGGGAGAGAATTCCGGCGAGGGGAGCTGGGTTTTGGTTCCCAAACACCCAAGGGCCTCCCCACAAGCGCTTCTTTACCGTCTTTTAGCTGGACTCCAGTAGACAGATGCTCAGAGAGGTGTAGGATCAGGTGCCTTCAAGAGCGGATCCACATCGCTCTTGAGGTACAGCTTCATGTGGTGACCATGCACATGGCGGGTGTGCCCACCAGCACTCGTCAGCTCGACCTGGCCATCTGGCAGGATGCAAGCGAGTTAATACTCGGATGGCCAAGGTGGTCGAGGCTTAGGAAGCGGAACCCGCTCATAGTGGTCTCCGGCTTTCTTGTGAGCAGGCTGAGCCACCGGCAGCTTCGGCCGCCACTCCTCCCTGATCTTTTCCTTTGTTAACGGCGTGGACGGGAGTGGCGGCGAAGGTATGGGAGGGGAATCCTGCAAAATAGGAAGCACAGACGGATACACGACAGACTCGTGCTCCTGGTGAGAAACAACACGCAATGGTGATGAAGCAGGAAGAGTATTAGCAATGGAAAACATTATTTGCTCCTTGCCATCCCTCAAGACTAAGGTCCCATCATGCACATCTATAAGAGCCTTGGCGGTGGCCAGGAAAGGCCTTCCGAGTATAAGGGGCACTTCTGTGTCTTCATTGATGTCAAGACAACAAAATCCACAGGATAAAAGAATCTGCCAACCTTAACCAGAAGGTCTTCCACTATGCCCCTAGGATGAATTATAGATCGGTCAGCTAATTGAACACTCATCCTTGTTGCATTGGGTTCACCTAGGCCTAGTTTCTTGAAAAATTTATACGGTATTACATTAATACTAGCACCTAGATCCGCCAAGGACCTCTCGACATGCAATTTACCTATAGAGCACGGAATAGTGTCCTTCTGCTTCTGCGGAAGCTTGTTCTGCAGAATGGCCGAGCAATCCTCACTGAACTCCACAGTGGCCAGCTCGCTCAGCCTCCACTTATTTGAGAGAAGCTCCTTCAAGAACTTCGCATACTTAGGCATCTGAGCTAGTGCCTCCATGAAGGGTATTTGAACATGTAGCTTCCTAAGCATAGACGAGAAGTTGCCAAACTCTGCCTCTAGCCTATCTTTGTGAATCCTGGTGGGAAAAGGGAGCTTAGGCTTATATTCAGCCACCACCGGTTGTGGCTTTGGAGCTTGATCCTCTGGCTCCTTTTCCATCACCAGGTCTTCTTCCTGCTCAGGGGTGATCTGGGTCACCTTCTAGGCACTCTTCTGCGGTGCATCCGCAGTCACAGTCCCACTTCGCAGCATAATGGCGTGCAACCCCTCCTTATGATTTCTAGGATTCGGCAGGGGTTGGCCAGGAAGTGTGCCAGCCGGTCTGGGAGCTAGGGCATCTGCCAGGTGCCCGATTTTGGTGTCCATATCCTGCAGGAGTGCCTGCTGGTTACTCTGGCCAGCTTCAATCTCCATGAATTTACCTGCAGCCACTTCCATGAATTGCTTCAATTTGTTGAACTTTTGGGTACTAGTGCTCGCCAAGGTAGTCACTAGATCCCTCAGTTCTGACACGGGATCGCCTGGTGCTGGGACTGATGGAGGTGCACCAGGTTGCTGGTACTGCTGCTATGGGGGCTGTTGAAAAGCCTGCCCCTGTCTGGGCTGATAGAGTGGCTGTTGTTGCTGCTTCTGGCCCGGCCGAGGCTGGTATGGCTGCCTCTGGTTTGGGAAGCTAGCTGCAGACAGTGCAGTCAAAATCGCGCATTAAAACGTAAAAACTTACGTTTTTACGTATCCATGCCACCAAAACGTTTCTGTTTCTACCTAAAGTCGCTTGGTCACAAAATCTGGTAAAAACATGGGTAAAATCGATAAAATCGCTTAAAATCGTTAAAATCGCGATTCTGAAGCGCTTTTATACGATTTTGATCATCTCATAAAAATGTGCTAATTGGTCCAAAATAATGTAATTTTGGAGACATATTAGCAAAAAATAAAAAAAAAAGGAAAACATGATTCATCACTCGTTCTACAACTAGTGTCGAAATAGGGGCTTCCCATTAGATTGAAAAGAGACCTAATGGTATTCTCAACACTCGCTGACCTTCTATCAGTCTTCTCCCTTCTTCACTTGTGGCTCTTACATGGGTTACGATGAAAGTTTATGGGTAATTGATCGTATGTAATTATGTAAACTCAAACCAGCTTATGAGAATTTGGATTCTCAAGCTCGTTTACGGGTTACGATCTACGTTTGTGAGCTTATTATTAAGATGCTATGAGTTTTCTCTACTTTTGAGTCAATGCAAATTAGTTTGTGTTAGATATTACATTTTAATTATGAATTTCATGTAGTTATCCACTTATCTAAAATCTACACACTCACATTTTACATACTATATGTTGTACTTAACACATTTTAGCTATTTTAGAGGGTGCGTCAAAAACTTACGATTTTACGCTTTGATTCTACGTTTAACGATTTTACCCATTTTCCGCTTCTAGGTAGAATCGCGCTTTTAACTGCATTTGCTGCAGGAGCCTGGAAGCCAGGTGGCTTTGGATTGTTGTTGCCACTCCAGGAGAAATTTGGATGCTGGCGCCATCCCTCATTGTAGGTATTATTGTAGGGGGTCGTTGCGCCGGACATTGTTGATGAAGTTCACCTGCTCCTGGGGTGTACTAGACTCACGCATGGCCTGGCAGTCCTCCATAGTATGATGGGTGCTCTCGCACCATTGGCAGAGCATTGCTTGCTGCTGTCCTGTACCTGCAATCATCCCAGGACGATCGATGGCTGAAACCAGTTTAGATACCACCTGCACCAAATCAGATGACTGGGTGGATACAGCATACACACCCCGTCCTGGTGCTTGTCTCGATCGCCTCGCAGTTCCCCAGTCATAGCCATGTTCTGTCATCTCTTCAAAGAGTTGATTCAGCTGTGGCGGTGTTTTGGTGAGCATATTCCCGCCACAGACCGAGTCAATCAGCTGCTTGTCTTCCGGGAAGAGGGCATGGTAGAAGGTGCCCACCTTGAAGGCGTCGGTAAAACCATGGTTGGGACACTTGGGGAAGAGACTGGTGTATCTCTCCCAAGCATCCCTGATGGTCTCATCTTCATCCTGAGCAAAGTGGGTAATTTGCTTCTGCAGGGCCGCCGTCTTGGACGGGGGATGGTAGCGAGTGAGGAACTTGTCCGCCAGATTGGCGAACGTGGTGATAGAACCTGGAGGTCGAGTGTCTAGCCACTCCTTGGCCTGCCCCTCCAGGGTAAATGGGAAGTACCTCAGCTGGATGGCATCGGCTGGGACCCCATTTATCTTGATTCCATCGATGAGCTCGTGGAATCGCCTCAGATGTGATCGGGGACACTCCCCCTCTTTGCCACGAAACACCACCGAACCGCGCAGCATGGTTATGACAGAGGTGCTCACCTCAAAATTATTTGCTGGCACATGAGGGCGTTGAATGGGCGACCTCATGTCCGCGGCCCTGGCGGTCCAGTAGTATCCCATGGTCTGTTCCTCAGGAAGGACCACATCATGGTCCTGTGGATCACCCATCTCTTCTTCGTCGGCGATTTGCAGCTGTGCTAGCGCCTCCTCCGCATCCAGTCGCGCCTTTAGAGCTCGCTTGAAGTTCCTGCAGGTTCGTTCAGGCTCCTGGTCTAATGGTAGTAGATCTCCCGACTGGCTACGGGTCATGCACTACCTGCACACAATCAGCAGAAGCAACCCGTGAAGGCACACAGGTGGAAGAGAGAAAATGCAGTAAAGAAAAAGCTAGAGTAACAACCTTTAACGTTTCCCCAATAACCTAGAGGGTCCCCGGCAACGGTGCCAAAAACTTGACACGCTACGACACAACACCAAACTACGACCAAGTGTAATCGCAGTCTAGGAATGCAGTAAAGTGGCAAGCTCTAATTATCAACCCGGGGTCTAGATCTACTGCCTACTCCGTGATTATCTATTATCTAGCCAACTAAGTCGATTGATTGTGGTTTCAACTAAAAGCAGTAAGAAAGCAAGAAATGATTTGGTTTTCTAAAGCAAAGGAAGAGTCTCTCGGGAATGAGTCCCCCTAGCTCCTTAGTTAGGTCTCAGTTGTAATTACCCTGGGTTGATTTACTGTTGATTAAACTGCGGAAGATCCGACAGTAGCTTGGAATCTCTTAAGCTGACCAAGCCCTCTCAGTCTAACTACCCGGCAGACGACTAGTCTTCACCGGAATAGAACGCTGAAGCAATAAGCACAGAACTCCACTACTGGAATTGGATTCCAGTACAAAGCAGTAGACTGACTAACTCTCGTATAGCCAATCTACTACTACCTAATGAAGAAGCTCTCACAACCTAATCAGATTCTATCTATCTCAGGTTGTAGCAAAAATCAAGAAAAGCTGATCGGACTTCAATCAATTCAATGAATCATGCATCATACGATTAAAACCAAACAGTATTGCAATCCCAAGTCATTACAATCATGATCCCTAACACATGGAACTAGGGTTCTTCATACGCAAGTGAGAGAAGGGTCTACTCCATAGAGAGAGAGAGAAAAACAGAATACAAAGCAGTCATACTCATAACGATTGGAAGAATCTGCTCTGGGATGATGATTTTCACTCCTATGATGATCTCCAAGCTCGATTTGATGAAACCCAGCTCTAAGATCGCTTCTAGGGTGTGTTCTTCGCACTTTCCCTCTCTAGGGCTCTGTTTTTGCTCCGAAAAGGTGATCCCCTCACTTGTGGCTCGAAATTGGGTTAAAACCCAGAATTCCCGACTCACACGGGCAGGCCACACGACCGTGTGGCTTACCCAGCTGCCCGTGTGAGTGTCATCTCCAGTATGCTCGTGTGAAGCCTCGGTAAAACCCACACGGCCACATGGATTTCTTACACTGCCGTGTGGATTTTAAGAGTGCCCGTGTGGCTTCCTCAGCGTCTCGCCACACGTCTGATCTTCGTCCAATCCACCCCAAACTCGCTCCCAAACCTTCATTCACGTACTAGGACCTGAAATATCACAAACAAGAACAACCTAACGTGAAATCGACCTAAAACACGAGAATCAACATCTCAAACGACTCAAGAATAGGGGGTAAAAACATGTGTAAATAACGGTCTATCAATATCGATTGGGTCAAGGTTCAAATTCATAACGATTACGTTTCGGTCGGCCCTTGGCCTAGCTTTCTACTGAGCATTCTGCCTTTGCATCTCTGCATTAGCATTATGCAACTGGACTTCATTTGTCACAACCTTAGTTTCAATCTGCGTTAAATTGCTAGCAGTCTTGGTAATGGCACTAGGGTCATTTTGTGGTCAATATGAAGTAATTTAACACAACTTAAACACAAACATATATAAAGATTAACCATTTATACAGTCTCAGGTTTTGAATAAACCCGACGAGCAGCCTGATTTTTTTGTATTAACTATGGATAAATTAGTATAGTTGTAGTGTGCATTTTAGTAACAAAATAATCAGGGTAGTCTAGCGGATGGGAAATTCTTAAATAACTAACAGGTCACTGGTTCAAAACCTGAGACTGTTGGTCTTGGTTTATTTCCCCAATTTTTAGACTTTTAGCTAAAAAATGACTTAATAAGTATTCATTCCATAACATAACTATTTTAGTTTCAAATTAGATTAGCTAGTAACTTATATATATTTTTTATTAAATTCTTTAATTTAAAACTAGATCCATCAACCTTTCAACTTCAATTTTTTACAAAAACTTTTGTATATAATATATAAATTGTTCACCAAATACGCAATATTTTTTTTAATTATGAAAATAGGATGGATATACAATATTAAAACACATTTTTTTCTTTTCTAATCTACATTAAACCTGGCATGGTAAAAAAAATTAGTTTAGATTTTATTTTGAGTGACTTTAATCCTCTTTAAAAGGTACAGTTATCATAATATTTCAAATATTTTTTGTTTATTATTTAAATAATTTTAACGTCTTTTTGCAGTACCAAAATATGAAACTCCGGACCCCCCGAGCACCAAATCCTGGCTCCGCCCCTGATTAGGACCATAAATATGACAAAAAGGACATAACCTACGGTGGAAATAGGCCAATGAACTACTAAACCAAGTCACATGATTGAGGAATGAGGATCCAAACGTGCATAAATATGTCATAATCATAACATTCCATAGATCACAATTAATTCAATTTTTGTGCTTATTATTTTTATGTCCAATTTAAAACGAAGAGGATGCAATCTTATTGATAAGATGAAAGGACTAAATAATAGTGTCATTTTTAATAAGTGAGGGATGTCAAATATACATTCACTACAAAAAAGATTGTCAGATCTTACCAGTTGATTGGCGTCACAAAAGGCCTTTTCTCGTCACTAAAATTTTATTTTGACGAAATACGGTCGTTAGCGAGTCGTGGGGTAAAGGTCCGTGGGTAATAGTCTACAAAAAATTGGCGTCATAATTTTTTTTTTGTGAGGATAAATTTTCCTCAAAACCCAATTTATCGTTGTCAGAAAAGAAATACTCTCGAGGAAAAAACTTGACGAACAGTTTTTATGAGAGAGAAAAAAATTTCTAAGGAATTATTTTTTCAGTTTAAGTATTTGTGAGAATAGTTTTTTGTAAGCAAATTTTTTTTGTTAATAACACTTTGAAATTTCCATCCCAAAATACCTTTATGTGTTTTTGTGATGATTTTTTTATTTTAAGAAAAGGTTGTATAATTAGGCAAAATTTTTTGTTCCCAAAATATCCTTTTGTTATTTCTGACGAGTAAAAGTCTCATGAATGGAGAACTCCTGAAAATTTCCAATGAAATTTTATGGTTGAAAAATAAAATATATAAAATCATTAAAATAACTCATACTGTATAATATTAAGAAAGAAGAATACTGCATAAATATGTGGTATAGCCATAAAATATATCTTACATGAAAACTGTGGAAACGCAAAAACAAAACCCATACTCAAAAGTGGAACTCCAAAAGTCGCATCGGCAACACTTGCCTCCTTCACTCACCCACATACCCCTCAAGAACAAAACCCCTCAATCCAATCCAAGAAACAAATGACATAATACAAAAAAAAAATTAACAAAAAATTACAATTTCAATCGTTAGGATGACATTAACGAAGTCAGTGAGCGTTGCTCGACAAACAAGTTGAATCGCGGCGGTAGAGGTCTCTTTTTGGATATGCTTTCTCTGGTCGACTGAGGAGTCCAGAACAGGGCACGGAGGGAGATGACTTCTCTTTTCTCGCTGCTCTCAGCTCCGTTAATGGCGGGTAGAAAAAGGTTCGAGACTCCATAGTGTTCGCTGCTGTCCAACTCTCCTTCACGACAATACCTCTTCTCCATCCGACAGAGACTGCTAAAATCTCATCGCCGGTTGTTGCACTCGGATCGCTATAAAAAAAAGCCAAACATAAATCAAACTCACAATTGAACTGCATAATAGGCATGCATGTATATGGAAGCTTACCGGATCTTTGATTTCTTCATCATCGTCGCCGTTTGATAGGTGAGGGATTAGGTCAAGAAAGGGAAAAGTAGATTGAGAGGCTTTTTGCATTTTGATTCGTTTCTCAAGTAGCAATAAGAAAGAAGAGAGAACGAAAGGAGAGAAGGGAGGTTGACGGCTGCCATTTAGGGTTAGAATGGCTAGGTTAGTTCCGAAGTTGTTTATATATGGTATACTGGAATTGACTAGGCCTTGCCTGTGCCCAAGTAGGTTTAGTCACTTGTTCAGTTGGGCTACTCGACAATAATTGTATGATCATTAAACATACTTAATACAAAGTTTTGAAAAAGAAAATTGTTGAGTAAAAGTTAACTCCTTTCATTTTTAATAGGCTTAATTGCAAGTTTGGTCAGTCGAATTGCTACAAAATTTCATGTTAGGTCACTCGAATTGATTTATTCCATTCGTAGTCACTTAAATTAGTTGAACAGTCCAAGTTTAGTCACTCTCCGTTAACCTCCGTCAAACTCCGTTAGTACCGTCAGTTAACTGCTGACGTGGCTAACAGAGGTGCTTAGTCATCCTATTTTAACCACAAAAAAAAAACATGCCACATCATTAACCCCTCAATATTTTAAAAGTCCACCCAAACCCAATCAACCCCTGACCCCAACCGAACCCCTAAACCAACCCATTCACCTGTTCCCCCTCCATTCCCCATAGCTCTCTCTCGTCTCTTCGCCATGGGAACTCCGCTTTTGTTCCTCCTCGCCTTCTCTTTCTCCGTCTTCTCCACCTTCTCTTTCTCACCTTTCTCCCCCGTCGACAACCATCTCATCAATTGCGGCTCCGCCCTCGACGCCGCCGTTGATGCCCGCCGTTTCGTCTCCGATTTCCACTCCTCCAATCCCGGCACTCCGCTCCGATCCTCCGCTCTCACGACGGCGCTGTGCAACGGATCCCCCCGATCCAGCTCGCCCCAAATCTATCACACGGCTCGGGTTTTCAGGAAACCCTCCAGATACGCGGTCGAGATCAAGGAACCCGGAACTCACATGGTACGCCTCCATTTCGACCCTTCGTTTCCTCCAATTTCGATCTGAGAGAGGCCCGATTCCACGTCCTGGTTGACAATTATGTTGCACTGAGCAACTTCACTGTATCAGACACTCTGGTGAAGGAGTATTTGGTCTGGGTTAGTCAGAACAAGCTTGTTATCACGATTGTTCCAACCCAGAAGGGTAAATTAGGGTTCGTAAACGCAATTGAGGTACTTTCTGCGCCTAAGGATCTGATTCCGGATACGGCTACCCTTGTGAGGGATGGCGAGGAGACGAGAGAGAGCTATGGGGAATTGAACTACTCCGGATAGCTATCACTCTAGCAGAGTTGTAGACCAAATCGGGACAAACTTCCCGGCTAGCCTTCTTTCACACCTTGTCTGTCGCTGTCAAGGTCTGTGTCCAAAGCCATCACCGTCGAATGATCTAGGAATCGCGTCTCCCTCCATTCCCACTCAATCTTGCCGGCTCTCTCTATCTCGGGATATCGCCGTAGATATGGGATTATGATTTGGTGGCAGTAATGGCGATTCGGGTCGGAGCTGGGGAAGAAGAGGGGGGAAGGAGAGGGAGAACAGGTGAATGGGTTAGTTTAGGGGTTCGGTTCGGGTCAGGGGTTGATTGGGTTTGGGTGGACTTTTAAAATATTGAGGGGTTAATGATGTGGCATGTTTTTTTTTTTTTTTGTTAAAAAAGGATGACTAAGCACCTTTGTTAGCCACGTCAGCAGTTAACTGACGGTACTAACGGAGTTTGACGGAGGTTAACGGAGAGTGACTAAAGTTGGACTGTTCAACTAATTTAACTGACTACGAATGGAATAAATCAATTCGAGTGACCAAACATGAAATTTTGTAGCAATTCGAGTGACCAAATTTGCAATTAAGCCATTTTTAATATGTCAAATCCTTCTTCGTGATTAAATCCAATGTATTATTCTTTATGTAACCCTATCAATTCATATATATTTTTTCTCAATAAAATCCTTGATACAAAAATCACGGTTAGTTGAGCGTTTTAAAAAAATCACAATTAAAACAAAAAAGAACGAACTACAAGGGGTGTGAATTCATTTCCCCACATTTTGATAATGTGATGGAGACATCCTTTTTTCCACACGTTGATTTGTGGTAGTGACTTTGTTTCTTTGTCAGTAAACTATTATTATTATATTTATTTATATATTTAAAAGAGAGGTTTTGATGTTACTGTTTATTAAGGTCTAATCAATAGGGGAACAAAAACTGAATTATTAGGCCACTTCTAGGATTATTAGACTCCCTTCTAAACTTGAAAAATCATACTAAACTCATTGTATTTAAACTTTAAAGGTTTTGTTGTCATAATTTTTGTCACATGGGGTCCTAGGACCACACTTCTCTACCTCAATGGCCAAAATGTAACTTGTACATGTACCTTATGGTAAAAGTTTAATTGAACTTGTAGTTGTACCTCAATGGTCTAAATTGAACAAAAAATTAGAGTAGCCTAATTGGTTAAGTATGTTATCTTTCATTTGGTTCATGATTCTGGGTTTAGGGTTAAGTTTTTTAATAAGGTTTAGGATTCAGGATTTAGGGTACAATGTTTAGTATTTTATAGGGTTCAGGATTCATGTTTTAGGGTTTAAAATTTAGTTAAAATACAAGTAATTAAGTATTTGGAAGCAATTTGGAGAGAAGCTAGAGAGCTCTCTTATGCTTATAGATTTTGGTTAGGAATAAATACTCAACGAAACATGAATTTAACATAAAATGTAATTAGTCTAATTGATCTCGACTTTGTTTTATGAACAAGCGATCCATGGTTCGAGTACATCCATGACCTTTTCTTTAAGGTTAATTTTAATTTCAACTCTTAAAACTAAGACTTTGTTCATATGTAACGTAATTTTTCTGACAAGCGAAATTTGTCAATAATGTTCTATATGTGACGACATTGTTTGCATATTATTGACGACATATAAAATCTTCACAAAAAGTGTTTTCCTTATGAAGTTTTTTCAAGGAATTAATCATTTGTGATGACCATTTTGTCCAACCACTTCTCTAACAAACTTCTATCGACGACCAAATACGTTCCCTCATAAAAATGTTTTGTTTTTCTGAGAGATAGGGAAATTCCTAACAAATAATACTATTTCCAACAATATTTTCTGATGAAAAATTTGTGTCCTCAAAAATAAAATTCAGGAATTTTCCCCTCCTTTTTTGGCGTCAGAAAAACAGATTATTTCTGATGCCTATTTCAATTTGGTCATAAATAATTTGTATTTGTGACAAAAGTTGAAATGTCCTCAGTAAAATTGAGATGGCGTTCCTCGTATTTGTGATTTTGAGTTTTAGTGACAAATGTTTTGGGCTTTATTGACGACTTTTGATGTTCATCACAAATATTTTATGTTTTTATGAGGATGGCAAATTTTTGTCACAAAAAAGTTTATTTCCAACAAAAAAACAGTGTCGTCAGAAGGATTTCGTCACTTCTGCCTGTCTTTTTTGTGGTGATTGATTGTTTATGAGACTTCTTTTACCAATTGACCAAAGTGTTTAGCACATATCAAGATAACTGGGTTAAAACAGAATATACGACCAACTTTTCCACAACAGTCACATTCTTACACATAGAGTTGTCGTGTATTATGGTGACACTTGGCTAAATTATATTGGTATTTATTAGTAATTTTGTGACACATGAACACGTCAATGAATACTTGAACGTGATCATGTCTTTTTATTTAGTAAACACATAAAATATCATATGTTTTGGAAAAATACACTTATGTAGCAATAACTATAAATTTTGTGACATGATGATTTGTGAAATCATATCGTACTGGCGGTTCAACCACAAAATACTAGTACCGGAGACTAAGCCGGTAAGCGATATTTAGCGGTATTAACGGTTGAACTACGGTTAAACTATGATTGAATTATAGTTAAACCACAGTTTCTCCATAAAATACCTTCACGCTGACTTCTCCGGTACGGTTTCACAAATCTTGCTTGTGACAGTAATAACCAATTTCTCATAAATCTACAACATGTCCAATTCGGTTCAAAACTTTAACGATGACATTTTAGATGCTTATTGGACTAACGTTTTCGCTAACTTGGCGACATTTAATGAAAACATTGCCAGATGGAATTAATTGAATATCAACTTGGCTGGAAATAGAATATTCAATTTATGCTTAACATTTTACCTCGTATGATTTAGGTTTAATAGTTTAAAATCTCCGAAATTTACACTAAAAGACTAATTTTGCTATAATTTTCTGAAATATTCATCATGACATAAACTTATGTCTATTTAGACTAATCTGGGCTAACATGGGTTGACCATAAAGTCGGATAGCCAATACCATTCACTAACGGTAAACGTGCTATGTCATCATAACCAAACATTCAAAATATAAAAAATCACAATATTCCTAATATATAATATTTACAATTTAAACCAATAAAATAAAGCACTCCTTATATGCTCCTCTCTCCTCACAGTCGACCCAAACCCTCTCTAATAGGGATGGTAAAAGGTCGGATCGAGGGCGGACATTGCATATTCATTATCCTATTTAACGTAGTTCGGATTTTATCTATACTCATACTCATATAAGGATTGGGTAGAATATCAACACCATACTCATACCCGATCGAATTTCAAGTGCCAAAAGTTATCCACGGATAATAATTTCTCTTTGTAACTTCAACCAACATGTTAACAATTACCCATAAACTAACACTATATAAGTGAAAATTAAACAAATAAACTACTATGAGGAATACAATTAGTTAAAACAATATATATGTATAATAAATATAAAAGCTTAATGCTCATTTAAAAAAATATACATATACATGTGTATGATCGGACGAGTTTGGGCTGGACAGTGAGAAAATCATACCCAACCATTACCCTCAATATTCGAGTTCGAATTATACCCATACCCATTAAAAACCATCTGAAATCATATTTTACCCACCCGATTAGATCGGATAGCCGCTGGGTACGATTTTTTTGCCATCCCTACTCCCTCGACGTTCCCCCTCCCTCCCTTGTCATCCCCCCTTCCGGTGAGCCTCATCGGCATTTGCACGGTGCCCCTCTCACTTTTCAACAAATTCATAAGAAACGAGTCGTACCAGGTCAGGACCCCGTTCACCGCATCTGTCGCACATTCAACTTCTTCATCGAAGTAGATAGTGTCCTTCGACTCCATGGTCATCTCTTACTCCTCTCTCGTCTTTGAAAACTTGAGATTTATCGTATCCAACTCGATTGAAATCCAAGGGTTGAGATAAATTCTTCTAAATAGACATTAGTTTAGGTAACAATGGACATTTAAGAAAATTAAGATAAAATTAGTATTTTAGTACAAAGATCGAGTCATTTTAAATATGGCTAATATCACTAGGAAACCCGAACTATCAAGAAAGTGTCATTTGTGTCCCGAACTATTCAATATTTCATTTATATCTCAAACTATATTTATGTTAGAATTGACTGATGTTGACCGTTAGTATTTAAAAGAAAATACAATCAACGGTGATGCGGCATATGACGTGATTTTTTTTTCAATTTTATTAATTTATTTGTAGAAAAAAATATAAACTTAAAAAAACCCTAGCTACCAAAACCCCACCATCTCTGCGCCGCTCCACGTCAAGTCATCCCCTCCCTTCCCAATTGAATCTCTGACCACAAATCCCCACCTCCTCAACTCCCTAGCCGGCCACAACTCTCCAACTCCCCAGTCGGCCACACATCCCCAATTCCCATCGACAGAACCCTTCGCCAACCTCACATCGACTAGCACAAAACAGACAGAAAACCCTTCTTTATCGCCTTCCTAGAGAATGTATAGCATAGATTCGAGCCTTCTTCTTGAAATCCGCGAGGGTTTTCATCAGTCACAGTCGTCGGGTGAGCACAGAGCTCATTCACAATCACCGTCGTCGTCGCTGCACTACCAGATCGCAGCGTTTTCCCCTCTATCAACCTCCCCGTTAGGCAATTGAGGTGAAATAATCATTGCCAGTCGCCGGCTTTTGTTCAGCGTCGAGGCTCGCTTACTCTCACATCCTCACCTTGAGATCCACCAAGGCCGTCGCCTCCGTGATTCGATCGAGAGTAGGGGATTGGATATGGAGGATGGGCTTAGGGAAGGGGAAATGACAATAAAGCCGGCTTAATTGAGCCAGCTGATGTATTTTACAAAGAGGGCCTATAGACAAAGAGAAAAATTATGTCTATTTTTTAGGGTTAATTGCACGGTTGGTCACTGAGATTATAAAAAATGTTCAAATTTGGTCACTCGAAATATTTAAATCCATTGATGGTACTCCAATTTACTGAAATCGTTCACGTTTGGTCACTCTCCATCCAACTCCGTTAACTTTGACTGATGTGGCAGTCAACTCTCAAAGTTGACCGTCAACTTAGTGACGTGGCAACTAAAAAATTATTAGAAAATAAAAAATAAATTTTTATATTTTCCACCTTATTATTACATTCATTAAAAAATAAAATGAAAATGAAAAACCTAATTTTTTTCCTACAAACCCCATACCAAGCGCACCCATCCGCCGTGCTGTTACCGTCGCAGCGGTCGCTGGGCAGGACCGACCGGGATGAGCTGAGGTCCTCGATGATCCCGTCGAATGTCAATCGCAGGATCGTGAAGTTGCGCTCGTTCCTGTTGCTGTTCTCCCTGGTGGAGGCCGTGAAGGTCAAGTAATCGTCCTCGTCGGAGATCCGCGTGCGAGTCAGGTTCAGATCCAGCGACATCCCGGCCACGAGAGCCAAGTTCTTAGTATCACAGGACAAGCAGCTAAATATCAGAAGCAGCAATCAAAAGTGTGCATATACATAAAAGCTTTGATTTCGGGGAAATTTACTTATAAAATTGCTTCTGGCATCAGAACAAATTCAATAATCAGAGATTCCTCATACGATCATACGATCAACACCTGAACTTGTTGTCATCCACCCTCCTATCCTCTCGGCATCCAGCACCGAGTACTGACTCGCCGGCAAGCTCATGTACTCCGCTACAAAGTTGCCAACCAAGCAAGAAAACCCTCAATCAGAACAAGCAAACCCAGATCCCTGACACGAAGTGAAAATAACATACGCTTATCCTAACACTACTTAGAGGGCGCCCAAGTTGGCTGACGGAGATAGATTCCTTCCGCCGTGCCACGAACCGGGCTTTGGGAGCCGAATCCGCAGAAGCTCGCAACGAAGCGCAAGTGGTGGGAGAGTAGTCATTACTGTGGGAGAAAGTAGCGGAGCTGAGAGTGAAGAGGCTGTGGTCCTTCACGGCGCCGGATCGGAGTATGCCGCCGGCTCCGGCGGGAGTGGCAGTCGAGCTGTAGTAGAGAGCCATTTGAAGAAGATAAGAACAACAGTCAAAACAATGCAACAGAGCAGGTTAAAGATAGTATTAGATCCAACATCGGGTATGGGGTTTGTAGAAAACAAAATAGGTTTTTTATTTTTTAATGAATGTAAATATAAAATTTTATTTTTTAATAATTTTTCAGTTGTCACGTCATTAAGTTAACGGTCAACTTTGAACAGTAAAAGTTAACGGAGTTGGACGGAGAGTGACCAAACGTGAACGGTTTCAGTAAACTGAAGTACCATCGATGGATTTAAATATTTCGAGTGACCAAACTTGAACGCTTTTTGTAATCTCAGTGACCAACCATGCAATTAACCCCTATTTTTTATTTTTCCATGTCTCTCCCTCTAGTTCCTCTGCCAACAATATCTCTCAAGTTACTCTTGTTTCTTCCCAAACAAATCAAGGACTCCGCCAGACGGTCCGAGTTGCAGAGTCTCTAGGTTTCGTCGATTTCTAGACCTCGTTCGTCCGATTGCATAAGTGTGTTGGACTCAATGCTCGTCCTTGTCGTCTCCATCGGCACTATCACTATGTTTTTTTAGGTTTCTTCTCTCTGCCCTCTGTTCTTGCTCTCTCCCTCCTCCATTCGGAGACGAAACAACCATTTGTGTCGTCAATTCATACAGTGAGAAAGGGATTCGCCAACAGCCTGGAGATACTGGTGGGTGAAGAACCAGATCTAAGGGATCTTGCACATGCAAGACTCTCCAGGCGATGATGCCGATCAAGTGGTCCATAGAGGCACAAAGAGAGGCTTCGAATAATGACGGGAAGGCTGCAAGGAATTTGGAGAAGCTCACCCTTTTCAGGTAGTTATATTTGGCGCTCGTTTTGTACCTGTATTTCACCAGAGTTGTGGGACGACGATTGGGTCGGCGCTGGGTTATAGGTTCGAGTGGGTGAGGCAGTTTTTAGGGGAGGCTGAGAGCTTAGTGTTTGTGTTCTATAACTTCTAGCCTAACGAGAAGAACCCTTACAACTTGTTTGCAGGATTATCAAACCCAAAAACTTACCTTGTTGTAGCAGCAACAATGTGGAAAGGGAGGCTATGGAACAGAAGTCACGCTGGAGATCCCACTTTTTTTCCTAGAAGTGAATATTGGATTAGTTCCCTGCCATTCATAGTTTTTTTTTTTGATAAATTTGAGAAATTAAATTAAAGAGGAGAGAAGGTAGTACAAAGGAAACAAAGTTCAGCAGGGCTGAACCTTAAAAACAACTAGAAAAAAAGACAAAAATGAGAACCCAGAAGGCGACTGAGAAACGATCGCTAGACATCAAAAGACTCAAAGAGCAAGACGACCCCTTGAAAAGACAAGAACATCGAAACAGAAAGAAACGATCGCTAGACATCAAAAGACTCAAAGAGCAAGGCGACCTCCTGAAAAGACAAGACTCAAAGAGCAAGACGACCCCCTGAAAAGACAAGAACATCGAAACAGAAAGAAACGATCGCTAGACATCAAAAGACTCAAAGAGCAAGGCGACCTCCTGAAAAGACAAGAACATCGAAACAGAAAGCCTTCCGATCAACACTCAAGAAAGACATGAACCAGAATGGCAGGGAGCAGTAACGTTGTTTTGAGAATTTTGTTTATGTGTGGGCCTAAAACAGTAAACCATGGAGAGAGAGAGAGGGAGCGAGGGAGATAGTCGAACCGTTGCCGAGCTACCAACGGATGAAAGGAAGCATCAGGGGAGTGATTCAGGAGAGATTGAGAGCAAAGGGGACATGACTCATCAGCGAACTTCTTTGTCTTTGTTGTGCAGGTACGATGCCGAAGGGATAGAGGTCAGCGGGGCTCGCGCGAGGAAAGTTGGAGGCGTATGAGAATGGGTGCGAAGATGGTCACCATCAGTAAAACTGACAAGGACAAAGTGGGAACTTACAAACTGCAGGTGAAAGATAGCAGAAAGAGTTGGTTCGTCTTCCTCGACGAGTGTCAGATTACTTGGTTACAGGGGATTCTTCAGACAGCTGCAATGAAAGATTGGAGGTTTTCATCCATGAGTATTAAGAAGAGCGGATCTCGTATCGGAAAGTCAATCCGGAGACGCGAAGAGTTCCTACAAATCTCGGAGCAAACTTATAACGGCAGGGTGTTCAAGGTTTTGATCCCGGCCTCTGGTAATAACCGTGGATGGGCAAAACTCATCCATCTCCTGAAAGATTTCTATAAGATGGAGCTCCAGGCTCGTGTTCATCAGGGCTGCTATGCGTCCTCAGCACTGCCCGACTCTGTCCCCAAGCCTGACTACCTTGATCAGTCTATATCGTACGCGGACGCTGTCAGATATGGGGGAGGCAGATGTCATATCAAGCAGAACCAAGAAGGAAGATTCATAGACGTAGGTTCAGAAGGGGTCAAGGAGCGCACTGGGATAATATAGATATCCAGTCTGCAACAAGCTGGATCCTTGCCTTCAACATCCCACTGCACATCAAAAGCATCGATCTACTTAAAACTATAGGGAATTTTTGTGATGGATTCATTGATCTCGATTGGGATGCATGGCCTTTACCGTTCGCTCGCATCAGAATTAAGAGAAACATGACCATACCGGAGATTGTCCCCGTACGGCACGGAACTCACTGCTACCAAATCAATTACAGAAGCCTTGAATTCCTTCTTAAAAATTTCTTAGGTAATGAATACTACGATGTATATTTATCGCATATGTGGTGGGTTCATTTCAAATACAAATTGCACCCTATTTTGTATGTAATATGACTTGGAAGATGAGTTGCGCCTTATCGAATGTAAGTTCAACTCTTACAGAAGAGAGTAGAGTTGACACTTAATATGAGCTTAATGAACACTTAATATGTGTTCAATTCATATTCACTACAAATTAAATTCATATTCAATGTCAACAAAACTCAGTTCGTAAACTATATTTGAGTGGAATAATTGGCACTTAATATGCATTTGATGAGCACTTAATATGAGTTCAACTCATATTCACTACCAAGTTAAATTCATATTCAATGTCAGTTGAGCTCAATTAAAATCTATTTGAGTGGAGTTGACACTTAATATGAGTTTATGAACACTTAATATGAGTTCAACTCATATTCACTACCAAGTAAATTTATAATTACTCTCAATTCAATGTCAAGTAAACTCTATTTGAGTGAGATTAACACTTAATATGAGTTTAATGAACACTTTATACGTCAACTCATATTCACTACCAAGTAAATTCATATCAATGTCAATTCAACGTCAAGTAAACTCTATTTAAGGGGGTTGACACTTAATATGAGTTTAATGAATACTTAATATGACTCCAACTCATATTCACTACTAAGTACATTCTTATTCATATTCAGTGTCAGTTCAACTCTATTTATTACAAAGTAAACACATTTTCAGTGTTAGGTGAAATCATATTCAATACTTGATAGGGTTGTTAATGAACCAAGCCGTTCATGAACGACTCGACGTTCGACTCGAGAAAAACTCGTTCGGCACTTGATTCATTTTAATCGAGTTGGCTCGTGAACAAGCTCGTTAACTAAATGAGCCGAACTCGAGCCATACCATGTTCAGCTTGAAAGCTCAAGAACAAACTCATTTAACGATTTGGCATTAGAAAGGATTAGAATTCATGGATTTTATGTATTGAAATTGGGATAAATATTGTGTTTTATTTTGCTAGACGTTGCTACAGGTTTGAATGTAATTTTGTGCTCAATTCTAGGTCAATTTTGAGCCATTATGAACCTTTTATGAGCTAAACTCGATTTTGGGCTCGTTAAACTTATTTGACTAGCCGAGCTCGAGTCGAGCTTTCATTTTCATAAACGAACCAAGCTCGAGCTTGCATATTAAATCTCGTGACGAACACAAGCCGAACTCGATGATCAATATACATTAACGAGCCGAGCCCGAACTATGGCAAAGCTCGACTCCGATCATTAACAACCCTAAATTACCAGATAAGTCATATTATGCGCATTTCAACTAATTTTCAACAATAAACTCATATTTGAAAGGAACACAGCACATATTCAACACGGCTGCAACAATTTTTCAACTCAATACCAAGTCATCTCATATTTAATACCACATAAATCTATATTCATTGTTTGCATATAGTCAACTTGTATTGAGTCTTTACAAAACACATATTCTATACAAGGTAAATTCATATTAATTGTCAGCTAAACTCTTATTCAAAACCTAATAACTCAGAGTCATCCAAATGTCAACTATTTCATAAAATTTCTCATAAGTTTATATAGTCTTTATTACATAAGATACACAACACACTGTAAGTTGTATTGAAACAAAGGCCATACGTATTGTGTAAGTTGACAACTAGTACTCAAAACATTCTCATATATATTGTAGAATGTAGTTCCTGGGATCGTCTCTTTTATAGAAAAGGTGAGAATTTTCCTAGTTATACTCCAGTTCTCATTTATAGAAAAGACTGGCTCTTCACCACTTGGTTCAATTGGAGCTCGCTAACTCCATCCATGGAAATAGAAAAGACCCAACCTTTCACCTGCAGAATGGCAATCATGCTGTCATTTCAACCAGAGAATAACTACTAACAGCAACTTGCTTCCATTATGAAAGTTCACCAATTAGAATAGTTAAAGCAACAACTAAAAAGAAAAGAAAAGTCACAGTGATATCGTTAAAGGTGGACAACAAAATTCCAGTAATACATGGAGGACGCATCAATTCAATTGTAGATTTCTTGAGGACCAGAACAGGATTTTCAAAACAAGCCACCAAACTCCAATGCAATTACTAACACTTGCAGTAAGAATAACTAGAGTTTGAGAGAAATAAGGAGATTCTAATCAAGAATTAGCAAACATCTGTTGCACATTCTCTCATAATATATTCAACTTTTGGCCCTTCAATCTAGACTTGATGGAACAAGTCACTCTATTCAGGAATGTATAACGCTACCTAACATGATAAAATCCCATGAAAATAAACCAAAGAATCTCTTCCCAAAACTGGATAGATCCAAATCATTTACCACAAAGTCTATATACATATTGCACTACTTGGAAGAAACCACAACGTACAAAGAAACCAATTAAAGTAAACTTAAGAACAAAAGCCATAAAAGAAGTAACAACACAATGAAACGAAGTCAGGAAACAAACGGAAGCTAGATAAGTTAATTTAGTACGCTTCCATCCTAAGACTAAAAAGGCTTGTAAACCATTAGACCACAACAGTAAATGAGACAGAACAAAGCATTTTCTTATTTGGCATAGACCGTCCCACAAGCTATCCAATGGCTTCAATTTCCAGAGGAATGCTGAGACAACAAAGTGATTCCGTTTCCCCACTCTAGCAATCAGAAACCTAAGACTGTATAACCAATGAAGTGAATTCTGCAGCAGCTCCCCAAGGCAGTGTCAATAAGCACATATGCTTATGATCTAGAGCTAAGTGACAAGAAACTCTATAGGGTAACTAAGCTGAGCTCCAACACTACCATTCATTTTCCCCCCTGTATCAATGATTTGGCTGCTAAAATTTAGCCATCCAAATCCCACACTAGAACAAGCAACTCTATAAGCAATTGTGCATATAGGCAAGTGTCCTACAGATCATATCCAAGAAAACATGGTTTTTGAATTCCAAGGAAAAATATATCAAACCACCATACACTGTATAAGTAGATAGTTTCACTCAAGTTCAAATGTAGGTTGTAAACTGAAAACCTTCAATGTAAATAAGAACCCAAGTCCAAAGGAGATGGAAATCACGCAAATAGTAGAAATCAGACAATCTTCTTCCCCTGGAAAAAATAATCCAGAGAACACCCCCAGTCGATTCACAAATTAAGAGAGGAATAGCGAATCAAACCGAGAAAATCCAAAACCTATTCTAGACAAAATGGTTAGCCAGTAGCAGAGTAGTAGGATAATCCACCTGGAGATGGCTGACGAGGAGGCTGGGCGAATGGATCCACGCTCAGATAGAGCTATGCTTTCGAGGAGGTAACGATGAAGTCGCCAAAGCTGGAGAACGGAAAAAGAGACGACAAAAGAAGGCGGTAAGGTGGACGTTTTTCGTTCCCTAGAACGAGCAGCGGAAGGAGTTGAACGGAGAAGGCGGTCGGACTTACGTCATGTCTGATTGGAGGATAGGACCATCGGCGACGCGACAAGGTATGGGGATGATGGGCGGAGGTTTACCCCTTGCGGCATGCAACAAGTTGCACCAGTCAGTACTTTAGAATTTCATATCTCCGACTACAATTGCAGTGACAAAGAGATTAGGGCGAAGAAGAAATCGGGAGAGAAGGGAAGGGAAGGAGGTGGAATCGGAGAGAGACGAGGAATTGAAATGGGAAGAGAGTGAAAAGCCTTCTCTGTTGGTCCCTCTTTTTCCGATTTCATTCGGCTAAGCGGCTTCATTTAGCTGCTTTCAAGCCTTTGGAGCTCGTCCCTCAGCAGGCAATTTCTGGCCACTTATTTTCAGCCTGAGCGACGTGGACCAACGAATGCTCAGTGTGCAGATGCACATAAAAACTCCTATGTGCACCATAGCGAAATTGCAATTTGACGGCATCGAACTCGATGAAAAGAATACTTTTTATTTTTTCATTTGTTTATTATATTATTTAATTTTGAAATAAATAATCTTAAGTGGCAATGAAGTGACATCTATGTGACATTCTAATTTTTGCCACATCAACAAAAATCAAAATCACCTTGACCACTGTCTGGTCAACCGTTATATTTAACGGTGAACGAAATTGTCATGACATAAATGATACAAAACTATCATAGGTTGGGATATTTTTGGAATCTTGAATAGTTTGGAACACAAATGATACTTTTTTTATAGTTCAGGTTTCCTAGTGTGAGCCCTTTTAAATAATACTCATATAATTTATGTAGAAATTGGAACTAACATTTTTCAAAATGGAAATATATACATGGCTCCCGCTTGTCATCGACTAACTATCAGTTGTTAGACACGTGGTCTTGAAACCTATAGAGCCCAATCCTGAAGCTTCGATTGTATCCATACAGAACGAATACCCTGCTTTCTATACAAGCACTCCAAGTCTCCAACAATCTGCGTTGGGCTTAAATGCAAGGGGCTGTAAGTGTGTGTTTAAGCCTCGAAAGCTTGGGTTTGTAGAAGCGGGCTAGGCTATCATCTGAGCTGAGATCAAGGAGAGATTGATGGGCATTAGGCATCTTAATGGGGTTGGGCTATGGGAAGACATTGAGCATGAAAGAGAGCGGGTGTGATCAATGATCGACAATGTAAGTATGAGACCACGTGACATGCGTTTGCGGCGGAGACTAGACCATGCCGGCCACCGGCACAGTGGCCAACCACTCCGCGGCGGCGGCGGGGGGGCATTGCTCTCTGTAATAAATAAAAGCGGCATGCCATGCACCCGCTTTGGTGGGCGGTAGCGGCATTCTATTCCGGAAAGTTTTAAGAGTGATTATTATATTATTGGCAGCAGAGCACAACATATGTATATATGGTAGAATCAGTAATTACATGAACATGGCGCTCGGAAATTAATACTGGCGGAAAGCTAGCTAAGGGGCCATTATTGTTATCACTTATTACTATTTTCAGTCTTTATTCGTTGCTTTCTTGATGTAAGTGAGGTGGGGACTTGTGTTAGGAATGGGAAGCCATGCCTGCAACAACAAATGTGCTTGTAGTAAATGGAAGTGTTGAGGTTCTGTTGGCGGGTTAATGTACAACATGGCTCCGTATTGAATGAGCTATAGATACTTAGCTAGAGTGTATCGGGCACCATCACATGGAGAATGAGAAGGTACTCGGCACCCATGGTGATAAAAGTGTGGTGTGCCTTCATTGGGAGTCTATGATTTTTTTTTTATAGAAAGAATTGAATCTTTCCAATCCTGAACTCAGTTACAAGCAAAACCCATTAGACATGGACTGAAATTAAATCAAGAATAGTAAGCCAATTATGTGGGAGAGACCGGTGGGCTCAAGGTCCGCTCTAAATTTCATCCGACGTGGTATTTTGCGAATCTTAATCGTGGATGTCGTATCCAGGATAATCAGAATAGAAGCCAAAATTGACGCACATCTCCAAGGCCAACAATCCAAACCCTGAGCCATCCCCTTGATGAGAATTTCACAATTAGATCAAACCACACGTGGCACATTATTACTCTTGAGCATTTTTCAACAGCGCCTTTGCTTCAGCTTGATCGGAGTAGAACAAAGATAAGAGTCCGACCGTCCATCACACATATGTCCTTGGTCGTTACTGATGATGATAACATCGCAAATCTGTCCTGAGAATCATGGAAAAATTATCCATCCCAGTGTATCTCAAAATCGGTAATACTTGGCAGTAGGCAAGAATGTTGATGGGTCCCTCTAGGTTGACTCTGAGCTATAGGGAGAGATGGGGAGTTTCAAGGGCAATTGGTCCACTCTAGGAATTCCCTGACTATTGTAATGCAAGTGTAATACGAGGGTGTACATTCCCTAAGCAACCAGACATTCCTAGCATTCCAAATTCTCTAGCAAAGGAATAGAACTTGAACTATGATTGGGGGTGGGGGGGAGACTTTTCTTCATGCCACAAAACCACTTGAAGAAGTTCATTGAGGTGGACATAAGAGGCCGAGATGGGAAAAATCGTGTCCATGACTTATCAGCATGTTGTCATGAGAATGACAATGAAAAATTGATTCATTTGGGCACTCACATGAAGAGCAGTTCGTGTTAGGGGAGCACATCCTTCTGGATATTTTTTCTTATTTCCAATAAACCCTTTAAGCACCTCTAGATAAATTAGTACAGTTTTGTCAGTAGGGATAAGCTCCACACTCACTTCCATTGTTCCCGATCAAACTAGAGGAAAAATTAGTCTAGTTATCGCTACCTAAGATTGTATGGAAATCGTGATAGGCTAATTAAACTGTAACCTTCCCTGTCTGGGTGAATTTCCAGGCCCACATGTATTTTGAATCTTCTGATCCTATAAGGACTCTTCTTATTGCATCAACCTCCATTGCTCGACACTGAACTAGGCTCCCATTCCCTTCCATTATGGTTGATTCATTCTAACACCTTCGTGTCAATCTGATATAGTCGGTGGTCGATGACTGTAGAGATCCAAGGGTCCCTAAAAGGTTCGTGTCCTCCCCCATTTCCTATCACACAAATAACTCCCATATTGAGGATTTTCTTAGCTTCCCATAAGCTAGCCCAAATCCATGAGGGACGACTTTCCTTTACGCGGAGATAAAAAGTCTCCCGATGGTAGTAATATCCTTTTAGAAGACAAGCCCAAATATCATTTGGGTTCAAGAAGAGTCTCCAAACTTGTTTTGCCACTAGAGTATTTAGGAAGGAGTAATATCTTACCTTTACATTAATGAATAGTATTCTTCAACGTTGAACCATACCAGAAAAATTGCCTCAATACAGAATCCATTCATTTTCTAAGACCATCAGAAAGGAGGAACAAGCTCATGATAAATGTCGGAATATCTTGAATAACTGCTTTTAGTAACACCCTCTTACTAATAAAAGAAAGGATGAAACTCTTCCAACCTTCATTCTTGTTTCTTTTTTTTCTCAATTTAGAAAGTGAAAGTTTCCTTCTTGGAATTTCGACATTCTGTTGGGACTCCCAAATACTTAGGGTGGTAGTTAGAATTCGAAAAACTCATCGTTGCAGTATCACATCCTGATATTCTTATAAGACACTCACACCAAAAAATACCGATGACTTGTTGTCATTCACCTCTTGTCATGTAATGGCCTTATACGGGTTTATTACGTTGAGCATCATCTCTACGTCCTGCGGGGATGCATTTCTGAAAAACACAGTGTCGTCTAATTGAGCCTTTGCTTCAGCGTGATCAGAGTAGAAAAAAGATAAGAGTCTGCACGTCCATTGAAAATATGTCCTTGGCCGTTACAGATGATGATACCATCGCAAATCTGAACTATGATCGGGGGAGACCTTCCTTCATGCCCATGACTTATCCGCATGTTGTCATTTGGAAGATTGATTCCTCTGACACTCACAGGAAGGGCAGTTTGCGTTGTGGGAGCACTTCCTTCTCCAAAGATTTTTCTTTATTTCCGATGAACCCGTTAGCACCTCTAGATAAAGTAGTACACTTTTGATAGTAGGGATAAACTCCAGACCCACTTCCATTTATCCTTGTCAAAACTATAGACAAAATTGGTCTGGTTAGCGCAACCCAAGATTTAATTATGGAAGGCTTGATAGGCTAATTTAACCATAAACCTCCCTGTCTCAGTGAATTTACAGGACCACATGTATTTTGCCTCTTCCGGTCCTATCGGGACTCTTCTTATTGCATCAACCTCATATTGGGATATATTGCTCGCCATTGCACTAGGGTCTCATTTCCTTCCATTATGGTTGATTCATTCTGACACCTTCGTATCAATTTGCCCCATAGAAAATAGTCGACGATTGATGATTATTGGGATCCAAGGTTCCCTAAAAGCATTGGAGTCCTCCCCTATTTTCCATCACACGAATAACTCCCATATTGAGGATTTTCTTAGCTTCCTATAAGCTAGGCTAAATCCATGAGTGAAGGCTAATTTCCTTTATGCGAAGACAAAAGTCACCCCGATGGTAGTATAACCCTTTTAAAAGACAAGCCCAGAGAGCTTTGATAACACCAAAATTGGTGTTAGTTACCCTACATATCGAGGCGTGATTTGTGCCCATTCATGTGCTTAAATGCTTGAGCATCGTCAAATACATCTCTATTGCATTCTTATTTGATTTCGATGTGATTTTAGGGTGTATTAATCGATATGTGCGAATTAGGTACAAAACAAGATCACAAGCGTAGAGAAGGGGGCAAAAATTGAAGATAGTGGCCTAGAAGCTGAAGATCACGGTCGGGATCACAAGCCGCGAAGTCCAACTGAAGATCGCGGCCCAGAAGCCATAGATCTCGACCACGATCTTGGAGACTCAGGACGCTAACTATGCGAGCAAGGAGTAGCCTTGGAGAAGCAGAGAGTGTCCTCATTCAAGTCACGGCCAACGTTCATCTTGCCCGGGAGGAAGATTGCGGCCGCGACTAGTGCATCACGACCGCGAAGGCAGCCCCCGTTCTTCACCTTCCCAAAGGCCTCGACGATTGTGTATTGAGATCACGGCCCAAAGACCAAAGATCCCGCCCGCGATCTCCTTACCTCAAGCCGCGAACTTTCCCGAATCCAAAATGCCTATAAATACAAGACCCCTTACCCCTTTTGAAGAGAGCTGATTTTGAGAGAAACTTTCTGGTTCTACATAGAGAGAAGTTGAAGGAAGCAAAAGAGGGAGTAGTAAAAGAGGAAGAAGTCTCAAGGATGGACAAGCAAGAGGTCCTTGAAGATCCATCTATTGAAGAACTTGCTTGTGAAGCCATTATTGCTCCTAGTCATCAAGGAGAGAGTACTAAAGAAGGGAGAATTGATGAGGTTGTGAGGGAGAGAGAAGAAGAAAGTGAAGAAGAGGAAGAACTTGGTATTCAACATGGAGAAGATTATTCACAAGAAGGAGAGGAGGTTAAAGACGCAATTGGAGTCCGAAAAATGGACAAGGTCGAAGTGAATGAAGCTTTTACAAGTTATATGGGCTACCAAAGCTTTCCACTCGACTTCGGTGCAATTTTGGAAAAAGGACCCATTTGAGGCTCTTTGCCAAGACAAAGCCAAACCATCGGTGATCCCTCTTGGTGGATGCGATGGAAGTCAATCGATTTTGCACAACATGGTGTGGGGCAAAGAGGAGAGAGATGAAGAAAAGAAGAAGAGGTCTCGTGGGTGGAGACACAATTCTCACCAAGTCCAAGAATCGACCCTATCAATCGAAGCATCCAATGCTCGGGACTTGAGACACCACCTCATAGACGAGAACCTCAACGTCAAGGAGGTTCTGAGTTTGACCGAATACTTGAAGATAATCGTCCGACGATAAGACTTGAAAGACGCACTAGTTGGAAGGTAACCCAACAACCGGTTTGCATTTCCTTACCTTTTGAAAATAAACTTGCATGTTTGAATTCACTTTAAGTAGTTCTATAGTTTTAAATAGTGAATGAATCCCTTCTATGTCAAGTATTATATGAATGATTGTTGGAGACTAACTAGTTGCTAAAGGAATGGTTGCAATTGTTGTTGTGTTGAGCATATGTACTAGCTTAGCCTACCAATTAAGTTACTTATGGCTAAGGGATGGCATGGCTAGTGAAATAGGATCATAGAATGCAAACCTATTATTGTGTATGTGTATGATTGTTGGATACTAACTAGTTGCTTTAGGAATGGTTGCAATTGTTGTTGTGTTGAGCATGTGTGCTAGCTTAGCCTACCAATTAAGCTACTTATGGCTAAGGGATGGCATGGCTAGTGCAATAGGATCGTGGAATGCATGCCTATTATTGTGTATGTGTGTTTGGAGGCCTTGGTGGGCTTTACCTTTATGAATTTGTGGATTTTGAATGTCGCCCACCAAGTGCTCGATGAAATGCCCAAACCACATAAAACTTGTTTCTCTTGATCCATTGCTTTTCAATTGAACTTGTTTGATTAAGATAGACCCTTAGGAGTGTGTTTATGACTTAGGATTAAATATTTCATGTATGTTCATTGAGTTTGAAATTTTGGCACACTTTTGATTTTGTGCTTCGATACGCTTTTAGAGCCAAGAGTTCAAGCTTCGTTTGTTGTCTAATGAGTTGATTCTAGTCTTTGCCCGAGGTTTAGAAACCTCTTGAAAGACATGGCACCCTTGTGTTCATGCATCTAGACCTCGACCCTAGTCATTCCAACATGCATTTCTACCTATGCACCTCTAGTTTCTACATTATAACACTTAAGTGTGGGGGGTGTATAGAGTGAACCTAAGGATGGATTTTGTTGTTTAATTGATCAAGTGAGTTGCCTAATGGTTTGTTTGAACATGTTTCATGATTTTTATTTTCTAATGGCGATCCAACCGAGGGTGAGAGTACTAGTTCTCTTAGCCCTCAACAACGAATGAATCAGAACCGCCCATGATGAGAGGGATCACAAATTTCAAGAGAAGAACCATAACCTCAAATCGAAGAGCAACCACAACAAGCACAACAAATCAACCAATTGGAGGCGACTACAAGCTATGATGGACCATCTCCGCAAGAAAGAACCTCTTATGTGCAACTACCATATGCTCTAACCGTGCATCAAAGACAACATGGCATCTAGGGGCCGATTTCTATCTTTTTTTCTTTGCTTTTCTTTATTTCAATTAAAACAATGTTTAATTATCATTTTATTTTCTTTTTATTTTCATAATTTAATTACTCTAGCACTAGTAGTAGTACTTATAACTCCTATTCCCCTTCCTCTCTATCTTATGCGCTTTATCGTTGTGAAAACTACCAGGAGGACAAAGACTATACTTGTGAACCTTCACCAGCCCACAACCCGATGTATGGTAACATTCACGATCTTTTCTTTGGAAACTCTCATATTAAGGACAATCTGTTGCTCAAGTGTGTGTGTGTGTGGGGGGGGGGGGGGGGGTTGTGTTTGTTTGAATGTCTATCATGATTGGTTGAACCGTTAATTGCTAGTATCCTCCATTGTTTGTGAATGTGTGACGTTGATAAATTCTTATGGGAGTGTGTGCTAGTAATCATTTCTATGTTGTGGTGATGAATGTTGAAATTTGAGTGTTTTTGGAACCTTGAATGTTACACCCAAAAAATTTCAAATTTGAGGGTTCCTAAACACATTGTCCTTGCAATTACCTACTCGATGTGCTTTGACTTGATTAGATGATTGATGTGTAGTGCATCTTAGGTGATATTTACATAGTTTGAGTATCGGTATGTGAGGGATTCTACTACTTTCTTCCTCTTTTGCGAGTCAATAATGTTTGCTACCTTAGGAAGGCATTGTGTGCGGGATTCTCTTCTTTGTGGAAACTAGGAACTTTTACAATTTGGCTTAAGAATAGGAAAAGAGGTTCTCACGTGAGTGGCAACTGGGCAAAGAATTGAGATCAACCGTCAAAGGATTATTCTCTTGGCTCAGAGTGCTCTTCGAGGATGTGTTTGGGGTTCGGATAGCTTTATTGCATCCCGATCATCTCTTACTACTTACCACCCCCCAAACACCTCTCCTCTTCATGAATCGTATGCTAAGGACCAAATGTAACTTTTAGCGATTCACGAGACCTCATAGCTCGCTTTTGTACCTAACATGTGTGGAAACCCAATGTGGAGTGCAGGCTAGGACGTGGTGCTCCGGCTAAGACGAATCTGACCATCAACTTCCCCACATGTGACCTTGAAAGGGAAGGCTATGATTCATTCACTCTTGGTCATGAGGGAGAGATGCTATTATACAAAGAAAAAATTTGTTTTCTGAGAATACCCCAAAGCACATTTTTTATGACCGGCCTAAGGTAGTAGATATGGTCCTCACACGAGAGTTTGTGCTTGCACAGTAGGAAGGTAGTAGCATTCATTCATCCCCGTATACTCTCATCTATTCAATGAAGAACTAGCATGCATACCTCATTGATTTGTCTATCATATTGCATTAGGTTTGAGTAGGTTTGCTTGGGGACAAGCAAACTCCTCAGTGTTGGGGAGTTTGATAAAACCAAAGTTGGTGTTATTTACCCTACATATCGAGGCGTGTTTTGTGTCAATTCATGTGCTTAAATGATTGAACATCGTCAAATACATCCTTATTGCGTTCCTATTTGATTTCAATATGATTTTAGGGTGTATTAGTCGATATGTGCGAATTAGGTACAAAACAAGTTCACAAGTGTAGAGAAGGGGACATGAATTGAAGATCACGGCCGGGATCACAATCCGCAAAGTCCAGCTAAAGATCACGGCCCAGAAGCCATAGATCGCGCCCGCGATCTTGGAGGCTCAGGACGCAAAATTTGCGAGAAAGGAGCCTTGGAGAAGCAAAGAGTCGCCTTAGTTAAGTCACGACCAAAGTTCATCTTGCCCGCAGGAAGATCGCGACCGGACTAGTGGATATAGACCGTGAAGTCAGCCCGCGATCTTCCTCTTCCCGAAGGCCTCGATGACTGCATTTTGAGATCACGACCCAGAGATCAAAGATCCCGCCCGCGATCTCCTTACCTCAGGCCACAAACTTTCTCGAATCCAGAATGCCTATAAATACAAGATCCCTTTTCCCCTTTTGAAGAGAGCTTATTTTGATAAAAACTTTATGGTTCTAGAGAGAGAAAAGATAGAGAAGCTGAAGGAAGGAGAAGAGAAGGAGGAGCTAGGAGCAAAGAGGCATCTTCTTCAACCCCAAGTCTTCTTCTATTTCTACCATGTATGATCTTCCCTCCTTTATGGAGTAGTCCTCTAAGGTACTAGGGGTTCTAAACCCAGAACCCTAGTTTTAGGGCTTACTATGTATGTATGGATATTTTAGGGTTTGAATGAATGAATGTGTTTGTCTAGTTGATTTTAGTGCCACTTTTTCCTAAATGATGACGCTTGGGTAAGTCGCCCTAATCTTCCCTCTTAGCCTACTTTATGCTACCGCACTAGGTATGGAGTTTTAGGGTTAGACGGGTATACGCCATCTGGCAAGTTTAGGTAAGATGTGTGAATGGGGGCTTATAGTGGTCGAGGTGACCGAACCCCTGCTATAGGTAGCCTTCCTAGATGGAACCCTGGATGAAACCTCGGTGTGGATGGTGGATATTTTCCATTTAAATGAGCCATAAGCTTAATGTCCCAGATACGATAGTCTAGATTAAGGTGAATAGAACATGGGTATAGTGGAGGAGTACTCGGTGGCGTGTGGATAACCACGAAAGCCCACGGAAAAGAGCTCACTCACTACATTCCATGACCCTAAGTATCTAGATATAAATAAAAACCCTAATCTAGGGGGAGGATAGTTCCCCGAAGTACCTGCTTGTAGCTTTGATCAATCTCTAGACTAGTGTTTCCTCATATCCTCCACTCAAAACCCGATTAACTAATTAGCAACTAGGTGGGAAGTAGGCTAGGGTACCAGGACCCGAGTAGAATACGACCTTGATTACCACTATACGGCAATGTCGTTCTATGTTAAACTTGGCCTAGGATGGGATAGCTGTTGATACGTGCTAACCTCTGACAATATCCTGCACGGATTCAAGTGATCAAGATTCGAGGTTCAAGAAGAGTCTCCAAGCTTATTTTTCCACTAGAGCAAGGTTCACCTTTGAAGCTCTTAAATCCCAATCCACCCTCTCATTTAGGAAGGCATAAGATCTTACCTTTACAATAATGAATAGTCTTATTCACCATTGAACCATACGAGAAAAATTGCCTCAATACAGAATCCATTAGTTTTGTGAGACCATCAGGAAGGAGGAACAAGCTCATGACAAATATCCGAATAGCTTGAATAAATTCTTTTAGTTACACCTCCTTACCACCAAAAGAAAGGATTAAACTTTTCCAAACTTCACCCCTGTTTCTTTATTTTCTCAATCAAGAAAGTGAAAGTTTCCTTCTTGAAGTTTTGCCATTCCGTTGGGACTCCCAAATACTTAGGGTGACAATTAGAATTCAAAAAATCCATTATTCCAATAATCACAACCATCTCTTCTTATAACGCATTCGCACTTAAAACTACCGATGACTTGTTGTCATTCACCTCTTGTCATGTAATGGCCTCATACAGGTTTATCATGTGGAGCATCCTCTCTATGTTCTACAGGGATGCCTTTATGAAAAACAAAGTGTCGTCTGCGAACAGACAGTGAGAGAGGATGGGGCATCTCAGATTCAATATGATTCCTTGAATATGGCGGGCTGCAACTGCTTTCTCAACCAGGAAAGTAAAAGCATTCGACATGAGGATGAACAAGAATGGGGGCGTCGGGTTGCCTTGTTGGATAGAAGATCCTATCCATTTTCACTGTTGGGAGCAAAACCATACCGAGCTAGAAAAGCTTCCATATCATCACAATCAACAAAATTGTAAGCTTTTCTCATGTCCAATTTCAATATAATTTCCCTCCTATCCCCATGTCAATGATTCTTGAAGTGATGGAGAACTCGTCAATGATGATTATATTATTACAACCCAACCTTTACGTAAGCCAAAATGACCTTTATGCCCTTGATAAAACTTTTCAAATTCCACTATAATATCGATGAGAACTAAAAATGTGAACTCTCGATTCAAACGGTGTCGAATTTCGACATAAAATGAGGGAGTTACGGATATTAACTGAGTTTCGGACTAAACTCACCCGCTACCCAATTAATCATGAAATTCCTAGAACACGCCTAGGACTAATTAACCCTAACCCTTCAGTTCCTTCCTTATTTTTGTCACTTACCCATTGAAATATTAAGAAGGAGGGAAGGGTTTCACGCGACGACACCAAAAAAAACCCGAGAATGCAAACCTCCCCACGCCCCTTCGATCGGTAGTGCTTCTTCTCTCCGCGGCACGAGAGGTGCTTCCCTTACATACACGAGAGCTGCTTGCTTAAGCAATCGGAAGAAGGCTGTAAGGTGTTCCTTGTTTATAATACGAGAGCTGCTTAAGCACAAGATGATAGGAAGGTTTCGGAAGCAAGGCACGAGAGAAAGAGAAAGAAGGTTTCAGGGAGTGCGGACAAGACAATGATGACGATACGCAATCTCGGAGAAGAGGAGGAAGGTTGGTAACCCAAAGTCGTGGCAGGGAGCCCGGGAACTCAACGCCAACGGTCGTAGCTGAATCTGATGTCGAGCTCGTCAACACGCAGACGAGAGTCAGAGTTGATCCCAACAGTGGCGGCCGAGTGAAGAATGATGCGGCGGTGCCTTGGAGCCACGAAATTACCCTTTGAGGTGACTAGGAATGAATGCGGGCCATTGCTGGCCTCCGCACTGCGGCCGGAACAAGGACGGCAAAAGGCTCTAAGAGAGGGTGCCGGTTGATGAGGTTTCTATCGAGGAGGAGGAGGAAGATCCGGAGGAATGGCTCGATGAGGGACTCGAGAACGGGCCAGAAGAAGAAGGCGACAGCGGCCGAAACTTGGAGGTCGGCGACGGCGGGTTTGAGGAGAAATTAAAAAAGGAGGATAACACGAGAAGGGTAGCGTTGATCAATCAAGGTCGGCAAATAAGGTGAGTGTAAAGTGGGTAAAATCTTAGTCGTAGATCTTTTAGTTTATGCTTTTACTTCCAGCTATGTTAGTTAATTTTTATGACTTTGCGAGCTTGTGTGTTAGTCATCCCACCGCCTACTCAAGGTGGAGGCACACGTTGTGCTATGTATACGAATGTATGTTGTAATTTATGGTCAATGGTAAGATGAAACCTCGGGCAGTTGGGCCACTAGTAGACGCAGTAGATGGTCAGATCACTGCTCGACGATGATACATAACGCAACAGCTGATCGAGAACATTGGGTCACTACTGGACGGCGATACGTAACACAGTAGTTGATCGGGCATGGACTGGACGGCGAAACGTAACGCAGTATCATTTCCTTGAGGATAGGGACACTAGACGACGATATGTAACGCGGTGGACCCTAGTAATAAGCATATAAGTTAAGATAGAGGTAGAGAACTTCTATAGGTTATTAAGAACTAAAGTATTAAGAATGAAAGCGAGAACAACTTTCATGTGAGGAATTAATTTACAATAATGTGTTAGTAAGGTTTGCTTAGGCAAAGACCTTAGGAGGTAGTGACGAGACTAACCCCTTCTCACTCACCAGGTCGAGAAAGGGTTATTGGACGTGGTTTTCGAGAAGTGGCAAGACGAGGCGAGCTGTCGTACCAGCATGGACAAGATCTCAGGGAACTCAATAAGGAGTTAGAGTTTGTTTAGTTATTTATGTTTATAATTATGAGTATAAACTGGAGGTTCAGAGTTTATGTTGTTTTATTGACTATAGATTGAGATCGCCCAAGTGTTTAGGGCTTTTCTTTTGAAAAGGATTCAATTATATTTGTTTTAATGAAAATTTTGAGGTTGTTTAAATTTGGCTTCGGAGCCACGTGTGTTTCTTTGTTTAAAAGGATCGGGTTATTTCATTTTGGTAATAGAGACGACATTCCTCTATTCCTTGGTCTCCAAGGATTACTGGAGTGACGATATGGATTTTTCAAGGTTTCTGTTTTTTTTTTTTTAAGGAAAGGAAAAAGGGGTGTTAGGTTAATGGTTTGGCCAAACGAGTCAGGGTTTCTTTTGAGGATTTTTTTTGTATCTCCAATATACTCTAATCATGATAAGAAAATAACTCTAGGAGGCCTCGCGGGACTGTTATACGTCCAGGGGGAGAGGGAGAAAATTTCTATGAGGATCGCTTAGTATACCACCTCTTTCTCGAGCAAGAAGGGACATTCAAGGTAGCTCATACCCTACGGGGATGCAAGCTGATCGGTATAAGGTTCAGGGAGATGCCAAGTATCTAGTACGCCGACAGGCAATAGCCAAGGATTTACGGCAAATGGAGCTCGCCGTACGCAGGCACGAAGGGGAGCGTGGAAAACCAGAAACAGAGGGTGAGTGGGCGGGTCAGGATTGAGGGTGGTTTTTTCCCTCAGGTGAATCGGCAGTCCCGTAAAAAGGGCATAGATCCCTCCGGTGCATCGTTGATGCGTAAACGGAAAAGGAAATGGGTAATTGGTGAGCCGGACCTCGAGCTCCCGAGTACGAAGAAGCGGCTTTGTCCGCGCAAGAAATCGTCAGGTGAATGGCGGTTCTCCCTGCCATCACCGTGTGAAATTGACGTGGGAGATATTGGGGACTTTGATAAAGTTCCTGTGGAACGGCAAGGGATCTCAAAAATGAGCCCAGATATGAATGCGAGTTTTGAGCCTCCATCAATGGAGGCTGTGGAGGCGGAAGCTGTCCCAGTTGAATGCTTGACAGAGAACTCCCCGACGGCAGCTTGTAACCTTGCGGGGGGCGGTGTTCCACGCTCAGGCACGGCGGAGGAAGGGAGATTATCTCCGACGATTTCGCCGGCAGCCGAGTGGAGAATCAGGTGTGATTTTACGCGGCCGAGAAATACGCTGCGAGGCCAACGGGCTGGTAACGGTCGGGGGCTGGAGATCCGATACGGATCAAGGTTCTTCCCTAAGAGTACGGGAAATAGGTTGGGGGATTGGCATTCGGAGAGTCCAAAACACAACACTTTTCCCTGTTCGGTTACACTCACGTGGAGTCTTTGCATGGGAAAGGGACTCCGAAGGCTATTTATTAAACCGCCAAACCTAAATCCTTCACTCTACAACAACATAATAAAAAAAGAGGAGCTTTCGGCGACTGAGTGTATAGCCTCACCTATTGCAACTTGCCGGCCGACTCCCTTGCAGCAGCCCATCATGGCACGTGTGACCGACGACCAGGTGGTCCAATTTTCTCTTGAGGAAGTGCACTCGACCAAGTTTCGCAGTACGCGATCGGTGATAGGCAGGCTGTTCTCGGCGGATCGGTTCACACTGCGGGAGCTGCGCGATGCTCTTGATACACCATGGCAGGGGAAGGGTCGGCTGCAAGTTTTGGAGGCACGCATGGGCTTGTTCGAGGTCGTGCTCCCCAACGAAGCTTCCAAAAACTGGGTGCTCAAACGGTCACCATGGGTCATCAACGATCGCCTCTTTCATGTACGAGCTTGGGTGCCAATGATAACCAAGCAAGTCTTTGAGGAGATGGCGGTGGCCCCGTTTTACGTCCAACTCTGGGACATCAAGGAAGAGTGTTGCACTCAACAATTTGGCCGAAAGGTTGCCAATGAAATGATTGGAAAGGTGTTGGAAGCTGGAGTTTATGCCTGCCAAGAATCGGGGCAGGGTTTCGTCAAAGTCCGGGCATTGGTGGATTTTTCCAAACCGCTAAGGTCCCAGGTCGTGGCATCCAATGCAGAGATTGGCCGGTTCTGGGTTTCGCTCAAATACGAGCACCTACCTAGCTTTTGCTTTCGATGTGGAAGGATCGGTCATTTTCAGCGGGAGTGTGGCTTTGACCCCCCGACCAGGAAAGAAAAGTTCGGTATTCACATGTCTACTCGGCGCCGGGGAGTAAAAGTGTATACTGCAGAGGAGGAGAATCCCCCCACGGTGTGGGTCAACACGAACGTCCGCAGGCTGTCGGACGAGGGAGAAGGCCTTCCCGGCCGCCAAACTCTTCGTGGACCGAATCGGCAGGAGGGTGGGCATGCTAAGAGGCAGGTGCGCGTGGTGGAAGGGGAGGGCAGTGGTGGGAAGGCACAGACAGCTATGGAGTCTCAGAAGAGATTCGAGGAAGACCCGCCGGAGGGGGTCGAGGTTCCGTCCCGGCGCCGCGCTAGTCCGAAGGGGATTGTGCTCTCCAAGCCAGTACGTTTGACCAGGCTGCAAAAGGGTTCTGCTGTGGTGGAGGAAGATGATGAACTGGCTGGTGCGGCAAAGCCAAGGCATCGTGCGGGCGGACGCGGGGTGCGGCTGGGTGGGAAGATGACTTCGGACCAGCTGGAAGACCAAGGCAAGGTACCTGCTTGGGGGGAGACTGGCAACCAGTTGGCGGGAAGAAAAGCTGTTCGGCGCGGGAAGAGGAAGGCGCAGCCTCCGTCCCCGGTTGTGATGCAGCAAGCGGAGCGGCGGCGGCAGTTGTTGCTGGCGGAATCCGAGGATGAGGCCCCGTTGGTCTCGTCCGCGCGGCCGGTGCGAGGAGAGGACGAGTCCGATCGAACCGCGAAGGGTGTGATTGCCAAAGGGACTGTGCCTCCTCCTGGCCAGGGGCGTTCTACGTCGATGGGGACTAGTCTTGGGAATGCTCCAAGGCCAGCAACGGAGGAAGAGGTACTCCAGGCAGCTCGGGTGAGAAAAGGAAAGATGGCAATGGTGGAGGTGGAATCGGAGGAATGGGGGCCGCCATCCAAGACTTCGGGATCGGGGTTAGAAGACTCTGATGCCACTTTGTCGGAGGGAGAAGGTGGCGGGTTTGAAATACGGGTAAGGGATCCTAAAATCTCGGACTCGGATGGAAAACCGGGAGAGATGGGCAGGGTTCGGCAGCTGATCCAAAAGATGGAAACTGAGAAGGGGTCGGGTGGAGTTGTGATGGAAGAGGAGAAGGAAAACAAACGAAATGAAGGGCCTCCAATGCTCAATGAGTACGGCACGAATTCCGAGGTGCTCGGGATGGGTGGCAGGAAACGTTCTTGGGAGGAGATTACGGGAGCAGTGGAGGAAAATCCGACTCTGAAAAAGATGTTCGTGGAAGAAGTGGAGGATGAGATGCTGAAATCGGTGGAGGTAGCCAGCCGGAAATGGCCCCAGATGGATAAATGAAGATTTTGGCTTGGAATGTGAGAGGCATCGGACCCACTTTCACATTTCAAACTGCTGTGGGTCTTATTCGGTCGAATAATCCGGACCTTGTTTTCTTTTCTGAAACTCGGTCTCGTAGGCGTGTCGTCTCCCGTCGGTTGAGGGGATTAGGTTTTAAGATTTCTGATTGTTTTTTCGTGGATGCAATTGAGGCATCTGGTGGTCTAGTTGTAGCTTGGTCTCCCGGAGTTGATGCTTCGGTGTTCTTTCATTCGGATTTTGCTATTTGCATTCGTATTAATGAGAATAATTTTTCTTATGTCGTGGTTGGTGTGTACATTAGTTGTGTTGAGGCTATTCGTTCCTCTCAACTTGTTGCCCTTCGCCAAATTTGTGAGGATATTCAGCTGCCGTTTGTGGTAGTTGGGGATTTTAACACAACCCTTCATGCTGGGGAAAAAGATGGGGGGAACCCGTGGAGTGTGGGTCAATCAGTGGCCCTCCAGGAGTTTATCCACATTCTGGGGTTACACGACCCGGGGTTCCAAGGAGATATGTTCACCTGGACAAACAAAAGAATGGGGCAGTCGTGTGTTCGAGAGAGGCTGGACCGGGCCCTTTGCTCTCAATTGTGGATTGATCGGTTCCCTGAGACTATTGTCAAACACTTTACGGACCAGGGGTCTGACCACAGGGCGTTGCTGGTTTCTGACAAATCGTATCCCCGGCTCTGTCGGCCCTCGTTCCGGTTTGACGCTCGATGGGCGGATAACCCTGAGGTGCGGGCCATGGTGAAATATGTGTGGTGTGAGGACGAAGTGATAGGGTCTCCAATGTTTACACTTTGGACTAAATTGAAAAGACTGCGCCACCTTTTGTATGACTGGAGTAGAGCGGGGACGACTAACTCCCTCCGGAATATTCGAACCCTCCAAAATGAGATTGACCGTACTAAACTGGCTACCCCAGTGAACTGGGAGGAGGTTCGGGTTCTGGAGACTGAGCTGAGTCGTCAATGGGAGGCAGAGGAAGTGTATTGGCAGCAGAAGTCAAGAGTGCGGTGGCTGAAGAGAGGGGATCAGAACACTTCTTACTTCCATACAGTCACTCGTGACAGGAGGAAAAGGAATTTTGTGGAGCGCCTTCGAAATGAAGAGGGGGAGTGGATTACGGAGGAAAAGGGGAAGGCGGATTTGGCCATTGATTTCTATCAAACTCTTTTCACCTCGGAGAACCAAGTTCCGGACATGCGGACCAGGGTTGATGCCCTTCCGATAGCCTGTAAGGTCACGGAGGAAATGAATACTAGTCTGATTGCTCCTGTGCTCTCAGAGGAGGTTCGTCGAACAATCTTTGCCATGGGGTCTAAGCAGGCCCCGGGCTCGGATGGATTCACAGGAAAGTTCTTTAAGGCCTTCTGGGATATTGTGGGCAGTTCGGTGGTTGAGGCTGTTTGCTCCTTCTTCCAATCAGGCAGGTTGTTACGCAGTTTCAATCATACCTGGCTCACCCTGATCCCTAAAGTGGAGAATGTGGAGACTATTCGCCAGCTACGGCCTATCAGCCTCTGTCAGTTCGTTTACAAGGTGATTACCAAGATTATGGCGGAACGTCTTGCTCCGTTCCTGCCCCGGATTGTGTCGACAGGGCAGAATGAGTTTATCCGGGAGCGTCAGATAGTGGAGAATGTGTTACTGGGGCACGAGTTAATGCACTACCTAAAAACGAAAAATCGTGGGAAGAAGGGATACATGGCTCTGAAGGTTGACATGGAAAAGGCCTATGATAGAGTCGAATGGTCCTTTCTCTTTGCGATTCTGGCCAAGCTAGGTTTCAGCCAGACCTGGATTGGCTGGGTTAGGGAGTGCCTTACCTCGGTTTCGTTTTCCATTCTAATGAATGGTTCGCCTGCAGGGTTCTTCCGCGCATCCAGAGGGTTGCGGCAAGGTGATCCCCTCTCTCCGCTGTTGTTTGTTCTCTGTACGGAGGGTTTTGCGGCTCTTCTTCGGAAGGCCATAGAGGAAGGAAAGTTGGAGGGTGTTAAAGTGGCTCCGCAGGCTCCTAGGATTTCTCACTTGTTTTTTGCGGATGACTCGTATTTATTCCTTCGTGGCTCACTCCAACAATGTGAGAATCTGATTGTGGTCCTAAACGAGTATGAGGATCTTAGTGGGCAGCGGGTGAACTTAGCAAAATCGGCAGTTTGTTTCAGTAAGAACATCTGTGCTGCGGATCAAGATTTCCTTGCCCATGTTTTGGGAGTAGGGGCGGTGGGGGTTCATGATAAATACCTAGGGCTACCATCTCTTATATCTCGTTCTAAAACGGCCACATTTCGTTTTGTGGAAGAGCGCCTGATAGCACGGTTTCAGGGATGGGCTCAGAAATCCTTGTCTGCAGCAGCTAGAGAAACACTGATCAAGTCGGTGGCTTCGGCTCTCCCGCTCCATGTCATGTCCTGCTTTAAGTTGCCCATTTCGCTTTGCCGTACGTTGGATAGACTAGTTGCCCGATTTTGGTGGGGAGTGGAGGATGGCCATTCACGTATTAGATGGATGTCTTGGCGTAGGATGTGTCAGAGTAAGCATGAGGGTGGCATGGGGTTTCGCCGATTTGAATTTTTTAATCAGGCACTCCTGGCGAAGATTGGTTGGCGGATTCTGACTGATCCACAGTCCCTCCTTGCCCAGGTCTATAAAGGGAAGTATTTTCCGCGTGGTGATTTCCTGTCAGCTACCCCACGCTCTAGACCTTCCTGGGGTTGGCAAAGTATCCTGCATGGGAGACAACTGCTGGTTCAGGGCCTGAGATGGCAGATTGGGGATGGGCGAGGGGTCGCGGGGCTCTCTGATAATTGGGTGCCTTCCCTCCACCCTGATCCCCCACGGTTTAATCCTCGAGTGCTATCGGAGGGCGTGGATTTGAAGGTGGCAGAATTCATTTGTCCGGTGGAAAGGTGTTGGATTATGGAGAAGCTCGAAGGCTAGTTCCCACCGAGTATCTGTCGTGCTATCCGTCGGATTCCTTTACCTCGTCGGCCAATGGATGATAAGTTGGTTTGGCATGAGACGGGTGATGGTAACTTCACGGTGAAGTCGGCATACCACTTGGCGGTTCGATTAGATCAGCAGTCTGGTGGTTGGCGGCCGGTGGTGAGTTGGATGGATCGGAGTAGCTGGAAGCAGGTGTGGGATTTGGCTATACCGCCGAAGTTAAAGGTATTCTTGTGGCAAATTCTACATAGATTTCTCCCGACAACGGAAGCTCTCATCAGCAGAAAGGTGAATGTACATCCTCGGTGTCCCGTGTGTTGGAGAGCATCGGAAACTATGGAGCATTTGTTCCTTGACTGCTGTGTGGCTCGCGCGTTGTGGGATTTGGCGGGTTTGGAGCATGTGGGTCAGGGATTGCCTCGTATCAATTTTCCGCTCTTCCTCAAGAAAGTACTAGCCATTGAGAGGGACTCTTCCCAGGTTATGGAGATTGTAGCAGTGCTTTGGCGGATCTGGAAGTCTCGTAACTGGGTAGTTTTTGAAGGAAAGCAGTTTGATATGCTAGCTCTTATGCGTCAGTTTCACCAGCAAGTGGAGGAGTGGGAGTCGCTTCCAAGAGATAATGAGGGGGTTGCGCGGGGGCAGGCTAGCAGGGGGGAGCCGTCTGGTAGCCCGGACTCTCTCATCTGTAGGTGGGATGGGGCTGTTCGCAGAGGCTCCCATTCGGCTGGAGGGTTGGTGCTGATGGGCCCTGATGGGGTGGTCGTGGATGCACGGGGGGTGTGGTTCCCTGTGATAGATTATCCATTGCTGGTGGAAGTGTTGACGCTACGGGAAGCATTCATCTGGTGTCGGAACAGAGGATTACCGCTGGTCCGGTTTGAAGGAGATGCGAAGGTGGTAGTCGATAGGTTGCTTGGGGCTCAAGGGTGTGATGGTACGGCGGGTGTCATCTTCCGGGAGGTTTTGATGTACTTGGAGGAGAATGATGGGTTTGGAGTTCGATTCATTGGTCGGCGTAGTAATAGGGTAGCCCACTTGGTGGCTAGAAAGGCCCTTTCTTTGTACCCGATAGCGAGTCGTTCTTTTGATTTTGTGGCCTGGTTGAGACAGGCGCTGTAATGATCTATTTGTTGAGTATCAATATATGATTATCTTTTGTCAAAAAAAAAAAAATCTAGAGTAAAGGATGAAAGGAAGTATTGTTGAGTTCGCGAGAATCGAATGTAGGGTTACGATCCAATGAGTAGTGGAGGTTAGACTTTAAGTAACACTAGGGGCACATAAGCAAAGCAAGGAGGAATTCAGTAGGTCATATGGAGCATGAAAAGATTCCAAGGGATCAATGAGTCAAGGCTTGAAGGAGGCACATTCGTGTACTTATATTGACCTGGGAATCCCTTAGGGATACAGTACGTACCTAAGAAGAGGAATCGTGGATATGGGAAACTAGATCGGCGGCAAGTCTTTGAAAAGAAGGAGTCAACCATCGAGATTAGCAATATAAAGAATGAGGTTGGAGCAAGCGCATTGTGTATAACCAATAAGCGCAAACTAGAGGATAAGGTATACGAGGGGCACCCATGGTGAGGATAGCCAGGTTTAATTAAACAAGGAGAGAGGTGGCGCCAACTAAGCCGAGGTATGAGGAGGGATTCGAGAGACCCGACAAGTTACATAGTCAAGAGAGGTCAAAATTTCAAGGGTCGCAAGGAGAATCGTCGGACCAAGGTAGGTCAAGAGGGGGGATCTCGAAACTTGCCTAAAAAAAATACATCAAACTAGTAGCAGATAGACACGGAAGTAGAAAGCTTGAGGTAAGTTCTAATAAAGGTTAGAGAAAGCAAGTAGAACCTTCGAGGAGGAATTACAAAGGACATAATAAGGAGACCTAAGTGGCATATCAGGAGAGAGTGGGAAGGTAAGAGGGTTTGATGTGATTCCAGGGAGTCTAGTGGTCAAGTCTAAGGAAACCATTTCAAGGCCATAACGAGGGAAGAGACGTTAATGACCTTGGGAAGTGTATGAAGGGTGGAAGGACATGTAAGTCCCTAGACAAGCAGTGGAATGAAGGTAAGTAAATCAAACTCAAGAAAATGAACAAAAGAAATATGGTGAGGAAAGCATTCCTAGGCAGAAAAGCGCAGTAAGTTACTTTACTCAATGTGCTCCACTTTGAGTGGGTATAACATGGTGGGAGGTCATCCGAAGGAGGTAACTAGATAAGACTAAATAAAGTTTATTCAAAGGACACAACTAGTTAAGGATGAATTATATTCATTTAGTCAAGCCACTGTCAACCCTGACTAAGATATCTAAGCCATGTACTAGCATCAATCGAGACAAAAAACATGAATGAGGTATGTTAAAGCGTACAAAGGGAAAACCTCTATTGGAAGCTTTTACCCAAAACTACAAAGAGATGATACTCAACCGGGTCGGTGATCAAAGATAGTGCAAGGCATTGACAGAGGGGTGGTAAAGCAAGGAGAACATCATAGGACGTTATAGAAAAGTGGTGGTCGTCGACTAGACAATGAATGCATAAGGCGAGATAGTTAGGAAGGGACGAAGAAGTAATAAGAGAGACATTAAGGAGACGTTAGGTTGAATGCCAACGTAAAAAAAAACTCCGAGAAATTTAAAGCTCATCAGTCAACTTTTAATTGAATCAAGGTTGTCGAGAATAATCGAAGGGAGAACCTTATGGGTCAAAGTGAGGAGAGCATATAGAAGCCTGCTATACCGAGGGAAATATTTTTCCAAGGAAGGAAGGAGAATTTGAGGTGAAGTTAGACAAAGTAAGGTAGAGGGAAAACTTGATCCTCACATGCCGAGAGCCTTACGTAAAGGACAACACAGTTCTAGTCAAACTTACTAGAAGGTTGTATTAAGCACATGGTAGCATGTCTAAACTTTGTGCGATGTTAGATGTTACGTCACTGACAATGAGCTAATGCAATGAATTTAGCGATACTAATGGGCTTAAGAGGCTCTACAATTTTCGTGAACCTGTAAGTTGGGAAATGGTGTGTTACAAGTAACGTGGGCTGAACCGTGCAAAAGGAGATACTTGTTTGGACGAGAGAAGTCGGGGACTCTACATGGGCGAACCTATTGTTTGGGATAGTTCAAATGGGATGAGTATCCAAACTTCATAACTGGTTACAGAAGGACGACCCCCCCACCCCCCCCCCCCCCCCGGTAAAGAAAAGCCGTGGGAAGATAAGAGACGATACCCAGGCAGCTCTGCACATACGACAAAGCTTGCAAACCATTTAGGTATTGGTGGAAAATTTGAGAATTGTAATACAAAGAGGTGTCATTGGAAAAGGTGAAGTTTAGGAGATGGTCTCGAAAACTTGAGGAGTCCAAATGTGCAACATTGAGGCCAGAGCTGGAGGAACCAACAAGTGCCATGGATAATGTTCAAGCCTGAGTTACCAAGGAGGGAATGACCAAGATCTAGCTAAAAATGGAGCAGGATGTCCTTAAGAAGTCATAGAGAGCAACATGATTGCTTTGTATAAGAGACGATAAACCAGCAAGGGAAGACGTAAGCCCGCACGGACAAGTCGATCAAGATCAACCAAACAGAGTGGTAGTAGCTACCAAATTTTGAGGATAAACTCTTCTTAAGGGAAAGAGAACATATAGAAACCTAGAGGACTACATCGAGAACGAGGAACACCAAGAGGAAGGGTTGCGGGTAAGAAAGTAAGGAAGTATGGATTTAGAGAACATGTTGGATGCACTGAAGGGGTCTAAGAATGGCATAAGAGATCATACGAGGAATCCCAAGGAAAGCGGCATTAAGTTGTGTATCAAGCGGAATTAGCAAGAGGAGAATAATGAGGTCTATAAAGGGGGGAAGAAGTAATACCTAGGAATCGAAATATGAGTAAGCCATTAAGCAAGTCAAGCATTCACTGCGGAAATCTATGTCAGGGAATTCAAGGCGTCAGCAGTCAGGATATAAAGAACGTAGTTCAAGGTCTGGGCACATTATGAGATAAAGTTACAATGGGTCATATCCTGAATAGGCTAGCTGGGAATTTATTTCCTTAATGTTTCTTGCGGGGTCCTAAGTAGAGACCCAAACAACTCGTTGAGAGCAATGTGAGCTAAGAAGTCGTTACAACATCAAATGCGTTTATGAAGGAAGGATGTCACAATGCCATAGTCGCATTGAGAAAACAGCTAGTTGAGTAAGTGGTTTATGAGAAATTAGTGAGGTATTAGTAGACCATGAACCGCGTGAATTGGAGGCAAGGATCTATAGCTCCAATTCGTTCAAGGAAAGGAAGTATAAATCCTTGTAGTAGAAGGATTACCTCAGGTGAGATGTTGAGTCATCACGAAGAACAAATTTCAAAGTCCAAAATTTTTCATAAGGAGGGAGGAAATGTGATACCTCGATTTGAATCTAGAAGTCAACCACCAACTACTAAATGAGTTGGACCACGAACCAGATTGAATCGAAATTTCATTTAATCACGCATTAGGGCCAAGTTGTGAAATAAAAAGGGCAGTGAGTCACTCAAGGTTACACGAGTGTTACAAGCTAGGTGGTGATACCAGTGACGATCAGAAGGAATTATATGAGGTATAGTGAACTATACGGGTGAGAAAAAGATACAATTGGAGTTCGTATAGCGAGAATAAATTTTTCAGGGAAGGAAGTGCAAGAAGGGTTTTAAAGGAAGATGAGTTCCGGGCAAATTTCGGGGACGAAATTTTTCCAATGGGGGAGAAATGTTACACCCCAACCTTTCCTTATGCCAAAATGACCTTTATGACCTTGATAAAACTTTCCAAATTCCAACGTAATATCGATGAGAACTAAAAATGTGAACTCTCAATTCAAACGATGTCGAGTTTTGACATAAAATGAGAGAGTTACAGACGTTAACTGAGTTTCGGACTAAACTCACCCTCTACCCAATTAATCATGAAATAAATAGAACACGCCTAGGACTAATTAACCCTAACCCTTTAGTTCCTTCATTCTTTTTGTCACTTACCCATCGAAATATTAAGAAGGAGGAAAGGGTTTCATGTAGCGACACAAAACAAATCCTGAGAGAGCAAACCTCTACGCGCCCCTTCGATCGACAGCGCTTCTTCCCTCCGTGGCACGAGAAGTGCTTCCCTTCCATACATGAGAGCTCCTTGCCAGACGACTGGGGGTAGGAAGCAATCGGAAGAAGGTTGTAAGGTGTTTCTTGGAGACGATAGGAAGGTTTCGGAAGCAGGGCACGGGAGAAAGAAAAAGAAGATTGCAGGGAGTGCGGACAAGAAAATGATGAGGATGACGCGATCGCAGAAAAGAGCAGGATGGCTGATGACCCAAAGTCGTGGGAGGGACTCGGGAACTCAACGTCGGTGGTCGTAGCTGAATCTGATGTCAAGCTCGTCAACGCGCAGACGAAAGTCAGAGTTGATCCCAACAATGGCGGTCGGGTGAAGGATGATGAGGTGGTGACGACGGGGCCACAAACTTACCCTCCGAGGCGACTAGGAGTGAGTGCGGTCTGTTGCTAGTCCCTGCACTGCGGCTGGAATAGGGATGGCAAGAGGCTCCGGGAGAGGGCGCTCGTTGATGAGGTGCCGCTCAAGGAGGAGGAGGAAGATTCGTAGGAATGGCTCTATGAGGGACTCGAGAATGGGGCGGAAGAAGAAGGCGACGGAGGTTGGAACTTGGAGATCGGCGATGGCGGAATTGAGGAGAAAATGAAAAAGGAGGATAAGCATGAGGAGTTTAGCGTGGAATCTCGGACGATGACGTGAATCAATCGGCAGAAAATAAGGGTCGTGTTGATCAATAAAGTTCGGAAAATAAGGCGAGTGTAATGGGGGTAATATCTCAGTCATATGTCTTGTAGTTTATGCTTTTACTTTCATCTATGTTAGTTAATTTTTATGACTTTGCGCGATTATGTGTGTGAGGCATCCCATCGCATACTCTAGGTGGAGGCACGCGTTTTGCTATGTATATGAATGTATGTTGTAATGGTTATCGGACGTGGTTTTCGAGAGGCATGACGAGGCGAGCAGCCGTCCCGACATGGACAAGATCTCAGGGAGCTCAGCAAGGAGTTAGAGTTAGATTTTGTTTAGTAATTTATGTTTATGATTATGAGTATAAACTGGAGGTTCAGAGTTTATGTTGTTTTATTTAGTATGGATTGAGATCGCCCAAGTGTTTAGAGTTTTTCTTTCGAAAAGGATTCAGTTGTATTTGTTTTAATGAAATTTTTGAGGTTGTTTAAATTCAGCTTCGAAGCCACGTGTATTTCGGTTTGTTTAAAAGGATCGGGTTGTTTCACATATGGTCCTGAATAAGACAAACTTATGTGAAGGTCGTTTTCAATTTCGAGTTAATGAAGGGAGCACATTTATAAAAATGGGTAGCCAAAAGCTTTGATATGATCTTGTACTTGAAGTTGCAGTAACTTATAGGACAAAATTGGCTAGCTTGTCTTCAGAACTTTACCCTGGGTACCACAACTAAATGGTTGTCATTCCAAACTTGTGGCATCTCCCTCGTCTCAAAAGACTTGTGAAACTTTCTATGCACACATCCCATTCCAATAATTCCGCAAAATTTTAGGAAGAACGTGTGATCACCTTCTTCTAAGTGTGGCTACTTATGGCAAGTGTACCTTTCGTAGAGGCAATATAGTGTCAAGCAAGGTTGTATTGCACAGAGACTATAAACTACTAGTATTGAGTTATGTTTCTTATTATTTAACCTTTCTTTTTTCCATTTCTCTTGATTAACTAAACCGACTACAAAGCAGTGAGATTCAGCAAACACAAATTGCAATTACGAAGGCAAATTCAAGTAGAGTAGGCCTTGTTCACACTTTGAACCCCCTAACTAATTCATACCTATTCAATTGAACATGCATAGACTTGATGTTATATTATTTGATCGTAGAGATTCCATAATGGGCAGTAACCCGATCTTCTCGTGTATTAACACCCTATTATTCGATTTAACCTAGATCCAATATTCTCTTTGGCCTAGATTCAATTCCCAAATGAATTGCTCTATGAATCCCTCTATTATGTTTAACCCTAATCCAGAAGTCCCTCTCCCTCCATCTTCTAGTAGTTCAAGGTCCTTTTTTATCTATGAGTGTTCTATCGCATCTATGGGGATCTTCTCTGCATACATACAAAACAAGCAAGCATACAATAGGCGTGCTTCTACCACATACTTGAAATATCATTCATAGACAAATCAAAGATCATAAACATCAAGATCCATGAAATATCAATCAAAAGAGTACCATGCAGCTAGGGGTTCATCTAATCCAAACAACAAGAGAGTATTAGTTCATGACTAATGGAGAAACTAACAAAGGAGAGGAAGAAGAACTAGTTTCCATCATGGGGGACTTGATCAGATGCTCCAAGGTGACTCCTGTAGAACTTGTGGAAAACCTCATCTTCTTCTCTCTAACTCATCTCTGGCGTATTAGGATTTGTATGGTTGAACTCCCTCGTCAATTAGGCTTAATGATGCTTAAATAGTCAAGATAGAGAGCTGCTCACGGGTAGGGTCACAATCGTGACGCTCCCCGTGAATGAAGTCTTTTCCGGATACTTTAAGTTGCACGACGTCTCTTTGGAGGGGAGATTGTCGTCATTCACAACCTAGGTCACGACCATGGGGTGTTCACGACCTGTCTCATGGTCGTGACTCTGACCGTGAATCTCTTGGCACATAATTTCTTCATCGTAAATTAAGGGAAATTGTTGTCTAATTTTCACGGTTAGGCTCACGACCATGAGTCTTGCTATGAGAGCCTTGGGAAAATCCTTCAAATGCTCTCTAGCTCCAAAATTCCGTACTTTGTGTATTTCTCGTTGTTAGAGAGTGGTATAAGATCCAGCATAACATTCTCCCAATAACTCGAGTTATTGGGTGAGGCTATGCATGGTATTTAACCACTTCCTTACACGCCTCCTCAAACAAAAACTAGTCAACTCATAAGCGCTTTCGTTTGCACATGTCATGAATACGAGAATACATGTGCTTCACAAATGGGGTCATTGGGATTCCGAACACAGGACCTCTCGGTCATAGAAGGCTCTGATACAATGTCAAGAACCAGTTGATCCCAATAACTCCAGTTGTTGGGAGAGGTTCAATCATAGATCATATACCGTTTACTAACAAACCCCCCTCAAACTCAAGCCATTCATATATGCTTGGAGTTTGCACAGGCACATGTACAGACACCATGTGCTTAACAGAAACAGATGGGGTCATCGGGATTCGAACAGAAGACTTCTCGTACTTTGTTGGTAGACGTGTATTGCATTAGATGTGCAATTGAAATTTGGATTTCCTTTTTACAAATTAACCTAGGGGTCGTTTGGATGGATCAATTTAGAAATGAGACAATTTGACAAATTGTCTCATTTTATAAACAAGGCAATTAAAACGAGTCGATTCGAATTATCTGCCCCCACCCTAGATAATTGAAATTGACTCAAAACGGATCAATTCAAAATATCTCAGGCAAATTAGTCCATCCAAATTTTTTTGCTGGCAAACAAGTCAATTTGATACGATTGTCTCAAAATAAGACAATTGCGTCAAATTGATCATTTACAATTCCTCGTCCAAACAACCCGCTAAGTATGACCACAAATACGATGATATTCCAAACGCAATAAACCTAATATGGAAGATTCAAACAAACCGTTGAATTATTGTTTGAGTCCTTCTAATTAATTAGCAGAGCGTGATTTGATTGATTATTTACTCACAGCGTGATTTGATCGATTAATTACTCACTCCTGAAACTGATCCCACCTCATACACGTACGTACAGACAGTTAGCTCTCTTGGAAGTGGAAAGTCGTATCTATCATAGGGGCCCGGCTGATCATCAATGAACGAAGAAGTACGTACTTGCGAAAGATCGGAAGAAGCCGCGTAATTGGTTTTCCGCTAGTTCGGTAGCCATAGCTAGCAAGCTGGGCTGTTAGCTCCCAACTCCCCACCTTCCACTTCCATCCCTCTCTATCTAGCTTAGCTATACCCATATACATGACAATATTAATAAAACACACATGCAAGTACATGTAACATAACTTCGACTTCTCTGTCCCTTCGTCTTCTTTCTCCATCCATATATGTTACACCACATAATTAACTTTTGTCACATGTGTTTTTAGTATCTGTCACAGTACTCGGGTATTTTTGTGAAAATGACGATAACCCCATAATAATATATGAACCTCCTGCAGCCACATCTCCATGGTTTTTACCGGAGTTCAGACTGTAAAAATAGTCTACTGTCATCGAAGCGGATATGATATATACGATGTTCATATGACTATACCATTGTCGTAGGCATAGGCGGAGGCAGCCATGTTTGGCATTGTCCCGAGACAGGGGTAAATTTTGGGAGGCACAAAAATACTCCGTATGTGTTTATACTAAGGATGAAGCACAACACCAATACAACGTATTTTGTCACTATATCACAACTCATTAATTGATTATAAATGACATTAAATTAATTTATTATACTACAAATGAAATCTCAATTGGAATAGATTTCTTTTCTTCATATGGCTATTCGATTATTTGCCAGCAATCTTGAAGCAGTCTAGTGGCAACGCAAATTCCACTAGTTTTGACGGCAAGTGTAGATTTTCAACTTTGAGCTATATCAAGAACGAACTTCAAGGTCGAATTCACGGCCAATTTGCTAATGGTTGTTTAGTGAGATCCATTGAAAAGGACTTACTTAATAGTGTAGACAATGAATGCATTTTGTGTTTCTTTCAGAGTATGAAAAATCATCATGGTTGTTTGTAAAAATACTGATTGTATTAGTCGTTATCTTTTATATGTAACAATAAATTATTTAGATATTATTAATTTAATTATATTTTTATAATCCGAAAAGAGAACAGGGGCACTTTCAAATCCTGCCTCCGCCACAGTTCGTAGGATTATGCCAGAGCGGGAGAATGATGGTAGAAATATATCATTAGAGGTATGGTGGTGCTACTCAATGGTAGATAAGATTGTCAACAATCTAAAGATTCTAACTCTTTGGATTGTTGAAAATAGATTTTAAAATGTTTATTGTTTGGTAACTGTGATTGTTAACATTCAATGAAAATAAAAAAATTATTTTTATATTAAATAACGTGTTTATCCTTAATAAAAAAATTAGAGTGATTCGAGAAATATTTAAAACTTTGTTGATAAATATATTTAATATGATAAATAAATAAAACAAAGAGAAAAAATAGGAGAAAAAAAATCTCACGTATCAAGATATAGAATCTCTCTGATTATGAGAGATTTGATATCCGTAGATTTTAGAGATTTGAAATCTCTAAAGCTCAAATCCACAATACAAAAAACAACAAAAAAAAAACATAACTTTCTACAAAATCTACGGATTCAATAAATCCACGCCCTAAATCCCATTCTCCAAATTTGTGTAAACAAAAAAAAACTTTGGTAGCCGATTATTGTTTTCGAAATTGTACGTTTAGCTTTTAAGAGAAATAAATTTTAGTGAACCAAATAAATAAATTTTAGTGAAATACATAAAATACATTTTATTTAATGAAATAAATTTTTCACAATACATCATAAATAAAAATATTTTTTATAAAAATATTTTAGTTATTTATTATTATATTTCAATAAAATTTATCTAATTGAATATGTAACAAAATAATTTTTTCACAAATCATATGTTTCATGTCCCTCACTCTCTAAATTTTTTCTCTAAATTTTCCTTCTCTCTTCAGAAATAGAGGGTCATGGTGACTTTGGATCCATTCAAGTTTCATATTATGTGGTAGTTCATATGTAATTTTCAAAATTTATAGAATATTTATATATGTTATTATCAAAATTCTTGAGGGTAGGGCCATCAAGGTTTAAGCTAACTCTACTCATGCACGTAGCATTACCACTATAATATAGACTGGAAGTATATGTCTCAATTTTATTTTTTCAAAATATATCAAAGAGAATTTTTTAAGGAACACAATTAACTTTATTTTAAAGAAATATAACTCCTTAAATTAATAGGGAAAAAAATCATACATGGTTAATAATCAACTAGACCCCTCTGTGTCAAATATATATATAGGGAGAGCTTCATACCCTTCTGCCTACTTGGTGCATGTTAATTGTTAACTCAAATTATTTTTCCATTTTTCGGCAAACATGGGAAAGAATTAAGGAGACCCTTCGTTTTCTTTTTAGTTTGCAAGTTACACATTTGTATACACATTTCCACACTCCCTCATTCTTTCACATGTGTTATTACCCCTATATATATATATATATATATATATATTCGTATCATTGAACTTTTGTTTTAGACATTTTTTTTTTTACAAAATTTTAGACCATTTTACTACACGCACATGCCTGCATTTAGTGATGGCAGATGGAGGCCGACGAGTATTTTAATATTGGACGGGTAATAACCGTGTGAATACGGGACGGGACGACCTATTCTTACTTATATATTATTTGGAAAAAAAAATTATGCTAATGTGTTTCTCGGACGTTATGAGATGGGGGTCTTTCCTTTGCCTCAGGGATGGAGCCAGGATCTCGAGATCGGGGCTGAAAATAATTTTAAAAAAATATGCAACCAATGTGAAACAAACCTGTGTGCTTTAAGACATAAGTTAAGCTTGACTACCATTAGACTTCATAACTATTACATGATAAAATTTACAGAACAAGTTCTATTTATAAAATTTGTACTAAATGCCCTTAAGGACCTAGGGCCGGGACCAATTTCGGGGGGTCGGGGCCCACCCTAGCTACAATGTAGCTTCGCCCATGCTTCGCCTATCGTATGTATCGGCTTTGGAATATTATGAATATTGGATAAAGTAACAGACCTCCATTGGAAGCCCCCTAATATTCGAAAGTCCTATGTCAGAGGACCTCCCAGCTCACCATAAGAGCCGACCCTAATCACTAGGCTAAATTAGGGGTGGGCAACGGGAAACGGGTATTTGGGTATACCCATACATGTTCCTTTTTTGAGGGGTACGGGTACCCAAATACCCGTTTTATTTATTGTGGAATGAGACTTGGAATTGTAAATGTCAACATTGGGTACCTGCGGGCAACCCGCTAATACCCGTTTAAGTAATATGGGTACCCGTTATACCCAATACACATTGGTCGAAATATGAAACTTGAAACTTCGAATGAATTTGAGAGGCGGCAGCACTCTAGAAACTTCATTTTCATGTGGGTTCTTATTGTTCAATTTCATATTCATGTCATGTGGCAATTTCATTTCCATGTTGGCAGTGTGTTGTTATTCAGTTATTGTTTCCACTAAGGCACACTAATGTCGAATGAACTTGTGGTATGTGGACAGCAGCTTGAACTTTGTTTTTACAGTAGCTTATGGGGACAATTTCACTAAGGCACTGAGGGTGCAATAGCTTGAACTTATTACTTATGGGAACAATCAGTGGCGGACCCAGAAATTTTACATAGGGGTGTCCTCTTTTAAAAAATAAATTAAATACAAATAATTCTAAAATAATTAATAAAAAATAAATAATATTTAAATAAGAAATACTTTACTCATACAGTTTGAAAAAATTCACAATGTGTTTTCATATTAAAAAATAATTGTAGAACACACTTGGGGTCTACACTATTCAAAAAAAATTGTCTCTGTATATCATATTAGACAATCATTCACGAACTGATCACATATTCAATTTCTAAACTTGTTCTTGATGTAATCCAAAGTTGAAAAGACTCTTTCAATACTTGTTGTACAACCATAAATGAATACAAATTAAGGGTAGCTTGAAATTTGTTTAATTGATAGATTTTGAAAATAATTAGAGATAGAGAATGACATTATACAATTACACAGTGTTTAAAATCGAATAACATATGAGTTGTAGCCTAATGAAAATTATGTTTATTAATAATAAAAGTGTCCTAGGTTTGAATTACCCGAACTACGATTTATATTCTCAAACTCAAACTAAAAGATGAGAGTAGGATAATCACTTTTTTAAATTTAGGGGTGTCCCCGACTATCAATTATAATTTTTTTGTCAATACGTAAATTACTACCGGGCGTTGGATAATCGTTTTCCTAAAATTTAGGGGTGTCCAGGGACACCCCTAAACATCCGTGGGTCCGCCCCTGGGGACAATTACAGTAGCTCAGACTTTGTTATTTTGTTTGAAGAGCTTATGCCTTATGGGGAAAGTATGTCAATTTGTTCCAAGTGTAATTTTATTATTTTGTTCAATGCGTAATTTTGTAATTATTCCCATGTTGAACGGGTATAAATGAGTAGTTTGGGTACTCGTTATACGTCCCGTACAGATAAACGGAAAACAGGTACCCAATTCCGTCTCGTTTCCCAGCCATAGACTAAATTGTATTAACACTAATACCAAATTAGAAAATGGTTTCATTGGGAAAAAGAAAAAAAAACAGTTAACGTCACGAAGAGACCTTACCTATATTTTACATTACATATCGTCGTTGATTTATGCTTATCCTCTATTAGGATTGATTTGAAAGGAGAAGTACAAAAACGTGTCCGCTTTAAGTTGGCCGGCTACCTCCCGGTTTGACTCTCCTCCGAGAGAAAGAAAATAATTGCTTGCTTACTTCCCAACCTCCCCTCTCCTGATCCTACGGCTACCCTTCTTCCTTTCCTGCCTATACAACAAAACAAAGTACGTGCATCATTTACCTAACTGCCCTTTGTGTCCTCTTATTTTCATACACCTCATAATTAGGGTGACAATTGACCCGAATTTATGGGTATCCAATCCGATCTAACGTGGTCAAAACATGTAATAGTATTGATGGGTTTTCGTTGGATCGGATTTTACCCGCTTTTAAATTGGCGTGTTCGGCTGGATTTAATTTTTGCCAAAATTTCCAACCCATTTTTCATCCGAGCTACACTCAAACATCAAAATAACGTCATTTTGTATTACAATGTGAGTGACCGAAAAAATAATGTATAGTTATATTCATGAACCCATAACTGGACTCAATGAGTTGAGTTTGCTTTGCTCTCAAAACCCAATATATATGACCAAATTTTTTCCAATAGGGACACCCGCTAAATTGAATTTGAATTTAGAGAAATCCGACAATATGTACTCATAATTACTATTCCACGTTCTTCGTCTTCCACCAAGACTTCAGTATATAAATGAGAAGAAAGAATTAACATCCCATCCTTATCCCCACTTGATCAGTCCCCCTAACAAAACAAAACAAAAAAACTGAAGAAAGATGGTCTCTGCCACGAGCAGGGCAGCCGTCACCGGCACCAGGCTGTCGTCGGTGGTGCCGTCATCGGTCACCGGAGAGAACAAGGACCGGCACCTCACCGGCGTCGACCTGGCCATGAAGCTCCACTACATCAGGGCGGTCTACTTTTTCGACAGCAAGGCGGTGGAGGGGCTCACCATTTACGACCTCAAGAAGCCCATGTTCCCTTTGCTCCGCCTCTACTACCCTGTCTCCGGCAGAATCCGCCGGCGGGACGACGAGGACGCTCGGCTGCAGGGGAGGCCTTTCATCAAGTGCAACGACGGCGGGGTGAGGATCGTCGAGGCCCACTGCCCCGATTGGACGGTCGAGGAGTGGCTGCGGCCGACGGCAGCGGCGGACGACGGTGGTGGTGGTAGGGATGATGATCTGTTGGCGTTTGATCAAGTTCTGGGCCCTGATTTGGGGTTTTCTCCCCTCGTTTATGTTCAGGTAAATCTTAAAATTTCTCTAATTACTTGGTTGTGAACATGTATCATTTTTCACCTACCTCAACTATTTTCTTAACACAGTTAATTGCTCCTTAGTTAATTCAAGCAAATATAACTACATCATGACAACCTACTTGTTCCATAAACTTTTCCCAACTGTTATCTTCACCACGAGTATATATAACAACGATTTAGGGTCGGAAACGAGTCGGGTTGAGTTGGGTTCTGTCAAATCTAAACTCAATTCAGCAGGTATATATGGGGAAAAACTCGGGAGAAAACCCAACTGGTTCTGAAACCTCAAATCCAACCCAATTCACCGGATATCCACGGGTTAATGGATACACATTGGTTCTGATGGACAAAAAATGCATAACACCAATCTCTCGTCAAAATAAAAGTCTAACACCAATCTGGTCATAATTGTGCAAAAATACCAATCTTGTACGTACAAGAAAACCCACAAATTATCCATACAAATGGTTCAATATTAAAGATAAAAATCCACGAACAACACGATTAATCAACGGGTTTTGAGAGTTTGAGTATGGGCGGATGTCAATGGATCGGATATACCTAAACCCGAATCGAGCCAAACCTGTTTAATATTGCAACGAGTTTTAACCCGAACCCAACCCGCAATCTGTCGATACTAGTTTACCCACTTTGACTATGCTGGGTCGGGTAGGATAGGGTACCCGTGAACAAAAAATAAAATGTTTGACATAACTGACTACTCCAACTATAATTTCAATCTAATTATCAAGTAAAGAGGTGACTTGATCCATAAATATAAACTAAGAAATTGTTTGGATGAAAGAACTTTTTTTATTATGGCAAACCTGGGATGAAAGAACTTTCAAGTGGTAGAATTGTGTTTAAATTCCATTGATCAGTGGATTAGTTCAAACATATTTATCTTTTGGAATGGACAAAATAGTAAACTTAAATGCAATCGAATTTGAAATTAATTTTTCAACCCTCCATTCTTCCCTCTCAACTCTCTCTCTCGTCTTCAGTTACTGACAAACAAAAACTAACACAGTTTGTTATCTACAACCATCAAATCCAGAGAACAACATTCCTGCAGTGATAACATCGATTTGAATTCCACAACATTTTAGATCACAGCGATTTAAATTCCGCTGATTTCAACAGCACGCCATATTTGAAGATTCCTTCACCGAAAAGACCCATGATCTCACTCAAGTAAGAAGTCAACTAATTCAATACGCCAATATTGTTAACTGTGATGGGTCAGCTGGCCCAGTGTGGTAATGAAGCGATAATTGCAACAGCTGTCCAATAATTCTAGGGCTTGGAGTTAATTAAATGATGCTATCAGCTATTCAACTAATAGTATATACTATATATAATATAATAGTAACGTTGGTTGATTTTTATTGTTAAGTATTATCGAATGGATTCAAACCTAAGATATTATGGTTTAAGTGTTTAGGGCAAGCCTTTATTAGCACTTTGAATTCATCTGTATGGTCATTAATTACAACAAGTAAACGCTCTTTCCTCCGGTCCACTCACAAACAGACAGGCAGACAGAAACAACGATCGCGATCGAGAAAATGTGCTAAAAGGATCAGGCAGGAGGCCTCCTCCAGCCAATGCCCAATAAATTGAAATATCCAGAGGATATGACAGATGGTTCATTAATGATCTTGGACATTTATCTAGGTAGGCCTCTATCTGATCTAGTGGTGGAAAACGAGACGGGAGTGAGTACCCATCCTCTTTGAAACGGGTATTCAATTTCATTTGGAGATCAAAGTTCATCCCATATCCCAAACTGTACGGGTAACGGGTACCCGTTAACCTGCACGGGACGATAACGAATACCCCAACTATCCGTTAATACCCGTTCAACATGAGAACATTTACAAAATTACACATGAAACAAAATAACAGAATTACACTTAGAAACAAAATGACATAAGCATTTAAGAAATATAGCTACTGTCTCAAGCAAAGTATAGCTACTGTCCTTCAAATTGAAAATGAAGTTTGATTGAACAACAAAATAACAAGATTAACTACTGTCTCAAGCAATCAAAGAAGAAATCTAAAGACAGCTAAATCATAATTCCTTTGTGCTCTTTCTCATTTTATTCCTAAGCAACCAACACCCTTTACTTCCTTCCTTCGGTCTCGATAATGAAATATAATAAATTCTAATGGGTAATACGGGTATCAAAACTATCCAAACGGGTATTAACGGGTAACCCGCGGGTACCCAATGTTGAGATTCTTAATTCCAAGTCTCATCCCGCAACAAATATAACGGGTGTTTGAATACCCGTAACCCTCAAAAAACGAGACGGATTTGGGTATACCCAAATACCCGTTTTCCATTGTCTACCCCTAATCTAATCTGATCTGAGCAACCGCCGCATGGACCTGTTCCTTGCGCGCACCGAAACTGTACGAACTATATGTATTGTGTAGTACGAGATTCTGTCTGTTTCTTTTTCTCTTTGAGGGAGAGGCCGATCGCGACTTGCATGCAGTGGAGTAGTATTCAATGGTAACTACTAAGTACTAACCGCATTTATTTTCTATCTAGTTTCTACCTGCCAACTTTGATGAAATGAAATCCCCTAGCTAGCTCACGGTCCTACCAGCAGCTTCTCATAACTTGAGTACGTACTTGATGAGAGCGGTCTATATATGGATGTTAGTCCTTTTTTAAACCAAATTCAAATCATGAGTTTGAAATTTTTATAATGTGTTTTAAGACAACGTGGTTCGCATTAGGTGTAGTTAGGACTGATAGTCGGTTCGATTTGGTTCGGTTATAAACGGAATCATTTAGTCGGTTCTCGGTTAACTGTAACCGCATAGTAGGTTCTCGGTTATTTTGTCGGTTAACCGGATAACCGCTAACCAAGTGATTTGGCAAGGTTATACCAAATAATTTATCTGTAACATAACCAATGAAACACCGTCTCTTTTTCCAATTGTGCATTTTGGTAGTTTTTTTTTCCTAAATACGTATGTGTTATTTCTTTAAGTTGTTATTATTGAATAAAAAAATTTAACATAGATATCAATCTATAATCAACTCAATCCAACACCATTTTACCGCCAAATTTAATTAAAGAAACTGAGAAAAATAAGAAACTCAACAAAAATTACTCAACTAATAAAGACATAAACCAACCACATTACATTACATGGAAGCTTAGATGTAAATTATTGTTGTCGAGCTATATAAGCAAGCCCAACTCTCTAATGTGCTCCTTCTAAAGCCATTTCGTGAACTTATTCACATTTGAGCCAAGTAGGCAAAGGATCTTGTAGACGTTCAAACATCCCATTATTTTTTTGTCTATGCTTGCAGCCCATCGAGACCTATTATTTGTGGCTATTACTATGAAGATGACTGTAATCGATCAGTCGGTTACTAAGCGTTTAACTGTCGGTTATTAATTAGCTAAATTTAGCTACCGAGAACCGACCGTTTATTATTTAATCGGTTATCAGTGGAATCGTTAACCACTGGTTCCGGTTCGTTTATCGGTTACACCGTTAACAAGATAACCGTTTATCAGCCCTAGATGTAGTGAGAATTCGAACACATGACCTCAAAAAACAAATCAGCTCTATTATAATGTTATAAACCAATTGGTCTCATTAGTGAGGAGAAATTCTTAAGAAGGTCATTTAGAGAATGAGATTTGAAGTATATAAATTTATAGGTACAGAATAAAGTCATTTTTTCTGGTTTTATATCATAGAAATATCAAATCTCTGCTACAAATAGAGATTCACTATCCTAATTTATTAGGAATGTCCCTCCAATTATATCTAATTAAACATTGCCAAACAATCAGCTTCTATTATTTACACGTTTGACCTTGCATGCAGTTTGGGCTTTGTATTAAATATCTTACTCGGACGCGTTTGGTTTTGCATGCAGTTTACTTGGTTCAATTGTGGCGGCCTCTCAGTGGGCCTTAGCTGGGCTCACGTGCTTGGCGATCCATTCTCGGCCTCCGCCTTCCTCAACACTTGGGCCCATCTGCTGCATGGTCACGCGACTCCTGATTCCCTCCACCAACCGGGCCTCCTTGATCCATCCCCACCACGCTTCCGGCCCAACAACAAGAAGAAACCCTCCTCTCTGAAACCGGTCGACCCGGTCGGCGACTCCTGGCGAGCTGGGTCCTGGGCCAAGACCAGGACTCACACCTTCCGCCTCACAGCTCAGCAACTAAACGACGTCGTATCGAGAGCTACCGCCGGCGCAGCCCCAGCCTCCGCCGGCAAGATCTCCCGTTTCGATGTCCTGTCGGCGATCTTATGGAAATCGGTGGCCAAGCTCGGCGAGGATTCGGCCGCTGCCGGGCCGAGGACGGTGACGATCTGCTGGAACAAAACCCCGGCGGCGGGCAGGGAGCGGGAGGTTCCGAGCAACGAAATGGCGGTGGGAACGGTCCGCGCCAATTTCGAGGCGGCGAAGTCCGAGGTGTTCGAACTGGCGGAGTTGATTGCGGAGAAGAAGGAAGGCGAGAGCGATTTGATTGAGGAAGCGATGGCGGCGGAGGGCGGCGGCGGGTTCGATTGCGTGGTGTACGGGGCGAATTTGACGTTTGTGAACCTGGGGGAAGCCAAGATCTACGAGCTGGAGATGAAGGGGCGGAAGCCGATTTTCGCGAATTGCACGATTCGGGGAGTCGGCGAGGAAGGGACGGTGCTGGTGCTTCCGGGGCCGGCCGAGGAAGGAGAGGAATCCGGGAAGGTAGTGAACGTCATACTGCCGGCGAAGCAATTGGCGGGGTTGAGGGAGGAGCTGAGGAAGAGCTGGGGAATTCTGTGAAAGTTAAAACTTAAAAGTACTGATTGAGGGGGAATTCTGTGGTGCAGTAACCGCACCGGTGCCGTCTCATTGTTCTAGCCGGTTCAAATAATATAATTCTGATTGGGAATGGTTGAAACAAGAATGTTGGGTTGATCGGGTTTAGCTAGTAAATTAATTAAAAAATTCAAAGCAAAGAACGGCAGGCTAAGGGTTGCGTTGCGTCTTGCGTGGCCTCCTTTGCTCCGTCAATTTTTTCTTGGTCCCTTGGAAAGCAAGCCGACTCCGCCGATTCTCACCGGAAATCCACCACCATATCATCGAAGTTAAGCGTCTTTGCGCCAGCCAACTATGACCACCAATATCTCGACTCTCGAGCTTCTAGTCAGTCGAATCACCACCGCTTGGAATCTCGAACCCTGACTTTCCCGTTGTCTCCCCTGTTCATCGCCAGCATCATCTCTGTCGCAGCAATCCACCCCCAACAGTCCCTGACCGGCCATGATTAGTGATGGCAACTTTGTCCATACCCTTGAGTTTCTTACTATACAACCCAATTGGGTTGGGTATGAAATCCAAATAGATGGATATGGGTAGAGATTGATGGGTTTGTACCCATACCCATTTACTTTGGGTTGAGTTGGATTTATATCAAATGGATTTGGGTTTGTACCCATGCCCAAATACAAATTACAGTTTGGTACTCAAACTTAATAGATATGCATATTTAGTACCTAAATTTACTTTTTTTTTGCATATAAGTCATCAAAATATCGATGGAAAATTACGTTTTGGTACCTAAATTTTTTTGGTCTTACATTTTGGTACTTAAACTTTTCAAGTTTTACAAATAGGTCCAATTTTTGCATGTGTAGTAAAAACACCCTCAAATAAATGGATATCCATATCCAATCCATACCCATTTAGATTATGGAAGCAATATTCATACCTTACCCAAACCCATCTATAAACCCCCAAATCCATATGCACTTCACCCATACCCAACCCATTATCAATGGGTCTACTTGGGTTAGGGTATAATTACCCATGGGTGGGTAATTTGCCATCCCTAGCCATGATCACTCAGATCTCCAACGCCATCAGTCCATATCACCACCGTCATCAGCCTTGTTGCTGGTGCACAATCTTCACCAACATCGTCTCTGTCGAGCCAATCCACCATCAACATCGCCGTTGGCGTCGATCGACCATCACCACCCAGATCCCGAATCCCCTGCAGTCGATTTCACCACTGTCATCCACCCAGTTGTCGCCGCCGATCATCCCATCATCGTCTCTGTTGTGCCAATCAACCACCGTCGTCGTTGTTGCCGCTGGTCGGCCATCCCCACCCAGATCCCGACACCCTCGAAATCACCATCATCATCAAGGCTCCTCCCCTCTCTAGAATTCTTTTCGGTGGATTTTTGGAGACACGACTTTGCGATGGCAGATTATATGAATTGTGTGATCAGTTTGAGGCGAAGAAGATGAACTTTATTAGTGAAACAACCAATTCTATCGGCGGTGTTAACGTCCACATTCCTGCCGGCGGTCAAGAGAGCACGCATGTAATAGACATATAAATAATTATATAAAGGATTTAAATACAAGTAGGTTCAACCAAACAATAGGTTCAACTTAATCTAATTAAATTGTGGTTATTAATCAATCGTCCTCATTTAATACATTAAATCCATCGGCTGAAATGGTGGCGGCACTAATGCCGCGCCTGCACCACAGAAAGCGCCTTGATTGAGTAGTGATACCAACTACAAAGAAAGAAGTTGACCTTCCTACCAAAAAGAAAAAGGAAGTTGACCGGACAAGTTTTATTGTTCTACTATTGAAATTTTTTATTTTTAGTTTTAAGTAAACGTTTATGTGGAAAATGGCGGGGATTAAGGCCCAATTTGTTTTTTGATAAGGTGATTAAGGCCAATTTTGTTAGAAGCAAATCTAACGAGGCTGCCTTTTCACTTTCACTCAATGGCTCATCTCGTGTAATTGAGATAGTGAGGATTGAGGAAGTCCAGATAGTAAGATCATCTATTTTTCTTATATCATATAGGTTCGTTTGGTTTTAGTGATAGTTTAGTGGGATTGTTATAATAGGTGTATTGTCGACAATACATCGGTTTTCTAGGTTTTTCCTGCAACATCGCATGCATTGTTTTTTTTTTTTTTTTTTTACAAAAAATGAGTGATATTACTATCTCATGTAAAACTTGAGATTGTTGAGATAGTTTGGTGGGTATTGTTTGATTCTTTTTTTGTTCCAATTATATTCCTAGTTATTTATCTATATTTCCAAAATATGCTTAAACTTTTATTATCTAATACGCTCTCATTTTTTCGGGAATACCCATGCTCAGTTCCCTCCATTTTTTTGTGAATGTCTCTACCACCTGCTCAATTTAACACCCTCTTCCTTCAAAATTTTGTCATTGGTCTAGCCTCCTCAGTCTCGTCGTCGGACTAATATCTACAACTAATGTTTGTATCCTCAAGTAGAATACATGTGTCTATCTCTATGATTTAAAGAGGGAAAGAATTACTACAAATCGTTATTCGTCTATAACCCATAAAAACAAGGGTAAAATAGATATTTCATACAAAAAAGAAATACAATTTTTTAAATGCTAAAACAACTATCACCAAAACCATACGATGTAAACTACATTACATCATTTTCCCTAATTGCATGTATATTACAATGCATGCATTGACAACAATTGCATAATGATTCTAACTTATTAACAATCACGTAATAAAGCTATTCGGATTTGAAGTAAAAAAAAAAAAACAAATAGGGAAGAAGTATTTGTTTGAGTTACTCTCTTGGGGCTATTGAGTTTGATGTAAAAATTTGGGGTGGGCAACGGTTGGGTTTTGGTATTAAACTGACTCATTCGCTTACTAACAAGTTGGTGTAATTGTGATCCGCAATTCACTCACACACTATATTAGATTGAGTTGGGTTGGGTGGGTGGCAAATGGATGTGGTTGGGTTGTGGGTTAACTCACAAATGCAATTCTTCAACTAGTTATTATGCAAGTTGACTCACATTTATAATAAACTCATCACAAATTAGTAAGGCTGCATCAATTTATACACCTCCTGCTAATTTGAATTCTATAGAGATGTCTAGTACTTGTATAAAATTTCTCATTACTTCATCAACCAATTGTGTAGAGAAACTTCAGGGGTTTTTTTTTGCGACTTAGATAAAAATGTATAGTTTATAATTTTCATATCAGTATCTAATGGACATTACACCGCATAGTGACCAATAGAAGTAGCACACAAATATTCTTTATTTTTTACTTTTAGAAGTCGATAGTTAGTGTGTAGTGTCGTCATTCCCCCTACGTTGCTTGCCTTCTATTGTTGACACTTCCCCTCTCAACCATTGTGTTGTCGTCGCTCCCCCTAAGTTGCTTGCCTCACGCTACGTTCTTTGTTTCTACATCGAAGTGTGGGCTTCTTTTGTTAGGGAAGTTGCCACCTAATTCGACCCAAGGGGTTATCACCACCGTCTGCGTGTTACTCACTCTTTTCCACCTCGATTTAACTCTGGTATGCTAAGTCTGGCATACCACTTTTCCCTTCAAACCAGTTTTCAACTTCTCTCTCCTTCTTTACGCTCTCATTTTGCTCTCGCTCTGTTCGGTGGTTCTGGGTAGTTTCTGCAACTTTGGTATTGAGTTCACTCTTCTCTGTAACCTTGGTGGTTCATGCAAGGTGGATGTTGCCCTCCGGCTGCCATTGATGCATGCATAAGCTGCAAAATTGCCTGGTGATACTCGAGTGTACAACTACTCCACACTGTGGGTTGATCAAACTGTGAGTTTGTGCAAATTTCTAGTACCTGTTTTGCGTTGGGGTTTTTTTCATCCCTTCATCTTTTCATTGATGGTTTTGGCCCTTGCTTCCAGGGTACCTTCATTCACAGGGTTTCACCATCAGTAATGGCTAATGGCATCTGTACGAATTTGTCTGTTGGGAAGGTGTATGTCATTCGGTCATTTGGCCTCGACAATCCACCAAACCAATATCGGGCGTGTTCTTTCAACCTAGCGCTCAGCCTCACGCCTTCGACTTCGACTTCTTTTAAGGAGTGCACCCTTGATGACTTGATATTTGCACATGTTTTTTCCTTTGTTTCTTGATCGTTTAAGCTTGCATTATCGCTTCTTTGGCCTATTTTATGCTATGTTTTGTTCCTTTGTCACATTTCATGTCCTAGCACATAAAGTGAAGTGTAGGTGCAAGTTTCAAGTCAATTGGAGATCAAATGGCGACTCGGGGGAAGAAACTCGGGTATGACTTGAAGAAGAATGGATTTCTACCTCAGTTTGTGACCATAGAATCATGTAAGCTTGTCATGAGATCAAATGGCGACTCAGCGCCATTGTCGGGATGTTCGATTATGTATGCGTGTGAATGTTTGGCTGTATGTGTGTGCTTGGAGCCTAGTCCACTGTCCAAATTTCGATTTGAGGGCTCCAAGTACGTGTTCCTTGCATTTGCCTGCTCAGTATGCTTTGAATTGACAGTCTCTATAGTAATGTAACACTATGGAGGATGTTGATTTATTTAAGAAGTCTCCTTTCTTCTTCATATTGTGTTGGTTGATTTTGTGAATTAGTGATCTTAGGACCCTTGAATTGTGTGGTGTTGTGGACTCTCTACGTGTCATGGACTCCTGTATCATGTTTTGAAATAAAAGGTGCTAAAAAATGTGCTTTAAAATAACGTCTCCCGTGCGAATAGCGCGAAAGTGTGTAAGGGGAGACGGGAATCCGTTCCCAATTTCCACCTACTACCTCTAGCCTCCTTACATTTCTTTCCCCTGCACGAGGCTCGAGACATCCGCTCCTAGCATGGCCGGTAAGAGCCGGGCTATCGCAAAACCTCTGCTAGGTGGGAGCCCCCATTTTCTGAAAAACAGGTTGGAACCCTTGAAAAGAAAAAAATACAGAAAAACAAGAAAAAAGAAAGAAAGAAAAGGGGTTCCAACCATCTTCAAGAAGAAAATAGAGCACCTTAAAAATGTGAGTCCATCATCTTTTATTTTTGAGAGTCCATTCGTCCACGATTCATTTGTCCTCTGGTCACTATTTGCCATGATGCCGACTCGAGACTAGCGTTCTCGCCGGAGAAGCTATGAGATGACTTGTGTGTCGGTTGACCTCGTAAGCTGCTAAATGATCTAGAAAATCCTCTATCAACGATCGAGGGTGCATGTTGCTATAGAGGTCTGGAGAGATGCATTGGTTTGAGTTAGGTTTGCTTGGGGACAAGCAAACGGTTAATTGTGGGGGGATTTGATGACTTGATATTTGCACATGTTTTCCCCTTTGTTTCTTGATCGTTTAAGCTTGCACTATCACTTCTTTGGCCTATTTTACGCTAGGTTTTGTTCCTTTGTCACATTTCAGGTCCTAGCACATAAAGTGAAGTGTAGACGCAAGTTTCAAGTCAATTGGAGATCAATTGGCGACTCGGGGAAGAAACTCAGGTATGACTTGAAGAAGAATGGATTTCTACCTCAGTTTGTGACCATAGAATCATGTAAGCTTGTCATGAGAAGAAAGAGGACGTAGGTCTCATTCTTCTACCTTTTCTCGGAAGTCTATGACTATTCATAGCAATTAACTTGACACCTACGAGCGTCTGGGATCAAACGACACCTGATTTGGAGTCCGAACGAGGGAGAAACGAAGAATCAAAGATAGGGGACCCGGAAACTGCAAAAATACCCGACCGGGTATTTTGACCATCTGATAGGGTATTTTTGACAGCATCAAAAGTCCCGTCGATCCTGAAACAAAAATACCCGGCAGGGTACCCAAAATACCCGACCGGGTCGCGAACGCAGGCTGTTAAAAGCCTGTTTTGTGCGTCTTTGGAGGGGGGAGCTGGGTTTTGGATCCCAAACACCCAAGGGACGAACCAAAGAGAGATAAGGCAATTTGAGGGCATTCTTGGAGTGAAATTGGAGGATTTCTTCGTCTTGGAAGCTCGAGGAACAAGCGCGAACTTGAAGACTGATCATTTGAATATTCTTACTGCAGTCTCTCTCTTCTCTATGGAGTAACTTCCCTTCACTTAGGTTTTGAGGAACCCTAGCTATGTTTGTTTGATTGGATGATTGTATGAGTACTCCTACTTGATAATATTGAGTTCATATTCAATCTATGCATGTTTTCATGATTCAATTATGCTTTAGTCGAGATTATTGATTCTGCTTTGATCCTATGAGAGAGAATACCTGATTAGGTCAATAGAGCACCATAGATTGATAGTATTGGATCAATTTCTTTAGTCGAGGGTTGATTCACTGCTTTGTATCGATTGAGAACCTCTTTCGATAGAGGGAGTCTAGTTCAGAACGCATTGATCAGTTGTTGTAGAGAAGGATACGTCCCTCTAGGAAATCGACTCAAGAGGGCCTTGATCCTTTAGTCGATATTAAAGGTCTAGTCTATGATTCTCCGCATTGTGAATGAAAGTGAAACAAGTTAGAAATCATCAATCATTAATCTGGCTAGTGGCAAGGGGAATCATACCTAAGTGAGTTCCCAACCTGTAATTAGATTAACTTTAACTGTAGTTTGTTAGAGTAGTTTTAGTTCTTCCACTTAATCTGGTTTGCTAGATAATGAACTGAAGCTGAGTAATAGTAACTCTAGAGACCCTTGGATTCGATATTTATTACTTGAGCCACTATACTGCAGTCCCTTTCATTGGTTACACTTGGCCATTGTTAGGAGTTGTGTCATAGCGAGTCAACCCTTCCAGCTAAAGTTTTCCCAACAGACTCTTACGAGTTCTTCCCCATCTCTCAGTTCCTATCGACGTATCGCGTGCTGGTGACCATAGGGTGTTGACAGGTGTGTAGTTTGTTTTATTTTCCTTTCCCTATTTACATCAGCTGGGAAACTTGAGGGGACTCTTTGTTTGTCGTGTTTGTAGATGTGGTTGGGCGTCTGCATTCTATCAGTGGGATACCGCATAAGAAAACAAACAATAGTCCAACAGTTAAGCAGACGGTTGTCATAGCGGACGAAAGGTGCCTTTTTTATTGGGGGTTGTTGCATTACTTTGTGTGGTTGAAGGTTGTCTAACTTTCTTTGCATGTCGTTTGGTAGTGGGGTGAGGCAACAATTACGCTTTGGGATGAGTTCTCGGGAATCTTGGAACATGTTGCTCTGAATCAAGAAGATTGTATTGAACCTGTTATCTTGGCATTTGGTGGCCTTTTGGTCAACAAATTGGGGAGTGTGTCGTCTTATGCTTCATGGTTGTTTTTTGTGTTGTTTGCTAGTGGAAAATGCTTACTCAGCTACTCTGCAGGTTCTTGTGTGTTGTCCAGTTCAACTGCTACATGCATAGCTGTTAATCCGCAGTCCCAAAGGCCTATCATCTTGCATCTAGGTTCACCAATCACTAGCTTTCCAAGTTACTTATCAGACAATTATGGTTTTCACCAGCAATTGGAGTTCTAAGTATGTTTACTTACATTATGGACAGGTTTACTAAGAAGCGTGAGGTTGTTGCTTCCTTGCCCATTGAATTTGCTAACAGTCGTAGATGCGGCAGCTGATGCAGATCGTCGTACAAGGACTCTTGAACAGTTGGTTGTTTTGTCTCACACCAGCAACTCACTGTTCTGTTTGTTGTTTCTGCTCATTTTTTCTCCATTGGTTTTTAGTTCTCCTTTCTTCTATGCTTAATTGACTGCCACTTTATTGGCAGGAAGAGAGGTATCGATGTGGTGGAGTCATTGTCAATGTCGAATCGAATATGCCATGGTACTACAATTCGTGCAGGCTTTGTTCAAGGGTTGTTTCAAAGCGCCGTGATAGCACATTTTGGTGCTTGAAGGATTGGCAATTGTAGGAAGATCAGATCCGCATTAAATATGCATTGAAACACCATTTGTTAACTATATTATTTCCCAGTCCTATACAAAATTTTATGCTTGATTGTACTTCGTTGATATTTTGCTTCATTCTTTGTATCTACAAGATCCAATTTACATTGAAAAATGACACTTCTGAAGCCCGATTCATTGCCATGGGTGGGTGTGGACATGCGTTGGTCAATGTTTCAGCAACTTACTTGGCACAACGATTTTCCTTTCGCCCAGGACAATTGTCGCCACAGCTCAACCAGCTTTGTGGCCAGTATGTTAAGATTGACTGCAGGATGTCACTCCCTAGCCCGATGGCTTTTCTTCAGGGGAATTTCGGGTTGGTCAGGTTTTGCTGCTTGATGATCCTCAGGTTGTTGGTGACATGCTTGAGTATTGACCTCAACTTACATTGCCTGCTGCTGTGCAGCCATTTCCAACGTCTGCTCATGCAACTACATTCCAAGTATCGCCACCTCCCGCTGCATGTGGATCATTGGCCTCTGGAAGGTGTGCTTTTGTTAATGCGCTTATTCGTTTGTTGTTTCTGTTGATATGCTCTTGGTGTATTTTGTTGCCTAATTATTGGTCGTGCTCTGTAGATTTTCACGTGCTGAGAAAGGGAAAGAAAAAGTTTCTGATGCTCCATTGATTGATTGCCCAACGACTGCGTTCTGTAATGATCATGATTCAATCGAGCCAACAAGGTTGGCCCACTGTTGTTTTCCAAAATTTTGCCTATAGTTTTATGCAACTGCCTTCTATGCAAATTCTTGAATTTTTGTTGTTCTTATGTTTCCAACATTCGTTTGCAAGGTGTCCACCCTGGTTTACCTCAAACTGTTAGGAGAGGACCTCCTCCTTAGCCTTTGCTAAATGTCATGTCTCCCCATAATGCATTGCCTCAAGAACGTGAGAAAATTGGTGCGGGTGATTCTTCGCAGAAAATTGGTGCGTCTGTCTCCAATTTTTCTTAGGGGTTTGTTACAAGTTCAGTGGCAATGCAATCTTCTGGGAGTGGACTATACTGAGTATCGTCTGCTTTCAAAGGAATTAAAATTTTCTACGTGATTCATGCTTATTTGATTTTTATGCTCCTGTTTCTTTCCCCTGTAGGTGCTGGGGGTGTTTTGTCTCGCAGACCAGTGTTGTGTGTGATATATGTGTGCCATGGAAGATTTTGGTGCTTTTTACCCATCAACTATGGGATAAATTGGGGAGTGCTTTGTTCAACATGTCGTGTGGTGCTCTAGGAAAGACTGATGTAGATATGGAGGCTGAACGTATCCAATACATGTCAGAGAACCAGCAGTAGTTCGGTTGGGGGTTCATTTGGATGGTTAGAAATGTTTTGGGGAAATCCTAACGTTGGAAAGACACATCTGACAGAATGGTTTGCACTAAACCACAGAGATCCAGAGACAAGGTTGCTGACCTATTCGCAAATACCAAACAAGTACACATGGCTCTCCGATTGTAAGGAGTGGAGTCCATGCAAGAAAGGCTTCACAATTGGGAGGATAGCCTATGTTCCACCAGGATGTGGCGATGTTTTTTTTTTTTGGGTTATAGGTATAATATGCCCCTCTACTATGACGTTTTATCAAACATGCCCCTATACTATTTTTTACATCAAATATGCCCCTGTACTTTGAAAAATTATCAAACATGCCCTTCTGTTAAAATTTCCATAGAAAAAATCATCAATCATGGTTGAACCGATATTTAGACGACCTGACATCAGCAAATGGGAGGAAAAATATCAGTTTTGTCCCCTGTTTTATTTCTTTGGGTCTTTTCAAAGTCAAATTATTTGAATGATTTGATTATACAAAAGAACCAAAAAAATTCTATAGTGAAATCTTCAGGGATATTTTAGTCATTTGTGTCGCCCAAACTAAAGTTCGGCCTTGGTTAACTGTTTTTGGATGAAAATTTTAACAAAAGAGCATGTTTGATCATTTTTACAAAGTACAGGGGCATGTTTGATGTAAAAAATAATAGATGGGCATGTTTGATAAAACGTCATAGTAGAGGATCATATTGACAAAGGTTCGTGGAGCACTAAGTTACACTCATTTGAGAACTGTCGATGGCGAGGTTTGACAGACTTAGAGAAGGCCTTCCAAAGGTTAGGACTTCTATATGACTCTTCAGAATGAATAAAAGTCTTGAATGACATTTCTGCCTTAAGTATGCCAAGAATAATTCGAAACACCTTCGTTTCAATGTTGATGTTCTTCCAAATTCCTTGCACATTGACATTGGTTACTTCTGCTTGGCGCTCTATGACAAACGACTATGCTTACAATGCAGCCAATAACTTGCGAAGCAACGATCATGCACCAACCAATGAAAGACTACAAAATTGGGTTCTACACCAGTTACAAAAGCTACTGAGCTCACATTCATCTTCTATCCATGATTTCAATCTTCCTCTTTCCACTGATGTTGTTGACGATGATGGAACAAATCTTTTGATTAATGATCATCTAGCCTTTAACACAGACGAACAACAACAATTGGCATCCTCTATGCTGCATTCTCTCAACGAAAAACAGTTCCATGCTTACACAGTAGTTATCAGCTTAGTCCACAACAACATTAGAACTTTCTTTTTCTTATATGGTCATGGTGGCACAGGAAAAACATTTGTGTATAACGCAATTACTGCAAGGCTGAGAAGTTTGGGAAAATTGTTATTTTGGTTGCTTCATCTGGAATTGCTGCAACCCTGTTGCCTAATGCAACCACAACACATTCCAGATTCAAAATTCCCCTCATCTTAGACGTGACATCAACATGCCCAATTAAACACGGAACATACTTGGATGAACTTGTAGCACTTGCTTCTCTCATAATATGGGTTGAAGAGCCGATGACACACCGTCGAGCTTTTGAGGTAGTGGACCATACTTTGTGCGACATTATGGGTGTGTCATTAAATGGAACAAAGTACAAGCCATTTGGTGGGAAAACCATTCTTTTGGTGGAGATTTTCAGCAAATTCTTCCAGTCATAACTGAAGCTTGCCGTGAGCAAATAGTCGATGGGTCATTGACAAGATCAGTTCTGTGGAGTTCTTTTAGACTCATGCATTTGTCTGCAAACAGGAGAATAGCAGGTTCTTTTCCTAATGAAAGGCAACAAATGCATGGTTACACATTTTCAGAATGGGTCCTAGCTTTGGGAAATAACCAACTTAAAACATAGTCTTTCAAGGAAGATTCCCCAACTAATTGGATTCAGATACCTGAGCTATTTATCATACAACATGAAGGCAATCACATTGAAGTGATTGCAAACAATATATATGAGTCATTTGACAGCAACTATGGCCACTCAACATACCTTAAAAATAGGGCGATCATTGCACCAAGGAATGCAACCGCGTCTCAAATTAATGATTATATGGTGCAAAGGGTTCCTGGTAATTCGAAGACATACTATAGGTCAGATTCATTGTTACACTCAACAGACACATCATCTACATATGATGAATGCTACCCGACTGAGTTTCTCAACACACTTACATTCAATTGGGTACGAAACCAGGAACTTACCTTGAAGACAAAAACTCCAGTCATGCTGTTGCGGAACCTAAACCTTGCTCTTGGCCTTTGCAATGGTACAAGGATTATGGTTACAATGTTGGGTGACAACTTCATAAAGGGCAACATCATGGGAGGTTCTTATGACACTAACGAGGTCATAATTCCAAGAAGTGTTCTCAACGTCGAGAACTCCAAGTGGCCGTTTATCCTCAAGAGGCATCAAGTTCCAGTTCGCAAGTGTTATGCAATGACCATAATAAAAGCCAAGGACAGACGCTTGACAGAGTCGGAATCTATTTGTCAGAACCAGTATTTAGCCATGGTAAGCTATATGTGGGGGTTTCAAGAGTTGAGATAAGCAGCAGATTTGACGATGTTGACACACAATCCTCCAAAAATTCCAGACAACTATACAAGAAATATAGTGTTCGTTGAGGCATTTGATGATATCCTCACTAGCTAATCATACGTAGTATGCTTCTGCGCCAACGCTACATACCATGAAGGTACTTCTCCATACTACTAATGATCATTTTTATTGAACTTATGCAACCCACTACCATATGCGACTAAACTTTAATGATTTTTTTGGCAGATCTATAAGCTGCAACTCCCACAACACAACTTAAGACTGATTTAAGCATTTCTTTTTTGGTCTCTATCAGAACCCCAGATCGTTGCAACATATTGGTTGGAGTTATTACGATTCATAGCTTCTACAATATGTGACACTTTATGTAGCTTTGCTTTTGCTGTTAAATACAATTAATCATCTTCAATCCAATATAAAAAAATGTTTGTGTTTCGTGTTTCAGACAGAAAGGTTGCTCAATTCCATTATAGATTTGGTGTCCTAGGCCTATTTTCGTGGGCCTAGATTGCTATGTTTAAAGCCCAGAAACATTTATTTGCATACAAGTTGTTGGCTGAAGAAAAGAGATACACAGAAAATACACTGTTTATATAGGGCCCATTTAAATTGGCCAAGGACAACCTCCGAGGCCACATTCGGAGGGCCTTTTGTAAACCCTATCCTGGCCATACAATCTAAAATTCCTTTCCACATTCCCGCTCACAGCCGCGCCCAATAATCCACCTCTCTGTCCGTCGGCCAAACCCTGGATCGTGCATGAATGGTGATTGTTGGCCCTTAGAACAACAACCTACCGATTAAACCCGACCCAAATGGTGTTTTAGGCCTATATAGAAAATCCCGTGGTGAGCCCACCCTTTACTGACTCTCTAATCGAAACTCCCCTTTATAACCCTACCATCCCTCACTAGCCAGAGCCGCCGTCCACACCCTCATCAATCCATCTCCGCCGCGGAAGCCCCCACCACTCAGACTACCAGACAGTCTTTAACACAAAGGTAAATCCACATCTCCTTCTTCTTCGCCTTTCTTACAGCTTAAAAGTTACTGTTGATCGGTCATTGTGTTGCTCACCTAGAGACCCCACCTAACATGGAGGGTTTGCACAAAAACCGCCAGTCCACAGAGGGCGATCACATGGTCCCCACCAATACCCAAGGTAAATACCTACTTCTGTTCGACAATCCTGCCACGTTTCTCGATTCCTCTGCGAAACATAGAAAATTGCCTTGCCCATTTTGCTTTTGCCTTTATTGTCTTCCAGATCCAATTGAAACTTGCATGCCATTTCGGGGTTTGCGTTTGGGCACCAACAATCTCACTGTGATAGCTTGCCCTGTGAGTACATGGCTCGAGTTCCGTCAAGCACCCAAATTGAAAGATGTGACCATGCACATGATTTGGCTAGATAAGAAGGTTTGTTTACATGCCAATTAACATATTACATTATCCTTTTATGACTTTTAAGGCAGTGCGTTGTAACACAAATACAAAAATGGCATGGTATTCTCGCATATTATTTCCAGCTGAATACTATTGGCCCATTTGAACTGCCTCTCACTGCTACTGCACCACCTGAGTAATCGGGTGTTGTTCTTGCAGGCACGATTGATTGAATTTATGGTTGAGGAGAAAGACATCAGCGAGGTTTCTCGAAAAATCAAAGACGACCACCTTTATCAATTTGATTCAGTTGTTGTTGTGCCAGCGAGAGAAAACCCAAGGATTGTTGCGGGAGAGTTATGCTTGCACATAACTCCCAAGGAGGTTGTTTCCAACGTTGAAGAAGACCCTAATAGCCCAGGCTTCACTATTGGCTGGAACATTGGGATGGCTTTTTCAATAGTGCCACTTGATACAGATATCATTGACTACCATGTAGGTACTTCTTACTAATTCTCCTTACCACACTAACAAAAAAAACTTGAACCTTAAAATTAAGAGTTGTGTGAACTACAGACAACACTGTATGCATTAGGCGTCTGAGGATACCCACAATGATTCGAGCGTGCAAGATGTGAGGTACATTTCTAAAAATGGTTCATTCATTTTTTATTTCTATGGATCCACGACCTAAAATGTTTGTGCCTGCAAACAGTGGAGCTAAGGCTACTGTCCGTTACCGAGGCTGCGATATCTTGAAGTTCTGAGAAGATGAACCTACAGCTGAGGTTCACTTGCCTTTGATTGTCACAATCACATCTGTGATTCGAGTGCCTCCCCCAGCCAGCCAGAAATACAAATACCGATTTGAGTCCACTGCTGCCAGTAATCTCGTGATAGGTTCCTACACTAATGGCACACGAATTTTCAGATGCGGCTTATCTAACCCTATGTCCATCCTTCTTGACTACTTTCCCCTTTTCCCAACTTCAATGAAGACAAAACAATGTGCATGTATGCTTATTTAGTTTGCACAAACTTTTGGACTTTTAACCAGGTGATTGTGTGCCTCCCTTTTGCATTTTTTCCATATCAAGGTACCATCCTCCGTATATTCCATGCGCTGCTATTGTAATCATCAATGTCATCGTTGTTGGGTCGGCAATGATAATGCTTATTGTTGGTTGGAAAACTACACAGTTCTACATAACCATCACCACTAATGACACAAATCAAACGTACCCCGTGGCAGAGCGCGGGCTAATTCTTAGTTTTCCATGTAAAGATAGGGTGTTGGTAATTCGAGTGACCCGCAACCCACTTAATAAGTGCGAATATGAGGTTTGTTGATCTACAATCCACTCATATCAATCACCCATCTATTGCGAGTTGAAATATTTGCGGGCGGGTCGATGTCAAGCAGTGGATTACCCCACCCACAAGACCACCCCTAGAAAAAATCCTATGGTATTTCCTAATGGTACTTGCTTGGAAGATAAACCAAGAAAGTAGAGGTGTGTTTCTTTATTGGGTAAATACAATATATTAGCCATAACTATTAAGCAGCGGGGGAATTATAGCCATAACTATCGAAATACAAATTATTAGCCAACCGTTAAGTGTTCGTTAACACTTCTGTCAGTAATGATAACTAAGTTTTTACGATGTTGAGTTGGCTCCCACGTGGCAGTCATCATATCATATTTTTTACGAAGCTGGCACGACCTTCTTCGTTAAAAATATGAAAACAGTAACGGGCTGTTAGCCAAATCTTGACTCGCAACGATAGTTATGGCTAATAATTTATATTTCGATAGTTGTGGCTATAATTTTCCGCTGCTTAATAGTTGTGGCTAATATATTGTATTTACCCTTCTTTATTTATCCCAATTTATAATGATGATTGTACTGGAGATAAATATGTCCCCCAAGTAATATGCAAGTCTAAATCATTCCAAAAATCCAAAAAATTCAGAACGAAAGTACAAAGTCGGCTTTACAAACGTACTTAAGAAATCCGATCTGCAAGGTGCAAAATATATCCATCAAAATTTTTCTAACTATCCATGAGCTTATGACATTGTGTCACAAAACTTGAATCCCACCATAGAATTAATGTTGTGTCTAGGATAAGGGCATAAGGCTACTGTAGTAGGAACTATGAATTAAAAAATGGAATTTATGTAGTTAAAATAACGCTGAACTTTGACGAACCCACCTAAGAATAAAAACCCATAACTAGTAGCCTTGAGGCTGAGTAGTTGGTCGTGACTCGTGAGACATTTTTTTTTATGTTCAAATAATTTGTTTGTATCCAATAGCATGACACCCATGAAAATGTCTTCCAATACGATAGTATAGAACATAACTATATTTGATATAAATTACTTAGGTAAATTGCAAGGTTAGTCATGGGAATTACTAAAAACGTTCACGTTTAGTCACTAAAATATTTAATTCCCTTCGTGGTCACTAAAATTAGTTAAATATTTCATGTTAGGTTACTTTCCGTCAAACTCCGTTAACTTTGGCTGATGTGGCAGTCAACTCTCAAAGTTAACCGTTAAATGTGTGCTCGGGATCAATTGTACACATTTTACCCCCCAGTTTCCTTGGTCGTTTGAGGCATTTTTACTCTGTGAGGTTTGGTTTTACGCTCTGTTATGAAAACCAGGTAGGAACGCCCGGTCAGACCGATAAAAACCGGACCGGAGCTCAAGTCCAGTCCCGAAAGCAAAAAAAGGGCAAGGCTGGAAAAATTTAAATGTCGTATACCTTTTTGCCTCTCTTTCAATTAATTATTAATAAAAAGTAAACTAGGTAGCAGGAAAATAAAAAGGGACATTTTTGCTTTCATTGGACTCAAGCCAGTTCACGGTCGTAAGACCGTGAACCCAAGCCGTAGAATGTGAACTAAATTATTGAGACAACGCGTTTTGGCCTAGGATCACGATCCACGCCTTGAGTTCACGGTCGTGAACTGGGACCGTGATGTGCGCTCGACCTAGGTATAAAAAGGGTTTAAGCTGAAAGAGAAAAGAGAGAGACCTAGTGTGAGAAACTTCTTCTTCTTCAAATTTCTAGAGTGAGAAAGTGATGAACCAAAGGAGAGAAGAAGCTAGAGTTTCATCTTCACGCAAGGTTTTGGGAATTCTTTCCCCAAAGGAGGATCTCTTCAACACAAGGAGCAAAACTAGCATCTCCATGATGGTTTTCTTTCTTCTCTCTTGTGTTTTTCCTGCTCCTAACATGGAGTAGTCTCTCATTTCACTTGAGTGTTTGTAAACCCTAGCTATAATTATGTGAATGTTTGTATGAATTGAATGATTTGTGTGTGGATGTGTTTTAATATGAATTTGGAGGTAGTATAATGGAAGATTGTGTTGTGTGTTTGCCTATCAATCTAATTGTCATTCTAACCTAGGTAGCGAGAAAACCCACTTTCTTTGAAAGAGGCTTGTAAAGCTGGGTTTCTTAGGCAAATCTTGTCTCCTATCTAGGTTAATGTAGGGCAACCCTCTTTGTTCGTATTAGCATCTAGGTTTAGTTGTAATTTGGCCGTCCAAACTCCGATTCGAGGGTAAAGTCTTGGCAACCCTTAGTCAAAAGGTCAAGAGAGCTACTTTGGTGGCTTGAATCTAATTTTTTTTCTTCTATCTTTCTCCTGCCCCCAACGTTGTGATATCCCTCCCTACATCGCCTGCGAAATCAACGGGAGACTTGTATAACCCATAAACAAGATTAGATTTCACATTTCCTAGATCCATCGGCCTCTTGATTACCTTGTTATAATCGAATAACCGCATTCCCACCACATCGACCAACTAGTTGAACCACACCGTAGATTTGTGCTTCTTCACCTTACGTCCTTAACCAAGATTTGCCTATACCTTCTCATCATGCTCACCAGTACCTTATCATGTACCAAATTGTCATTCCAAATCATGTGTCGACAGGGATCTAGGTTTCGAACCCGGAACCAGAATTGGAAAATTCTTCTTGGATTTTGGCCCTTTCGAGGCGCGATTCTGTTGGTTACCCTTCATCCGGTTGCAATCCTGTTCGTAAATTCGGGCACAGGCAATGCGGTGGATGTGAATTAGAAAACTAGAAACTCGGGTAAACGAGTCGATATTCAAAATTCAGTCAGTCTAACCTCGTTCTCACGGTGCAGACCTGTTCGAGCTCCGATTGAAGGCGCTTCTTCAACCCTTTCAATTCCAACCCTGAGTGTGCATCGGATTGAATGTCACGTAACCACGTGGTACGACTCCTTCACTTCGTCGCCGGGAGCCATCGTCCACTTCGGCGGACGAACATTGGGTGTCGGTCGGGAAGGAGGTAACATTCTGCCGACGCGGTGATCACCTGACGGATCTGGCTTGAATCGGGCTTGGGTTCTGTTGGAAATGTATATGAATAGCTTTGAAAGCTATAGTCTCTAGTGGAAAAACTACCACATTGGTAGTTTTACTTGGTGAAATGTGTATAAAGATAGGAGCCTCTCTCCTAAGGGCATGCCCCTTGGGGTGACCCACTTTTGTGGGAGAGGGAGGACCTAATGGACCACCACACACACGCGCGCGCGCGCCGTCCGTCCGACCGACCGGTTGGTTGGTTGGTTGGTTGAGACTATATATATATTTTTGGAGAAATTCCAAACGAAATTATTTATCTAATAATTAATTATTAATCGGTCATTTTTGAGGAATATTCTAAGGATAATCGACTAAAACGGAATATTCGAAGGATAATCCCTCCGGGTTTATCTTAACCGCCTTAATTAATCCGACTTATTCCCCAAGCAAGAGGGTATATTCCTAGGGGTTCGGCTCCTATAAATAGCCGCCTCCCCAGCCCCTCTAAACACATCACAACGAGCAAAAACACAATAGAGAGAGTGTTTAGAGAGCTGTTTTATCCTGGAGACGACCGGTTGATAGTCTGCCGTGCGCATCGAAGGCAGTGCCGCAACGTCTTAAAGAGAGCGACCTAGTCCGCGACTCAGCTCCAGATTCGGTAACCTCGTTCCTTTTGTTGTTCTGTTCTTAACAATTTTAAGACGTTCAGCTGCTGCTATGTCCACTGAACAGAACAACATGGCCGGATCTGGTGCTGTCGATATCAATCGACCCTTTCGCTTCGTTGGGGTCAACTTCCTTCGCTGGAGGCAAAAGATGGAGTTCTACCTGACGACAAAAAAGCTGGCCCACTGCCTCACCAGCATGCCCGTCGAGCTGCCGGAAGAAGCGACCGATGAGGAGAGGCCTGCTGCTGCCAAAGAAAGGGAGCATGACTTCCTGTGCAAGAACTACATCCTCAACGGCCTGGCAGACGATCTGTACGACTACTATGCGGACAAAAGAACACCGCCATGATGATCTGGGATGCGCTCCAAAAGAAGTACGACACGGAGGAGGCTGAAGCTAAGAAGTATGTTGTCGGCCGCTACCTGCGCTACTAGATGGTGGATGAAAAGTCCGTCGAAGTTCAGTCCCACGAACTTCAGAAAATAGCTCATGAGATCGTCTCTGAAGGTATGCCTCTGGGCGATCAATTTCAAGTTGCTTGCATTATTGATAAGCTGCCCCCTTCGTGGAAAGATTTTAAGAATATGCTTAGGCACAAAACCAAAGAATTTTCACTGGAAAGCTTGATTACTCGCTTAAGGATTGAGGAAGAGTCCCGCAAGCAGGATATGGAAGAAGAGGTTATGGTCGTCACTGCTAAACGACCCACCCTTAGAGCTCTTAAACCTAATCAGAAAGGGTTTAAGAGTAAGAACCAGCAGGTCCGCCCCCACCAGAATGGTGCCTCTCGAGGTAACCAAAGGGTCATGGCCCAAACCTCTAAGAATGACCCACCGTTTATCTACATGGTGTGTGATTTGAATGTTTGGCATGCTCGTCTTTGTCATGTGAACACACGAATTGTGAAGAATTTAAGCAAGCTAGGACATATCCCTAAACTCTCAATGAATGAATTTGATAAATGTGATTTCTGTAGCCAAGCTAAAATAACGAAAACGCCCATAAATCTGTGAGTAGAGAGTCAGAACCCTTAGATCTGATTCATTCTGATATTTGTGAACTAGATGGGACGTTAACTAGGTCTGGCAAGAGATACTTTATCACTTTCATAGATGATTGCTCTGATTATTGCTTTGTTTATTTGATGAAAAACAAAAGTGAAGCCCTTGATATGTTCAAGGTATTTGTGGTTGAATTTGAAAATCAGTGCAATCGAAAGATAAAAAGACTTAGGAGTGATAGAGGATCAGAGTATGACTCTAATCCCTTCAAGGAATTCTATAGCTCACATGGTATCATTCATGAAACCATGGCACCATATTCACCAGAAATGAATGGTAAAGCAGAGCGGAAAAATAGGACGTTTACAGAATTAGTTGTGGCTATTATGCTCAATTCTGGAGCTGCTTCTTCTTGGTGGGGTGATATTTTGTTGACAGTTTGCTATGTGCTAAACCGTCTTCCAAAAACAAATAGAAAAGAATCACCCTATGAGATCTTGAAGAATAAGCCACCTAATCTGTCCTATTTAAGAACGTGGGGCTGTTTGGCCTACGTAAGAATTCCAGATCCTAAGAGGATTAAATTGGCTAGTCGAGCATATGAATGTGTCTTCGTTGGCTATGCGGCCAATAGTAAGGCATATAGATTCTATGATTTGAATGCTTGTACTATAATAGAATCCATTGATGCTGATTTCTTTGAGACACGATTTCCATTTAAAACGAGAAATAGTGGGGGTAATGTACTACCCGCTATTAGAGATAACGGAACTAGTGGGGGTGTTGGTTCTGAGGATGAACTCAGAAGAAGTAAAAGAGCTAGAATCTCTAAAGATTTTGGTGATGACTTTACTACAGTATTCACCCTCGAAGATCCAAAAAGTTTGCAGGAAGCATTAACTTCCGTAGATGCAGATTTTTGGAATGAGGTCGTTATAGATGAAATGGAATCGTTAGAAGCTAATAAGACTTGGCATCTAACAGACTTACCTCCTGGCTGCAAAGTCTTAGGTAATAAATGGGTTCTAAAAACGAAACGGAAACCTGATGGTGCAATCGAAAGGTTCCGAGCTCACCTAGTAGTTAAGGGCTACAGGCAGAGAGAGAATATAGATTTCTTCGATACCTATTCACCAGTATCTAGAATAACATCCATTCGTGTAATGATTGCTCTTGCTGCCTTGAACAATCTCGTGGTACACCAAATGGATGTTAAGACCGCTTTTTTGAACGGTGATCTGGATGAAGAAATCTATATGGAACAACCAGAAGGGTTTGTTATCCCCGAACATGCCTCGAAAGTCTGTAAATTAGACAAATCATTATATGGTTTGAAACAGGCTCCAAAATAGTGGCATGAGAAGTTTGACACTCTCGTTCTCTCACATGGCTTTAAGGTGAATGAAAGTGACAAGTGTATTTACTGCAAGTCAGAAAATAACACTTGTACTATCATATGTTTGTATGTAGATGACATGTTGATATTTGGTACAAATATTCACGTGGTCAATGAAGCAAAAGCCATGTTGAAAGAGAGCTTTGAAGTGAAAGATCTGGGAGAAGCAAAGTTTATGCTTGGAATCCAGATAACTAGAACAGCAAATGGTTATTCTCTAGATCAATCTAGCTACATAGAGAAGATCTTGAAGAAATATAACTATTTCGACTGTAAACCTGCGTGTACTCCGTATGATGCTAGTGTAAAGCTATTTAAGAACACTGGAGACAATTTAAGACAATCAGAATATGCTAGCATCATTGGCAGTCTCCGTTATGCTGCGGATTACACTCGACCAGACATTGCATATGTCGTGGGATTGCTTGGCAGGTTTAACAGCTGTCCTAGTAGAGAGCATTGGAATGCTATAGAGAGGGTCATGAGATACCTCAAGAGAACAGCAAACCTTGGTATACACTATCAAAGGTTTCCTGCTGTACTAGAAGGGTATAGTGATGCGGATTGGAATACCCTATCAGATGACTCCAAGGCAACCAGCGGGTATGTTTTCAACATCGCTGGTGGAGCTGTGTCTTGGAAGTCAAAGAAACAAACAATCCTAGCTCAATCAACTATGGAATCAGAGATGATAGCAGTAGCAACGGCTAGTGAAGAAGCAAGTTGGTTGAGAGGATTGTTGTCAGGGATTCCCCTATGGGAAAGGCTGGTCCCTCCGGTATTGATCCATTGTGATAGTACCGCAGCTATCGCTAAAGTTGAGAACCGGTTCTATAACGGAAAGAAACGACAGATTCGCCGTAAGCACAGTACTGTAAGAGAACTCCTAACGATAGGAGCAGTGAGGGTGGATCATATAAGATCCGAACAGAATCTAGCTGATCCTTTGACGAAAGGATTATCTAGAGAGAAAGTCCAAAATACCGCCAAGGGTATGGGACTTATGCCTACCGAACCACGGACTACAAGTGATGGTAACCCGACCCAATAGACTAGAGATCCCAAGAAATGGGTTCAATGGGTAATAACAAGTCATGAGTAGTATGCGAAAAGTTCATGCATAGTGAAGCATGAATCCCAAAGCAATGGAGGTTGAGTTAATAACTCTTAATGAGATCTATACCCTATGTGGGGTGGAGTACTTTACTTTGGGGGGTACTCTTGATAGACTCACCTATGTGAATGTGGGAGTGGGGCCGCTCCCTATGGAACTTTGGAGGCACAAAGTTGCCAGAGCGTTCACTAAACCAGGGTAACGTGCATGGCCATAAACGCACGGGCTATGAGGAGAACACAATTCAATTAAAAGATCCGGTGTGCTGCACTGTCTGAGATAGGGTTCAAGACTACGAGTCACCCTTATGAAATAGGAAGTGTAACCACTACGCTAAGGTTCAAATCTTCGCGATACCTTAGCTTATGCCCGATCTTATGAAACTGTTGATGCTCAGAGATAGTTTCAAAACTATTCAAGTGGGGGATTGTTGGAAATGTATATGAATAGCTTTGAAAGCTATAGAGTCTCTAGTGGAAAAACTACCACATTGGTAGTTTTACTTGGTGAAATGTGTATAAAGATAGGAGCCTCTCTCCTAAGGGCATGCCCCTTGGGGTGACCCACTTTTGTGGGAGAGGAAGGACCTAATGGACCACCACACACACGCGCGCGCGCGCGCCGTCCGTCCGACCGACCGGTCGGTTGGTTGGTTCACTTGAGACTATATATATATTTTTGGAGAAATTCCGAACAAAATTAATTATCTAATAATTAATTATTAATCGGTTATTCTGAGGAATATTCTAAGGATAATCGACTAAAACGGAATATTCGAAGGATAATCCCTCCGGGTTTATCTTAACCGACGAGGAAGTAATTATCTTCCTTAATTAATCCGACTTATTCCCCAAGCAAGAGGGTATATTCCTAGGGGTTCGGCTCCTATAAATAGCCGCCTCCCCAGCCCCTCTAAACACATCACAACGAGCAGAAACACAATAGAGAGAGTGTTTAGAAAGCTTCGATTTTCGCACAAAACCGCGAGTATTGAGAGGAGCTGTTTTATCCTGGAGACGACCGGTTGATAGTCTGTCGTGCGCATCGAAGGCAGTGCCGCGAACGTCTTAAAGAGAGCGACCTAGTCCGCGACTCAGCTCCAGATTCGATAACCTCGTTCCTTTTGTTGTTCCGTTCTTAACAGGTTCGGGTCACGTCCGGGGATTTAATCATCTTGGCTGGACGGTCGCCCGCACCGCGTCCACCATGAAGACGTCCTCGTCGCAATTGAAGACCGCCACCACCCGAAATGGCTATCAATTTCAGTGGGCAAAGAGGCGGAAGTAGGAGATGATTTGGGTATCTACTATTTAGTGGAGTCTGGGAAATTGAATTTTTTCTCTAGTTGTAGTGAAATTGAGTTGGAAATTTAAAAGATTAAATTTTATTATTTTCAATAGCCATGTCACATATTTAACGATCAACTATACGAGTTGGCTGTCACATCAAACAAAGTTAACGAAATTGGATGGAGAGTGACCAAATTTGACATGTTTTACTAAACCTAGTGACCACCAATGGGATTAAATATTTTTAGTGACCCAACATAAACGTGTTTAATAATTTTAGTGACCCACCTTGCAATTTACCCTAAATTACTAACTCCATAAAATAAGAATGTATCTAATACTCTCTCTATCTCTATGAGAGCTCTTCTCAGCTCTTGTTTGGTTTTCCCCTACATCTTAGGGCTTGGGATCTTCACATCCCCTTGTCCTCTTCTAGTTCCTCCCTCTGATCTCTACGTTCTTTTCCTCTTTTGGTTTCTCCAAATGAAGCTAGGTCTATATCCAACTTTATCCTCCAAAAAGGAGCACTTAGGGTGGTATCTTGCTTTGATTAGCCAAGCCGCAAGAGACCCTTAGATACAAGTTCCAAAGTTTCTTAGCTAGGAGAGATTTGTTGAAAACCCTAAGATTCTTGAACCTCATACTCGTATGGGCTTTTTGACCCACACCAAACCAACCCATGACCCAACCCTTCCTTTATTTGACCCGACCCGAAAAAAACTACCTCCAACCACTGAATCAACCGCTAAATCCCATCTGCCATCAGTCTCCAACAAATCGTTTAATCAGAGCATCAAAATCCTACTCCATTTGATCCAAAGCCTGAATTCTAAAAATCGAAACAAAAACATGAAAATGAGAATGGCAAACAGAGCACACATGGATATGATATTCTGTGCGAATTTGGAAGCCTTAAGGAAATTGAGGTTGATCTGAAGAGAGCGCTTCTCGATGGTTGATGTAAGGTTCCGACAAGCCCGAGAAGTGTTGTTGGAGTAAAAAGTGGAGAGGGTCGAGAGAGAAGACACGAGATTGGGAGATTGAGGCGGAGATTGAGGGTCTCAATCATTTTCCTCCTTGCCTCCTTTTGTCTTCTCTTTCTACAATCTGATTCTCTAGAAGGACAAGCTAAACTTCACCTACCCGATTCTCCAAGAGGATCAACTTCGTGATGATGACGTCTCTGCCACCGACATCCGCAAGAAGGCCACCAAGGTAGGCGCCAAAGTTGACGTCCTCCAAAGCTCCATCATTCTCCACCATAGCCCACCTCATATTCTCTTTCTATGATTCGTTCGGCTTCACCGACGATTGATCTTCACTCTCTGTTCGATCTGCACTCGATTTTGTTCACAAATTCTAATGTTCTCTTTGTTCGAATGCTTTTCTAATCGGCTAATTCAATGGTTTGCTATGGGAAACCCTAGAATTCTTCTTCATCTCTGCAGTGCTGCGTTCGTGACTTTGAAATCCTAAGGTTCACTCTGATGGCGGAGGCTTACTCAAAATTTTCATCAAGCTCTTTCGCCTTTGCGACCCCGACTTCTATGGCGGCTATCACTCCTATGCACCCTTGTTTCATCCCCATTGGCGCTGTCTAATTTGGAATTTGGGATTCGACGAAGCTAGAAGAAAGGAAAGCATCATCACCGTCGTCATCGGCGTCCCCGACAGCGGGAGCAATCGAGGGGTCTCGGCAGGTGGAGGTGGCAGTGTTTTTTTTCTAGAGGTGGGTCCTGCGTTGGGTGAGTCATATGTTGAATTGGGTTGGTATATGATGTGGCGAGTCAGATTTTAATTTTTTCACGTAAATTTTTTTTGGTTAGACACTTATGTTAGCCACGTTAGCGAAAAATTGACAGTGTTAATGGAGACTGAGGGAAGATAACGGTCAGTGATCAAATTTGAAACTTGAACTGTTGAACTTATTTCAGTAGCCATGAATGAAATAAAAAAATTTTAGTGGCAAATTTGATTTTTTTTTAATAATCTAAGTGACCAAAATTGCAACTTATACAAATCATAATAGAACAAGTTAAGAACGAGGCAGAACGAGGCTAGACAAATTGGAAACAATATCCATACCTCTTCCTACACTATTACTATTCAAATATGGGTAAATACAATATAATAGCCAAACCTTTCATTTTAAACAAAATAATAGCCAAACCTTTTCGAAAATAATTTAATAGTCAAACCATTAACTTTTCGTCCAATCAACTTTTAGTTGACTTTGACGTGGCAGTTCTATTGTTGAGTTGGATGTCAATTGATGACATGGCAAAGAGTCAACCATTTGACTATGCCACATGTATATTTATTATTTTATATAATTATTATTTTAATAAAATAAAAAATTAAACAAAACCAATCCGACCTAATTCTCATCTCTGCTTTTTTCACCCGTCTTCTGAATTAGGGAGAACCTATTCAAAATAAGAAAGAAATTGAGAGGGGGAGGGGGCTTTTAATCTATTCATTCCCAAATTGTCAGGGATGATATTTGGATACCCGAATCGGAGACGCCCGAAGCGAGATCTGGCTACTTTGGTCTCTGTCACACCCTCTAACCGGACTTCCTACTGTTGCCATCGACATAGGGGATCTTTCAGATTGAGTCACCAGCCCGAATTCGGCAATTGTTCCCGCCACTCCAGGCCATTGCTGCTCCGCCATCATGGTCTATCTACTCTCCCGCCAATGCATGATCAGTTTTTTTGCTGACGTGGCTAACAAAGATGCCGAGTCACTAAACTTTAATTCAAAAAAGTAAACTCCAGTCTGCCACATCATTTGCCATGTCATTAAATTTGCCAAATCATAAGACCCAAACTTCAAATCAAACCCATCAACTAAACCACCCAAACCTACGTAAATAAACCCACCAATTAATGAAACCCATTCTCTCGTTCTCCTCCACCAGCTCCGCCGTTACCTAGAACTCGACTGGTGCCCACCACCATCTCACGCGACCTCTCCAGACCAACAAACCCACTACCATCTCTCTTCAATAACGCATGTAGGAGGGAGATGCATACATTATAGAGGATATAAGCTCGATTTCGGAGCCCCAGAAGTTGCAGGAGTAGAAGATGTACACGCTGTTTCAGGAACCCAGAAAATCACACAATTAAAATCCCTAGAAATCAATCACTTTACAGGCCGGATCTAGGAACGACATCTCGGCGAGAGGAGGGTGCAAATGGCACGATGCTGGTTGTGCTCATCTTGGTCGGATCCAAGAACAATCCATTGATCTCAGAAGGTCCATCTTCTCGAACTGGAAAAAGGTGGGTTGTCGATTGCGGGCAGGGCAAAGTCTCGGCGAAGGTATTCGAGATTGGAAAGAGCTTGACGGTGGGGACGGCTGATAGATGGCCTCTTCCAGCCATGTTTATGCAGGTTGGAGACGAGAAGTAGAGAAGGCTTCTGCAAAGCAACAACGACCACACGTCCTCGCCAAAGTCGTCAGATCTTAGTCTCCCAACAGCGTCTTCAGATCTCACCGCCTCCCAATCTCTCAACCGGATTCCACTGAGTCACCACCGGAGAAGCAGAGGGAAGCAAATCTGCCATTGAAAACCTCCGCAGCGTCGCGACGAGCAGGGCAAAGTCTGTATCCCTCGATTATCGCATAATTGAGGAGTGCAAATGGAGGCGGAGGCTGAGGTAGTGGATGAGAAAGGCTGAGATTGAGAGGTGGCAATGAAAGCTAGAGGAAGATCTGAATTTTGGGTTTGCGATGCTTGCAATCTGATTTGGGAGATAGAGATTTTTTTTTCCCGTTGGGTCAACTAGAGGAAGAAGAGTGGCCGGGTCATGGGTTGGGTATCTTATGTGGCGGGTTATTTTTTGTTTTTTATAGTTAAAATTAGCTTATTAGATACTTCTGTTAGCCACGTCAGCAAAATATTGACGGCGTTAACGGAAGTTGATGGAAGATAACGGAAGGTAACGGAGAGTGACCATACTTGAACTGTTTGATTAATTCTAATGACTACGAATGAAATTAAATATTTATAGTACATGATCGTTTTTAGTAATATCACTGACCAATGTTGTAATTAACCCCTATTTTTTTTAAAAAATATGAAAATAGTAAAGAGGCGAGGTGGGCGACCCGAACAAGAACAACCTCCGCCCAGTCTAAGTGGGACCTACCTTTTGCAATACTCCATCTGTATTTCGTCTACTCTCCCCGCAATTTTCTCTCTCTAGCTCTCGCTCTCTCTCTCTCTAACTGTCTCTGTAACTTCCCTTCTGCTCACCCACCCCCATCTCCAATGCTCTAGGGTTATATTACATCCAGCGCAAAGCAGAGATATAGCCCGAGCGAACTTAGGAAGCGCAGAAATTGAGTCTCCCCTAGTTTTCCTAAATCTTCGCCGAGACGGGGACCAGGCCGGCGGAGCGCACGTAACGGTCCGATTGAGCAGGGTGCGAGCTGACCTCATTCATCTATCCTTCGATTGGTTTTCCTTATCTTACCCATGAGTTCCATCTCCCCGGATTTGGTGCGGTTCTTGGAGTCGACTATCGGAGTCTCGCTCGGCGGCGCCTCCTCGGACGTTGTGGTTCTGGTCCTCACTACTTCTCTCGCTGTGATTGTGGGGTTGGTAGTCTTCCTATGGAAGAGATCATCGGATCGGAGTAAAGAGGTGAAGCCGGTGGTGATAACGAAGCCGTATTCACTGAAAGAGGAAGAGGACGAGTCCGATGCCTTGGCCGGCAAAACGAAGCTCACCATCTTTTACGGTACTCAGACTGGAACCGCGGAAGGGTTCGCTAAGGTAATTGTTTGTTTTGTTGAAGATCAAGGTTTTTCTCAAGGAATTTGACTTTGCTTTCATAGTGTCTTCTTGTATTTTTATCAATTGAGGATTGGCAATTAAGTCATTGGAATATGTTGGTCTGGGATGTGCCATTGTATTGTGTTTGAGGTGATGATCTCTACTGGTCGGAAAGTCCTGGACTTGCTGATTATCTGGAAATTAGTTAAAACCTGTTTTGGGCTTAGTAAGTTAGTAGTAAGACTTCGAATTGAGCTATTTGCCTGTTGAGGGAAAGCTGAGTTCTTGGGTTGGTATGCTTACCCGATTCTCTAGCTTATCATGGGGACATGGTCTTCTGTTCAGTTTGCGAATTGCTGGTCTGACCTGGTCCCTTCATTTTCGGCTGCCTCGTGTGAACTGGAGTGCCAATTGAACCTTAAACCTCTTACTACTATTCGTGTTAGTTTAGGGGTTTCGTTTGATGTTAGGTTTGTTTTGAATCTAGTGGGGCGAGTGCATGCAGTTGGCAATATTATTAAACTTCTTAGGCATGATATTTGTTAGTTACTTTTTCATATAAATGGATTGAATTGCCATTCTAAGGGTTTTGTTATTGTTTCTTCTGTATTTGTTTGGTGCAATGTCTAAGAAATACAATTTCAGTCCTTCTCTACTTGCAGCATGTAATTGTTATTATCCTTGATGCTTTGATGATTCTTCACTGCAGCGAATTTTGTGTCTGATTGTTTTCTCATTGAACTATAATGCAGGCTTTAGCTGATGAGATCAAGGCAAGATATGAAAAGGCGGCTGTCAAAGTTGTTGACTTGGTGAGTGTAATTCAGTTGTGCAGGGAGGTGCATATTGTCCTAGATCTTTGGTTATCAAGGAATTGATAACATATAGCTCCGTATTCTTGAATCAGGATGATTATGCTATGGATGATGATCAGTATGAAGAAAAATTGAAAAAGGAGACTTTGGCATTCTTTATGGTGGCTACGTAAGAGACTTCAACTTCTGGTTATTTAAGGTTATTGGTATGAACAAGGAATTCACTATTTTAAACCTTTTATTGTAGTTATGGTGATGGGGAACCAACAGATAATGCTGCACGGTTTTATAAGTGGTTCACAGAGGTTGGTCACTTCATTGAGTGCTATGGTGAACAGTCTGAAGTGGTGCGTTATTGGATTTGGACTCTTATGTCTTTTTGCTGAACCTTGAATTTGTTTTCAGGAAAATGATAGAGGTGTTTGGCTTCCACGGCTCAGTTTTGGTGTCTTTGGCTTGGGTAATCGTCAATATGAACATTTTAATAAGGTAAATCTAGCATGATGATTCTTTATATGTAAATGGATTCCCATGATTTGATGACATTCTGTAGCTTTAATATTTAGTTATTTACACTAGCTCTTCTTTCTTTTTCAAAATGAGCAATTATTTGTCAGTGATAACTGATACGATGTATCTGTAAAACAGATTGCAGTTGTCCTTGATGAAGAACTTTGTAAACAAGGTATGGCTCAGTGTTTTAATATGATTTCCTTTATGAAGAACTATCTTTTCATACACATCAGATGAGGTCCAGCATCTCATTTGTTTTTTGTTTTAGAACTTGTCAACTGGAATAGATTATGTTTATTGAATTTGCATCAGTTTCTGCAATCTTGCCATTGAAATTCAGTATGTATTATCATGGCTGTATGTAACCTATCCTATCCTGATTAGCCTTGGGAAGAGAGAAGATTCAAGTCTATGATTTTCTTTCAACAGTGTCAGTCTCGTGTCTAATTCTTTTTTAAGCTGTCTCGTTGTTTTGGTATAGATTGTTTCTAATACTTCGTTGCTTTAGGTGGCAAGCAACTCGTTCCAGTTGGCCTAGGTGACGATGATCAATGCATCGAGGATGATTTTACAGCATGGTACACAAGCTCAGTTTTAATCCTCGAGAAATTCTTTGCTTATTGTTTGCCGTAGTCCCTGACTTGAATATGGACCATGAGCTTTTAATTTGAGGGTATACCTTTCTCAGTCTTTTATTGTGGGTATAACAGTTGTAATGTATTTCTTCTTGTTCCCCTGCAGGAAAGAATTACTATGGTCAGAGTTGGATCAGCTACTCAGAGATGAAGATGATGTCAATACTGCATCTACGCCATATACGGCAGCTATACAAGAATACCGCTTAGTTATTCATGCTCCTCTAACATCTTATGAGGACAAGTTTGGGAACTTGGCAAATGGCAATACTTCTTTTGATATTCACCATCCGTGCAGGTATCAGGCAATGAGAAAATTGGTTGGTAATCATGTATTTTTGTTTGTTCCTACTAAAAACGATGATACTCTGTGCTTTTCATAGAGTCAATGTTGCTGTACAAAGAGAGCTCCACTCAACAGAGTCCGACAGGTCTTGCATGCATTTGGAGTTTGACATTTCGGGCACTCCTATTGCGTAAGTTATTAGATTTTATGATACTAATGGTTAGGCTAAAGCAACAGCTACACCTTTTCTGCATTTACAGATTCCTGGTTGGGATTTTAGATGAATCAAATTCTTAAAAGAGAATGTACTTCACCCAACCTTCCTTTTCATTTTATGGGTTGTAAAAGTGACTTTATTTGGCACAGGCTTTATGCATTTGTTTGATTGTTTCTGCTTCCTTTTTCATAATTGACTTATTAGTTATTACCATCCTACGCTGTTTTTCTTTCTGATGCTTGATAAGAGTGTTAAATTATATTTGCTACTCTTACTAAACTGGGCTTTGTTATATACCTGTTTCTCAGATATGAAACTGGAGATCATGTGGGTGTTTATGCTGAGAATTGTGAAGACATTGTTGAAGAAGCTGGGAAGTTATTGGGTCAACCCTTAGATTTGTTGTTCTCTATTCATTCAGACAAAGAAGATGGGACACCCCTAGGAGGTTCATTGGCACCTCCCTTCCCAGGTCCTTGCACTCTTCGTTTGGCACTTTCACATTACGCTGACCTCTTGAACTCTCCACGAAAGGTTACGTTTCTCATCATATTTAAACCCCCTTCGCACTTATATATAGATGAAGTGGTGGTGGATCTGTAATTTTCTTTTGATTGTGGTATGTCATCAGTCTGCTTTGGTTGCGTTGGCTGCTCATGCAAGTGAACCAAGTGAGGCTGAGAGACTTAGATTTTTATCTTCGCCACAGGGGAAGGTGAATACACTATTGATCACTGTTGTTTCCATCGTGGCTCTTCCATGTTTGTGTTGTGCTTGGACTCTTGTTAATTTCTACCTTCCACTTCCAGGACGAATACTCACAATGGGTTATTGCTAGTCAAAGAAGTCTCCTTGAGATAATGGCGGAGTTCCCATCAGCAAAGCCTCCTCTTGGCGTATTTTTTGCAGCAGTGGCTCCTCGACTGCAGCCTCGCTACTATTCAATCTCATCTTCTCCTAGGTGTTAACTGCTACTTAAATGTATTCTCCTACTGCAAATCTCTAATGTTTATAGATTTATAACATGGGTCCATTAATATCTCTGCAGATTTTCTCCCAATAGAGTCCATGTAACCTGTGCTTTAGTGCATGAGCGGACACCAACTGGTAGAATCCACAAGGGAGTGTGTTCAACCTGGATGAAGGTATGTGCCAGTTATGCCACCTTATGCTCTACTTTACATGCATTGCTTTGAGGCATAGAGCTGGTTTGCTATATTCAACATTTATGTAATGGCCATTCTTTATACAGCATGCTGTTCCTCTTGAGAGAAGCCAAGATTGTAGCTTGGCTCCTGTTTTTATCAGGACCTCCAATTTCAAGTTACCAGCTGACCCATCTACTCCGATTATCATGGTGGGACCGGGTACTGGATTGGCACCTTTCCGGGGTTTTTTGCAGGTCGAAATTTCTCCTTGTTTGATGTGCTATACACACACATATGTGTGCTCTATGTAAAGCAGAACCTGAATATTCAATATTGCATCTTATTTTTCCAGGAAAGAATGGCTCTGAAAGAGGATGGCCGTCAGCTTGGCACTGCTTTGCTGTTCTTTGGTTGCAGAAATCGACGGATGGTGATCACTTGTCCATTCATTTTCTATTAAGTGTTATTTAGTCTTGAAACTCATTGATTCCAAACTGCTTCGTATGTAGGATTTTATATACGAGGAAGAGCTAAATAAATTCTTGGAACAAGGAGCACTCTCTGAACTCATTGTTGCCTTCTCAAGGGAGGGTCCACAGAAGGAGTATGTTCAACATAAGATGGCAGATAAAGTAAGTGGGGCCCGGGCAGATAGAGTTTTTCCGTCAATTTAATGAATACATAATAATTTTTTTGTGCAAACCCTGGAATGCAATTTGCAGGCTGCAGAAATATGGAGCATACTTTCTCAGGGGGGTTACTTTTATGTTTGTGGTGATGCCAAGGGGATGGCAAGAGATGTTCATCGCTCTTTGCACAACATTGTCCAGGAACAGGTACTCACCATACCATGTTCTTGTTTTGATTTTCTTTTTTGAGTGGATGCTTGCTTATGGCAAATCATATCTTCGCTGGCAGAATCATACCTTTTTAGCTTCACTATACTAAGATAAATAGATTAATAGTTTGATGGAACATCCAATCTGGATTGCTTGGTTTACTTCCATTGGTAACTGGGGCAGTCAATTAAGTATTTGGCAAACAAGTGGCTGAGTGAACCTTCCCCACCTTGATACTGAGCTTTTTGTTTCTAATCTATGAGCTCTGTATGTGTGTGCGTTTTTCTCAGGGAGGGTTGGATTCGTCGAAGACGGAGTCTATGGTTAAGAAGTTGCAGATGGATGGGCGTTATCTGAGAGATGTATGGTGATGGAACTACTTAATCTTTTGCCAGTCTCTGTGATTATTTGGTCAGCACTTCTCCCAAAAAGTATAGCATTGGATTTATTCATCTACCGGAGCAAAAAGCCTCTTTGATGTTCAGCCTGTGGAGAAGACAGACATAAAATTCCATAAAGGAGTGTAAATTATGTCATCTTTCTTGTCTTGGTCTAGCTTCGCTACAGTTTTACAGGGTTTCTTCCCCCTTAAGTCTGGATTACAGGTTTCGTTGTTATAACACTGCAAAACAAAGAAAGCAGCGCAAATGTAGCTAGCTTACAAGGAAAAACGATGTGGGAATGGACGAAAATACATAGGCTGTTTATGTTCGTTTCTCCTTTTGTGTTCCGCAACAGGAATGTTATTGTATGAAATCGTTGTAGTAAACAAGAATAAAACGTGAAAAATTAGCTTCATGTAAATAAGCAGGAACTTCGGATGTAAATAAGCAGGAACTTCGGGGTCGTTTGGATGTGGAAATGTAATGCAGTAATTGGACCCAATTACCACATAATGTAGTAATTGAGTTAAAAACCCACGTTTGGGAGAGCAAAAATGGTATGGGAATTGGACCATGGAAATTGGCTTTAATTACCACATTCATGGTAATTGAGAATACTACACCTCCCTATAGTAATTTGACATTACCACGTTTTCTTACTTCTTTTTCCAAATTCCACACCATCAATTCCCACAAAACTAAACCCTATCCAAACGTGATTTTTTTTTCAATTTCCACAAGTCAATTCCTTGGTTTTGTAAAACATGGAAATTCAGACAAATTCCAACGTTTTAAAATTTCCACATCCAAACGACCCTTTAAGTTTTGTTTGTTATTTGTGGGTTCGGTGATTTTCAAGGGTGAGGTAGCTGCTTTTTATCTCCTGTTTTTTTGCTACTTATTCTTCTTCCTTGTGGGGTAAAGTAACAAGGTTGAATTGAATGAAAAGGCTGTCTGAACATTTTGGGGGCATTGTTCATGTTCTTGCACATGATGGTTTGTCAACTTTTTCATTAGATGGCAGTTTACCTGGTCTGCACTTTCTGACTTTTTCTTTCTGCATGTGGGGGTTTGTAAGCGACAAAATTGGAACTTTTTGCCAGCTGGGTTTTTTTCTTTGCCAATGTGCTTTCTGATGCGGGTTCATGATCATTGAATCTCTGTTTCTCAAGACAGCAAAAATCCAAAGGTAGGAGCTTTCTAAATCTGGCTGGCACTTGGCTCGTTCGGATACCAGACATGAGTTGAAATACATATTGAGTCGCAAAGGAAAGGAGACTGAGATGTCGCATGCATTTGAGGACATGCTTCATGGAAAGCATCCATGCATATGACACGGCCAAGGACAAAGGTCGGTCGAATTCGATGAAGCTTTGTCAAGACTGAAGCAATCCAATCTGAGACAACTAAGCACACCAAGCAGAAAGGAAGAGGTGTTAAGCACCTCTACAGGTCCACATGTTCTTGCGAGAAACCAAATGGGCTGCCAGAAGCCCTCCCGTAGAGAAGAATGGAGGGGTTGAAACTTGAAACAGATGCATCAGTACAAGATTTTTTCATCAGTCATTGAGAATCAGAAACTCCAAGCAATCAGTAAGGAAGCATATAACTGGTGATGGCAGCATTGTAACTGGCACAAATCAAATCTTGAGCAAAGTGGCGAGTTCTTACAAGAAATCGTTTAGGGTTGAAAATTCAGATGTGAATGCTGCAGGGTGCTGCAATTACAAAAGCTGCTACATTAGGGACCGAATGCAGGGGGGGAAAGGAATCTCTCTGCAACAGTTACTGATAACGAGATAAAGGATGCAGTCTTTTCCTTAGATGTTCATCGTGCACCTGGACCTGATGAGTTTACAGTTGGGTTCTATAGGAAGCGGTGGCCTCTAATTGGTAAATATGTCATAGCCTGGGTGCAAAGTTTCTTTCATACATGTACCATGCTTTCTTCCATTAATATTATTGTTGTGTCTTTAGTTCCTAAGATACCCACTTCTGAATCGCTAAGAGATTTTCGACCCATATCTTGTGTGAATGTGATGCAGCTACAATAGATCAAACATTCCATCAAGATGTTCTATCAAGTTAACAGGTAGTTCCTAGTTTCTACAATGGTCGTGATGGGATTTCTTGCACAAATTTGCTTTTTGGATTAGTGCATGTGTTGAAACTGCTTGGTTTAGTGTATCTGTAAATGATAGACTTTGTGGGTTCTTCTTTGCTTAGAGAGGAGTTAGGTCTTGAAATGGAAAGCTTGTCAACCTGTTTTTCCGTCGGGAAAACTAGATGAAACATAATTGAATTTGCACCTTTGACTTCTTACAAACGATTAAACAATACGGTTCACACCTCTTTGAACAAAGTTTAAACAAGGGTGTTCGATGTTCTTGATGATCTACGAGACAAAACTAAATTACATTAATTTACTTCTATGGAGGTTTAGTGAGAGCTCCAAAACTACAACTATAGCTAAATTAGCAGAGGAAAAAATAAAAGGATAAAAATTGAAATTGTATTGTCGGGTGTGATTTTGGCGAACCCTCTAGTCAAATTTTGAAATAGATGACTAGAGTGGCGCATGCTGGTATGAGGTTATTAGCCCAAAATCCTAATTCACGTGACCGACTTAATTGATTTAAACTGTTATTATTAAGTTAGCCTTATAAAGCCATTTAATTTCTTGTATTTAGACGATGTGGTACAAGTTTAATTTGGGTGTAAACACAACCATGCTTAATCTTGTTGCTTGTTCTGGAGATCTTTCCTATCATCCACAATGGAAGAATCTGGGGCTAACTCACCTCATGTTTCGTAGATGACCTGCTAGTCTTTACTAAAGATTTTCAGAGCAAACTATTCTTAAAGTCAAGCTACTCTTGGATAAATTTTTTAAGTTGTCAGAACTAAGAACTAAGAACTAATATGTAATCATGAAAAGTGTGAGATTTGTTTTGGAAGAAAAGATAGGAAGTTTAAACCAATAGCATTAAAGATGACAGGGTTTGCATAAGGGTCTTTTGCCTGTTAGGTACCTGAGATTGTCACTTATATCTGGAAATTTTTATGATCGAGAATGTTAAATGTTAATAAATAAATTGACAAAGAATCTTGGAAGGCTAAGAAGTTATCCTATGCATGAATAATGTAGTTGGTAGCCTCTATCCTTATGAAGGTAATTAACTATTGGCTGCAAATTTTCATTTTGTATAAGAAAGTGTTGAAGATGATTTAAAATGTTGGTAGTAATTCCATTTTAGTCCGCAAAAACTTGTCTGTCACGAAAGAAACTTGAAGACCGACTTTTGAATTTCAACCACTCTCTGAAAATCCACAATTATTGATCGATTTGACTCAAAAATAAAAATTGGAACACCAAAATTTTTAGAATATATATGGACTTTAAAGATCAAAGGTTGTCAGCCCTGTTTAGCCCGTTGGCCCGGTCGATTAAGTGGGTTGAGGGTTAATGGTTCATTCATTTTAGTCCGCTTTTGCCCGGATATATGAAGAAGTCATTATATTGTTCATATATTTATAAATTATATAAATCTCATCTATATATGGATAATATTCTTCCTCGCCCGAACTATCTACATTTGTTTCTCTATCTGCTACTTTTCGCTATCCTCCTTCGAGCTCCTAAAAAGCACTGCAACAACATGTATTCATCACGCGACGAATGTCGCACTCCTATGACGCTGGTGTGTGTCAGATGTGAAACTAATGAGGAATGGCCAAGTGCGAATTGAGCATGGGGGTGCTTGCAAGGGAAGGCAATATGTGATGGAAGGCGAATTCTGATAGTAGTCTCTTTGTCTACAGAATTGACTCGACGAATTTATTAGCTTACCAATTAGCAGAGCAGGAGCTAGAACGAGAGCGTAAGAGCGTATATTCTTTGAGAATTATAATTTGAGTGCGCTGAAAGAGCGTGAATATTATATTATTTTAATTAATATATCATTTAACTTACTAACATTTTTTAGTCAAAATATTACAAGCGGAAAAATAAAAATAAAATAATTTTAGTAGGATAATAGTTTTAATTAATCTGATTAAGCCCGAAAAGGGAACATACTTCAAAAGTTGAATAGAAACCCACTAAAGTTTACGATACTATTTTTTGTTTTTTATTGAAGTTTTTAGTTTTATTTTTTTAAAAGGAAAAGAGAAATGAATGCATCGTTTATCCACCCGCATGCACTCAATTCGTTTATCCACCCCCCATGCATCGTTTCCTCCCCTTCGATTCTTTGTTTCCTATGCCAACGCTGGAGATCTACTGTAGATGTACCAAATTGGCAAATTCTATATCATCAGTAATCTAACTAACCTCTTATCCTTTTATTTGACCACAAGCTCGTGATTTGATAATCTATTTTACAGTCCCCATTTAAGAACTTGTGGTGTACCATTTTCGTCTTTGCTCTCCAGATCTTTGATGACACCGCATGTATTCCTTTCTCCTACGAAGAAGCAAGCCATCGTCTTCAAGCCAAAGTTGTTGATTTGGCTATAACTTGTTTCATTTTAACTTGTTTATAGAAAGAAAAATCTCTCGAATAAGGGATATATGAAATAAAATTTGCCAACTTTGATTTTCGATGCTCTGATTTTTTAATTTGAGCTACAATTTCTGAGTTTTTGAAGTTTGTAGTTTCTGAAAAATAATTGTGAAGCAAAAATATCATTACTTTCACTCTCGTTGTAGGAAATTTGAAACGAGACAACAATTTTTTCATTTTAGTATTATATATTGGGTAGAGTGTTATATAAAGACATATCATTTCCATACAAATTCATTAGCACATTTAAAAAGGTGAAATGAACCAAATTATTAAACTCCTAATGATTGTTGGATCTAATCATGTCAAAATAGGAAGAAGTTTAAAATTTGACGGTTAGGCGAACTAAAATGTTCAAAGAATCAGTCTCATATAGTTTACACGAAGATATGGATACGATTGTGTCATAGTAGATCTAATTTAAGAATTATACATCACTTTTACATATTCAATACTGCAATTCGCTATGGAATATTCAAACCAGTGATATTTGGGCCGCGATTTTAAAGTTATCCTCTATTTATAATATATATAGAATTTAATTAAGTATTAAACAATAATTAAAATGAGGAATTTGGCATCTGTTAGTCACACAAAGTTTTAACTCAAATGCATGTTTTTCTAATAATTTTTGCTTCTTATTTGTATGAGATGAGGTCGACCGGCTCTATGACTGTGCACCTGGAGAAAAATGAAATTTACTATTGCGGGATTATGATGGCTTTTGAGATGGTATGGTCTTGTATTGTAGGCTCTCGAATCTAAAGCAAGAAGAAGAGATGATGGGATAGTCGAACCTGGTCTGTGATGCTTCATGTTGTGGGATTCTGTGATAAGTAAAAGGATGATATGACAGCATAACCACATATATGAATTGTTGAAAACAACATCATTTTGAAGTGGCTCGGTGCTCGACACTTGGTTAACTTGGTCGGATTTCCCGTTGAGATAGATAAACTCGACTTTGATCGAGCCCGAGTAGACAACCAACTGGGCCTTCGCACCCGCTGAGATACTCAGGTTTAGGTAGAATTGGTTTGACCAGCAGAGTCATATTCGAATTGACAATCATGGTCATTACTCTTGTTGTCTATGTTTGAAGATACATTAGTTCAAATCCCAACACTTGTCTATTTTCTATACAAAATAAAGATAAATAATGGCAAAGACAAAAATGTAATTCATACTTTTGCTCTCGTTGTAGGAAATTCGAAATGGGACGACAATTTTATCATGCCAGTAGTATATATTATGTAGAGTGTATATGTAGACATGTCCTTGCTCTACAATTCATTTTAGTACATAAAAAAGAGGAAATAAACCAACTTATTAAACTCAACCTCGTTTAATGATTGTTGAATCCAATCATGTCTGTTAGATTAGGAAGATGTTTAGAAGTTAACGGTTAGCCTAGCTAAAACATCCAAAGAACCCATCCTCATATTGTTTGCAGAAATATATGGATATGATTGTCTCACGGTAGTTCTATAAAGTAATACTAATGTAAGAGTTCAACATCGCTTCTACAAATTCGATATTGCAATTCGATATGTAATATTGAACCAATGATGAGTAGAACTTTAGTGACCTTATAAGATAGATAGAAAATTATAAGATAAATAGAAATTTAAATTAAGTATCAAAATATTATTAAAAGAATAAAATATGAAAATCAAAGTATAAAAACACCAATAAGTACCGAGCGAAGATTTAGTGACCTTAGCTAACCGTTGAAAAGTTATGTTATTTTTTAATGTTAGCTTTATGTATGTTTTTTATTTAAAATGATACAACTAATATATGTAGCTTGATTGGTTAAGATTCTTGTCATTGTTGAAAATGACAACAATTCAAATCCTAGTATGCCTTTCTTTTTTAAGGAATAAATGAGAAACAAATAGATCAATGTGAAAACGAAAATACCCTTCCTACTTTCACTCTCATTGCATGAAAATTTGAATGAGGTGAAAAAAAAATCCAGCTATCTATATATTGTAGATTAAAGAAAAATAATTGATGGGGAATGAGGATATCATCAAAGGAGGAATTCTCTCCATATGATTGATGTGTTGTTCTTATTGCGAGAAGCAGGAAAGGGTAGATAGATGGAACTGCGACAAGACAAAGAAGACAACTAGTTAAATTTCGAACTCAACTTCTTCGAATGAGGAAAATGACTTCTTGTCGCTAAGAAGAATAGAGGACATAGGGGTTGGGTGGAGATTGTGCGAAGAAGAAAAGATAAAAAATTTAGAACGAGATAAAGATAAATTTTCGATGAATAAATGATCCGTATGTATATAAATGGTCAATGGATGGTATATTGATTTTTCGCCATAATCCCACACCACTAACTCCAAAAAAAAAAAAAAAACAATTTTTACCAAATATGAGAGTATATTCAATTCACACAAATGAATTCTTTGATGTTTTAGCTATGGTGCATGAAATCGTACCGTACTGACGGTTTAACCACGAAATATTAGTGTTGAAAGCTAAATTGGTAGGTGGTATGTAACGGTCTAACGGTTGAACTACGGTTAAATCTCGATTTTACCATAAAATATCCTACCGCTAACTTTTCCGGTACAGTCTCCGTTACGGTTTCATCTACCATGGTTTTAGTTAGGGGTGAAAGTTTGGTTTGCGGATTGGGGGTAATACACAAACCGCACCAAACCGCATACATTGTAGGTAACCATACCCACAATTTGTGGATAGTGGGTTGGGTGTGGGTAGTAAAATATTGATTTTTATGGTTAGTGGTTAACCACTATCCACAGCGATTAACCGACAAAACCCACAATAACCACACTAAGTATATTTATTTATTATTAATACTTTGTAATATTAAAGTATGTGAACAGTAGAATGTTACAAACTTTCTTTTATGTAGGTTTTTGTTTTTGTGTAAGAATACGCTAATTCCGCAACTCGGGAGAGAGTTCCATTTATCCAAAAAAAAAAAATCGATTAAAAATGCAAGGAGTCATGTCGCTGATAAAGATGCTATGTATATTAAGATTAGATCCCCTCCAATCCATACTCGTTATCAATCTGCATTTCCTAAAGAAAGTGAAGTGACATGTAAGCGAGTGAAGTGAATCGAGGAGAGGGAGGTTGACTACTTAGGAGGTTCCGAATATCGAATCTTCGCTCGTTTCATGTCTTGGGCTTCTTTACTCAGTTTTAACTCAATCTGTTTTTTTTGCCGTCACTCGACCGATAAGTTTATCATATACGAGTTCAAAGGGTGAATGAAGGAAATTTTTTGTGGGTATCCACATCCAACCCGCATTAACCCGCAGTGAATAGTGGTTAACCACTACCCACTGTAGGGCGGATTGTGGATAGTATGATTCTATATTTGTGAATGTGGTTAGCCGCAAAATGTGGGATGAGTAACTACACCCACCCCAATTTCCACCCTAGTTTTAGGATGTAGATGTAGACGTAAACGAAGTAACTATGGGTTAAAATATAGAAATGGAGGGTATCATGGAATGTAATAGATTCTCAGAATTATACATCAATGATAATTTGAATTTGAAATTTTGAATACCATTAAACGGCGTCAAGTATTATAAATAAGAAAATCTCGATGGAATCTGTCAAAATCAGAGAACAGCGCGAATCAAATACAACTCTGTCCCCCACTCAATCTCCCGCTCTACCAAATCAAAACCCGAAGTACGCCGTCGGAAAATCGCCGCCGCCACCGATAAGGTTATTATTGTCATCTACACTAACACACCTACCTCGCCTTGATTTACCTCTACCGCCGCCGAGGCCACCGCCACCGCCACCGCCGAGCCCCTCAACGACTCCCTCTCAGTGTGTCTTCTCGTTCCTTTCCCACCATGAAAACCGAATACCGAAAATAAGAAATTTCTTCTGCCAAGCGCGTGCGTCCACGCTTTTCAACGGTAGGTCGTACTCGTATCGTCTCCACCGCTACTGATTCCTTCTCCTTCAATATTCTTCTCTTCTCTTCTCTGTAATTTCCCTCTTCCCGCCCTCTGTTCCCGTATCTGGGTTTCGTTCATTTTATACTCTTTGGAGTTTATTCATTTTCTAAAACCCTTTTAGGGTTTTGGGTGATTTGGGGATTTTTTTCCACCCTTTTGGGAAATTTGCTACTTGGTGTTGCTTTCGTTCCCGGCCGCGGGCCAATCCCGGGATTCTTGATTACAATCGATTCTTTTATACCAAGAGTATGCAATCCCCGTTTAAGCGGGAAAAACATATTAGCCATGATTGAGAAGACGAAGAAGAACGGAAGCCATAAAAGGGGGCGAATCAGTGAAGAGGATATCTCCATCGTCTTGGAAAGGTGATAGTTTTTTTTTCGTTTTTCTGAAAGCTTTATGCTTTTCATTTCAGTTTGAGGCTTAGGCGTTTCCGGTGATTGATGGATGGTTTTGACATGGGTTTTCTTTTGTTTTGTTTTTGTTTTAGGTATACGGCGACGACAGTGTTGGCATTGTTGCAAGAAGTAGGCCAACTTGAAGGAGCGACGATTGATTGGAATGCGATTGTGAAGAAGACTTCAACTGGGATTTCCAGCGTTAGGGAGTGCCAGATGCTATGGAGGCACTTGGCTTATCGACATTCCTTATCTGATAAACTGGACGATGGAGCTCAGCCTCAGGTATCCGCTTTCTTTGCTTCTGAATGAATTTAAGTTTCTTCTCTCTCTCTCTCTCTCTCTCTCTCTCTCTCTTTTCGAGCTTATTTTTCATATGCTTGTGTTCATCTGTTTTCAGGATGATGATAGTGACTTGGAGTATGAGTTGGAAGCATACCATGAAGTAAGTAGTGAGGCTTCTGCTGAGGCAGCAGCATATGTGAAGGTTAGTGAAAAAATTGTATGATGCGTTCAGTGATGGATTCCGTGGACTCAGTTCAGGATTTGGTTCGTTTCACTTGATGTCCTTGTCTTATGCATCATAACTCGGTAAACTCGTCCCTTACCATCATCTGATTTCTTTTTTGTCTTAGGTATTGATGGCTTCTGGTTTACCAACTGATTCTAGTCAAACAAATGCGGGAACTGTTGAGGCTCCCTTGACTATTAACATACCAAATAGCCTTTCATTTCGTGCTACATCAGAAAATTCAGAGCCTGCTGCAATGCGAGGGATGAACATCACCATTCCTGTTTTTGTTCAGAAGCAGCCTGCCCCTTTAGTGGCTGGTTTGGAAGATATCAATGGATCTCAAATTGGCAACAATCAATCCAAAAGGAAAAGAAAACCATGGTCTGAGTCAGAGGATCTGGAATTGATTGCTGCTGTACGGAAATTTGGGGAGGGTAATTGGGCAAATATAGTGAAAGGCGAGTTCAAGGGGGATAGAACTCCATCACAACTATCTCAGGTACTTCTTGAATTGTCTTTATGTTCTGTTCTCATCTCCAGCTTGTATCACGGTCTCTTGTCTTTCTCTCTTGTTAGTATAAGTCCCCTATTTGAATTCCTTAGTTATGTTATGCTTATGATGTGCCCTTTGCAAGTGTATGAGAACATTTTCGGTAATCTTTAACCAATTATTTGTACTTTGAAATATCGGTCATGGTTAGAACCCAAGGAGGGTTGGGAAGCGTTCGGCTCATATTAGATGAAATTCCTACTTCTTTGGGTGATATAGGGATATGTTTAAAACGTTATAACAAAAATGGAGGAAGATGTAAGATAATGAGGAAAACAAAATTGAAAAATTTATATAGATTGATACCTGGGAAATAGCTTTTGACAGTGGGTTACCTAGTAATTGTAGACCTGACGGCTTAAGTAGGAGAGTGAAGGTGTGTGTTAAGTATCTGCGTTGTAAGTGGAGGTGAAGCTCAGCTATGAAATAGTTATTGGTCATTGTAAGTGGAGGTGAAGCTGGCGGAAATCTATTATGAGTTTATTCCTGAGTCTTGCTGAGCACTTCACTTACGTTCCCTTCGCATAGCAGTAGATGTTGCTATTATTTTTACTGCATCTAATTTATTCTGCTTGTTACTCACCACCTCACGTAGGTGTGTGTTAAGTATCTGCGTTGTATTAAAATGAACACTGAACTTGTTAAAACAGGGTTACGATGAAGCTTTCTGGTTCTTGTTATAAATGGTATTGCCCTAACGAATACTGCAATTAATGCTTTACTTCACAATATTCTGTTAAGTTTCAATGCGACTGATCTCTTAAGCATTAATATTCATGTTCCACTGTTAATTATTTTCTTATGCTTCTTCAAAATTTCAACACGGTTATCAGTGCCTCACAAAGCAATCCGTTGTCATCTAGTCCGGTCAGGATGTCTGGGGTTTACCCAGTTTTCCCGGGTTCAAATCCCGGCGACGGAAATGATACTTAAATCCATGTTCTTTTCATGGTAAAGTTTCGACAGTTTGTGGCACTATAACTATTAGCTTTTACGGTAATAATTTGTGCTTGGCATCATGCTTCTAATACTAAAGGGTAGTTTAACCAGTCATGGGGATGGATATATAGCTTGATTTTACTTTTTACCTACTCTGCTGTCATAGATTAGTCCTTTTTTGTTTTCACTTTCCTGATTGAACTAGTTTACCCCAAGCAGAGATGGGGCGTCATTCGTAGGAAGAACAGCTCCAACTTGAATCAGTTAACCAACTCCAGTGACTCCCTACTATCTGAGGCGCAGCGGGCAGCTCGTCATGCAATGAATATGGCTCTTGATCCACAAACTAGGCCCTCATTTATGAATAATAACACAGGTAAATTGTACTTTAGAGGTTCTAATAGTCACTGGCAAAACTCTGTTGAGCCTAACCTGTTGATTACATTAAAGGATAATTTGTGGAACTTGAAACAGGTGGCGGGACAAATTTTGGCAGTGCCAAAGCCGTGGCTCCGGGCAGCACTAATGAAAGTTCGGTTGCAGTAAAACAGGAGCAGCCGCCCCAAAAGCCCCCTGCTGTCACAAGGTTTTCTCTGATTGATTCAGCAGCAAATAAGGGAGCAGCAGCACCACCAGCTAAACCGAATCTGACTTCAGATCCTGTAAGAGCAGCCGCAGTTGCTGCAGGGGCTCGTATTGCTAGCCAGTCAGATGCTGCATCACTCTTGAAGGCTGCTCAGGCAAACAACGCTGTCCATATCATGGCCAAACCCGGTGCACCGGCCAGAACAGCTGTGCCTTCTGGTTTGTCCACTCACTCAGAGGCTCGCCCCAAGTTTAAACAGCCCCCACTTTCTACCAGTTCCAGTTGTCCGAGGAAGATTGCTTCCCCATCAGTAGTGCAGAGGCCTCCTCCTACATCAATGCAGATTTCATCTGTAAAAAGTCGAAAGGAACTTCCGCAAGTGCGAGACGGTAAAACTGTTGGAGGCGGCATTAATGTATGTTCCTCCAGTCCCGAAGCTTCCGGGAAAGCTAAAGTGCAGCAAGAAGGTGGCAAACTCCACGGTGAGCAAGTGACTCGTAACGATAAAACAGTGTCCGAAAACAAAGAACCGAAACAGAATGTTCAGAAGCTAGTTGTTGGGCACCCTGGTGCTCTTGTTCCGAAAAAGGATAATGTTGGGAATGGCAAGGTAGAACCCTCGGAGAACAGGCGGGAAGAGAGCCGAAAAGAAGATGAAAGTAGGAATAAGGGATCCTGTTCTTCTAAAGAAGGTGAAAAGCAGCAGCAGGCTACACAGGGGTTAAAGAGTACCACGAAAACAAAAGAATGACCAAGCAGCAGCAACAACAAGATGTGCCTAAGACTGTTGGTGGTAACGGATGCAGTGAAAAAGCTGGAGAAATTGGGAAGAGTAGGCGAGGGTGCAGCAGGTATAAGCTGACAATGGTGTGATGAAGGTAGAAGAACGGAGTAGTTAGTTGAAAGTAGCAAAATTAGAGCTCTTTCATGGTTTTTTCTTCTTCTTGTGGGTTCAAGTCGAGTCTTATTTGCTTTGGGTTATGAAAGGTTGTCTTGTTTCATACAAGTGTAAATTGCAGTGTTGTAGAATGGAGATGATGACGGGGGATGGGAACTGATGCTGTAAATCCTTGACTTTCTTACGTGGCTGGTGGAGTTTTCATCATCAGTTCATTGACTGGGTGAATGGTTGAAACGACCTTATGAAATTAATTTCATTTGTTGATATACGTAATCGGATCGGATGATTATGAAACAGAGTCGGCTGGAAATTCGGTATAGTATTTGGCTTATGAAATTAATTTCATTTGTTGATATACGTAATCGGATCTGATGATTATGAAACAGAGTCAGGCCGGAAGTTTGGTATCGGTATTTGGGATATACCAAATACTGTATCGAATTTGTCTATATTTGGTATTACCGAATACACGTATTATTTCGTGGGATTGAGATTGAGATTGAATTTCAATTATATTCGGTATTAGGGATTACGGGATTGGGATCGGTATATACCGAAATACCGATCAATACCGAAATATAATCTAGCGTGTATTTTATCCTCTCAACTAGACTCTCTCATTCACTACTACGCGACCCTCAACCACCAAAAGTGTCATTTAATTATACAAAGATCATTACATCACTATTTCACACTAGTATTAGTCGTCTCTCAACCTCAAATTCGTCAAATTAAAGATTGCCAATTACAAGAACTTGAGATGTTAGCTCTAGGCAACTCAAGACTATTTGCTTTGCCCTAAATTAAACAATAAAATCTAATTTATATATTTAATTATTAACTGAAAAGGTAATTAATTATGTATTCGATAATACCGATTGGGATACCGAAGTACAGATTGGGATACCGAAATTATTTAGGGATTGGGATTGATTTTATGGTGTAATTCGATATTCGGGATTTCGGTATTTGGTATTGGGATCCCGATACCGTACTGATTTCCACCCCTAGAGGTATCCCATATAGTTATATCTTATATGCAGGGATAGGACCCCTAAGGGATGTGAGTTTCACATCCAAAGGGTAATTTTATTTATTTATTTATGAGGAGGCAAAAGCATAGTTACAGAGGCACTGTTGCTAGACCAAGGCTTAGGAGATAATGATAGGATATTCGTTGGTATTTTGCTGGTGGTTACACCAGATTTGGTGGTTAGACCAGATGTGGTTACACCGGATGTGGTTAGATAGGATTGGGTTGGTTACACCGGGGAGCAAACAAAAAACAAAACTTCCAAGGGAAGGGCCACCCCAACAACTTAAACAACACTCAGATCATCTCAAAGAACTTTCCTAGGAAAACTAAATCCTACAATATCTTCATGAAGGAGTTGATTCAAATCCAGTGGGGGGTCTTCTAATTCATGCATACCAAAGGGATAGACGAGAGTGTGCTTCGAGAGCCAGTTCGCGACTCTATTCCCTTCCCCGTACGTATGAATAAGACGAACCACCCATCCTTGAGTCAAAAATCTGCGGATGGCTCCAAGTAAAGTAGCATACGGGTGAGCATGGCCAGTACATTTCTCAATAAGATCCAGCGCAAGCTTCTAATAAGTTTCCAGGATGAGATACTGAAACCCTTTCTTCTAGGCGAATTGCAAGCTATGATAAATTCCCCACAACTCGGCCATGACTGCTGATCCTGTCCCAAGCTTACTGCAGAATCCTCCAAGTCAATCCCCATAACTGTTGCGTAGGACACCTCTTGCATTCGCAACTCCTGAAGTGATCTGGGCTGCTCCATCTGAATTTAGTTTCACATAACCGCCTGGCAGGGCACTCCAGCTAATTAAAATCTCACTTCTGGGCAGCTTGTTAATAGATCTGTTTCCCACTTTGCCTGACTCCCATGCTTTGATCCACTCTGAAGCTTTCGAGGTAACATAGTTGTGCAAGGTTGACGGAGACATCCGAATTCCTTTAAAAACAGTGTCATTCCTGCATTTCCAGATGTACCAAGTTAGGAGGCAGAAGTAACTTGCCCAATCACCTGGCCATCCA